>CM056380.1:76134217-76734217 GCA_029718625.1 Synaphobranchus kaupii | reverse complement strand
CATTCATATATTAGCTGGACAGACGTAGGACAGAAAAACACTGGGATTAGAAAACTTAACACCATATTCCCAGGAAGACTAAATAAACGCACGTAAAACTTCAACACAAGGGAACAAATTATTCCTACTTAAAGTCTGCAGTACACTGAATGGCCAGTGCAAAGATTTTTCCTTAACCTAACCCTAACCTTAACCCTAAACCTAACCCTAACCATTGTGTGCTAGAGCAGGCATGGGTGTGCCGGAGCGGGCATGGGTGTGCTAGAGGAGGCATGGGTGTGCTGGAGCGGGCATGGGTGTGCTAAAGGTGGCATGGGTGTGCGAAAGAGGGCATGGGTGTTCTAGAGCGGGCATGGGTGTTCTAGAGCGGGCATGGGTGTTCTAGAGCGGGCATGGGTGTTCTAGAGCGGGCATGGGTGTGCTAGAGCGGGAATGGGTGTTCTAGAACGGGCATGGGTGTGCTAGAGTGGGCTGCTAGAGCTGGCATGAGTGGGCTAGAGTGGGCATGACTGGGCTGGAGGAGGCATGGGTGTGTGGATACAGGCGTGCGGTTACTGTAGGGAGGGTGTTCTGTAGAGACCAGTGTTCTGGAGGGAGTGTGTTCTGTAGAGAGTGTTATGTCAGTAGTTTTCTATAGAGAGTGTGTTCTGTAGAGAGTGTTATGTCGGTAGTTTTCTATAGAGAGTGTGTTCTATAGAGAGTGTGTTCTGTAGAGAGGGTGTTCTGTAGAGAGGGTGTTCTGTAGAGAGGGTGTTCTGTAGAGAGGGTGTTCTGTAGAGAGGGTGTTCTGTAGAGAGGGTGTTCTGTAGAGAGGTGTTCCTTAGAGAGGGTGTTCTGTAAGGAGTGTGTTCTGTAGAGAGTGCGTTCTGTAGGGTGTGTGTTCTGTAGAGAGTGCGTTCTGTAGAGAGTGCGTTCTGTAGAGAGGGTGTGCTGTGCGGAGTGTATCGTGTATCCATACATTCTGAAATTACCTGAATGGGCCTGAATCCTCCCTTCAATATTGAAGCAGGAAAGAGAGAGAAGCCAATGGGAGATACACCAATAAGCGCAGAGAATAGAGACCAAAGTGCGCAGACACGCACGCACACGCACACGCACACGCACACGCACACGCACACGCACACGCACACGCACACGCACACGCACACACACACACACACACACACACACACACACACACACACACACACACACTCAGGGGGGCACACAGGAAATACCATGAAGCTGGTTAGCTGCCCAATTAACATTAAAAAGCTGCAGCATTTTTAGATTGAGGCAGGGGGCCGCCAAGGCCAAGTATTATACTGACTGAATGACCAGCAGATATTACTGTACATCGATATTTGTGACTACAAATCCAGCATCAGCATCCAGCAAACATGCATATGTGTCTAAACCAGTCCAGGTAAGAGTTCACTATTACTACAGAGGGGAGCTTAGCTACATCATGCTGAATGCCTTAAATGGGCTGATGTGGTCACTGACAGGCTGATGCGGTCACTGACTGCCTGATGTTGTAACTGTGATCCCCGTTTGCATTACCCAGTCACTTCAGTCAAGATCATCTCCCAGAATCCCCCGGACTCCAGAAAACACAAAGCCAAACTTAAAAGTGCTCCCCTTTTGTGGTGCGGATACCATGGGGTGGATTCCAATCGCTTATTTTTTCCACTTCTCCTAGGTCCTCGCCTGACCCGGAAATCGATCGAGGTTCGCCATCTTTAAGGACATTCCAAACCGCTTAATGTTCCACGGAGGAGCGAGGAGTGGGGAACGAGGAGTGAGGAAACACAAGTGTAGCCTTTGCGGAAGCCTTTTCTCAGAACGCGTGACGTGTATAAATTATCCACCACTCTTCACATCTGCCACTTCGCAGGCACACCCCTGCACAAATGCAACCGTTCCTTTCCATTTATTATAAAGCGCTAATCCATAATGACACTCATTCTTTATAACTAACAAAAGCACAGTTTATTCATGAAAAAATAAGCAAAAAAGCATATAGTTAAGCACGTGAGCATAATATGATGCTGACGCTTGATTGAGCAAGGACGGTCCATTTGCCTAATGCATGTTGTCTCGTTTCCTCCATCCTTGTATCTGATCCTTGCATCCTTTCCTCGCTTCCTCTGTTGGGCGGAGCAAAGTAGCTAGGAAAGGATGCAAGGAGTAAAAATAAGCGATTGGAATGAATGTTCTATAAATGTGTCACCTGCCAGTCATGAGACATCAAATAACCACTCCTGGCCTGCCAATCAACATGAAATGACCAGCCCTTCAGGAATATGATGTCACTAATTTAGAATCATTACTGAACTTATGAGGACAAAATGCAAAAAAAACAAGCTTGAGAAACTTCTCTAATCACTGCCAGCAGGTCTAACCACTTTCCAAGGATTATGTTGCAAGAGACAACAAGCTTTTAAAAAAAATTAGTTTCTGATTTTCCCAATATCTCCCAATTTCATAGCTTGTAACCTATATAATTCAATTTCCCGTGTAGCAACCGCTTGAGAATTCGCCGCCACAACCCCGTAGTAGGAAAGAGGCCGCCACACCCTCTTCAGGACGTGACTCCTCAAGCTCCTGACCGTGATTCCAGCTTGCCCAAGGCCACTTGTATGCGACGATTTTCCCCCACCGAGGGAGCGTCCGCCAATTGCCGCTCCCTCAAGGCACCGAGACACTGGCTATATCCTGATCTGGCAGGACCAGGGATCGAACCCCCGAACCTCAGGGCGCAATCACGCAATCATGCGCCTTTGACCGCTGCACCACCGTGGCGCTGCATAGACAACCTTCTTTGACAGACTGTCGCAAATTATTTTGGGTCAAAATACTATCTTGCCGGATTAGTGGAAGTTAACAAATCCATTTACAATACACCCCAAACAAACAACAACAACGTTAACGTCCACTGTCATGGACAATATTACCCAGAAAAAACACTTCTAAAACACACAAGCATTTCCAAAATAAGGTGTAAAAATAAGAGGTGTGTTTTTTCCTGTTCTTTAAGGATCATAAACCAGAGGATGGATGAGCTAATTAAAGGAACAGAGAGGTGAAATATTTCTGAGTGGGTTGCAGAAGTATCCCTCTGTGACAGCATCAGGGGTGGAGTTTGGAGTTCTTGGCCTGAAAGGATGTGACATCCTGCCTCTGGCGCGGACACAGAAACTCTGAGCTTCAAACAGGCAAACAGTCCCAGTAAACATGTGGCCGGGAAGCCAGCTATTTTTAGCTCATATGAGGTGTAAACAGGGAAAAGACCAGAGGGTGAGCGCAGAGGGGAACTCCATCCTCAGCTGCTCAGAACAGAGTATAGCATGACTTATATCAAATAAGGAAGAAACAGGCAATGAACAGACCCACACCTATCCTCCACATAAAAATAAAATCTAATTTGATTAAATATCAATAAAAAAAGAGAAGATCTTAAGCTTTAAAGATTTGTGCTATTTCATAATTAAGGGTTTTGTAAAGATTTAGAAAATGTTTAATAAAATATACAACAGAAAATGAACTGTTTCTGTCTTATCAAAATGTGCCAGGATGATAGCATCAACGTTTGGTTGAAGATGTATCCAAGATACAGTGTGGTTTGGAATTAGTGAGTAAAACTTCAGTGCAGATTGAGCAAATACTCTAATCCTTATCGCATTGTAGCCATGGAAACTCCTTATGTGTCATTTCTCCTTAACCTTCTGCATTATCGGTCATCTGGCCTCTATCCCTGCTCACAGTACATCACTGCTGGACATTACCGCCTCTTTACTTTTGGGTAAGGGACAGCCCCATTTCGGCTGTGGCTATACCGATTCTCTGGCCAAATGGCTAGGAGACTTCCTTCATGCAACGTACACAAACTGGTGACGAAATGAGAGGTAAGAAAGAAAAAACATATATATTTTAAAATAAAGCATTTGGGAAGGTGAAAAAGTGAACTTAATTATTATTTATTAGTTATTGTTTATTAATAAACACCTTATCCGTCATTTTACATTTATATCAGCCCGTGCCAAACTGTGCACTTAACCCTAACCCGCATTCAGCCTGTGCCAAACTATACCCTTAACCCTAACCCATGTTCGGCCTGTGCAAACTGTGCACTGAACCCTAACCTGTGTTCAGCCTGTGCCAAACTATGCACTTAACCCTAACCCACGTTCAGCCTGTGCAAACTGTGCACTGAACCCTAACCCGTGTACAGCCTGTGCCAAACCGTGCACTTAACCCTAACATGCATTCAGCCTGTGCCACACTGTGCACTTAACCCTAACCCGCGTTCAGCCTGTGCCAAACTGTGTACTTAACCCTAACCCACGTTCATCCTGTGCCAAACTGTGCAATTAACCCTAACCTGCATTCAGCCTGTGCCAAACTGTGCACTTAACCCTAAACCAAATGTAATTCCATACATTCACAGCTATTTATTTACAGCCAATTTCAAATGGCTGACTTCATTAAAATGAAAAAAGGAGGAGATAGTATGGTGAAAGATAGTATCCTTTCAACCTGCCTACCACCTCCACAACCCCCACCCCCCAGTACAAAGCAAACAACCCCCCCCCCCCCCCACCCCCCCGTCTCCCTCACACTTACCGGGCGATTCTGTGGCTGTGTGTTCATTTGTTGTGCCTGGGGAGCGTAAACCAGAGTGGCGGAGCCTGCATTCTGCCCGGAGGTGTATGGAGACTGTAGTCATGTGACAGGTGGAGTTGGGGGGGGGGGGGGGAGTGGGGGTTAGACAATGGGGTGAAACATCACATTTTCAGTTCAAAGCCAGGTGACCCAGTCTGATATTGGTCACATGGACACATCCGTATTATAGGGTCCATCAGCATTGCTGTGATAGCACAGGGTCACCGAAGGAGAAACACAGACACAAACAAGCTTATGGCAGCTAGCCAAACATAAATAACCTAAACTATTTGCCCTCATTATACCTTATCAACTGATATACTCACCTCTGCTTAACCCCTGAATTACACTTCTCTAACCACATAGGTTCTGATTGGCTCGTCACAGGTTACTCGTCTTCAAAACATCTTTTAATTTTCTCATATCTGTATTCATGTTATATGAACAAAGACATTAGCTACTCTGAACAGTTGCCAGTTTTGTTCAAATCGAGAAAATTAGAAGTTTTAGGGAAGCACTGAGGCAGATGAGAGACCAGCCACATTTTTGATTGAGTTTCACTTCAACAAAGCAAATAAGGATGTATAGCAGTTCAGAATGCCCAAGAAGACTTGGGGAATACAACATGCTTTTGTGACTAATTTACCAGGTTGAGTCTAATGCTAATTGAAGTCTAGCATTGCAGGCTGTGAACTGTGAACTAGCTTGGAACTACAATTCTCATCAACCCCTGCTGCGAAACAGTGGGCTTTATGCACTGCTGGTGCTGACGCAGCACTGAGACTAAACGATAATTAAAGCTGTGCTGAGATCCTGAGCTCTGACATCACAGCCCTGCTGAGTCACTCTGACACGCTGCCTGTGTGTGAGATATATGAGCCAGGACACACACACGCATACACACACGCATGCACACAGCCCCCACACACACACGCACAGCCCACATACGCATACACACACAGTCCACACGCAAGCACTCACACACACTCACACACAGAGCCCGCATACACGAATGCGCACACACACACACACACACACACACACACACACGCACACGCGCACACGCACACGCACACGCACACGCACCAGGCAGTGTTTTGAGGATTTATGGGCTGTGTTTGATGGCACACACAGATGTACAAACAGACAAACAAACAGACAGACAGACAAACAGACAGACTCACCCCTGCGCCTGTCTCCCAGCCCTTACGGAAGCGACACAGGTGAGCTGTGGCTACTGATACCTGAGAGAGACCTGGCGTGGAGGCATGGCCAGGGGGTGTGGCCGCCAGGTTAGGGTGTCCCTTGGCAATATCGTGTGTGGTGTAAGGAGAGCCAGTATGCCTGGGTACCTGAAATACACAGAGGATACATCTTAGAGCCTGTAGCCTGCTCTAAGCAGCACTCTGATGTGTACACGCACGCACGCACACGCACGCACGCACACAAGCACATACACACACGCACACTCACATATACATATATATATATATATATATATATAGTTGAAGTCGGAAGTTTACATACACTTAGGTTGAAGTCATTAAAACTCATTTTTAACCACCAGTTAGGACATCTACTTTGTGCAGGACACAAGTCATTTTTCCAACAATTGTTTACAGACAGATTATTTCACTTTTAGTTCACTATATCACAATTCCAGTGGGTCAGAAGTTTATATACACTAAGTTGACTGTGCCTTTAAACAGAGAAAATTATGAGAAAATTATGTCATGGCTTCTGATATATTTTGTAATATATATGTGTATATGTATATATACACACACACAGTTATACACACACATATGTGTATATATGTATACACACACCACACACACAAAAATAGACACATACACACAAACATAAATGCCGATACATACACATACAAAATACGTCCAGTGAGTGGAATCAGCCCAGCTCCGATTTTTGATGGCACATATTTAAATCGAAAAGTATTTATAAAATATTTCGAATGTATTTGCAAAGAAAAATATAACTTTTTTAACATTTAAATTGTCCAGCAACCTACAGTAAGGTTAAACGAATATGGTACAGTTATGATTATTCCAGTCCTAAAAACACTAATTATCGGCATTTTATATTTTTAGGCGGGGCGGCAAGCTCCCTAGGGGAAACATGGTAGGGGAAACGCTGAATGGATATGCGACCAAATATTACAAATGATTACTTTATTCTACATTATGTTAAACTGTCCAATATAATTTGATGCCCGAAAATGGGGGGGGGGGGGGGGGGGAACTATGTACAAAAGGTTCTATAATTTCTAAACGGTTCATCTGATATGGATGAAAATACCCTCAAATTAAAGCTGACAGTCTGCACTTCAACCTCATTGTATCCTTTCAAACTCAAAGTGCTAGAGTACAGAACCAAAATAACAAAAAATGTGTCACTGTCCAATGAATTATGGTGCTCACTGTATATTTACTGTATAATTGACATGATATGAGAGACACTGCTATATTCGTTGTATGTACCCTGAGGAACACATCTACTGAGAGACCGCATGTGCTGCACACCTCCCCCTGAGGGAAACACAGCGCAGAGCAACAACCCTCCAAGATGGCGTAATAGGAACATGGGGGCATGTCAGGCCACGCTGCACAAACAGACAGGCCGTCTAAGCCGTGCAGCTGAAGCCTTGGAACACACTGGGTAATTTTCCACCCACATCCACGCAGATCCTGGCCAATACTGACCAAGGATCGGTTTAGCAGGCCCTAACTGCGCAAGTACATTGTGACATCACAACACCAGGCAACCAACCAGATTAACTCAAGCCTTTAATCCCTCCTGTAAAGGTACAGCTGTGCTGTTGTTATAAGTATGTGGCATAAGCCAGTGTTCCACACCAGGCTGCAGCCCCTATTCTAGAAGAGAACGGAGCTTCTTCAGCTTAAACTTAAATTAAGTCATCATATTTAATTTATGGTTGCATATCCTTTGCATGCCTTGACTTCCTGATGTCTGTGACCCAACAACATCAAAAGACTGTAAAAAGGGGGTAATCCCAAATGCGCTAAAGGCCGGCTATATAAAAAAGGACTATAGGTGCTCAACGAAAGGACCAGCGAACTGAAAGAATACCTTACCCGGACCAACATCAAAAGACTCTTGGGGGTTGATTTACTAAGATCCTAAATAAGGGGTGTTATTTTGCATGTGCAGCCAAAGTATTTGCACATGTTATCATGTCACACTTTGTGGGGGATCAACTAAGAGACATTATGTAAATTACTCCAGCCACAAACGGCTATATTTCAATTAGATATTTTGCGTGTTTGGAATGGTTACACTGTAAAAAATAAATCAAATAAATATCGGAAACCATTTAATGAGTGGAAAAAAATAATAATAAAAAATGCATGTTTTTTTTTAACTGTGTAGGTATAGGCGGAACAAGCTGGCGGTTTACTACGAACTGTTTCACCGGATGTCTTCTGCTGGGAGTTACAGAGATTTCTCAGGACTGAAATGATCATAACTGTACTCAGCCTATAGCCTGCTACACTACTTGCACCGATAGTGTCACATAAAATCACATTTCTATCTGATGATGGGTTTATTTTGATAATGATTTTATTTGTTATTCACTGTTTGTTGCAATAGACGTTGTAGGCTATTGGTTGTTTGATTCAAATAATAGTTACTCTTGTATTCTGTAACACGATTTGCTTCATGATTAAAAATGTATATATTCTTACTGTTCATTATGTACAGGGAAACACAAAATATCGTAAACACCAGTTTTCCAGAAAACATAAAACATCTGCCATGTTTGCTACTCAAAACCTCAACCTCGATCTATGCTGTTTTTTTTATCTTGTGCCACGTGTACATTTTATATGATGACTTGTTTTTCTTTATAATTATACCAATCAAGAAATCATAAATTACATGTCGCTGTTATATCAGTAATAAGTGAGTACACTTCAACAAATGTATAAGAAAAAATCTGAAAACAATTTGGTCCACAACAACTGGGGTTGATCTCCTCTACGTAGTACAGTGGAATGTGATTAGTGAAAAACTTAACTGAAAAGGAATAATTAACAATGGGGCCATATTTGTGACTCATGTTACATGCAAGTGTTGGATTCTAGACCAGTTTCAATGATCTTCTATTTTATTCAGCTGTTCACTTCACTTTGAGCAGAGGTGTTCACTCCCCACAGCTGTGCAGAGGTGCACATCTCCGCTTGTCATGGACCAAAATGCTTTCCGTTTTTTGTCCTACATTAGCTCTGAAGTGTTCTTACTTATTACAGACACAAAAGCAGCTTTTAATTGGCCAATAAGTATTATTTGATAATAATATGATTAATGGCTAATTATGATTCATTATCAAGCTAATAAAAAAAAACAAGACAGAAACTATAAGAAAATATAAGTAAAAGAAATGGAAGCAAACATATAGCAGCTGATTTATGTTTTATGAAAAACTGTTTTTTTTCCGTTTCTGGTGTTTCCGATATTTTGTCCAGCCCCTGTAGGTAGCCACAATTTTTCTTTTTGTGTATTTTGAGCATTAGCCAGTTAATTAGCCCCCATTGTTATGCAATCATTCAGAATGTTCCGTTGCGGATATTCCAAACACACCCGTATGTGTCTTGTGACAATGACAGCCGGCATCTTATCGATTGCGTGTCTTTTAATACCCGCCTCCCATTTGTACTAACATGAACACGCAATTGAATTTCCCAAACTGGCTTTCGGGCTTAATAAATCACATGACACACGCTAAAATAATCTATTTGCTTGACCTCCTCCCACTATTTTATGAAATAGCGTTGGGACGCCCAGTTTTGCATATTCGTTCAGGCTGACCCGCAAGCAAAACTATAACCTCTCTGCATTTGAATGGATCTCTATAAGAATTGGGGGGGGGGGGGGGGGGGGGGGGTGTCTAGATTAAGCTGTAAATTACGCTGGAACGGTATGGGACACATGGTTGACTAAATGTCTAAGTCATCAAGGGTCTGAGGTATCAAACGAGCCTCAAACCATCACTCTGCAGCCAGATATGCAGACCTGGACGATTCATTTTAAGGTTGTTTCTCCTGACTCATTTCCTATTGAACTCTATGGAAAAATAAGCTTCCATAGGATAAGACTAATGAATGTTAATTTGTCCAATTACTTTTGATCCTCTAAATTGGGGGGACTATGTATAAAAAGGGCTACAATTGCTACACGGTTCACCCGATACAAAACGCAACAACAAGTGCGTGTGTGTATGTGTATGTGTGTATATATGCGTGTGTGTGAGAGTCTGAGCGTGCGTGCGTGCGTGCGTGCATGTGTGCGTGTTGTAGTTGCTGCTCAGTAGGAATTCTCACTCACACTGTACACAGTTGTGACCCCTGGTTGTGTTGGGAAGATTCGTTCCTCCAGAGACTGGACTCGGGTGATCCTGGTCAGCGGTGCGTTAAGGAGAACTCTGCAATGAGCTTAAAGTTAAGGTAAAATCACAAGGAGGAGAGCAAGGCGGATACATTTATGCATTTAAGCCTACCGTACTCTTCATCTCCCAAACACTTCACTCAATCCAAGCCTACTGTACTCTTCACCTCCCCAACGATAGCATACTCTTCATCTCCCCAACACTATTGTACTCATCTCCCCAACACTACCATACTCTTCATCTCCCCCACACTACCGTACTCTTCATCTCCCCCACACTACCGTACTCTTCATCTCCCCAACACTACCGTACTCTTCATCTCCCCCACACTACTGTACTCTTCATCTCCCCCACACTACCGTACTCTTCATCTCCCCAACACTACCGTACTCTTCATCTCCCCCACACTGCACTCAGTTAAAATCCTACTTAAAACAGTTAGAGAGAAGCAATGCAAACACGGATCTTTCTTTGTCACCAAGACGAAATGTTTACGGCTGGAAATATAGTTAGCAATTCAGTCAGATTTCTGATTTTAACTATGGTACTACTGACGTAAGTGACTGGAATAAAGTCTGGTCAGCCATGAGGAACGCACTGTGATGACGGGTGGTTCTAATGCTGAGAGTAAATAAAATAAAACCATGGATCCTTACATTCATATTTTCTCTATATAAAATATCTGCAATACACAAAGGGGAAATGGAGAAAGGACAGATTGTTTCTGTCCAAGTCTGGATTTAATTCAAACTTTGTCATTAAGGAAAGCAGAGTATGAGCTGGCCTTTGGCAAGACAAAGTGAACAAAAGCACTGTACACATACCCAGATCAGTAGCACAATCACCCCTCCAAAATCCCACTGTACACATACCCAGATCAGTAGCACAATCACCCCTCCAAAATCCCACTGTACACATACCCAGATCAGTAGCACAATCACCCCTCCAAAATCCCACTGTACACATACCCAGATCAGTAGCACAATCACCCCTCCAAAATCCCACTGTACACATACCCAGATCAGTAGCACAATCACCCCTCCAAAATCCCACTGTACACATACCCAGATCAGTAGCACAATCACCCCTCCAAAATCCCACTGTACACATACCCAGATCAGTAGCACAATCACCCCTCCAAAATCCCACTGTACACATACCCAGATCAGTAGCACAATCACCCCTCCAAAATCCCACTGTACACATACCCAGATCAGTAGCACAATCACCCCTCCAAAATCCCACTGTACACATACCCAGATCAGTAGCACAATCACCCCTCCAAAATCCCACTGTACACATACCCAGATCAGTAGCACAATCACCCCTCCAAAATCCCACTGTACACATACCCAGATCAGTAGCACAATCACCCCTCCAAAATCCCACTGTACACATACCCAGATCAGTAGCACAATCACCCCTCCAAAATCCCACTGTACACATACCCAGATCAGTAGCACAATCACCCCTCCAAAATCCCACTGTACACATACCCAGATCAGTAGCACAATCACCCCTCCAAAATCCCACTGTACACATACCCAGATCAGTAGCACAATCACCCCTCCAAAATCCCACTGTACACATACCCAGATCAGTAGCACAATCACCCCTCCAAAATCGAAAGGAACTTAAAACTTTCATTAAGATCTCGTGTGCAACTTTACGGAAAGCTCTGAAATTTTCACACATTTAAAATGAGCAGTCCCATTTGACCATTAATTAACTGAGAAATTTTCCCTTCCCGTTGAAAGAATAACTACTTATGCATGTAAAGTGTTACAATAACACATTACCGAGGACATTTAGCGATATTTTCACACTTTATATGCAACTAAATACAAAGAAATTGCACTGACATTTAAAATAAATGATGACAAACATATCCAGTGAGTTTCAAAATCAATGTTAAAATAGTACAAATTTGTTCTGCATATGAGACGCTTGAATATTTTTCCCAATCATCACTAATGCTTTTTGCTTCTTCTAGAGTGCGATTTTTAGTATTAAACAGTCCCTCCAGGATTGCATGGCAGCATCAATCACATGGTTTAGAAGAAACTGAAAGTTTGGCTTTCCTCGATTTGCCTTTGGCACTTTTCTCCTCCTCACCCCCTAAACAATCAATCAATAGTCAGTGCAAAAACATGTCTACTGCACTAAAACACGTCTACTGCGCTAAAACAGTCTCCTGCGCTAAAATGATCTCTTCCCTGCCATCGGTGAGGAGCCTCTAGTCATATCTCATGTGGTTCCTTTTATGTACACCCAGAGACCATCCAAACACGCGTAGATGTCAATAATACAATATAAATACATTTGAGATACCTCCGTCATTCTTATAAGTGTAAAACTGTAACGAAATACCCATTTTCATAAATATTACATAATTGAAAACACGTTTTTACTTTGTCTTTTTGGTTGTATAAATGAGGGGGGGGGGGGGTAAAAGGGACTTCTGTTTTTGGCCTGAGATGGAGTCTGAGCTGCTATTACTAACTCGCCCCAACCCCCAACCCCCAACCCCCAACCCCCCCTCCATTGTTGGCAGGCGGTGGGAACCTCTCCCTCGGCCTGCTACGCTGCATGCTACGCTACCTGGTACGCTGCATGCTAAGCAGCACTGCCATTGTCTGCAGAGAGCAGCACAACCACATGCGCCAGCCATCTCCCTGGCAACCAGCAGCCGCCCCATTCAGGGAACATCCCCTAGCTGGGAATCCCATCTACAGAGAGAAACGAGTAGAACATGGGATTTGCCTCACCATGGAGAAGGAGGGAGGGAGAGAAAGGATGCAGAATAGGACAGAAAAGCAGTGGGGAAACATTTACATGACTGGCATTTAGCAGACGCTCTTATGCAGACTTTTTTTTAATATAACATAGTATCAATTTATGCAGCATATATGGAAACATACAGACAGAATGACAAAGAGAGAGACAGAGAGAGAATGCATGAACATAAGGAGAATGGGGAGAAAAGGCATGCAGAGACTAAGGATGAGAAAGAGACAAAGAGAGTAAATATTGAGCTATCAATGGACAGATGCAAAGAGGCTTGAATGAAAGGTAGTGCACTATAAAAGTACTGACACAGAGATACTGACAAACTGTATGCAGAGATATGGACACAGTGGGACAATAGGTGTTTCAAGGTTAAAGAGTTTACCTTTTTATTTTAGAGTTGAATCTGAACAAATTTTGTAACTGGCAACGGAAATGGGTTTAATTCCCTCCTCACACAACGTAGACAGCTAAAAATTCCTATCAGTAATAAAGGAGAGCAACAGAGGAAGAGAAAGAACACTCAACAACAAGAGGAATTCAGGAGTTCAGGAATGTGCAGTAATTAAATTTTCTTCTTCCTAGGGCTTCCTTTATACAGCATCAATCAACATGATTTGGAGCCACTATGAACCGGCACAAACCATCAGATCTGGAGCCTCTATGAACCGGCACAAACCATCAGATCTGGAGCCTCTATGAACCGGCACAAACCATCAGATCTGGAGCCTCTATGAACCGGCACAAACCATCAGATCTGGAGCCACTATGAACCGGCATAAACCATCTGATCTGGAGCCTCTATGAACCGGCACAAACCATCAGATATGGAGCCTCTATGAACCGGCACATGCCATCAGATCTGGAGCCTCTATGAACCGGCACAAACCATCTGATCTGGAGCCACTATGAACCGGCACAAACCATCTGATCTGGAGCCACTATGAACCGGCACAAACCATCTGATCTGGAGCCTCTATGAACCGGCACATGCCATCTGATCTGGAGCCACTATGAACCGGCACAAACCATCAGATCTGGAGCCTCTATGAACCGGCACAAACCATCAGATCTGGAGCCTCTATGAACCGGCACAAACCATCTGATCGGGAGCCACTATGAACCGGCACAAACCATCAGATCTGGAGCCACTATGAACCGGCACAAACCATCAGATCTGGAGCCTCTATGAACCGGCACAAACCATCTGATCTGGAGCCACTATGAACCGGCACAAACCATCAGATCTGGAGCCTCTATGAACCGGCACAAACCATCAGATATGGAGCCTCTATGAACCGGCACATGCCATCAGATCTGGAGCCACTATGAACCGGCACAAACCATCTGATCTGGAGCCACTATGAACCGGCACAAACCATCTGATCTGGAGCCACTATGAACCGGCACAAATCATCTGATCTGGAGCCACTATGAACTGGCACAAACCATCTGATCTGGAGCCACTATGAACCGGCACAAACCATCTGATCTGGAGCCACTATGAACCGGCACAAACCATCTGAGAATGAGGGTGGAGGGGGAGGGGCACAGTTCACTTTTTCCATTGAAGCTTTTACGCTTATGCAAGCAGAAATGTGCCAAACTCACTCAGGCCTCCTACACACAGCATAGACCCGCAGTATGACCACACTGACCAGAGCTGAGGTTTCACTGTTCCACCTCATGCTTTTATCTCACTTGTGTTGGCGAAGAAAAATAGCTGCACTGAAGCCGTTAAAAGCGCTGCAGTTTCCTCTGTGAAGTGCATCTGCAAGACCAATATAAAAGCAACCAAACCAGTCCAAATAACCAAAAACCAGCAGGACCTCTTGTGTTATTCCAGGTTTCACACATCAAACACGCATATGCTGCAGGCACCGGGGTTCCAGCTCATGTGTGGGGTTCCCATTGGAGAACACAGGTCTGCTTTATGCACAAAGACCTAGAGAGCAAGGCTACAGGAATGTCTGTGTTCCTGGTGGCTTTCTGGGGGGAAAATCAACCCAAGTGCCTGGTTTCATGTGCTACGCATTTATCAAACATTTAATCAGCCTGGTAAATGAAGAACTGTGCGATGGCAAACTGTACATTTAATTTACAAGCATCTACTTAACGACATCATATCAAGAGCTATGCACAAGGCCATCACTGCAATACATTAAATTAATAACATAGCTGCAAAAACAAAAACGTACTTGTTTTGATAGCTTTGAAAACCTGGAGCGTACATATGGTCACCATCACATACAGCCCAAGTTCTGAGGCTCATTATCAGAACTCTGACATCAGGTATTTTAATTCAACCATTTATGTTCCAGCTACACACCCTGTTGATTATGATCATTTTTGTGTTCCTGATGTTTTTACTGCCCAGACTGGAAACCAGCAGTTAGTGACAACATGATCTTTGCCTCTGGGGATTAATAAATTCAATTCTACTCACTAGGCACAGAACATCCTGCAACACATAGGCTAGCTAGTAACTAAAACAGTCATGCAAATTGAAAAGAGTACCAAATATGAACAGTAATGATGACCGTTTTATAGACAAATTATTATAAATGGTAATAAAAATTATAATCACTCCTGCAATGTGCTTAATCTTCTAGTAACTGGCAACACTACTTCCAGCTGAAATCTCTGCCGTATTGAGCTTTGGTAAGATTGTAAACAGCCTGAAACTGAAGCAGGCAGTCGGATCCTGAGACTCGCTGTGAGGTCCAGGGAGAGGTTCTGCAGCCAGGACCCACTGAGAAGACTGAGAAGCTCATCACTGCAGATATACTGCATTCACACCACATTATACCTCAATGGTGTAAAGGTCAAGGCTCCAGTTTATGAACTTACATGTGATCTGCTCAAGGTCAAAAGAGCAACAGTTGATGAACGGGCAAGGAACAGCGTCTGAAGCATTTTAAAGCACCGTTTGTGTAAAAATGGAATATACAAGAATAGAATATTCTTGAAAAAAAATCTTAATTAATAATGAAAAAACTCCAACCCTTTGCCAACGTAATAACAGAAATCCATGAACAGATTTCACAGTGCAGCCAGTGTAAATCTTACACTCTTATGAGACTGCTGTTCCTCTTATGAGACTGCACTTCATGCTTTTTAGGTCACAGGTAATGGAAAATGACTATCACACTGCAAAGTGAAAACTGACAACTATTTAATATTTCACCCAGCGCATGGAAAAGAGGCACAGGACTAATATCCGGTCACAGCAAGAACACTGTCAGCTCATTTTGGGAAGTATGTGGGCATACATGTATTTGTAACTAAATTAATGGAATCAACAGAAACTGTCAGAACATAAACCAAGACACCTGCAGACATTATTCTGAGAACTGAGTTTGAAATCCTGAGGCTGGACAGCATCACAGCCCAATACAGACCTGCTGTCGTTATGCACTACGGGTCAGTTACATGACAGCCAGACCTGAAGGCGTCTAAAGTGTAATTGTTGCGGAGCACACAAACGAGTCCCTGACGAGATGATGTTAGACAGAGCTGAATGCTCAACCAAAGTTTTTCTTAAAAAGAACTGCTCCGTGACCAGTTTTAAAAACTTAACTAAGGATCACTGCTCTTCCTTTCTTTGCCCCGAAGCTTCTTACCAGACAATAAATGCATACCATCCTGCTGACCGCAACCATCTGTGAGGCTGAGAGTTAGGACAATGTGCCTTTCATATTAGACTAACAAGGGTGTCTTCATTATAAGTGATACTTTTACTGACCTGACTTGCCCAGCCAACCAACCTAAACATACTGCTTCCACACAACCATCACTAAACATTCCCGGTAGTCCTCGATTTTACATAATTGCTCTAATGGTAAGCAGCCTTCAGGGAACCGAACCTTCAAATCATGGGAGGATGTAACACCAATGAGACTGTGATATGCCAAGAAACAGAAATGTTTAAGTCTTGTAAAAACGGTCAATATAAAAAAACGTAACCTGCGAAGCCCGTAGGAACCCATGTTATTATATCTGACACTTGCCTCTTGGCAATGGGGCCTCGGGATAGCACATTAAACGTGTGACTCAAAGTACTGAGACATACCTGAACAGGTTAAATGACTAACCCCATCCATAATAAAACATCGGGACATTGGACGTCATTACTACACTGTCCTGTGTCCTCTCACCAACATAGGACCGAATAGCTACACGATAGGAAGCACAAAGCAGTGAAAACACAAATCATTTAAAGAAATAATGTATCCGGTCTCACTTAACTGGAGGAAACCAAATGAAAATCCCTTTCCGCAGCACCTCACGACCTCAGCTAGAGCGCTCTTCTTTATGAGAGACAGTAGACTGAGACACGCTCGGCTCCACAGCGTAAAGTAAACGGACCAACACGCCGATGTTTACCGGTAACGGGCGGCTTCAGTCAGTGCGATCAACCATAGCCAACTTAAAAATAACAAAGGGGTCTCTGTCTTGGATGGAGAGGAGTTGCGATTAAATGTTTTATTCATAAGGTTAAACAGCAAGCAAAATTGAACAGCTAACGTTAGCTATCCAATCCTGGAAACATACATTTTAAATTGGCTAACGTTAGCGATCTAGCAAGTCACTGCACAACCACAAGGCCTTACTGTCTGCAGCAAAACAAGAGGAAATCTGTACCAGTCGTCCCACTTATGGAGGACAAAATACCACTTGAAAGTTTAGCTTCTTATTTTCACAACAGCTAACTTTTCTTCAACACAATACAGTTCCAAAATCACTCGTTTTACATGCCGACATAACCGAAAACACTAACAAACGCGAATCATACACTTCTCAGAACATAAACTGTCAAATTGCCTTCACAAAGCCGCCTCTCAACATAACAAGGCTAATGTTAGACAGAAAGCTAGCTTTCATTTGCATTATTTTTTGCGAATGATGGTTAGATATCCGGTGATCGACTCAGCTGGTAGGCATCACTTTCCTGAAACAGCGTTGGACAAACCGCTCCACCATTCGGTAATAACGCCAACCAGCGAACTCCATAGCTATCTCCGAAACAGCCCAGTATTTTCCCAGCGATGCCTGCCTGGCCCGTAGCGGCATTCCCAGTTAAGGATACGGCGGTGGCGGGGCGGCGTTGGGCTGCGGGGCTCCCGGCAGTAGGGACACCGAGGTCAGTGTGGCCCGCAATTGGCTTGAGGGTGAAGACCCGGTTCCAGGTCCAGTTACAACAGCAGCAGCAGCTGATTTGGGTACCGCTTTCGGCGGCAAACTCATTGCAGAAAATTAAACAAAGGAAATAATGTACTAATAAATATCGATACAGAGTTGTGGCTAACAACGGTAAACTCCTCCCAGAGTAGGCCTGAAATCCCTGCGCTTACTACTCGGGATAGGTAACGTAGCACAAAAATTCCTGTTTTGTGGAAAGTCGCTTAATATTGGGATTGTGTCTTCATGGGGACGGCGGGGGGTTTGTCTCCCCCTCCCCGGCCGGGATCGCTATGGATCCGGTTCGGAACTGTGTCCTAACGGGATGTCGCCGGTTTCTCCTTCTTCAGTTATTAAATATATATTTGAAGAAAATTATATTTTAAAGTCATTTTTTCAATAAGATGTGAGATTGCACTCAACATGGCGTGGCAGCCGCCTCCAGCAGTCCGGCAGGACGGACGGTTCGGAAAACGTCGGACAATTCCGGAAAATTCAGGCTACGACTGAGTGACGTCACAATCGGCCATCACCGACTTCGCTCGACAACGCTGACCCTTTTACAATACCGCTGTCCAGTTTACTTTACTCAGTTAGCTCGCTAGTTAAATGCCATGTCGCCAACATTATTTATATATTCTACACTATATGAAATATGAAGCATTTGAGCGCGTGATATTAAAGGTTTGAACATATAGGAGGGGTTTAGCTTGTCAGAACTGCAGTAGCAAAATAGCCTACATTTTAGTGCTGTGATCGAACTGGAAAAGAAAAATACAAAAGCCACAATGCACATGGCTGAGAAAGAAATCCCAGTTTTCGAGATCTGTACCCTAATGGTAGAGCGACATCCAGCGTTATCATCATGTATACCATCCCGATATTCTGATAAAATAAATAAGGTATTCTGTCTCGGTGTAGCCGACCAAATTAGAACTCCATCTTCCAGTCGACGAACACATCAGATTGCTTTTATATGGTCATTAGTGTAGCTACGTTTTAATCAACACTGCAGCACTTCAATATCTCCCACAAAGTTGACATTTGTCAAAACTACAGTATAAATTTAAAATGCTAAACAACACAATAAGACCAGATGACAACAATATAGGCCTACAGGAATTCTTCTGTAACACAATTAAAACAAAGTATGATTGTATGACAGTTACACAATAAATACCAAGTGAGGGTTTCAAACAACACAGGTTGGCCAACTAGGTTCCTGGGGATCCCTCACTTCATAAAATCTGTCACACAATCCAACTAGACAAGGCACTGAACAGACTCAAGGGTTTATGGATTGGATATATTCTTCCTGAACACTGTAGCCTACATTGAATGTATATGCAACCGCAAAGTGCTTCAGTTCAATGTTCAAATACATGTGCAGCATATGAGAACATTTCCCAAGCCAGTAGAGACCTCCCCGTTCCATTTCAGTAGCATGAGTCGTTTCCTCAATATTACTGCAAAACAGGGTTTGGAGTGGCTCATCCAGTAAAGATTCTGTGTGGGCACCATCTCAATGCCCGCTATAACCCCACTGTCTCAATGCCCGTTATAACCCCACTTTCCCAATGCCCACTATAACCCCACTGTCCCAATGCCCACTATAACCCCACTGTCTCAGTGCCCGCTGTAACCCCACTGTCCCAATGCCCACTATAACCCCACTGTCTCAGTGCCCACTATAACCCCACTGTCCCAATGCCCGCTATAACCCCACTGTCTCAATGCCCACTATAACCCCACTGTCTCAGTGCCCGCTGTAACCCCACTGTCTCAGTGCCCACTATAACCCCACTGTCTCAGTGCCCGCTGTAACCCCACTGTCTCAGTGCCCACTATAACCCCACTGTCCCAATGCCCGCTGTAACCCGTCTCAATGCCCACTATAACCCCACTGTCCCAATGCCCACTATAACCCCACTGTCCCAATGCCCACTATAACCCCACTGTCTCAGTGCCCACTGTAACCCCACTGTCTCAGTGCCCACTATAACCCCACTGTCCCAATGCCCGCTGTAACCCCACTGTCTCAATGCCCACTATAACCCCTCTGTCCCAATGCCCACTATAACCCCACTGTCCCAATGCCCACTATAACCCCACTGTCCCAATGCCCGCTATAACCCCACTGTCTCAGTGCCCGCTGTAACCCCACTGTCCCAATGCCCACTATAACCCCACTGTCCCAATGCCCGCTGTAACCCCACTGTCTCAGTGCCCGCTGTAACCCCACTGTCTCAATGCCCACTATAACCCCTCTGTCCCAATGCCCACTATAACCCCACTGTCTCAGTGCCCGCTGTAACCCCACTGTCCCAATGCCCACTATAACCCCACTGTCTCAGTGCCCGCTGTAACCCCACTGTCTCAGTGCCCACTATAACCCCACTGTCCCAATGCCCACTATAACCCCACTGTCTCAGTGCCCGCTGTAACCCCACTGTCTCAGTGCCCACTATAACCCCACTGTCCCAATGCCCACTATAACCCCACTGTCTCAGTGCCCGCTATAACCCCACTGTCTCAGTGCCCGCTGTAACCCCACTGTCTCAGTGCCCACTATAACCCCACTGTCCCAATGCCCGCTATAACCCCACTGTCCCAATGCCCGCTATAACCCCACTGTCCCAATTCCCACTATAACCCCACTGTCTCAGTGCCCACTATAACCCCACTGTCTCAGTGCCCACTATAACCCCACTGTCTCAGTGCCCGCTGTAACCCCACTGTCTCAGTGCCCGCTGTAACCCCACTGTCTCAGTGCCCGCTATAACCCCACTGTCCCAATGCCCGCTATAACCCCACTGTCCCAATGCCCACTATAACCCCACTGTCTCAGTGCCCACTATAACCCCACTGTCCCAATGCCCGCTATAACCCCACTGTCCCAATGCCCGCTATAACCCCACTGTCCCAATGCCCACTATAACCCCACTGTCTCAGTGCCCACTATAACCCCACTGTCTCAGTGCCCGCTGTAACCCCACTGTCTCAGTGCCCACTATAACCCCACTGTCCCAATGCCCGCTATAACCCCACTGTCTCAGTGCCCGCTATAACCCCACTGTCCCAATGCCCACTATAACCCCACTGTCTCAGTGCCCGCTGTAACCCCACTGTCTCAGTGCCCACTATAACCCCACTGTCCCAATGCCCACTATAACCCCACTGTCTCAGTGCCCGCTGTAACCCCACTGTCTCAGTGCCCGCTGTAACCCCACTGTCTCAGTGCCCGCTGTAACCCCACTGTCCCAATGCCCGCTATAACCCCACTGTCTCAGTGCCCGCTGTAACCCCACTGTCCCAATGCCCACTATAACCCCACTGTCCCAATGCCCTCTATAACCCCACTGTCCCAATGCCCACTATAACCCCTCTGTCCCAATGCCCACTATAACCCCACTGTCTCAGTGCCCACTATAACCCCACTGTCCCAATGCCCGCTATAACCCCACTGTCTCAATGCCCGCTGTAACCCCACTGTCCCAATGCCCACTATAACCCCACTGTCTCAGTGCCCGCTGTAACCCCACTGTCTCAGTGCCCACTATAACCCCACTGTCCCAATGCCCGCTATAACCCCACTGTCTCAATGCCCACTATAACCCCTCTGTCCCAATGCCCACTATAACCCCACTGTCCCAATGCCCACTATAACCCCACTGTCTCAGTGCCCGCTGTAACCCCACTGTCCCAATGCCCACTATAACCCCACTGTCCCAATGCCCACTATAACCCCACTGTCTCAGTGCCCGCTGTAACCCCACTGTCCCAATGCCCACTATAACCCCACTGTCCCAATGCCCACTATAACCCCACTGTCTCAGTGCCCACTATAACCCCACTGTCCCAATGCCCGCTATAACCCCACTGTCTCAATGCCCGCTGTAACCCCACTGTCCCAATGCCCACTATAACCCCACTGTCCCAATGCCCACTATAACCCCACTGTCTCAGTGCCCACTATAACCCCACTGTCCCAATGCCCACTATAACCCCACTGTCTCAGTGCCCGCTGTAACCCCACTGTCTCAATGCCCGCTGTAACCCCACTGCCTCAATGCCCGCTATAACCCCACTGTCTCAGTGCCCGCTGTAACCCCACTGTCTCAGTGCCCGCTGTAACCCCACTGTCCCAATGCCCACTATAACCCCACTGTCTCAGTGCCCGCTGTAACCCCACTGTCCCAATGCCCGCTATAACCCCACTGTTTCAATGCCCACTATAACCCCACTGTCTCAGTGCCCACTATAACCCCACTGTCTCAGTGCCCGCTGTAACCCCACTGTCCCAATGCCCACTATAACCCCACTGTCCCAATGCCCACTATAACCCCTCTGTCCCAGTGCCCACTATAACCCCACTGTCTCAGTGCCCGCTGTAACCCCACTGTCTCAATGCCCGCTGTAACCCCACTGTCTCAATGCCCGCTGTAACCCCACTGTCCCAATGCCCACTGTAACCCCTGTCTCAATGCCCGCTATAACGCCAGTTTCAATGCCCGCTATAACCCCACTGTCTCAATGCCCACTATAACCCCACTGTCCCAATGTCCACTATAACCCCACTGCCTCAATACCCGCTATAACCCCACTGTCTCAATACCCGCTATAACCCCACTGTCCCAATGCCCACTATAACCCCACTGTCCCAATGCCCACTATAACCCCACTGTCCCAATACCCGCTAAAACCCCACTGCCTCAATGCCAGCTATAACCCCACTGCCTCAATACCCGCTATAACCCCACTGTCCCAATGCCAGCTATAACCCCACTGTCTCAATGCCCACTATAACCCCACTGTCCCAATGCCCACTATAACCCCACTGTCCCAATACCCGCTAAAACCCCACTGCCTCAATGCCAGCTATAACCCCACTGCCTCAATACCCGCTATAACCCCACTGTCCCAATGCCAGCTATAACCCCACTGTCCCAATACCCGCTATAACCCCACTGTCCCAATGCCTGCTGTAACCCCACTGTCTCAGTGCCCGCTGTAACCCCACTGTCCCAATGCCCGCTATAACCCCACTGTTTCAATGCCCACTATAACCCCACTGTCTCAGTGCCCACTATAACCCCACTGTCTCAGTGCCCGCTGTAACCCCACTGTCCCAATGCCCACTATAACCCCACTGTCCCAATGCCCACTATAACCCCTCTGTCCCAGTGCCCACTATAACCCCACTGTCTCAGTGCCCGCTGTAACCCCACTGTCTCAATGCCCGCTGTAACCCCACTGTCTCAATGCCCGCTGTAACCCCACTGTCCCAATGCCCACTGTAACCCCTGTCTCAATGCCCGCTATAACGCCAGTTTCAATGCCCGCTATAACCCCACTGTCTCAATGCCCACTATAACCCCACTGTCCCAATGTCCACTATAACCCCACTGCCTCAATACCCGCTATAACCCCACTGTCTCAATACCCGCTATAACCCCACTGTCCCAATGCCCACTATAACCCCACTGTCCCAATGCCCACTATAACCCCACTGTCCCAATACCCGCTAAAACCCCACTGCCTCAATGCCAGCTATAACCCCACTGCCTCAATACCCGCTATAACCCCACTGTCCCAATGCCAGCTATAACCCCACTGTCTCAATGCCCACTATAACCCCACTGTCCCAATGCCCACTATAACCCCACTGTCCCAATACCCGCTAAAACCCCACTGCCTCAATGCCAGCTATAACCCCACTGCCTCAATACCCGCTATAACCCCACTGTCCCAATGCCAGCTATAACCCCACTGTCCCAATACCCGCTATAACCCCACTGTCCCAATGCCTGCTGTAACCCCACTGTCCCAATACCCGCTATAACCCCACTGTCCCAATACCCGCTATAACCCCACTGTCCCAATACCCGCTATAACCCCACTGTCTCAATGCCAGCTATAACCCCACTGCCTCAATACCCGCTATAACCCCACTGTCCCAATGCCAGCTATAACCCCACTGTCCCAATACCCGCTATAACCCCACTGTCCCAATGCCAGCTATAACCCCACTGTCCCAATACCCGCTATAACCCCACTGTCCCAATGCCCACTATAACCCCACTGTCCCAATACCCGCTATAACCCCACTGTCCCAATGCCCACTGCTGCTTAGAGTTTGGGAATTAACTCTCTAGACCAACACCTACAGGTAAGAGGTATGCCACAAGCACTGACACAAAAAACCTGTAAACATTATATGATTGAAACAATCATTTTGGTTTTAATGGCTTGAAGTTTTTATACATATTGAGTAAGGCATTCACCAGAGGCCTGACCTCATCCATCTAAAAACATGCTTGTGGAACATGCTTCAGGAACTCAAAAGAGATAATTAAGTAGAAACACGGTTGGGTCTACCAATATGAGTATTCAACTGGGAAGGGAAAACCTTTTTTAATGGGCACAAAAGGAACAAAACAGATGTAAAACTCACAGTTAAAGGCTTCAGAAATATTTTGTCACCTGTCATTTCTGGGTAATAATAAATTACCTCACTCAGTCTTAATAGCAGAACACATTCTACTGAATTCCCCATTCTTCCAAACAACAGCAAATAAAATATGATTGACATGTATTTAATAATTTAAAAATACAACTAGCTATAGCATATATGTGTCTAATACATTTTCCCTGTTAAATATTAAATGAAAAAGTATCACAGACAACATTGTTCATGTGCAAGTCTTAAAGGCTTCAGAAAAGTTCTTCAGAAAGAAGCAGTAAAATGTGATGTTCCCACAGGCAGCAGTCTTTATGCAGTCTCTTTTATGATAATGGAACATTAGCTTTTGCAGATCAACGAGTGTACAGACAAAAGTGGCAGTCAATTCTGATTACTGAAACATCAGCAGTTACAATATGAGATACACAAGCTATTTACATTGAAAGGAGAATCATACCAGCTATTGTTCACCTTCATCTTTTCTTGTCAATGCGTTATTTATGTGGCTGTGTTATTGAACCAAATTACGATGATGTAATTTGCTCTTGCACTGTGAAAAATGTAGCTTTAAAGGAATACGCTAACCTTTTGGGAATTTCAATTTTTGGCTATCTTACCCAGAGTCAGACAAGAAGATTTATACAAAAGTTCATCCCTGTGCATCCACTACAAAAATATTAAAGGGCTGCATGCTAACTCTCTGGCTGCAGACAGAAGCCACTAAAAATAAAAACGGAAAAAACGAGATCTTCGTTGTTTTATAGGTTTAATGCTACATTTCCCAAAAGGTTGGTGTATTCCTTAACCAGTACCCAAACCAGTACAAAGGCAGAAAATAAATATAACCTCCCATTTAAAAATAAGGCAACTACCAAAAAAAAAAAAAAAAAAAACCTGAACGGCAGACAACTAGCAGTTTTAAAAAATCTCTTTTCTGTCCAGTGCTTAATGTTCCTCTTCTCTTCAGAACAAGAGGAGAAACCTCTTCAGAGTTCTGTTAGAAAAATAAAACTTTTTTTTAATTTTTTTTTTATTTTATTTTTTTACAAAGCTATTCATCTTGAAAACAGAACATGGGGGGGCCGTCCTCCAGTGAAGGCAGTCTAGCCAAGGCACGCCAACACTTGACTGCCGGGGGGGGCGGGGGGGCATGAGGCCACAGTCTCATCACACACGGAGCCCCCTGTTGAGTTGAGATTCCCAAGCTCTCGCTCTGCATGCTGGGTATTACCACAGCTCACACTTGTGCCTGGGGTTCATGGGGGCTACCGGCTTTACAGTTAAAGTGCTGAGAGAACTGCCGGGAGTTAGAGACAGTGCCTATGACCCGGAATCTGGAGGGGCTGTGTGGGTCTGTGATCACACCCTCATGAGAGCTCTCTGGGGTCCGCACCGAGCACCAAACCTGTCCACACACACACACACACACACACACACACACACACACACACACACACACACACACACACACACACACACACAAAGTTAGATTGTACAATAGACAGTCAAGAATCCTGAGGACCTTGTTTTAAAGGGCAGAAAAGCACACAACACATTTAACTCTATTTACTTTGGCCCTCCAGAGGCAATTTCCACCTGGTTTCTACTAGCTTTATTTAAATGTCAATATCTCAAGAAATATTCCCTGCACATCCATGGTTTAAAGTTCGAACTGAAGAAGCTGTAGGCTATTCAGAAATTTGCAACAAAATGCATTTATTTCAGAATAGTCACTATTAGCTAAAAACATAATAACCATAACATAAGTAGCCTAATGTATTTAAATACGTTTTTTTTTTTAAACGTACAAAAGCGTGTGTGTTTCTACACATAACAGCACCATAGCCTATTTTTAGCCCTAAGTGCGATAGATGGTCGCTGTGGAATGTAACAAGATAAACTCTTCAGGGTTAATCAGAAAACATCTGTAGCTGAATATACTGGTAAGTACTTGGTTTCCTAAACATATTTATATGAGAGATTTTGCAGAAAAAATTAGGTGTCTTCAAAACCGAAAGTGCATCAGGTACTGTATATAGTACAGTAAGCAAGGGAAAACGGCAAATGCTCATTTGCACAACGTTTAAAAAAAATATTATTGTTTATTTAGCATGTATAAATAGCGTGTATAAACGGTGCATTTTACTGTCTGTGGCTGTGGCGAGAGGAGGGTCATAAGTGCTTTGGGCTATTAATAGCACCCTCCTAATTTATTTTATGGCACTGCAGTGTAACTGGAGAAGCTGAAGTTTTCGCAAGCGGCTACCCTTTTAAAAAATACTGCGTCAAAATTTACGCGGTTTTCTTAAAGCTGTAGTTTATAATTTCAGACAAACATGAATACTGTAATTGAGACGGATACGTCTCAACCACTAGGGGCAAAGTTTAGAGTTAAATTTCTCTTGGGCTGTTAGAAAAAAAAAAAGGTCTGTGAACTCAACGGCTGCGTCCCAATCCAGTTTTTGCTCCACCCTCGTGAACTTCACTTGGGAGGATGTGACGCACATACCAATAAAACAGGAGTATACACTTGCGTTTAGCGAGTGGGAGGGAGCGAGGGCGGAGCGGGTTATTTGAATTGAGATGCACTTCACCCCCATCTATACTCGGAAGTAACCGTGCTGCTGCACAGTGCGTATCGTGGGATCTCGGATCATGTAAAACGCCTATCACCGTAGACTACATTTAAACGGATGAAACTCTCAACCTGTTTACATTAATTATCAGTCAAGCAATTGATTTACTGAATAACAAATATCAATAAATACAGCAAGTTTTGTGGGCAAGCATATTTCTTTATGTCATAAAATCGTGTAGCATTTAAATATGTAGGACAGTCCGTGCGCTGGAATAAAGCATTTAAACCGAACATATTCTCAACCTGTTTCCGTTCATTTTGCTTGCTTATGTCAATCAAACAAAGTCCCTGAATCAATTATATATAGGCTAATGATTAACAAATGACAATGACAAAGAGATTACTAACGTGAGATTGTTTAATAAGGGTGGCAATAATTCTGAATAATTAACTGGCAAAAAATCCCAGCGTTTTCTGTGAGTTGCATGTTAGCATTGCGTTTTTCCTCATCACGTTAAATAATGTAATTTAAGACTTTCGATTTGGTCAAAACGATTTATACATTAGAAAGCATACCTCTTAAGAAAGAAAAACCTCTTAAATTGCTGAAACCAGCATTTAGCGCAATGCACGCTTTCAAGCTAGAAAAACGAATTTACCTAAATATGTGCTGTTCATTGATCACTTCGCATGACATAGTCAATTAACGCATTTTGCGTCAGCACAAATGTGGATAAAGCCTAGTAAAATGCTGTACAAGTTTATTTACCTATTCATCTTGGTTATTGCGAAATTAAATTGTTTGGCTATCTGGGAAATTATAGGCTACGGAAAAATATTTAGACAGGAGTAGCCTAATAATCCGTTTAAAAGCAAGATTAAGATAGAGAACCTGGTAGCCTACATCACACAGTACGCTACACTGTTGCTGCATAAAGCAATTTGCTAAACTATGAAATACAAAATAGCAAACTACTACTTGATTAACCTGTATTTATTAGCCTATACAGCGTCTTTTCCATTCTGTATGCGCTTTTTATGTATAATACCGCGATAAACATTAACGTGATTATCACTGAACAGGACATTCGATGTGAATTGTGGGTAATATGAGCTTGCAGACTCGTTCCCTTGAGAAAAGTTGAGGGTGGAGGGGCTATGTCACAAACTTCACTTGGCTTTCTAACGGATTGGACTCACACTTAAAATGGAGACCGAGGGTACATCCTGGTCTCAAAAGGGATTCCCCCAAGTGAAGTTTGCAAGTGAAGTTTACGAGGGTGGAGCAAAAACTGGATTGGGACGCAGCCAAGGCCTTACCCAATGCCTTCCCTAAGAGTTTGTGTATCCACTAGGGGAAGCCAGCATGGAGCATATCATGGCTGTGCCTTGTGTATAGCTCACAGAAAATAGGGTACACGAAGAAAAATTTTCCGAAAGGACTAATAACACTACAGGAAATGGGAAAAAACACACAAACCTGTGCAAATCCAACAAAAAACAGCTGACGATTTGTCATGCCCAGGGCTGGCAGCAATGCCTCTTCTCCATTCTTATTGATCCAGCTCTCATAAGCCTGCAGAAGAGGTACAACAACCATACACAACTTTACTGCAAACAACACTCCCCAGCTGCAGTAAATAAACAGGTTTCAGAGAGCCCCTGCTTTAAACACACTGAAACTGACCCCACAACTCTATACAAACACACACACTGAAACTCACCCCACAACTGCACAAACACACACACACACACACACACACACACACACACACACACACACACAGAAACTCACCCCACAACTGTACACACACGCACGCACGCACACGCACGCACGCACATATGCACACACATTCGCACGCAAACACACACACTGAAACTCACCCCACAAATGTACATAAACGCATGCACACACACTGAAACAGACCTTGGCTGACCATATGGTTTGCCTGTCTGCTCTGTAACCTATGACCTTTCCCTCAACGGAAAGAATGTGTGAGAGATCTGTCAGAGGGCGGGGTATAGGCTGATCTGCGACACCTGTTGCATCACCCAGACTTTCCACTGTGGCTATGGCAGGGGATGACCCACAGTACCCTCTACGGTCATCGTGTGATGCCCACTATTTATACTGTACATTCTGGGCATATAGCCTGTGATTTTAAGGAAGGTTCACAAGGCTATGAGGCTGTGATTTTAAGGAATGGTTCAAAAAATATAAAGTAAAAAACAAAGTAATGAACAAAATATTCCTTGGAGCAAAACCAGTCTTCTGCTGGCACACTGTGGATGAAAAGGGGAATGCTCCATAACTGTGTGCCACACACCTGTTCAGCTGAGAAACTTCAACTGCATCTCCAACCTAGAGCCCTTTGGGTCTCATAGAACCGTTCCCGTAGTTACATCCTCCTGGACATTCACTGTCTAGGCAAACCCTTTCCTTAGAGCCTGTCTTAGGTGTGGCAGCCAGATTTAAAGTTTGAATAAAAAATATATATAGCCAGTCAGCAAGTTACTTCTCAACAGAAATTCATAGCACAAAAACCAAGTAGGACAAAAATGAAACTTAAGCTGAATGTCCAATGTGACTCCTGTACACCAGTGAATGAGGGCTTACCCTTGTCAGATCGTTAGGTTACTTGTTGTCTGGTATAACTCAAGCAGACAAATCAGAACATACTAAAACATTAGTAATACTCAAGCTATGGGAGGGTAAAGGCCCTGGAATGTGCCCGATGAACACCTCAGGCATGGATATGCCTGACCTCTACCCCACACATCCCATATGGCCTTACCTTGTAGGCAGCCTTCAGCCCCCCGTTGTCAGCAATGTTCTCTCCCAGCGTGTGCTTTCCGTTCAGGGGCTCCTGGTTGATGCTGTAGTTGCTGTACTGTTCCACCATGCACTGGGTCTGCTTCTTGAAGGCCTCCACAGAGGAGTTCTTCCACCAAGAGCGCAGGTTCCCATCCTTGTCATACTCCCTCCCTGTGATGTAACACAGGGCACTCTCTTACAGCTGTCCACAGTGGGCGGGGTTATGATCCCTCACTGTGATGCAACACACGGCACTCTTACACCTGTCCACAGTGGGCAGGGTTATGATTCCTCACTGTGATGTAACACAGGGCACTCTCTTACAGCTGTCTACAGTGGGCGGGATAATACTGTGGGATCATCCTACCTTGATCATCGAAAGCATGGGTCAGCTCGTGACCCATGACCACACCAATACCCCCAAAATTCATAGACCTGAAAACATAATTTACATTAATCGAAAAAAGCCAAACACATTACAGATCTGTCTGCTCAATTCTGAGCACAAACATACAGTAAACGTACTGTCATTAGCCTGGCAGTGTGATTTCATAAGACGGATTAACATAGTGGAGGTGTAGCTGAACCCCCATACCCTATTCAAAAATGCCAAGAAGTATACAGATATGTTTCCTTTCCAAAATTGACAAATGATATTCAGAAGATGAAGCTAGTGGAAGAAAGTGAAACAATGGTCATTTCCTTAAAAACAAAAACACACATTGTAGTGCATTTCTCAACACACTGACAGATGTATTCTGAAATAACAGTGAGAGATCAACAGATGCCCGTCAGTGGATAGTTAATCAACACTGCACCCATACAGGTACAAATACAGATAAGCAGACATAAACAGATACAGTGATGTCTCTGCACTCCGCTATGGCATATGATAACCACAGGAGAGACAGTATAATGGGCTGTGTATGATGTATAAATGATGTGTATGCCATTGCCTAGAGTGACCTCTGTCCAATAAAGCATGACCTCTGACCCCTGCCATGAGGGCAGCTGAAGAGTCAGGAAGTAGACCGCGGAAGTGCATGGTGCTTACTTTGGCCATGCAGTGCTGTAGAAGGGGGCCTGGAGAATTCCAGCAGGGAACACCATTTCGTTCTTGGTAGGGTTATAGTAGGCATTGACGGTGGGAGGGGTCATACTCCACCTGGAGGACAGGATGGGGTGAAAAGGAAAAGAAGAATCCAAGTCATCATGTCAACAAATCATCTAACTGTCCCCTTACTCTCCTATCAAATCAGTGACACTGACTTGTCCCCTCACACTCCTATCCAATCAGTGGCACTGACCCTGTTCCCTTACTCTCCTATCCAATCAGTGGCACTGATCCTATCCCCTCACTCTCCTATTCAATCAGTGACACTGACCCTGTCCCCTTACTCTCCTATCCAATCAGTGGCACTGACCCTGTTCCCTTACTCTCCTATCCAATCAGTGGCACTGAGCCTGTCCCCTCACACTCCTATCCAATCAGTGACACTGAGCCTGTCCCCTCACACTCCTATCCAATCAGTGACACTGACCCTGTCCCCTTACTCTCCTATCTAATCAGTGACACTGATCCAATCCCCTTACTCTCCTATCCAATCAGTGACACTGATCCTATCCCCTCACTCTCCTATCCAATCAGTGACACTGACCCTGTCCCCTTACTCTCCTATCCAATCAGTGACACTGATCCAATCCCCTTACTCTCCTATCCAATCAGTGACACTGATCCTATCCCCTCACTCTCCTATCCAATCAGTGACACTGATCCTATCCCCTTACTCTCCTATCCAATCAGTGACACTGATCCTATCCCCTCACTCTCCTATCCAATCAGTGACACTGACCCTGTCCCCTTACTCTCCTATCCAATCAGTGACACTGATCCTATCCCCTTACTCTCCTATCCAATCAGTGACACTGATCCTATCCCCTCACTCTCTTATCCAATCAGTGACACTGACCCTGTCCCCTTACTCTCCTATCCAATCAGTGACACTGATCCTATCCCCTCACTCTCCTATCCAATCAGTGACACTGATCCTATCCCCTTACTCTCCTATCCAATCAGTGACACTGATCCTATCCCCTTACTCTCCTTTCCACAATGCATGGTGCTGCTGATTAGCCCTGGCTCTATTTTCCAATCTGTAAGCACTGATCAGAGATAGCATGGGATGACTAGAGCTAGCTGTCTGAGCATTGATCAGAGATAGCATGGAATCACTAGCGTTCGCTGTGTGAGCACTGATCAGAGATAGCATGGGATCACTAGAGCTAGCTATGTGAGCACTGATCAGAGATAGCATGGGATCACTAGAGCTAGCTGTGTGAGCACTGATCAGAGATAGCATGGGATCACTAGCGCTCGCTGTGTAAGCACTGATCAGAGATAACATGGGATGACTAGAGCTAGCTGTCTGAGCATTGATCAGAGATAGCATGGAATCACTAGCGCTCGCTGTGTGAGCACTGATCAGAGATAGCATGGGACTACTAGAGCTAGCTGTGTGAGCACTGATCAGAGATAGCATGGGATCACTAGAGCTAGCTGTGTGAGCACTGATCAGAGATAACATGGGATCACTAGAGCTAGCTGTGTGGGCACTGATCAGAGATAGCATGGGACCACTAGAGCTAGCTGTGTGAGCACTGATCAGAGATAGCATGGGATCACTAGAGCTAGCTATGTGAGCACTGATCAGAGATAGCATGGGATCACTAGAGCTAGCTGTGTGAGCACTGATCAGAGATAACATGGGATCACTAGAGCTAGCTGTGTGAGCACTGATCAGAGATAGCATGGAATCACTAGCGCTCGCTGTCTGAGCACTGATCAGAGATAGCATGGGATCATTAGCGCTAGCTGTATGAGCACTGATCATAGCTGAGCGTTGATGAAGGGACTGTGGAGATGGAGCAGAAGTGGGTGGTTAGGGTTGGGTTAGGGTTAGGAGATGGAGCAGAAGTGGGTGGTTAGGGTTGGGTTAGGGTTAGGAGATGGAGCATAAGTGGGTGGTTAGGGTTGGGTTAGGGTTAGGAGATGGAGCATAAGTGGGTGGTTGGGTTAGGGTTAGGAGATGGAGCAGAAGTGGATGGTTAGGGTTGGGTTAGGGTTAGGAGATGGAGCATAAGTGGGTGGTTGGGTTAGGGTTAGGAGATGGAGCAGAAGTGGATGGACGTGGCTGTCAGCCCCAGGTTTTGCTGAGCTGCGGAACTCACTGGTCTCTGTTGGGGGCCTTCCTCAGCTGGTCTGCTGTCACTCTGGCTGAAAAGTTGTAGTACTGCATGACGTTCTGGAAATACAGGTCTGATACCACCTCCAACTGCCAAAGAGGAGTCCAGTTAAACACAAGCCCAGCACTGCACCTGATGCACTCACAACTGAATACAGTACACACATTCTGCATTTTACACAGCGGCTCGGTGTCCTATGCAGGCCAATTTGGCTGAGATATATTTATATTTAGTGAGGATCTTTAATTGAGGCTCTGATTAACCAGATACCAACTCTGAGAAGCATGTGACCTTAGGACACATCACAAGGAAGTTGAACAAAGGAAGTAAATTATGTCATATGTATAATGTCCCAGTGTGTGTGTGTGTTTATTTGTGATTTGTGTATGTGTGAGTGCGTGAGTATGTGTGTGTGTGTCTCTGTGTGTGTGTGTTGGGGGGGGGGGGGGGGGGGGGGGGGGTTGTATTTACATCATTGAACACTTTGTCCAGCTCCTTGGGTTGCATGATGAACTTTGGATATCCAATCATGTTGTAGATGGCATCTGCCTGGAAATGAACCAAGTAATGAAAGGTATGAAACTCCTGAAAGCAGTAGCAATGTGCTACCACCAGGTTGCACTAACAAGCCAACACTCCAAAGGGGAGCTACCCAGCTTTCTGTGACCACATTCATGTCCTTTTGAGTTTGAAGAGCTAAAAGAGCTACATCCCCTCAGAGGAAACCATTTTATTTAGCAGTTTAATCTGTGCTTCCCCAAGATATCATAAATACATCACAGTTGACCACACATAATGCACAGTTGAGCACACATAACATTATTCCACATTGTAAACTGACAGCAGATTACTACAAGTCAACGTACCAACTCTGTCAGCCAATATGAGACTTATGTTTGAGTTAAAGTGTTGGCCACCCTGTGCTGTTCAGTGATAATGTTTTTACAATTATCACAGTAACTTAATAAAAACATGGTGTGCCCCTGAACTGTCAGCAGTTATGCAGTAAAAATGCAGTGACGCAGTAAAAACTGTGCAGTAAATGTAGTTACACAGTGAAAACTGTGCAGTAAATACAGTTACACAGTGAAAACTGCAGTAAATGCAATCCATATCCCACCTTTTCTTTGGCTGCCTTCTTGGTTGCAGGGTCCATCCAGCTGACATGCTGCATGCTTTCTTCAAAGGCCTGTTTGATCTGGGAGACCATGTCCTCTGCCTGATGGAGCGACACACAGACAGACAGGGAAAGAAGGGTTAGGACCACTGGCAGAGCTTGCTGCAAAGGGTGGTTGCACAGACTAAACACAGAGACTCCCCAAAAACTGAAATAAGTGAACCCTGCAGTCCAAAAACATCAGGGGGGGGGGGGGCTTTGGAAAGGATAAGCTACCATGAAGGAGCAGAGATTTTAAAAGGCTACTTTTTTGCAGGGAAACATTTTGGATCCACTATTTATTAACAAGGTTTCCCAGTACCTTTAATCAAGAGTTTGATTTTAAACAATATTTTATGATTGTACATCTCCTGAAGAAATTGGTGGCTGCATGAAAAAAGTTATTGTAAAGTTATGATTATATGAATTGTACATTTTTGTACTCTCTCTTTGAAAAGGAGATGGTACATGGGATACCAAGGGTGCACTCTTGGTAGGGTTGAAATGTTAACCACCCTATGGCCTAACAAATTAGTGTGTTAAGAGCAATTAATAAGTGAGTTTCTTTGTTTGCGATATTGGATAAGCATTTTTAACTCAGCACCTTATGCTGAAATATACCAGTGTGTATGTTTTCTGCTCAAAGTGTGCATGTTATTTACCAGTGTGTATGTTGTATAGCAGTGTGCGTGTTATATAGCAGTGTGTATGTTTTCTGCTAAGTGTGTAACACTCACCACAGCCTTGTTGCCCTCAGCGAAGGTGGTTTTGACAAACATGGCCCCAAGAGCGAATCCAAGGGCGCTGTCCGTGTCGCTAACACACAGCTTCCAGCGAGGCCTGCAGCTCTGAAACAGCAAACACGTGTGTGCACAGACTAATACTGACACATGCTACACATGTGCACAGACTAATACTGACACACAAGCCACACATGTGCACAGGCTAATACTGACACACATGCTACACATGTGCACAGGCTAATACTGACACACAAGCTACACTTGTGCACAGGCTAATACTGAAACAGCAAACACGTGTGTGCACAGACTAATACTGACACATGCTACACATGTGCACAGACTAATACTGACACACAAGCCACACATGTGCACAGGCTAATACTGACACACAAGCTACACTTGTGCACAGGCTAATACTGACACATGCTACACATGTGCACAGTCTAATACTGACACATGCTACACATGTGCACAGTCTAATACTGACACATGCTACACATGTGTACAGGTTAATACTGACACACACCACACATGTGCACAGGCTATGACTGACACACATGCCACAGGTGTGCACAGGATAATACTGACACACAAGCTACACTTGTGCACAGGCTAATACTGACACATGCTACACATGTGCACAGGCTAATACTGACACATGCTACACATGTGCACAGGCTAATACTGACACATGCTACACATGTGCACAGGCTAATACTGACAAGCCATACATGTACACAGGCTAATACTGACACACATACAAACAGACCAACAATACAAAAAGTTTAATACTGACACAAACCTTGATTATTAACACTGAAAGATTAAGAATTTGAACAATTGAGCCTCCTAACACACAAAAAAACATGACATGATCAGTCCTTAAAAATACCGAATCCAATAATATATACAGAATATAGCTGGTGTGTGATGAGATGCTGTCATCCTGGCTGACTGAAACCAATCTGACTGAAACCTCCAATCCCTGGGCAAAGCTACAGCCTTCTGGGCTGCCAGCCATTTGGCACTGGTACTGTCTGCATTAAATACCAAACCATTGGGCCCGTCTACACACTGGAACAGTCTTAACAGATAACAGACCATGGGGCCCATCCACACACTGGAACAGCGTTAACAGGATGAGCCTCCCAGCCACCCTGAACCTACACATTTTACACTCTTCACAGAAGCACTCTCCTCTGGTATTTAAGATGTATGAGACTTTCCGCAGTGAAATGCACTTTGTGTAGTTCAAACCGAAGGCTTTATTCTGCAGGCTTTTTGGCTCACTGCTCTGTTGTTTTTATGGTGAATCACAGTCATTGGCTGCAAGAGGACACGCTCATATCAGCCCTTCACCCCCCCCCCCCCCCCACCACCCCCCCAACTTCCTGTCTCCTGCTCAGATGTTTGGAGTAAAGACAGACAAGGTTGGCCTGGAGATTGAGAGACTAACAGAGAGGAAGTGGGAGAGATAGAGAGAAAAGGAGGGGGTTGAGGGAAATGACGTGTTACGGTGCACAACAGTACATGAACGGGAGTTATGGATTACTGAAGATTATTTGAAATGAGAACTAAAATGATTGTACAGCGAAGTAAAAATGTATATACTTCAAGTCCGTCTAAGCCCTTCAAACAATGCATTTTCTTTCTGACTAATACTGGAATGTAATTTTATACTTTCTGAAGAAAGCTGAAGCAGATTTGCTCCAGTATCAGATAGTTCTACCCTACAAGCCTCAGTGTTACAAGGGATAGATGAACTGTAATGGGCGGCCACAATTTTTGAGATTGTGATCATAGTCTGGGTCTTCTTTTTGTGCCTGGTTGTTTAGCTCAGACTCCAATTGATTTTAGTCTTTTTATCTGAGCCTCGTCCAGGTAAGTCTCTGTCCTGCCTTGGGCCTCTGATACATGTTCTCTATCTGCATAAATGTGCGGATAACAAGGTATCTTTTGATACATGTTCTCTATCTGCATAAATGTGTGGATAATGAGGTATCCTTTGATACATGTTCTCTATCTGCATAAATGTGCGGATAACGAGGTATCTTTTGATACATGTTCTCTATCTGCATAAATGTGCGGATAACGAGGTATCTTTTGATACATGTTCTCTATCTGCATAAATGTGCGGATAACGAGGTATCTTTTGATACATGTTCTCTATCTGCATAAATGTGCGGATAACAAGGTATCTTTTGATACATGTTCTCTATCTGCATAAATGTCCGGATAACAAGGTATCTTTTGATACATGTTCTTTATCAGCATAAATGTGCGGATAACGAGGTATCTTTTGATACATGTTCTCTATCTGCATAAATGTGCGGATAACGAGGTATCTTTTGATACATGTTCTCTATCTGCATAAATGTGCGGATAACGAGGTATCTTTTGATACATGTTCTCTATCAGCATAAATGTGCGGATAACGAGGTATCTTTTGATACATGTTCTCTATCAGCATAAATGTGCGGATAATGAGGTATCTTTTGATACATGTTCTCTATCAGCATAAATGTGCGGATAACGAGGTATCTTTTGATACATGTTCTCTATCTGCATAAATGTGCGGATAACGAGGTATCTTTTGATACATGTTCTCTATCTGTATAAATGTGCGGATAATGAGGTATCTTTTGATACATGTTCTCTATCTGCATAAATGTGCGGATAACGGGGTATCTTTTGATACATGTTCTCTATCTGCATAAATGTGCGGATAAAAAGGTATCTTTTGATACATGTTCTCTATCTGCATAAATGTGCGGATAACGAGGTATCTTTTGATACATGTTCTCTATCTGCATAAATGTGCGGATAACGAGGTATCTTTTGATACATGTTCTCTATCTGCATAAATGTGCGGATAACGAGGTATCTTTTGATACATGTTCTCTATCTGCATAAATGTGCGGATAACGAGGTATCTTTTGATACATGTTCTCTATCTGCATAAATGTGCGGATAACGAGGTATCTTTTGATACATGTTCTCTATCAGCATAAATGTGCGGATAACGGGGTATCTTTTGATACATGTTCTCTATCTGCATAAATGTGCGGATAACAAGGTATCTTTTGATACATGTTCTCTATCTGCATAAATGTGCGGATAAAAAGGTATCTTTTGATACATGTTCTCTATCTGCATAAATGTGCGGATAATGAGGTATCTTTTGATACATGTTCTCTATCTGCATAAATGTGCGGATAATGAGGTATCTTTTTGATACATGTTCTCTATCTGCATAAATGTGCGGATAACGGGGTATCTTTTGATACATGTTCTCTATCTGCATAAATGTGCGGATAACGAGGTATCTTTTGATACATGTTCTCTATCTGCATAAATGTGCGGATAACGAGGTATCATTTGATACATGTTCTCTATCAGCATAAATGTGCGGATAACGAGGTATCTTTTGATACATGTTCTCTATCAGCATAAATGTGCGGATAATGAGGTATCTTTTGATACATGTTCTCTATCAGCATAAATGTGCGGATAATGAGGTATCTTTTGATACATGTTCTCTATCTGCATAAATGTGCGGATAATGAGGTATCTTTTGATACATGTTCTCTATCTGCATAAATGTGCGGATAACGGGGTATCTTTTTTGATACATGTTCTCTATCTGCATAAATGTGCGGATAAAAAGGTATCTTTTGATACATGTTCTCTATCTGCATAAATGTGCGGATAACGAGGTATCTTTTGATACATGTTCTCTATCTGCATAAATGTGCGGATAACGAGGTATATTTTGATACATGTTCTCTATCTGCATAAATGTGCGGATAACGAGGTATCTTTTGATACATGTTCTCTATCTGCATAAATGTGCGGATAACGAGGTATCTTTTGATACATGTTCTCTATCAGCATAAATGTGCGGATAACGGGGTATCTTTTGATACATGTTCTCTATCTGCATAAATGTGCGGATAACAAGGTATCTTTTGATACATGTTCTTTATCTGCATAAATGTGTGGATAACGGGGTATCTTTTGATACATGTTCTTTATCAGCATAAATGTGCGGATAACGGGGTATCTTTTGATACATGTTCTCTATCTGCATAAATGTGCGGATAACGAGGTATCTTTTGATACATGTTCTCTATCTGCATAAATGTGCGGATAACGGGGTATCTTTTGATACATGTTCTCTATCTGCATAAATGTGCGGATAACGAGGTATCTTTTGATACATGTTCTCTATCTGCATAAATGTGCGGATAACGAGGTATCTTTTGATACATGTTCTCTATCTGCATAAATGTGCGGATAACGGGGTATCTTTTGATACATGTTCTCTATCTGCATAAATGTGCGGATAACAAGGTATCTTTTGATACATGTTCTTTATCTGCATAAATGTGTGGATAACGGGGTATCTTTTGATACATGTTCTTTATCAGCATAAATGTGCGGATAACGGGGTATCTTTTGATACATGTTCTCTATCTGCATAAATGTGCGGATAACGAGGTATCTTTTGATACATGTTCTCTATCTGCATAAATGTGCGGATAACGGGGTATCTTTTGATACATGTTCTCTATCTGCATAAATGTGCGGATAACGGGGTATCTTTTGATACATGTTCTCTATCTGCATAAATGTGCGGATAACGAGGTATCTTTTGATACATGTTCTCTATCTGCATAAATGTGCGGATAACGGGGTATCTTTTGATACATGTTCTCTATCTGCATAAATGTGCGGATAACGAGGTATCTTTTGATACATGTTCTCTATCTGCATAAATGTGCGGATAACGGGGTATCTTTTGATACATGTTCTTTATCAGCATAAATGTGCGGATAACGGGGTATCTTTTGATACATGTTCTCTATCTGCATAAATGTGCGGATAACGGGGTATCTTTTGATACATGTTCTCTATCTGCATAAATGTGCGGATAACAAGGTATCTTTTGATACATGTCCTCTATCTGCATAAATGTGCGGATAACGAGGTATCTTTTGTTACATGTTCTCTATCAGCATAAATGTGCGGATAACGGGGTATCTTTTGATACATGTTCTCTATCAGCATAAATGTGCGGATAATGAGGTATCTTTTGATACATGTTCTCTATCAGCATAAATGTGCGGATAACGGGGTATCTTTTGATACATGTTCTCTATCTGCATAAATGTGCGGATAACGAGGTATCTTTTGATACATGTTCTCTATCTGCATAAATGTGCGGATAACGGGGTATCTTTTGATACATGTTCTCTATCTGCATAAATGTGCGGATAACGGGGTATCTTTTGATACATGTCCTCTATCTGCATAAATGTGCGGATAACGAGGTATCTTTTGATACATGTTCTCTATCAGCATAAATGTGCGGATAACGGGGTATCTTTTGATACATGTTCTCTATCTGCATAAATGTGCGGATAACAAGGTATCTTTTGATACATGTTCTTTATCTGCATAAATGTGTGGATAACGGGGTATCTTTTGATACATGTTCTTTATCAGCATAAATGTGCGGATAACGGGGTATCTTTTGATACATGTTCTCTATCTGCATAAATGTGCGGATAACGAGGTATCTTTTGATACATGTTCTCTATCTGCATAAATGTGCGGATAACGGGGTATCTTTTGATACATGTTCTCTATCTGCATAAATGTGCGGATAACAAGGTATCTTTTGATACATGTTCTCTATCTGCATAAATGTGCGGATAACGAGGTATCTTTTGATACATGTTCTCTATCTGCATAAATGTGCGGATAACGGGGTATCTTTTGATACATGTTCTTTATCAGCATAAATGTGCGGATAACGGGGTATCTTTTGATACATGTTCTCTATCTGCATAAATGTGCGGATAACGGGGTATCTTTTGATACATGTTCTCTATCTGCATAAATGTGCGGATAACAAGGTATCTTTTGATACATGTTCTCTATCTGCATAAATGTGCGGATAACGAGGTATCTTTTGATACATGTTCTCTATCTGCATAAATGTGCGGATAACGGGGTATCTTTTGCTACATGTTCTCTATCAGCATAAATGTGCAGATAACGGGGTATCTTTTGATACATGTTCTCTATCTGCATAAATGTGCGGATAACGAGGTATCTTTTGATACATGTTCTCTATCTGCATAAATGTGCGGATAACGGGGTATCTTTTGATACATGTTCTCTATCTGCATAAATGTGCGGATAACGAGGTATCTTTTGATACATGTTCTCTATCTGCATAAATGTGCGGATAACGAGGTATCTTTTGATACATGTTCTCTATCAGCATAAATGTGCGGATAACGGGGTATCTTTTGATACATGTTCTCTATCTGCATAAATGTGCGGATAACGAGGTATCTTTTGCTACATGTTCTCTATCAGCATAAATGTGCGGATAACGGGGTATCTTTTGATACATGTTCTCTATCTGCATAAATGTGCGGATAACGGGGTATCTTTTGATACATGTTCTCTATCTGCATAAATGTGCGGATAACGGGGTATCTTTTGATACATGTTCTCTATCTGCATAAAGGTGCGGATAACGGGGTATCTTTTGATACATGGGCTCTATTTGCATTATTCCTGGAGACCCCACATGGCTCTCACCTTCTTGGTGCCATATATGACTTCAAAGAAGCGCTGCTCTGCATCCTGGAACCTTTGGTCAAGGATGGACACCATCTTCCGCACCACTTTCATGATCATGTAGTTGTTGAGGATGCTGTGGAGACAATGACAGTTACAGAAAACATCTCTCCTTCACATTCTCATACTGTTCATTCACTAGCCCCAGTTACAATGAGTCAAATACAATGTATTTCAAAGAGTTTATTTGCTTCTAATCAAACCCTGACCTACACCTTCACATTCCAGCCACAGTGCAATGCCGCTAAGCAGCCTCTTAGCGGGGCTAAAATGTACCACTACTCGTCTCCTAATCAACACCAATCAGAATAACCAGAGAAATGACCACAATGAATCACTATGCACACATGTGTATGGTGGTGGGTAATAGATATTGGAAAAGCCCTCTTCTCCCTACCTCTTGTCAGTGCTGTTGATGAGGTGAGAGACTTTGGGTAGGTACTCCATAGCATAAACCACCACAGGCTCTGTCTCATTCAGCTCCACTGGAGCAAAGATCTCCTTGAGAAAAGGCAGCCAATCTACTGCAGGAGCCAGAGCCTGCAAAACACACCCATAATCACACACACATCAAAAACACACTCACACGGACACGCACACACACACACACACACACACACACACACACGGACACACACGGACACACACGGACACACACACACATGGACACACACATGGACACACACACGGACACACACACGGACACACACACGGACACACACACGGACACACACAAAAACAAAGCGTGCAGCAAAAATACACACACAAACATGCCCACACACACACACACACACACACACACACACACACACAAGGTTCTTTTGGACAGACAGACAGACAGACAGAAGATGATGGTGCATCTCCCTCACTCCCAGGTCCTTGGCCTGGATCTTGTGGTAAATGACTTCCTCATCTCTGCGTTCCTCTTGCGGGACAGTGATGTTGGCCAGTTCTGTCTCAAAGTCTACAATCTGCTGCATGAGCGTCCGGGACCTCTCCACAGAGCCACCCAGCAGGACTCCCAGCTTCACCAGGAAGTCCAGGTAGGCATCCAGGTACTGCGGAGGGTAGAGAAGGGAAGCCCGTGAAAGTAGGCCAATAAGTATATCTTATTTTGCTATTTCAAAATTAAAATAACATTGTTTTGAAATTTCTGTATTTAATCATACATCTTTTTGATATTTCAATATTTCGACATATTTTTTACCCTACAGCATCACCGGAAATGATGGTATTTAGGAAAAATAAGGGAATTAATTAAATCTCTGAGCACCCATCTATTTCAGGAAGCTCAGCTGGGCTCCGTATTTTAGTCTCATTACACTGCAACCTTTGAATCTTATATCCTCACGCAGGAGTCAACCTTCAACTGACCTTCTGATTGGCCGTCTTGTTGAGGTAGTAGTCCCGGGAGGGCAGGCCCAGACCCGATTGGTCAACCTGTTAGAGGACAGAGCATCAGATGAGCCACTGTAAACATGACATGACCTGACCAACCCACCTGCAGGTCTGTAGGCTGCAGTCCAGCAAGGTTCCAGTTCTCTCTTTACACTTTGGGTTAAATCAAGAGTATGATCATTTGAATCAGGTGGCTGGCTAACTGTAACTAACTGGCTGTATAACTGTGTAACTGGCTAGCTAACTAAGTTACAGACTGGATAACTAAGTAACTGGCTGGCTAACCATAAGCTACTGGCTATCTAACTGTAAGTAACTGGCTGTCAAACCGTAAGTTACAGGATAGCTGGATAACTGAGTATATGGCTGGATAACTAAGTATATGGCTGGCTAACTGTAACTAACTGGCTGTATAACTGTGTAACTGGCTAGCTAACTAAGTTACAGACTGGATAACTAAGTAACTGGCTGGCTAACCATAAGCTACTGGCTATCTAACTGTAAGTAACTGGCTGTCAAACCGTAAGTTACAGGATAGCTGGATAACTGAGTATATGGCTGGATAACTAAGTATATGGCTGGCTAACTGTAAGTAACTGGCTGGCTAACTAAGTTACTGGCTGGATAACTTGACACACAGGTGTGGACACATGCAGATATGCGCACATTTGTACACACATACATGCTCACACACTCACATACGTAACTCATGTCACACACAGATAGCTGTAGAGGAGACCGGGGCTGGCAAGACGGGCCCACCTGGATGATGTTACTGTTGGAGTTCTTGGAGTCGGTGCTGACAAACACGGTGAAGAAGGGGGAGGTGCGGTAGTTGGCTGAAACGACACGCAGAACCTCATGGAAGTTGGACTTGTCCCAGGGTTCCGTCAGGGCCCAGCCTCCTGTCTAAAACACAAACCTACCGATCAGCATTGACACACACACACACACACACACAGAACACTTTCACACACACACATGCACGCACGCACATGCACACACACAAGTGCACAAACAAACACACGCACACACAGAGAACACTTCCTCACACACACTTCCGCACAAACACACACGCAGAAACCACTTTCTCACACACACACACACACGTGTGCACGCAAACACACACACACACACACACACACACACACACAGCCAGAGAACACTTTCTCTCACATACACGCACACAGACAAAGGCAGAGACGACTCATGCACATGCACACGGACACACACAAAGCCAAAGAACACTTTCACGCACATGTAGCGAGTGTAGCTCGGCTAGTTCGCTAGTAAGCACAGTGAGGTGCAGTAAAGCGAAGGCCTTGTAGCAGGTTACCGTGACAACACTCTCTGATGACGCAACCCTCAGGGTCAAAATAACGACGTTATCCTTAGCTATCGGCGATGTCGTCTTTAGCTGATTGGTAACGCGTTCGCTTGCGAGTGAGAGGAGCGGGGTTCAAATCTCACCTTGGACTTCTGAGTAAAAGTAAGCTTCTCTCTTTCTATACGGTTACATTGATGCCTGTTGACCCGGATCGGAATCGAATAAAAAAAGTGGTTGCTGCGGAGTTTCAAATGGAGGGGAAAGTCAAAGGGGGGTGAGTGTAGCGAGTGTAGCTCGGCTAGTTCGCTAGTAAGCACAGTGAGGTGCAGTAAAGCGAAGGCCTTGTAGCAGGTTACCGTGACAACACTCTCTGATGACGCAACCCTCAGGGTCAAAATAACGACGTTATCCTTAGCTATCGGCGATGTCGTCTTTAGCTGATTGGTAACGCGTTCGCTTGCGAGTGAGAGGAGCGGGGTTCAAATCTCACCTTGGACTTCTGAGTAAAGTAAGCTTCTCTCTTTCTATACGGTTACACACACACAAAAACAATATTCATAAATCCCTTAGTTAGTGATCACTTTCACACATCAGCACACGCTTAAATGGTAATTCCGTTTTTTTTTCCGACTTGAATCAATTTTTCGGAACTATTTCCACCATGTTGATCGGTAATAATAATAAAATTTTGTCGCATCTTTCTTTTTCGCACTTTGGTCCCCCAAAGAACCGTTCCGCTTTGTTTTACAATGGGGCATATTTATTATTCCGTGTATTACGATCGGTCAATTCTGCAAGTTCAAAAAGCACGCAACGGAATATATTGTCATTTGGATTCCGGTGAATAAATTTCAACTTTCACACTTGTTTTCACTTCCAAATATGAGCTTTAGATAAACTGGATTTGTTTGAACCTGTATCTAAATGTGCCCCATTGGACTCCATTGTTAAGCAGAGCGGAGCGGTTCTTAGGGTGACCAAAGCTCAAAAAAATTATTGTGATTTGGGGGTGGGGGGGTGGGGGGGGGGGGTGGGGAGGTGAAGGGCTGATATGAGCGTGTCCTCTTGCAGCCAATGACTGTGATTCACCATAAAAACAACAGAGCAGTGAGCCAAAAAGCCTGCAGAATAAAGCCTTCGGTTTGAACTACACAAAGTGCATTTCACTGCGGAAAGTCTCATACATCTTAAATACCAGAGGAGAGCGCTTCTGTGAAGAGTGTAAAATGTGTAGGTTCAGGGTGGCTGGGAGTGTGTGACACAATTATTGTTATTATGGATCAGGATGGTGGAAATATTTTGCAAAAAAAATTGTTGAAAATTTTTTTTATTACCCTTTAAAGGATTAAACTAGGCTGAGGAACACACACCCACCTGATTGATGAGCTCCTGTAATGGCTGTGCCCCCAGATCCTGGATTTTGGACTCATTCATACAGGCCTGATAGTACCATTGGGCCTTTCTCTCTGCCTCTGTTATACCCGTCATGGAGGTGTTCTCTGGCAGAAGTGTGTACAGACGAGATAATTTCACAAGGAGATTCACAAAATGTTAACACACAACATACACTTACTGTACACTAATCACTGTAATTCTGGTTACTGTGAACCTATTATTACAATTTACAGTTTACTATTTATTATGGCTGTCTCAAATTCCATATTATTATTCCAAATTCCACATTAACGCGGTCAACTATTCTCAAGGGCAAACAAAACTGGTGTTTGGCTCAGACTCAAGGAGGATTTCTTAGTGGGACAGGACAGTTTTATTCACCTCTAACTATGGGAGGAATTATGTAATGAGATCAAAGTATGTATTGGTTGAGGTTTCAAGTCCACGTCAACTTGGACCCATTTTCGACTCCACCCTTTTCTTTCAGCATACAGGAATAAATAGATAAAGATAGACTGAAATTGAACAAGATTGCAATAGAATTGATTCCTCGTGCTTTATTGGTGCTCAATACATACCTTAATAGTCATAAAAAATGTGGTTATAAGCTTATTACGGATTTTCCTTGTCCATCACTTTAAATGTGTGAAGGCAGCCAATCTCACATGTTGCTGTGAAAAAAATATTTTTAAACTAGTAGTGTACCCAAAAAATACATATCCCATCATGCCCCCAGGGGCACTCACCCAGCTGCTGTTTCATGACGGCCATGTTGCGCTCCCACAGGTTGCTGAAGGGACCCCAGCGGGACTTGCCCTCAGGTAGGGGGTTGTTCTTCACCCAGCCCCCACAGGCGAAGTTGTAAAAATCGTGACAGGGGTCCACGCTGGGGTCCAGGGCTCCCAACACGGCGCTGGCCACCTTCACACATGACTCAGACAGGCAGAGGCCCGGGTGAGCTACAAACACAACAGGGTACAGGGGTAACTTGGGAAATAAAGATTTTTTTCTAAATACAAACACAACAGGGCACAACACTCCCATAATGCACTCTGCGTCTGCAAGAAAATACTCCCATAGTGGACCCTGGGTCCTGCTAGAAAACATTCCTAGGGTGGATTCCGATCGCTTATTTTATCCGTCCTCTACTCCTCGGTCCTCGCCTGACCCGGAACTCGATCGAGGTTCGCCATCTTCAAGGACATTCCAAACCGCTAAATGCTCCAGGGAGGAACGAGGAGTGGGGAACGAGGAGGCTCCCAGAGGACGCTTCAGTGAGGAAACACACGTGTAGCCTTTGCGGAAGCCTTTTCTCAGAAGGCGTGACGTATATAAATTATCCACCACTCTCCACATCTGCCAAGTCGCAGGCACACCCCTACACAAATGCAATTTTACCCTTTAATTACCCTTTAATCTTCTAAAATTGGTATGAATTTGCATAATTCACCATGTAGCATATATTATCGGGCGCAATATGTAAGCTATTATTATAAATGGCGCTCCTTCTAATCGGTTATAGGCGTAAGCGGTATCGTCCACAAGGGTGCATATAACACAATAGCTCCCCCTTGGTTTACTTTCCTCCAGGATTCAGAAATCTTATTCCAGAATGTAACTGTGTCATGCATGATTGCATGTTTGTTATGCATGTGCATACACAGATGTTTGCTTGACATCTGTACAGATTAGGAAGGGCTGAGTTTAGGATTTAAGTTAATATTAGGTTTGATATTGTGCATAATTGAAGTGTAAAGGTTATGTTTGTACAGCAAGTGCAGGAAGAATGTATATTGCTCAAAATAACATACTGCAGAGATGTATGACAGCCTCTTAATCAGTAATGATACAGGAGCAGGGAAAGAATAACAGCTCTATACAAGGAAAGGGAAAGTAAACAGCTGCACTAAAGCTCATTTTTGGAGTGGCTGTTGTTTTAAACGCTATAGTCTCATAAGCAAGTAGATGTGGGTGGTTGAATAGAAGGAAGTGGTTTTTAGTTTCCCCCTTAAAATACAAGGAAATTAATCTTTAGCAAGGAAAAATGAGACAAAAGGTAAATTCCTAAGGACACCAGTCAGCACCACCGCAGACCGTGTGGAATTTAATCCTAAACACAGACAAATTTGCCCTTAAAGGGTAATTCCTTTTTTCTTTTTTTTTTAAAGTGAGTTTTATGAGCCAAAACTGTTGATTTGTAGTTAAATATATCATAATTTTTTATTTTTTGCATAAGTGCACAATTTAGCCATTTGGATAGATTTGGAGACACTAATGGACAACAGGATACACTGCTATATTTTGCATCATAGATCTTTAGTAGTTCTGCATATCATCCTCAGATTTTGCAAAACTTGTGGACATGGAGTTTATGATCCAGGAAATGTATATACGTATATTACCGATTACGATTGTTGGGTTTATCTCGTTGCTATGACGTTATTCTAATTTTATATGATGAATAAATATATTTATGAACTCAAACATAGACGCTATTGTCCACTATGTCACGCATGGGTAGGTATAGACTAGGTGGGGGGTTGCTTGTTAAATGGACTTGCTACGGGGAAATAGTGACACTTAGAAACTTGGTATTCAGCAGAAATCGTCACGAACCGCCTACCAATAAAGTTAAAACACAGAGTTTGTGATTTCCACTAATAGTTTGACTGCAGTAGCAACGAATGTCTCAGTTGAGCAAAACGCAAAGGAGTTAAATATATTGTCTTTGTACTGTTTTCAATTATATATATGTAAAAGATCATTTACAAATCACTGCTTTCTGTTTTTAATTTGCATTTTACATACTGTCCCAACTTTTTTTGGAATTGGCGTTTGTATAAATTTGCTAAGATGATGAAAGTGTGATATATTCCTTTCTGATCATCAGCAAGAGAGAGACAGAGAGAAAGAGAAAGAGAGACAGAGAGAAAGAGAGAGAGAGATGCAACTCACCTGCTTTATAGTAGAATCCCAGAGTGAGGACACAGACAAACAGAGAGAAGAACAGCACACACACCAGGACCAGCAGCTTCCTCTCCAGGTGTGTTCTATTTGTCCAACACCTGGGACCGTGGCCACGCCTCACAGACACCTGGCAGAACAGGGAAGGTAAAGTAAACACCTGTGCAGCACAGTCTGTTCTGACATTCCCAATAATACACCATTCTCAATGCAAATAAAGGGCGATATTCCCAGTCATATACCATTCTCAATGCAAATAACAGGCTAGTTTTATCCAGCATGTAGAGGCTATTAAATAGTCTACTTGCTATTATATTTGAACGCGCAAACACCACCTTGTCTGTGCACATGTTCGTAAAAGAACTCACAAACCAGTGTGAATGCAGTTCAGCTGTAGAAAAGTATTTTATTGGATATTAGCACCTGACCCGTTTTGGTTCTGAGATGAACCGAATGCTCAAATATTCATTTCTTTTTTAACCAGTTTTTTTTCCTTCACTTTAGAGTGGCAAATTGCATTTGTATTTTTCTTATTGCTGCAATGTTGTGCATCAGTTGAAGTGAGCAGAAACAAGCAGAGATTCTCCTCTGATCTGTGAGTTAACCGCATTGGCAGGGAGCAGAGCAATCGCTGCTGCTCAGGCAGAGGAGGACATTCCCACCAAATGATAAAGAAAATCTGAGCTTCAATGTCTTTTCAGTATAAATAGAATGCATGCGATTCATACCAGTACCTAGAGCAGCAGGATGTACCTGTTCTGTGAGGTTACCCATTTCAGTCATGTTATGCACAGTAGTAGATATAGGGACATAGGGAGTGAATGTGAGTGAAGACACACAGGAAACCATAACAGAGTGCTCATAACAGAGTGCTTCTCTAGCATGATGGGAAATGGGAAAGACAGGTTTGTAGTCAATCGGCTTAACAGCATGTTTTTTTAAACCTGCTTTTTTCCCTTTCCCATTTACACTCTTACTGTACACATGTGTGGGCTCTGAGAGTGAGTGATGGGTACAAGCCTTTGTTATGCTGCGGAGGCAACAGGAAACATATGGACCAGATGTGACTTGCTACGGTTAGTTAGCCAACTGTGTTTAGTGTCCCTATATCACCTGTTACTGCAATAGTTCACTTTCGGAAGTTTTAAAAGAAAAGTTAAAAACAATCACTCCAAAACAGCCTGGGTGGTAGTGTGTGTAACTCCAAGCTTGTATGTTCAATTTCCAGGTGCGGATCTGCTGAAAGGTACTTTAGAGCAATGTTGTGAAAACGTTAGGTGAATATTAGGTGAATGTCATACCCACCCTTATGAATCAGAGTTAAGATGAGTACACTCAGACCAGCTATTTTGTGAGAGAGATGATTAAACTGATCTCCTGGTCTTATAGGGAGGGTTTATATAGGCCTTGGTACATGTTCAGATTCTGCCGCAGTCATTAAGAGACCACTTATCAGCCTGAACAAACAGCCGACTAAACAAAGCAGCTCTTTTAAACGGACCGTAAAACATAGCAGCACAAATGGCCTGAGCGCAGGGTTCACAGCGTTTCATCTACACTGCTTATAAGGGTTCACAGCGTTTCATCTACACTGCTTATAAGGGTTCACAGCGTTTCATCTACACTGCTTATAAGGGTTTACAGCGTTTCATCTACACTGCTTATAAGGGTTTGCAGCATTTCATCTGCACTGCCTGTAAAGGGTTCAAAGTGTTTAATCTACACTGCCTATAAAGGTTCACAGTGTTTCATCTGCACTGCTTATAAGGGTTCACAGCGTTTCATCTGCACTGCCTATAAAGGTTCACAGCGTTTCATCTGCACTGTCTATAAGGGTTCACAGTGTTTCATCTGCACTGTCTATAAGGGTTCACAGCATTTCATCTGCACTGCCTATAAAGGTTCACAGCGTTTCATCTGCACTGTCTATAAGGGTTCACAGCGTTTCATCTGCACTGCCTATAAAGGTTCACAGCGTTTCATCTGCACAGTCTATAAGGATTCACAGCGTTTCATCTACACTGTCTATAAGGGTTCACAGCGTTTCATCTACACTGCCTATAAGGGTTAACAGCGTTTAATCTGCACTGTCTATAACAGGAACACGGCTGGGATGCTGTTATTGCTGACTGTGAGCATATCTATGCATGATCAGCAGGACCTAACTGCCGCATTGGGGTAACCAGCCCCCCAAACGACACATGGGAAGTTTTTAATGTACAGAAAGAGAAGCTGTGGAGGTCCTTACCTGCAGGCTGGTGGGGTAGATCTCATCCACAGTGGAGCCGATAAGTTCATCCTCATCTAGGGTGGCCCGCTTGTACGTGGACATCTGAAAGGTCAAGTGCAGAAAAGACTCTCTGAGCGCCTCCATGCCCAGATATGGCACAGCCTGTCAGATCAGGTGTCTCAGCCAATCCTGGGAACACTTTCCCGCCTTTGCGCCATTGGGAGGAGCCTCAGTCTCGTTCAGAGCTCCGCAAAACAAAAAAATAAAAATAAATAATAAAAGTAAATTTGAACTGTCCTCAGCTCGATGGCCCTAACTTCTGCCCCACCCATGAGGTCCCAACTACTAGATGCCCCCTAGCTTCCTCTTCCCTGCACTCGCAGCGCCTCGGAGCTTATCTTGCTGTTACAGACAAAGAAGGCACGTTCTCAGAAACAAGAGTCAAGATTTAAATTCAAAAAGCTTGTTCCCTTCAGTACAGGCTGCCTGCAGTCAGGCTCTGCGCCGGGATGGAGTCAGGCTCTGCGCTCACACTGCCCTGGAACACAGTCCAAGCCTCACAACTCCTCCCCACACAGACAAGAAACAGGAAAGAGAAATGATCTGATCAACTTACGCGTCTGTGTGAGTACGTGTACGAGAGAGAGGGGGAGGGGGAAGAGGGAGAGAGACAAAGAGAGAGAGAGAGAGAGAATGCGTTTGACTGTGAATGTGTGCATTCCACCCTGTTTTCACTCACATTTGGCAGGGGACTTTAAAGAGTTTGTCCCCGCCCACTCTCTCCCCTATTCTTCAGACATTCCAGGCCAGGGGGTGGCCTCTCTACCTCAGGCCCGTCCCCTTGTATACTCCCACTGGTTGTCTAGGTTACAGTCACCAGAGAAGGTCGGATGTAAAGTTTGCCACACTTTTCAGACAGTACATTGTCTCCCACATTGTAGAGATTCACAACTATCAGAAACAACAATAATAATTGTATGCGAATACTGTTCCCCTTTAACACTTTCTGTCCCTTATTCTTTATTCATCTCCTCATTCTTTTCATGCCTATTTATATCTTTATATCTGTTGGCCCCTTACTGCACACTCACACGGCTTCAGTGGACTTGGAAGAGGGAAGATCTGCATGTGAAAGCAGCCGCTGCTTCTTTCCTTCTATAGTCTAGTGGCTGAGGTGTACATTCACTGCCCCACTCCTGCAGCTGCTAGACTGCTCTGGAGGTGAGGAATAGCTACAATGAGGTAGCATTCCCTGCTAATCAAACCCTCCCTTCCTGTGCGATGCTGAAGTCTGTTTATCAGTATTCAGTTCCTCACCACACCCAAACAAGGACGTGCTAATCTGGGCAAGCCATGCGGGTGGCCATACTTCATAAATTTCTATAAAACCTTTACATAATTATCATGCAATCATTATGGTGATGATGAGAGTCTAATAAGTAGATGTGTGTCCACGACAAGACCACAGACTGAGATGATAATGCCTTCGCCAGTGTTGCACCAGTGATGCAGGGTATTGTGTGGTGTAACTGCAGAGGTAGACCTGGGTCAGAGCATCACGTCTTCGGTATGTTCATAAGGCCTTTTCAGTCACTTCTCCACAGAAAAGGAGGGCTGTGACTAGAGTTGCCACCCGTCCCTTAAAATACGGAATCGTTCCGTATTGGAGAAAAAAATGTTGCGTTCCTTACTGAATCGATATGGGACGGTTTTCGTGCCAAAATTGAAATGTAAACGAGCCCATTGCATTTAGCTTTGTCAGCATAGGGTGGCGCATGGAATGTGACACAATTCAAAGCAATCCTTGTGATTGTATTTATTGGCCTGCAGAGCGGTCTGTCATTACATTTCAACACCAGCTGCGCGGTTTCCGTGCCCAAAATGAAATGTAAACAGGGCTGATTGCATTTCACTCTGTGGTCACTACGTGCCGCATGGGCCGTGACAAAATTCAAAGCAATACTCGTGATTGTATTTATTGACCAGCAGAGTGCTCCGCCTTTTCAGTGACAAAATTAAATGTAATCAACTGTCCAATCATAGTCCGTGGGGCGGGGCGGGTTGGGGGTGGGGACGAAACAGTGTGGAGTCGATCTTCCTCGGTTTAGTTTGTGTTGGTATCCGAAGCTATCTTGCAAGTGAATCGATTGCCTTGTGATTCATGCTGTAGGCCTATAAGGTCCATTTTAATTTTATGATGTATCCTATTAAAACTAATGTAAATGAGAAGCCGGCAGTGGTGAATGAGAAGCCGGCTTGATTCGCAGAGGCTGGTAACTGTGCCTAGTTTAGCATCCCACTGGATTTACAGCTGACTTGGCTGGTCACTAGCATTCCGAGGCTGGTAACTCACATGCCTAGCATAGCTACCCAGTGGATTCACAACTGTTACTCACGTAGGCTACCTAGCCTGGCAACCCACTGGATTAGCAATTATTATTATTATTTTTTTTTTTTGTTACTATTTCTGAATTAACTTGTCTCATTTGCAGTATCCACAAGGCAACAGTCGTTCAATTCAAGTGAAAGACTTACAAAATCAGTTAACCCTATTAAATTTTGCCCACTAGAAGCAATTCTTATCTTTAGTTAAGTGTCATATCTAAAAAACTATTCACTGCACATCCATGTTTTAAAGTTCAAATTGAAGAAGAGGCTGTAGGCTACCATTCAGAAATTTACAACAGAATAAATGTAGGCTATGTCAGAATCGTCACATACAGTAGCCTATAGATATAGGCTGCATAATATAGGCTACCCATAAAAATACATAGCCTAATGTTTGTATATAGCTACGTAGGCTAAAAAAGGCCTACGTTTAAAGGTAGGCCTATGTTTTACAACAACAGAAATTTATTACAGCCGCAAGTGCGATAGGTGGTCGCTGTGGAAATGTTAACTTTGCTGGAAATTGGAGAACTGTAATAGCCTAAGATGAACTCTTGATGGTTAGCCTAATAAGAAAACACTTGTAGCACCAGACAGGTTATTTGGTTCCTAACATGTGTTTATATCGTGGATTTTGTAGGGAAAAAATGTAGCTATCTACTAAACTGAAATTGTAGGCTATTTAGGGCCTATAGGCTACAACTTTTCATTATAGGCTATTATTGTGACTACATCAGAACATTATTTTTTTAGCAACGCGGTGCATTTATGCATTTATTGTCTGTGATGGTGGCAAGATGAAGGTTGCGGCGGAATTTTGGAGAAGGGTCTAGCTGCAGGGTCGGAGAAGCCACACGCTTGATCAAAGCCTCATGCGTGAGCAAGGAAACGTCGGCATGCGCACGAATGTAGCCAAATCCCGGAGGCAAGCCACGTGAGAGCGAAGCCTGTTGTGTGACCGAAGCTTGTGGATTGAAAAAGGAAGTGCGCATGTGCCTGTGACGTACAGCCTGTGGTGTGATTGAATTGCATGATATTGGAATTAAATGTAGGCCTACCGATTACTCCCAATATTAAAAATACACAACAAATAAAACTGAAGAGAGAAATCCCTCTATTTATGTATTTTTCATTAACAAATCAATGGTAAAATACTAATGTGATCCTTCCAAATAATGAAGCATGGCTACATGGAAATTAAAGCAGAGAACATGAAATGCATTGAGAGTCCGAACCTCGTATTTATTTGTGTCCAAAATGAACTGACCAAAACAATTTACAATTATACATAACCATCTAAAAGTCTATATATTACAGTTACAATCTAGTACTATATGTACATTGTGTCATTGGCCTAGATGAGGTTTCAGATTTATTTTTCATTTATCCAATACTGCTATCTCAAAGTAAGTCATTCGCTTGAATTTAACGACTGTTGCCTTGTGGATAAAGCAGACTGAAACTGCAAATGAGAGATGATTCAGAAATAGTAAAAAAAACAAAAACATAATAAAATCGCCAATCCAGTGGGTTGCCAGGCTAGGTAGGCTACGTGAGTGACCAGCCGAATGCTAGTGACCAGCCAAGTCAGTTGCAAATCCAGTGGGATGCTAAACTAGGCACAGTTACCAACCTCGCCGAATCAAGCCGGCTTCTCATTCACCAACGCCGGTCTCTCATTTACATTAGTTTTAATAGGATACATCAAAAAATAAAAAATAAATACATTTTAAAAACCTTATAGACCTACAGCATGAATCACAAGGTAGCCTAATCGATTCACTTGCAAGGTAGCTTCGGCTACCCACACACACTAAACCGAGGACGACTTCTCCGCACTGTTTAATCAGCTTAAGCTCTGCTTAGCCATGAAGATCATCACATCAGCTGCAGCAGGATTTCTGGCCCCGGCCTAATCCCACCTCTTGACCGCTTGATCCCAGTTCTTTTGACAATACTACATATTAGGTTTCTTACCGAAAAAAGTCTATACTTCCCACACCCTGTACTTACCACACCCTGTACTTACCACACCCTGTACTTACCACACCCTGTACTTACCACACCCTGTACTTACCACACCCTGTACTTCCCACACCCTGTACTTCCCACACCCTGTACTTCCCACACCCTGTACGTCCCACACCCTGTACTTCCCACACCCTGTACTTCCCACACCCTGTACTTCCCACACCCTGTACTTCCCACACTCTGTACTTCCCACACTCTGTACTTCCCACACTCTGTACTTCCCACACTCTGTACTGCCCACACCCTGTACTGCCCACACCCTGTACGTCCCACACCCTGTACGTCCCACACCCTGTACGTCCCACACCCTGTACGTCCCACACCCTGTACTTCCCACACTCGTAACTTAAGTAAATGTTCCATTAATTTCACTTCAACAGGAAAAGGGAGACTTTCTGGCATCAGGAGGACAATATTTTCACTGAAGCCACAGTGCTTATCTTGCTCTGTGGTTTCTCATTTGGCTTCAGTTATACAGACAGTTGCCAGTTAAGTTTAAAGTGAAGGAGCATAGTGGAGTTTGCCTAGCTTTGTGTTCATTCAATTTCACCATATTAGATGCAAACTTGGATCCCTGTATTAACTTTGTACAAGCGGCCGGTTAAATATGAAAACAACATACAATCTAACATCTTTAAGGCAATACAAAGGGCACAGGTATTTCCTTCAAATATCTAACCAGTCCAACTTTTGGAACTTAATAAAAAAAATTTTTAAATGTACTGACTGAACGATTATTTTATTACTTTACTCACGCATAAAGAATACACTGTGTTCCACATAAACACCTGGCACTACAAGTACTGCAAATCACTCATAGCAATTTCTCACACCTATTTCTGCTTTGAAATTGCAGCCTGTACTTTCAGTTTTAATATTTATATCATATGTACAAAATGCATGAATTGACACTTATTGTCCAATTTTACTCATTTATAAAACTGCATTTTAAAACTACATGCAAATGACTATATAAGGGGCAATAAGTCATACCTGATATGTTTTGTAAAACTACAAAATGCAGTACATTGTGACATATAAAAGAATACATGCACTTTATTTTAGTGCATTTTAGTGAGTGTGGACATATTGAGTGAGTGGGTGAAGGGTTAGGGTTAAGAGCCCAGCCTGTAACTGCATGCGGGTTCTTTGGCAGATGCGCAGAGGGTCGGGATCCTGCAGTGGCCACCTGCACCCCCCACCCCCAGCACCCTGAGAGAGAACTCAGAGCAAACAGCACAGAAATCTGATAACCCCCCTCCCATCCTTCCTGGGATGTGTGTGGAGAATGAGCCAGATTGGCAGAGTTTAGCGCCCAGGTCACTCCAGCTGTGAGGACAGATTCCTCATCTTTCCTGCAGCACGTTCTAGGCCAGATTTCTCACCTTTCCTAACATCTGCTGCGTGTTCTAGGCCAGATTCCTCATCTTTCCCAAGATCTGCTGGTGGTTCTAGGCCAGATTCCTCATCTTTCCCAACATCTGCAGCATGTTCTAGGCCAGATTTCTCACCTTTCCCAACATCTGCTGCGTGTTCTAGGCCAGATTCCTCATCTTTCCCAAGATCTGCTGCGTGTTCTAGGCCAGATTCCTCACCTTTCCCAAGATCTGCTACATGTTCTAGACCATATTCCTCACCTTTCCCAACATATGTTGTGTGTTCTAGGCCAGATTCCTCACCTTTCCCAACATATGTTGCGTGTTCTAGGCCAGATTCCTCACCTTTCCCAAGATCTGATGCATGTTCTAGGCCAGATTTCTCATCTTTCCCAAAATCTGCTGCATGTTCTAGGTCAGATTCCTCATCTTTCCAAAGAATTGCCGCAAGTTTAAGATGTGATTTAAGTGGTATTGGGTGGGAGTGTTCAGACAGCTAAATACCCAAGGATGCATAACCTTGTGGTAGACAAACAAACAAACAAAAAAAGATCTGTCACTTCTATTGCCTTTCCTGACTGTAACACAGCAGTCGGTCTTGATCTTTTTAATGAGAATATTTTCTTTTCTCCCCTAATATTCACAGCACTTTTACTGCACATAGCCTGCACCTCTCAGCCCCTCCCTCTGCAGCTGTAAGTGAGAAATGACACTGATCTTTTCTGAGAAGAAAGGTGATATCAAGCCCTTTCAAAACTCAAATCTATTTCAATGGCTAAGGCGGGATTCTCATGTCTCACAATGCCGTTGACATATTTTCATAACCTTATATCAAAGTGTGCTCAATATGAACCTGTAGGAATAATGCAGAGCACTGATGCATTTTAAGAGTGGCTTTGAAGCTGTGGCTTCTTTGGGCTGTCACTAATCAAACCTTTGGGCTGTCAAGTCATCACACCTTTGCACTTTCACTCATCTCATTCAGACCTCCGCCAGCCAAAAATAATAAAAGTTTGAACTGTTCTCAGCTTGATGCCCCTAAACTTCTGCCTTACCCATGAGGTTCCACCTACTAGAAGCCCCCTGCACTTTCAGTGCCTCTGATCTTATCTTGCCGCCGCAGACACAGAAGGCACGTCCCCAGAAACAAGATTAAAAAATATATAAAAAGAAAATTTCTTCCCTTCAGTACAGGCTGACTGCAGTCAGGCTCTCAGCCGAGATCTCACACTGCCCTGGAACACAGTCTGAGCCTCCCCACAGAGATGAGAAACAGGAAAGAGAAATGACCTGATCAACTTACGCGTCTGTGTGTGTATGAGAGAGAGAGGAGGGTAGGGGGGAGAGAGTGAGAGAAAGAGAGGGGGGTAGCAGGAAAGACAGAGAGAGAGAGCGAGAGAATGCTTTTGACTGAAAAAATATGAGATTGAGATAGGAGGCCAATATATCACGAAATATACAGCTGGATATTTACAGAAGCAACTCAGGATAAATACTTTACATTAAATTACATTATGGGCAGTCACTTATCCAGAGCGACTTTTGCTTATTTTTTATACATAGGCTGTGTCCGAATATGACCCCTACACCTTTTTGAGGGCGCATATTTGAGTCCACTTTGTCAAACAGCTTTTGAGTGGGCGACTTTTTCTCACAAATGGGGGCACTTCACACTCATCTGCAGAATGGTGCACTCATCCGACAATTTCAGTAAGTAACTCGGAAGTAAAAACGTAAAGATGTCTATATACATATCTATGGTACAAGATAGTTTCATATTACAAACTACTCTTTTATTTTTGTTAATTGTATCTTCATTCATAATCTGCACTTTGTAACAATCGTCATATGTTAACTGATTGATATTCTCAATAAAAAAAATTATAATAATAATTATGAATGAATGGATCAAAACGAATTTATTTTTAACCCCTAAATACTCAAACTATAATTTTCACTGTCAGACACTTGGTCAGTACAGGTCTACAGGATGCAATAGCTTATCCCCCATTTATGTGCTCTTCTTTCTCGCAATACATCATTACTCCAAACTTTAGGCTGCTGAAATTTTTTGCCAAAACAGTTTTTAGCCGCAATTCTGTACTGTGGTCCCTGACTCCCTGCATTCCAAGTAATACGCCCACGCAAACTGAAGGGCGGGGAGTTAATGGGTTACCAATAAAATCATAGGCTAACTAACCTAACTATACGATTTTAAATTCGGCTAGATTTAATTTTATAGTAACTATGTCAAATTTAGTAATATAAAAATTTAACTTGTTATATTTTATTAACACAAGACTGGCTATAGTATAGCCTAGTTCAATTTCATCGTAGCATGTTACGGCAACTGAACTTCACTCAAGATTCCATTTTGAATGAAAGTAGACCTACTTCCTCGGGGTAACATGAGCACGTGTATTGATATGTCTGACATCTGACGGGGAATTGAATGCATCAGCCGACAACAATAACCCCCGACTTTTAGAGCAGACGGGTAGCTCTGCGTAGGTAACACCTATGCTACAGGTAGCTCTCTGCGTAACACCTAGGTTACAGGTATCTGTCAAACTGTTTACTTCAGCCTTTCTCTCCTTCGACTCCTGTTAGCTAATGAGTAACCACAATACTAACAGCGGCCCATCAGCTCGGGATGAAAAACCATACTCGCGTAACCCTACCCGATCGCAAAGCTTGATGTTTTAATTAGGAAACTGGTTACTAGCCTATGTCTGACAAGCACTGTAATAAAGCTAAACCCAGATAAAGCACAAACAAGTTTTAAAAGTTTCAAAAGCTTTCATGTTCTATATTGGACTCACAAATCACAATAGGATATGGCAGCATAGCCAATACAAGGGCTTCCGTAGCCTATTTTTTAAAGAAAAAGCGATAGCCTAGCCGACTTCCATCTGTAGCCTACTCGAGTATTTCAATAAAGAGGCTGCGAAATTTCACCATAGGGCCAAGTGATCATTGTAACCTACACAGAAAGCGGAACATCCCCGAATGACAACATAGCCTCTAGTATTGAAGGCAGATTTTCTAGACACAACTAACATTAGCTACCTCGGAAATTAAGATAAACAGTTTAGTCAAGAAACCGTGGCGAAGTTCTTCATGTTCGTAACAAAACCATAAACCTGCAGAGATCTGTAGTAGCTAGCCTACACTAAAAACCGATCGAACAGCAAAAACTTACATTTGGCTCTGCACAAGACAGCCGTCCAACAATGTTGCCATAGCCTACAAACATGGTAAGTTACACATGACAATGATCTTTAATAAAAAAATAAAAAATAAAGAGATAAATCAAACGTCTTAGGCTACTATTTTATGTCTTGTTTCTTTTACACAGGTCTGTTGGCGAGCATCGGCATAGAGTGTCAGCTTGCACTCCGCTTACTCAACGTGACACGAGACCTTGATGTTACCCGTGTTTACAGCAAAATGAATACTCTGGAAATTAACACGTGAATTGATAAACCACATGAGATTAGACATTTAAGACACTGTTCAGTATACCCTGCAAGTCAATACAAGATCAATAAAATGTGTCTCACCATTTTTCACGCGTTGCACTTCTCAGACACCTTTTCACCCCGGGCTGCTTCAGCCTCGCGCGGAACCCACAAATACACTATTTTTAAAGGAACAAGCTCCAGTCCAGCACACTTACTGCGGGAAGCACAGCCAGAGTTCTACCAATTGGATTGCCGTGGAGATTACTACAGTAACACAACTGCACCAATAGACAGGAAAACAGAGGACGGTCGTGAGATGACTACGACCAATGAACTACTAGAAGTGGGCGGGCCTTATTTTACTTCGCTTTATTCGATTTGATATGAGGCAGAACATTTAGAAAACCTTTTTTTTTTAAGTTGTATTTTTTTCAATTAATTACGTTCATGCAAATCAGTAACAGTGGGAAAAAAACGAGAACATAGTTTAGCCATTTCACAGCTCATTGTTCACATAAATATTGATAAAATACATAAAAACAAAAATAGTCATAATAAAGCCTTGGCACATGCATAGAGCCGCTCACCTCTATGTTAACATACATTTTAGGAATAATACCTTTTAATTTCCAAATCATCAAGTTATATTTCTATATATAACTTAAATTACATTTTTATAATGCACTCACCCATATATTTTCAAATAGTCTATACTTCCGGTTGGAAAACCTCTGTGCCAGATTAACATTCTGTTAATCATCAAGTTTGCCATGCATTTAAAAATGGTGTTTCTGAATTTTGGCAGGAGAGTTTTATTATTTATATTATTAAGTAGTAGAAGTATTACTTTTATTTTCAGCACAGAAACCTGATGCATGGTACTAGATACAGTTAAAAGCTCATTTCCATCTGCATTCCCTGGGCAGGTGTACAACAATAAATCAGGCAGGACAGTCACATTGAATGCAAAATACATTAGATTAAGCTGAAAATTACGCTGGAACAGTATGGAACAGAACACTTGCCTCAAGGGTCTGAGGTATCAAACGAGCCTCAAACCATCACTCTGCTGCCAGATATACAGTAGATGTGGATGGATCATTTCAAGAGTTCCTTCTCTTGACTTATTTTTCCATTGAATTCGATAGGAGTCAGGAGAAACAATTATTTAATAATAATAATAACATTCATAATAATAACTTTATACAGTATTTTCCCTACAGTCTTTCGAAGAGGTCAACAAAACATCAGACACTATTAAAATGCAAAATAAAGACAAGATGTAAAGGTCAAAGTAACTGTTAAAGTAGGTAAAATATATAATGCTAAAAACAGACAACTTAGAGTAGGTAAGTTTGACAGAAAAATAAATTAAAGATAATTAAATCAAGTAAAAGCAAGTCCTACAATGTATCTTTAAACCTATCTTGCCTGTGAGAATATTGGGTCAACATTCCATTCCATTATATTTATTGACATGCATTGCAAAAATGTTTGTGGTGTGATCATATTACATCACATACCTAAACTTTATATAACATTGTAAACAGGATAAATGGGGCTTCCAAGTGATATAAAAACAATAGGATTACTTTATAGGAATATCATCAATTATGTAAAGACATTGACTAACTAAATTTAAAAAACATTCAATTTTTTTTAAATGAGAAACCTACACTTTTACCCATTTTATGTTCAACATAGAGGGAAACCTACAATGTATGATATCTTCACAATTTTGTGAGTGATATAGAATAAAAATCAGAATAGATTCATCATCTACTGCTCAGAAGTTATAGCCACTTCAGTGATGGGTAAGAAAAGGCTTTAAAAAACATCTTAGAATGTTACGTTCATTGAAAATATGACATGCGTATGCAAAACTGCTTGTGGTGTGATCATATTATATCACACCCCTAAATGTAATATACCATTTTAAACAGGACAACTGGGGCTTTCAATTTATATACAATAATATGCTTACTTTAACACATTTATCAAAAAAAGTAACTAAATAAATAATAATACAAAGCTTTCTAAATGGCTATTCTTCATGAGAAGCCTAGGTTTTTAAACATTTCATGTTCTAGAGGGAAACAAACTGTGTGGTATCTTCACCATTTTGTATGTGATACATTAGTTAACATTTGTTTTTAAATAAAGTGTGTGTTTCATTGAACACATAAATTGTATATTTCAGTGTATGTGTCTTTTAATGTAGCATTATATCAACTGATTCTGAACAGAGGAGTAGGGATTAGGAGTATGGATAAGTGGTAATGTGAAATGTCAATGAACATTCTAACATTCTATTTTTTTTTTTTGTGCCTTTTCCCATAAATAAATAAATAAGAGGTTATAACTTTTGAGCAGGAAATTATACATCTGTTCTGATTTCTACTCTATTTTACTTACAAAATGGTGAAGATATCACACAGTTTGTTTCCCTCTATCTTAAACATTAAATGTTTAAAAACCTTTTTCTGGTATATTTTTCCGCACAAAGTCCCTGATTTGACAGTACCGAAATAAATGGCATGTGGGCAAACCAAACATTTCCTGCAATTGGGCAAATGAAGCAAAGGTGTAAGTCAATAAATCCGACAGGAAAGTTAGACCTGACATATGCCGAATAAATACCAAAAGTATTAAATACAAAAAACTATTGGGTTATCAGCACATTTACTCAGGGATAGTGGAAGGGAGGAACCTAACAAAGAGGACAAAGTGGCAGGTTTGCATGATTCTGATTCTATCTGGACCCATAAATGTATTGTGTGCCCTGGCTCAGATGGCATCCAGTACTCAGATGGTATCCATTCGCTGCCCAATAATATGCCTGAAAATGTGGGAGTGCTAAATCTCCCGGGCCTTTTGGTTTCTGCAAACGTTTCTTGCCTATGCATGGTACTTAACCATCCCAAACAAATGACAGAAAAGTCAACTGAAGTAAAAAAGGACTTGGGTATAAAAACGGGCAAACACTGAAAAAAATACAAATATTTTGGCAGTAGTTGAAATTTATTTTATGACATTAACCCTACCAATAAGTGAAAGAGGCAACGTGTCTTCTAATATGTAAAAGATTGTTTAAGACCATCAACTAGAGCACCAATGTTCGCCTTACATAAATTAGAAAACTTGCGTGTTACTTTTACTCCCAGGTACGTATGTAAACTGGTCTCTGACCACCCTGAACCGAAAGTTTGAGAATGAGCTCCTCAAGGCCATATCATTTACAGGAAACAATTCACTCTTCCCAACATTCAGCTTATACCCTGACACTTTACCAAAGGCATCCATAAGAGCCAAGGCCCAGGGCAGAGAGACATTTGGATTGGAAATAAACAAAAGAAGATAATCTGCATACAAGGACACTTTTGGTTTTAGATTCCCACGCCTGTATATCGTTATTGTCCCTTAGCGCAATGGCAAGGGGCTTGATTGCCAAAGCAAACAGTTGGGGCGATAACTGACACCCCTGCCTCATACCACGTTGCAATAGGAAGTACTCTGAAGATACGTTATTTGATTGCACAGAGGCTTTAGGGGATAGATAAAGGATATTAATCCATTTAACGAGTTTGGGACCAAATCCGAATCGGCTAAGGGCGTTTGTCAAATAGTCCCATTTCACACGGTTGAACGCCTTTTCCGCGTCCAGTGAGACAACCACCTCAGGGTCCTCCGATGCAGGAGAGTGCGATACATTAAGGCGGCACCTAATATTGAAAAATGATTTCTCATGAAACCTGTCTGATCAGGGTGTATCACTTGATGTAAAGTTCCCTCCAGGCGGTTCGCTAGGATTTTGGCCATGATTTTTTCATCTGAATTCAAAAGTGATATTGCTCGATAAGATCCAGGTTCTAGAGGGTCTTTATTTTGATGCTTGGCACAGGGTAGGAGGGAGGGTCGAATTTTCCAGGCATTCTGCAAATAATGAAGACAAAAATGGGAAAAATGTTTAGAAAATGCCTTATAAAATTAATTCGGAAAGCCGTCGGGGCCAGTTCCTTTCCTACTTTTAGTAGTGGAGATGGCCGTTTTTATCTCATCATGGAAGAATTCCAAATTATCGCGGGAATCTCCACTGATTGTAAGATGCTAGTTTTATGAATGCATCATCCAGATACAGGGGGCAGGACAGCTGCCCCTATATGGCATTTTGGGGGGGTTAATTATGCTAATAGGGAATTCACGAATGCACGGTCATATAAGAACAGGTGAATTTGCACTGGTCTGTAAGAAGATTTCTGGAGGTTAAGAGCGTTTGGTGAATCCGACGTGAATCCTCGTACGAACATGTCTCAAGTATGAATATATGAGAAAGTTGTGAGAATAATAAGAGAATATTCTTGCATGAGGCCCAATGTGTATATGCTCACATCTTGTTTTCTAGTATAAAGTTCCAAAAATGCTCTGATGTGTTTTAGTCTTGGAAGTGACAAATAAAATCCCCCTTTATGCTTAAAGAGCAGAGGTCAATAAAGGGATTTCCAGCATCCAACAGTACTTTTAGCCCAGGTGCACAGGGATAAAGAAGTATATACAGTTTACATAGTCAGAGGTTTACATACACTTAGGTTGAAGTCATTAAAACTAATTTTTAACCACTCCACAGATTTCATGTTAGAAAACTATAGTGTTGGCAAGTTAGTTAGGACATCTATGACACAAGTAATTTTTCCAACAATTGTTTACAGATTATTTCAATTTTAATTCACTATATCACAATTAGAAGAAGTTTACATACACTAAGTTGACTGTGCCTTTAAACAGCTTGGAAAATTCCAGAAAATGATGTCATGGCTTTAGAAACTTCTGATAGGCTAATTTACATTATTTGAGTCAATTGGAGGTGTACCTGTGGGTGTATTTTAAGGCCTACCTTCAAACTCAGTGCCTCTTTGCTTGACATCATGGGAAAATCAAAATCAGCCAAGACCTTAGAAAGAAAATTGTGGACTTCCACAAGTCTGGTTCATCCTTGGGAGCAATTTCCAAACACCTGAAGGTACCACGTTCGTCTGCACAAACAATAGTACGCAAGAATAAACACCATGCAGCAGGAGGGACTGGTGCACTTCATAAAATAGATGGCATCATGAGGAAGGAAAATTATGTGGACATATTGAAGCAACATCTCAAGACATCAGCCAGGAAATTAAAGCTTGGTCCCAAATGGTTCTTCCAAATGGACAATGACCCAAAGCGTACTTCCAAAGTTGTGGCAAAATGGCTTAAGGACAACAAAGTCAAGGTATTGGAGTGGCCATCACAAAGTCCTGACCTCAATCCAATCAAAAATTTGTGGACAGAACTGAAAAAGTGTGTGCGAGCAAGGAGGCCTACAAACCTGACTCAGTTACACCAGTTCTGTCAGGAGGAATGGGCCAGAATTCCAGCAACTTATTGTGAGAAGCTTTTGGAAGCCTACCCGAGTTTGACCCAAGTTAAACAATTTAAAGGCAATGCTACCAAATACTAACAGAGTGTATGCAAACTTCTGACCCATTGGGAATCTGATGAAGAAATAAAAGCTGTAATAAATCATTCTCTCTACTACTATTCTGACATTTCACATTCTTAAAATAAAGTTGTGATCCTAACTGACCTAAGACAGGGAATGTTTACTAGGATTAAATATCAGGAATTGTGAAAAACTGAGTTTAAATGGATTTGGCTAAGGTGTATGTAAACTTTCGACTTCAACTGTATGAAAGAAGAAAACTTTGCTTTTGAGATTATATATAGCAAAGCTTTCAGTCAGAAGACCTTCCCCAGAGAATAGTTAGACCTAGGCATCGTGGTTCAGTTCCAAAACATTGGGTCAGTGCACTGGGAATCAACAGCATCTCAAAAGCCCCTAATAAAAAACATCACTCAGTGATAAAACAACAATCGAAAAAAAACTATACTTGAAGGAATTCATTTTATTTGTGTGAGTCCGTTTTTCATATAGCCTACTGTTGACACTCAATATCAAAGCAAAACATTAAACAAGCTTTGCAATGTAATTATGCAGAGTAAAAGTACATTTTGATTTCAGAGCTAATAGGATTATAAGGATTTGGCTTTGAGTCCTTTACAGTTGTTTTGCAGCTCCTTAGAAAATTAAGGCGTAGGAAGTTAAGTGATCTCAGTGGGTTCATGGCATTTTTCCAATATTCTGTCATATTGCTGGTACTTTTCAGGTTGTAAGAATTATCATGAGGGATCTTCACTCACCAGGTATACATTTTTCAGAACTGATGAAAAAGCAGAATTCCAGGTTACAGCTATAATGAAATACCGTTTTTTCATTACTCAAAATTCAACCATGAGAAAAAGAATAATGCAAATAGGCTACTTAGCTATACTTCACCTGAACAAAATATTACTGGACATCTTTAAATGTTAGCAACTGCTATAAAACACAATGAAACCTAAGCCCAGAAAAATACATTTTGTAGGCCGAGAGCAAAGCCATTACTAAGTAAGTATGGTACAAAGTTTTGATTTGTATGTCTCTAGCGACATCGTGTGTCTAATTGGAGGTATGAGCAATCTTTGAACAGTAAACCATCGGTCGTGTAGATAGACTTTCGAACCTGCGGTGGGAAACAGAACAGCCCATGCTGAAACTTGCGGTTGTGGTGGGTAGCCTACCAACCTGCGCTCGCGCCACTCACCCCAAGGCATTTCATACAGTAGGCTAATGTAGCCATAGATATAGAACCAGCTTCTATATCTATGAATGTAGCCTACTACAACGTCTCTTTCAGTTTGACCTACAGCAAAGCTTGTTTTATAACTTATCATTACGGCTACATTTGGAAATGTGAGCGGGTTAGAATATCCTGCTGCAAAGCGTCTTTGTGACAGTGTCTCTGTAAAAAGCGCTATACAAGTACAATTGCATTTAATTTAATTTAACTTTGCCTTTCGGAAGAAATCAGACAAGGGTCAGAAATGTAAAAGGCTTACATTAGATAGATGCGTTAATTTCCCAATCCACTCCGATTCAAAGGCACGATAACATGGATTCTATTTCCAAAGGGTTTGTTACATAGCCCAAATGATAACATTAGTCTGAACTCTCTAAACTGAACTCTTTTGCCGCAGACACCTCGCTAGGAGGAGCCCTTGGCTCAGATAGCGGTTATACCGTGGTGTGCTTTACTCGCCCTTGTGAGATTTTGGTATCTTTCTCCGCCGCAAATAAGACCTTTAAACGTGTTGCCAGATGCCTGAATTAATTCCCCACAAACCCCCCATCTTCAAATGACTCCCATACAATTTTCTCACAATTCCTCCCCATACCTCCGTTTAAAACCCCCCAATCTGTCATATACTCCCATACATTTTTGCTCTAAAACTTCACCTATCATTTTTTTAAAATCATCTACATTTAGTGTAAAATACCCCAGTCTGGCAACTCTGGTAACGGCAAGGGCGTAGACAAATGCACATGCGACTGAAATGTGTTCGTGAAGTTGTTCGATCGCTTTTTCACCGCAACAGCCTTTCAGCCTTTTGAGTCTTGGACACAGCCTAAGTGTGTCTTTCTTTACGTTTTTGCACGTGTGCGGAGGCTACACTTATTTTGCTTCAATTTCATTTTTTTTGCGGTATAGCCTACGATCTTCATTTGCTGAGAATCAACTTGGTTCTTGGTTTTTTTAAAGTAACGGTAAGATTTTAAAGTTCCTATTTATCCTAACGTGAAGTTGCTAGCCTAGGCCTACTGTTTTGATATTTAATTTGGACGTAACTGTGGGCTAATGGAGTCGCAGCGTGAGGAATAATAGCGAACCTCTCTGCAAGACGCCACTTTAAAATATTGTGATGAGCTGTTGTGATGGGCTATGATGATGATGATAATTTGGCCAAATAATATTTTTAGTTAGAAACTTCAGGTTTATGGAATTCTCTACCAAATGACACCATACACTTAAGTAGACACCGAATTTATAAGCTTCTGCGTCATCCTAATTGGTTGTTCAGTCTAAAGTTTTTACTGAATGATACATCATTGGTTCAGAGCCCACATTTCTGTGACAATTTGTGCTAATGATCTAACACTTCCACACATACCTACTGGTTTATCATTTGCTGCCCAGGGTTAATGTTTCTGTGATATTTCTGTATAACCTACCTGTTGACTTATCATGAAAATGCGCATGTAATATATGTCCATGTAGAATAAACGCATTATGAATAAAATTATGTCCCCAATTTTAAGAACCCAGTAGATTATGGAGGATTATTCAGCCCAAAATGAAAATTAAAACGAAAATGAAAAGATTTTAATTTTAATTTTAATTTTGGGCTGAATAATCCTCCGTTTTAATTTTCCATTTTCATTTTCTTTTTCGTTTTCATTTTCATTTTGGGTTGAATAATCCTCCATAGTAGATTGCTAAGAGACAGGAAAAGTATACAGATCCTTTCCAAAAAATTAGAATATCATGGAAAAGTTTTTTTTTCCCATAATTCCATTCAAAAAGTGAAACTTTCATAGATTATAGATTCATTACACACAAAGGGAAATATTTCTAGCCTTTATTTGTTAAATTTTTCATAAGTTTGGCTTACAGCTCCAGAAAACCCCCAAAACAGTATTTCAAGAAATTAGAATAGTGTGTCGAAAATCAGCATTTACTTCAGTTATTTCAGAGAATGAGTGGAGTGGCTTGACTCGAGGAATCTGACAGTTGTAGCCCATGTCCCGGATACGTCTGTACGTGGTGGTTTTTGAAGCACTGACTCCAGCCTCAGTCCACTCCCTCTGCATCTCCGCCAAATTTTGGAATCGTCTTTGCTTGACAATCCGCTGAAGCCTACGGTCATCTCTTTTGCTTGTGCACTTTCTCCTGCCACATTTTCCCCTTCCGCTAAACTTTCTATTGATATGCTTGGACACTGCACTCTGTGAACAGCCTTTTGTGGCTTACCCATCTTCTGGAGGGTGTCAATGATGGTCTTCTGGCCAATTGTCAAGTCTGCAGTCTTCCCCATACTGAACCAAACTGAGATAAACTTTGCAGGTGTTTTGAGTAAATTAGATGATAGTGTGACACTCAGTCTAAAACATTCATTCTCTGAAATAACTGAAGTAAATGCTGATTTTCGACGCACTATTCTAATTTCTTGAAATACTGTTTTGGGGGTTTTCTGGAGCTGTAAGCCAAAATTATGAAAAATTAAACAAATAAAGGCTAGAAATATTTCACTTTGTGTGTAATGAATCTATAATCTATGAAAGTTTCACTTTTTGAATGGAATTATGGAAAAAAAAAAAACTTTTCCATGATATTCTAATTTTTTGGAAAGGATCTGTATGAGGGAGAGGGGAAATGCTAAAGTGATGTGTTAGAAAGTGGTGTGTTAGAGGGGAAATGCTTAAGTGATGTGTTAGAAGGTTTAAGTTTATTAGGATTTAAAGTGCATTTTACCCAACGGTCACAATACACTGTACAAAGCAATTAAAACAAACATACAAAATCACATGTTAAAAACACAAAATTAAAAAAATATTCTATAAAAACGCAAAAGCAAAAAAGTGAGTTTTAAGTCTTGTTTTAAAAGTAGAGACTGACTCTGCATCCCTGACATGGGCCGGCAGACTTTCCACAGAAGAGGGGCTCTATATGAAAAGGCTCTGCCACCTACTGTTTTTAATTTTTAATTTGGGGACCACAAGATGTCCTGCGTATTGGGAGCGGAGAATACGTGTGGGAACATAAGGCGTGAGCAGGTTGGAAAGATATGAAGGGGCTAGACCATGAAGTGATTTATAAGTCAACAGCAGTACTTTAAAATCAACTCTACATTTGATAGGTAGCCAATGAAGGAATGCAAGGACAGGGGTAATGTGTTCTGATCTCCTAGTTCTGGTCAAGATTCTTGCAGCTGTGTTTTGAATGAGTTGCAAATTGTGGAGAGTAATGTTCGGACAGCCAGATAATAGGGCATTGCAATAATCTATTCTAGAAGAAACAAATGCATGAACAAGCTTCTCAGCATCATTCAAAGAAAGGAATTGCTGGATTTTGGCAATGTTCCTTAGGTGAAAATAGGCAGATCTTGAGACAGACTTGATATGTAAGTCCAATGTTAAATCAGGATCAATTACTACACCTAGATTTTTGACCGATGTTTTTGGTAGCACTGTGCAGCCATTGAAATTGAATGCAAGATTAGCTAAGTTAGTTCTGTCTATTTTAGGACCGATAATCATAATTTCGGTTTTGTCTGGATTAAGAAGCAGAAAGTTAGTTGTCATCCATTTTCTGATGTCTTTTCTGAAACATACAACTGTGTGTCATCCGCATAAAAATGAAAATTTATATTGTGCTTACGGATGATATTTCCCAGTGGTAGCATGTAAAGGGAAAACAACAAAGGACCGAGGACAGAGCCTTGTGGGACCCCATATTTGACCCTACAGTATTCGGAGGATGTATTATTGAGATGAACAAACTGAAATCTGTTTGTTAAATACGACCTCAACCATTGGAGAGCTTTTCCACAAATTCCTACACACTTATTAAGTCTATGTAAAAGAATTTCATGGTCTACGGTATCAAATGCTGCACTGAGATCAAGCAAGTCAAGGACAGATGTTGATTTCTGGTCTGAGTGTAACGTTCCGTTCCCTTCCTGTCCTTTTTCCGTGTTTTCCCTTTTTCCTTCTGTGTCATGTTGGATTCCCTTGTCCGTGTTTTCCCCTCTGCTACAGACTGGCCGTTTCCCCTCTGTCTCGTTCGTTTGGTTTCCCACTTTAGTTTCCACCTATCGCCTTTCCCCCTCGTTGCATGCATTCCTCACCTTTGTGTTTTGCAATCACTCCCGGTTACTTTCCACACCTGTGCCTCATTGATTCCAATTTCACTGCCCTATTTAAACCCCCGTCTGGTTGCTAGTCGGCGCCAGTTCGTTAACTTACCTTGTTCATTGTATGGTCTCACGTTTCTGGTCCTGTGATTCTGAGCGTTTGGTTGTGGGTTTAAACCTCACAGCTTTCGTTTTACCTGCCTTCCAGTTCGGTATTTCTCCAGCCCGAACATTTACTGCTTTGCATGTCTCTAACCTGTCTCCCTCTAATCACCAGCTGTTCCAGCTTCTACCAGTCTGTAGCTATTGTAATCCCTGTGTGTGTTACGGTACCTCCAACTCCAGCTCGAGTTGCGTTCGCAATTGGCTGCACAGCTTCGTAATCCTGCAGTAGTTCCTGTCCGGCCGTGGCTACCTCGATTGCTGCGGTTACGGTTCCAGGTTCTTCAGCATACCCAGCTACCCCAATCGGACCTACCTGAGCTCCGGCACACAGCCCTACCCAGCCGGTTTCTGCCGGCTACTTACCCTTTGTTCGGTCCAGTATTCGTGGATCCTCCCGGTTCCGCTCCGGTCCAGTTCCAGTAATAACTAACCTTCTGTTTGTCTGTCCAGTTCCTGAGTGGACCTCCCGGTCCAGTTCAAGTCCAGTTCCAGTGTGAAGTTCGCTGTCTGTAAAAGTCCAGTTTCGGCTTGGAACAAGTTTGCCGTTCCAGTAATCCAGTCCTGAGTGGACCTCCCGGTCCAGTTCCAGTCCAGTCCCGGTGTGCAGTTCACCGCCTGTAAAAGTCCAGTTCCGGCTTGGAACAAAGTGCCGTTCCAGTAATCCAGTTCCTGAGTTGGACCTCCCGGTCCAGTACAGTCCAGTTCCGGCTTGGAACAAAGTTGCCGTTCCAGTAATCCAGTTCCTGAGTTGGACCTCCCGGTCCAGTACAGTCCAGTTCCGGCTTGGAACAAAGTTGCCGTTCCAGTAATCCAGTTCCTGAGTTGGACCTCCCGGTCCAGTACAGTCCAGTTCCGGCTTGGAACAAAGTTGCCGTTCCAGTAATCCAGTTCCTGAGTTTGGACCTCCCGGTCCAGTACAGTCCAGTTCCGGCTTGGAACAAAGTTGCCGTTCCAGTAATCCAGTTCCTGAGTTTGGACCTCCCGGTCCAGTACAGTCCAGTTCCAGCTTGGAACAGTCCTAATCAGACTTCCTGTGTGATACTGTGTATTTCCTTTCTGTACAGCTTTGGGACTACCCCAACGCTTAAATAAATATTCAGTTCTTTGAATTTGCCTCCTGGTCGTTGCACTTGGGTTCGTCTCGTATTCAGATCGTAACACTGAGGCTGAAAGAAGGTCACTAAAGACGTTAACAAGGGCTGTCTCTGTGCTGTGATGGGGCCTGAACCCAGACTGAAGACTTTCATAAATATTATTAATCTTCAGAAAGGTGGTGAGTTGTTTGGCTACAGCCTTTTCAAGTATTTTAGATAAGAAGGGAAGATTTGAAATAGGTCTGTAGTTTTTGAGGAATTCAGGGTCAAGATTTGGCTTTTTTAGCAGAGGCTTGATGACAACAACTTTCAGTGGGTTGGGTACACAACCAGAGGAAAGAGAGCAGTTAATTATGTTAAGCAAGGGTGCACCCAATACCGGAAGGAGTTCCTTAAGTAATGTGGTTGGTAGGGGATCCAAAGGACAACTTGAGGATTTGGAAGACATTACAAGCTTAAAAAACTGTTCATGGGATATAGGCAGGAATGCTTCAAGGGTCGCTACACAATTTGGCTCCTCCCAGCCTTGTTTCTGTAAAAGAGTGCAGGGGGAAATTGGTCAGTGTGACATTCACAGGAAGCGTGTCTTCTATTCCAGATGTGCCTGTAATTTTGTTTCTAATGGTTTCTATCTTACCAGTGAAGTGTGTCATAAACTTGTCACAAGCGAAATGAGTGGGAGCATTTTTACACAGTGATGATTGGCTTTTTGTCAATTTTGCAATGGTATCAAATAGAAACTTGGGGTTGTTCTTATTTACTTCAATAAGGTTAGTGAAGTAGGAGGTTCTAGCTGAGGTAAGTGCCTGTTTGTATTGAGATAAACTATCCTTCCATGCAAGGTAGAAAACACCCAATTTGATGAAACGCCATTTTCGTTCTAGTTTTTTTGAGGACTTCTGAAGGGCCCGTGTGTCTTGATTATACCATGGAGCTAACTTCTTTTGACTGGACTTTTTCCTCTTAAGCGGTGCAACTATGTCCAGGGTGTTCATTAGCATGGACATCGTCATCTGTGAGGGAATGTATTGAGTTCAAGTCTATGGACTCAGAATATGAGAAAAAGAAGGATGGGAGATTATTACAGAATTTCTGAGCAGTCTCTGGTGTAATAGAACTTAAATAAATTTGGGCTCAGAGTATGAGGAGCGACACAATTCAAACTGGAAGGTAATGAGGAAGTGATCTGATAAAACAGGAATGTGAGGATAAATAACTACATCGGTTACACATATTCCACAAGATAAAACAAGATCCAGGGTGTGGTTGTGATAGTGGGTTGGACCAGATACAAACTGTTTAAACCCAATGGAATCAATAATAGATGTGAAAGCCCTACAGCGAGGATCAGTTTCATTATCCATATGGATGTTAAAATCACCTAAAATCACAACATTGTCAGCTATGTCTGCAAGATCTGACAAGAAATTGCCAATTGTCTAGTAATGACCAATTCCAGAAGGAACATTGCATATGGCCCCGGGGGTCTGTAAATAGTTACACAAAGAAACTGTTTTGTAGATACCAGCGCAAAGTTCATAACCATAACCTCAAAAGATGAAAACACATACCCAGTTTTTAGTATATGATTGACTGTAGCATGAAAAATCATAGCAACACCCCCACCTTTACCAGTTGCATGTGGGTTCTGACTGCTGGTGTAGCCTGGAGGAGAAGCCTCATTTAGGGGAATGTACTCCTCAGGCTTGAGCCATGTTTCAGTGAGGGAGAGTGCATCAAGATTGTAATCAGTGATTAGCTCATTAATAAGAATTTCCTTTGTGGAGAGTGATCTAATATTAAGTAGGCCGAACTTGATGTGTGTCCTACTGTTAGACACAGTTTTTGCTGTATTTTTTGCTGCAGTGTAGTAGGTATTGGTGGTGATGAGATTGTTGTGACATACACCTCAATGGGTTCTGCTATGTTCAAGATGGGGAATAGAGACAGTCTCAATACAATAAGTACCGGGCACTTGGAGAGTTATTGTTGGACATGAGAAGAGGGGAAGGTGACTGAGGTATGAGGTCTGATGCTAAAAGACGGTACAAGTGAATACTGGACATAGGAAGTCAATAGTTGTCATAATTAAGGGCATAGGTTAAGTTCCGAGAGAGCAAGTGAGCACCAGTATAGCTGGGGTGGAGCCCATCACGTGTCAGCAGGTAAGGTTGTCCCCAGAAGGTTGGCCAGTTATTCACAAAGTGCAAATTATGAGAGGAGCACCAGATTAAGAGCCACTGATTAAGGGATGTGAGCCTGCTGTGAATCTCATCACCCCTGCGGACAGGCAGTGGGCCAGAGAAGATTACCTGTTTGCTCAACTTCTTTGCCTACTTATAGACAGAGTCAGAATTTAACTTTGTAATCTCTGATTGCCTCATGCGAACATCATTAGTGCCCACATGAATGACAATCTTTGAAAAACTTTTCTTGCCCTTAGTCATAACTTTTAAATTGTCCTCTATATCAGGGGCTCTAGCACCAGGAAGACAGGTTACAATGGCAGTAGGAGACTCAAGTCGAACGTTCCTCAGGATGGAATCCCCAATCACCAATGCCTTTTCAGTAGGTGAGTCGGTAAGAGAATGAAGGGGCATATAATCAGCTTGCCGAGATGACTAAGTCAGTTGCACTCGAGGTGTGCCAGAAAATGGCGGATGTCAGCTTAAAGAAGCAGGTAGGAGGTGACTTGGGGTAGATGGATAGTTGAGTAGCTGAGACTGGGGATTAGGGTTATTGAGCTTGGAGGAGGGAATAGTCTGTGGTAGAGATAGAGATTGAGATGACTGAATGGCGCTGATGTTTAGGGTGGGTAGATCTGGCTCAGCAGGGGACAGGAAAGTTTCAAGAAATTGTTCACTTTCATGAATTTGGTGGAGGGTTTTGATACGTTCCTCAAGGGTTGCTATTGTTTTAAGTAGAGCAGCCATCTTAACACACCTCTTGCAGAGACCCTCACTATTTAACTGGATAACTGACAACTTAGCCTCAACCATATCACACTCCTCACAGGGAGAGGGGGAAGACTATGGTGTGCCTGTATACATTTCTGATGCTTTTTCAGATATCTCGTTAGGGAGCTAGAGAGGGAATTGATTGAGATTTGTAGCCTACGTCCAAAAATCTGAAGAACGGAGAAATTCAGTGTCCAGAAGAAGAGGCGCATCTCAAGAGTAGGAGGGAATATGAGGATTTAGGAGCTTGACGAAATGAATTCAGATTTTAGAAAGTTGAATTTTAAGATGGTACGAATGAATCTAAGGACAAGACACAGAAGGATTGTAAATGTGAGAATCAGATGGGGAAAGAAGAGCTAAGGGCCTGTGTGAGGTGTGTGGGGGCAGGAGAAGTCATCTAGATCCTGAGCATGTGTGCACACAAAGCTGAAGAGCCAGACCAGGCCCTTGGGTATGACGTGCGAACGGAGAAGCTTTCCATGCAGTTGGTAAGTGCATTAGAATCAGGACTGCCCGTGGGGATATCCAGGTTCTGTATGAGTGGAAAGAACCATCAACCCTAGCATTCAATGGCTTTGAAGAACACAGATCAACTGTGTTTTACCTGGGCGTGTACAGGGAAATGCACACTTACCTATTCAATATTTTAACTGCAAAACAAAAAATAGCGTTTCTCTGGCAGTAACCCTCTCACTCTGCTGTCATGCATTAGTGATGCTTACCTAATCACATGGCCCTTTCCTCATAAGAACAGCCCCACTCTTATTTCCTGATGGGATCACAGCCTCACATCTTGCCCATGGTGCCACCTTGTAAAACTCTGTGGAACTGCATCTAAAACATGTATAAAACTCTGAGTAAAAGAATGCGTAAAAGAACGCTCAGGGTGAAAGTCGGAAATCTGCTTAAAAAACGTTTTGCATTTTCTACCTCTGCCTTTCGGTCACTATGTCGCCATAGCACACTGACGCCAAACATTGCGTACATATGGTGTCCAACATGTGCAGAGGTATGCAGATTCTCACAGCACGTGTTTTTGAATACTTCTGAATTTCTGCGTGGAAACTCCCTTACGCAGCTTTCTGAGGGCATTTAGCTGCTCAGCACGGTTTATACATGTGGCCCCTGGTGTGACTCTTCACCTCTTCATACACTTAGAAAAAAAGGGTTATTTAGCTTATCTCCGCAGGGGAACCCTTTTTAGTTCTTTATGGACCCGTCTATAGCGCAGTGCTCACCAGAATTATTGGCAACCTTGATTAATATGAGCAAAAAGTGCTGGATTAAGTTCAGTTTATTGTTTATCAAATGTCTTCTATCCTCAGAAATATTTGAAAATTATATAGTTTAACTGTGATACCAATGATCAGAGGAAAAACAAATCTTTAATGTAACATTATATTTATTTTGAAGATGTGTGTCACAATTACTGGTGTCACTATTATTGGCATCCCTGTATTTTGTACTTTGTGTACTGTCCCTTTGCCAAGATAACAGCACAAAGTCTTCTCCTGTATTGATGATGTTGGAGAACACTGTGGGTTTAGACGGAAAAATCCACCCTTGTCTAGTAATAACGAGGCAATCCAGTTGGGAAAAACTCACACCATATCCAATTATAAGGTTCTTTATGTCTGTAGAAAGAGCACACCTGCTGACAAAACCATACTGAAAAAGCATTATTTACAGCGATCCTTTATGCCTTATAAGAGGGACTGTACAATCGTGTTCATGCCAGCGTCAAGGACAACCGCCTCATGACTAAAAAGTTAAACTTTCAGCTGCACACTCCCTTTTTGCTATTTTCACTCAAGGCCTGTAGGAGTTGAGGATAGGCCCTGACCTATTTACACTTGGCTCACATGATTGCCCAGCCAGCTCCTGTCAGATGTAAAATAACTGACAAAGTTGAATAAGACATAATTTTATATAACTTGTAATAATAATAAATAGAATATGGATAAAAACATATTCAACACATAGCAAGGGATTTGAGATCATTCCTCCATATTGAATTTCTCCAGATAGAGAGTCCCTGATCCTCACTTGTGGAGTCTCCTCTTCAGCTCACCCCACAGGTTTTCAATGGGGTTCAGGTCAGGGGACTGGGATAGCCATTGCAAAACCTTGATTCTGTGGTCAGTGAACCATTATTGTGTAGATTTTGAGGTATGCTTTGAATCATTGTCCTGCTGGAAGATCCAACCACAATCCACTTTTAGCCTTCTGGCAGAGGCAGCCAGATTTTGGTATAAAATCTACTGGTATATCATGGAGTCCATGTTGCCATGCATCCTAACAAGTTTCCCAGGGCCTTTGGGGGACAAGCACAAATACTGTATGTTGAGGCAGAACGGAAAAGCACCGCCTACTGCATATGGGGAATTAGGTAGCAAGCTAACTGCAATTAAGACTCTTACGTCCTGTCAAGCCAGACTACTTCATATTACACAAGAGGGAGTGCTATATCGTGGATGCAGAGTGACAATATCCATGATATAGCACAACCTTGAGTAGATCTTTATTGGGTGTCATCAACTCAACTATAAAAATAACAACAGGTAACTAGAAAGATAAAGTTTCAGAAGAAGCTTTAGTTTTAGCTACTAAAACAACGTCACGTCTGACCATAGCACACTGTCCATGTCCATAACACTGTACTGTCCATGTCCATACCACTGCACTGTCCATATCCATACCACTGCACTGTCCATATCCATACCACGGCACTGTCCATATCCATACCACTGCACTGTCCATATCCATACCACTGCACTGTCCATATCTATACCACTGCACTGTTCATATCCATAACACTGCACTGTCCATATCCATACCACTGCACTGTCCATATCCATAACACGGCACTGTCCATATCCATACCACTGCACTGTCCATATCCATACCACTGCACTGTCCATATCCATAACACAGCACTGTCCATATCCATACCACTGCAATGTCTATGTCCATAACACAGCACTGTCCAAATCTATACCACTGCACTGTCCATATCCATACCACTGCACTGTCCATATCCATAACACTGCACTGTCCATATCCATACCACTGCAATGTCCATATCCATAACACAGCACTGTCCATATCCATACCACTGCAATGTCTATGTCCATAACACAGCACTGTCCATATCCATAACACTGCACTGTTCATATCCATACCACTGCACTGTCCATATCCATACCACTGCACTGTCCATATCCATAACACAGCACTGTCCATATCCATACCACTGCAATGTCTATGTCCATAACACAGCACTGTCCATATCCATAACACTGCACTTTCCATATCCATAACACAGCACTGTCCATATCCATACCACTGCACTGTCCATATCCATACCACTGCACTGTCCATATCCATAACACGGCACTGTCCATGTCCATAACACTGAAATATCTATGTCCATAACACGGCAGTATCCATGTCCAAAATATGGCACTGTCCATTCTTTCTTTTTTTGGAGGGGGGGGGGGGGGGGGGCTGTGCAATGAAGGTGCTGCTCAGATGGGATAAACTCTGCTCACTGTGTCATCACAAAGCTTGCGCTTCTGTAATATCGCTAATCCTGCATGTGTATTGCTGAACTGAGAAGGAGAAGGCCACTCGCTTCAGGTTTGCTGCACTGGGGATGGCTGGTTGTACCCCGTTTCTTCACAGGGGACGGATGTGTAACTGCTGACCTGCCTTTCCCCACCATCTCCCCCACCTTTTAATGGGGTGACACCATGAACTCAGCATACGTCTGGATCGTCCTCACCTCGCTCTTCTCCTCCCTTTTCTTCCTCACCATTCTGGCGCTGCTCTGCTTCTTCACCTGCCGGCTGGCATCCAAAGTCAAGCCGCTGGGTTCGCCCATGCACTTCTGAGCACTCTGCAACGCGACCTGTTTCCTCTTACCCCGGTACCGTCTTTTCTCTTATATCTGAGGAGACTAGTTGGGCAGCCTGAGCACCGTGTGGTGTACTGGCTGACCATAGAAAAAGTACTGTGTTGACTTACTGTAGCAATGCCACAGGTAGAACTGTGCTGGAGTGCAGTATCAAGAGCTCTGCACTGTTTAACCATGACCTATGTACAGTGGCTAACAGGATGGATAACATGGTACTGACCAGCTATACCTATTGGCCGCAGAGCACTGTACTAGCTTGCAGTGGTGATTACCCTGCTCCGGACGGTATAGATAGCATACTTGGCAGTGTCTAGGTTCTGTGGCTGAGAGCTGTAGAAACACAGGTTGCGTATAGTGGTGGCTCACACACACATTAGTGTAGTGTAACAGTTAGGGACATGGCCTTGCAACTCCGAGGTTGTAGGATTGATTCCCAGTTTAATCTGAATACAGCTGTACAAATGTATTCTATTATGTTAACTCAAAAGTTAGTCTGGAATATTCATTCTATATCTGTTTCTGACATCATGCAGCATTAAGAGAGTAAACCACCCCTCAATAGACATTGCAAGTTCTAATTAAAACAATTCACAGCTCTTTATACTTCATGAATTGCATTTAAAGTTGGACAGAAAAGCAGCACATGCAGGAGTTCTCCAGCCAATAAATAACTGTGACCACCTGTTTCTGGTCTTACACTGATAAAGGTTTTCTTTCTTTAAGGCCAAAATGTTGATGTGAATAAGCCTCATGCTGTCAGTGGAAAGAGAGTTCTGGGGGTGGAGGAGGAGGTGTTTCGGTTAGTCATTCAGGTGTAATCCCCTCTCTCCGCAGTGCTCAATCCCATTAAAGTGACCTTAGCGTACTTAATCCTCTGCTTCCCTGTGAGCAGGGATCCATGTTATGACCACTCTCTGGCTGTGTCCGAATCACCACCCTTCCATACTATTAAGTAGGGTTGTTGAGACAGGTTGTTATAGACAGGATGAGAAAGTCGTTAAGTAGGCAAAATGTTCTCAAAATATAGTGTACTTAAAACCCCTGTATGACATACTTACTTCCGAGGTTTCCGTACAAAGTGACACACTCCCCCTTACTGTGTATTGTCAAAGACAGTAACTTGTGCAGCTGTTAATAACTTGTAGTGATGATTAATTTGCAGTTCTATTATCAGATCTGCGACCCTGTGCCATTGCCCACACCTTGACCATTCCTCCTGGGTGCTTGGGAAGTGGCAGTTTTCCTTTGGGAGAAGTTTTGGGAAAGCTTGGACAGGTGGTATGATAAAGATGAAGGTGACGGCAGCTCTGTTCATTTCATTTTCCTGTCTGGCCTGCACCATCCTCAGCAAGCCAAACTTTCCAGGTGAATCTGTGTGCCTGAACTGCCTCACATCTCAGCACCAACCCCATTTATGACTCAACCCAACAACCCTTATACACTGATGAAGCACAATATTATTCTGTTTTAGGATTTATGAAAATGTCTAAATGCCATGCATGTATTGCATGTGTGTATGGATATGTTTGTGGGTTTGGTGAAGAGGCTTACTCACAAGGATGATAGGAGCACTTTAGTTTCAGAGCTCCAGAACACATCACTGCAATCACTTATGTTTAGAGACCTTAAAGGTTGTATCAGCGATTTTGGGTGACGTCACTTCTGAAGCGAAATCCCAAACAAACATACTTATGAATAATTATGTTATGTTTTAAAAAATAGTGTTCAAGCATCCAGAATTATAACCACGTTAATAACGTTTGTAAGAAACCAAACCGTTTGTAAATCCGTCAAGATTTCAGCGAGATAAGAGTATTAGCGTTTGTGCAGATCATTGTGATTGGTTGGAATACTGTTTATTTTGGTTTTGAGTGGTTGGTAGTACCATTTGTTTTTGTGTACGATCTCGGAGCATAGGCTGCCTACAGAGACGCGGTTTTTTGACGGCCTGCTTATGGGGCGGGCAGCTAGCGGATCGTGAGGAAAAATCAGATGAATGTGATCATTTATGTTTCCACCCAAAATCGCTGATACAACCTTTAAGTTTAGAGACATGTTGTATCATGTCATATTAGAGTAAAGCACAAACATACACAGTGACAGTGTTACATGGTCTGGGAAAAGACCAAGGAATAATCTTTGAATTAAGAGTACCTGAAAATAAGATATCACTCTTTAATAAGATATATACAGTCAAGCCGGAAAGTCTCCCCACCCCTTTCACCTTCTCCACATTTTATTACGTTACAGACTTATACTACAATAGATTGAGTTCATTTTTTGCCTCAAACATCTACACACAATAGCCAATAATGACGAAGTGAAAACAGGTTTTTAGAAAATATGCAATTTTATTTTACTGACAAAAATAGGTTATTTAGGGGTTACATATCTGTACACACCCTTAGCCTAATACTTGGTTGCTGCACCTTTGGCAGCGATTACAGCTTCAAGGCGTCTTGGGAAAGAAGCTACGAGCTTGGCACACTTGTTTCTGGACATTTTTGCCAATTCCTCTTGGCATATCCTTGCAAGCTCCATCAGGTTGGATGGGGAGCGTCGGTACACAGCCATTTTCAGCTCTTTCCACAGATGTTCAATTGGATTCAGGTCTGGGCTCTGGCTGGGCCACTCAAGGACATGCACAGACTTTCTCCGAAGCCACTCCTTTGTTCTCTTGGCTGTGTGCTTCGGGTCGTTGTCATGTTGGAAGGTAAACCTTCGCCCCAGTCTGAGGTCCAGAGCACTCTGGAGCAGGTTTTCTTCAAGGATCTCGGTGTACTTAGCTGCATTCATCTTTCCCTCTATCAGGACTAGTCGCCCCGTTCCCGCTGCTGAAAAACATCCCCACATCATGATGCTGCCACTGCCATGCTTCACTGTAGAGATTGTATTAGCCAGGTGATGAGCGGTGCCTGGTTTCCTCCAGACGTGACGCTTGGTATTCAGGCCAAAAAGTTCCATTTTGATTTCATCAGACCAGAGAATCTTGATTCTCATGGTTTGAGAGTCTTCTAGGTGCCTTTTGGCAAACTCCAAGCAGGCTGTGATGTGCCTTTTACTAAGGAGGGGCTTCTGTCTGGCCACTACCATAAAGGCCTGATTGGTGGAGTGCTGCCTGGATGGTTGATCTTCTGAAAGGTTCTCCCATCTCCACAAGGATACGCTGGAGCTCTGTCAGAGTGACCCTCGGGTTCCTGCTCACCTCCCTGGCCAAGGCCCGTCTTCCCCGATTGCTCAGTTTGGCCGGGTGGCCAGGTCTAGGAAGATTCTTTGTGGTTCCAAACCTCTTCCATTTACGAATGATGGTGGCCACTGTGCTCTTTGGGACCTGTAAAGCTGCAGAGATTTTTCCGTACCCTTCTCCAGATCTATGCCTTGACACAATCCTGTTTCTGAGGTCTGCAGATAATTCCTTTGACCCCATGGCTTGGAGTTTGCTCTGACATGCACTGTCAACTGTGGGACCTTATATAGGCAGGTGTTGGCAATCCCCAATCATGTCCAATCAATTGAATTTATCACAGGTGGACTCCAATTAAGTTGTAGAAACATCTCAAGCAGTAACAGTGGAAACAAAATGCACCTCAGCTCACTTTTGGGTGTCATATCAAAGGGTGTGCACACTTGTGTACATATGGGGCCCTATCTTACACCCGGCGCAACGCGGCGCTAACCCAAACGCAAGTGTCTTTGCTATCTTACACCCGGTGCTAGGTCCATAATAATGCCTAACGCTTACGTCCTTTAACTAGCATGTATTCTTGCGCCATCACAAGTGAACTGGGCGTGTTGGTCTTAAGATGAGGAGTGGCCAGGATTCTTTTTGGCGTATTGCTATCTTGAGCCAGCAGAAAACGCTTGCGCTAGAACCACCACAAACCTGGTCTAAAGTAATGTCGCAGTTGTTTACATGTTATTTTAACGGCGCATATAAGTGCGTCTACATAGGCGTGTGCACAACGTGCATACCCTCCTGTCTGTTACACACAGGAGCGTGTACAAGCATGACTAAAATATCTAGATCACAATGTGAAATATTATTATTGTGTAGGCTATATCAAAAATGCATAATAATAAAAGGTTACATAGGTCCACATACCTTTCCCTCAGCGAAGGGAAGCAATGCCACATTACATTGCTCTCAGCCCACTCCATCAACATCCAGGCGATGTGCGATGTTACGGGACAATGGCTATCCATTAAAAAGGAGCTGATAACACCTATAGAGCAAGCCTAATGCGAGAATTGTCTTTGCACCTAATGCGTGAATTGTCATTCAATGGAAAACTCGCGTACTGCAATAGACGGACATTTGCGTTCTGAAAATGCGCTTCAGATGTCATTACAATACAGCTCTGTTTATCTAGGAATACAGCCTGTAAGTAGGCTAAATAGAATGGTTTGTGACTGAAAAAAGTTCAAAACCTTGTCCAGTGAATATTGCTTTTATTGTTTTTCAAATAGCCTAGGCTACAGCGGACTCGCTGTGCATAATGTTTTTTCAATAGACTATGGTTAAAAAACGGAGATAAATGTCATCATGTTAACTGAATTGTAGCCTAACCTTAGCTATTCTTCGTCCTTCATATTTTTTAAATTACAGTGACAAGGTTTCCATACCCTCAGCTTATTAAAACCCCGCTGATTTCACCTGTTATTCCATAACTGAACAAAAGATAAACTAAGTGTCTAATTAGAAACAAATTGTTACACAATTAATTTACAATTCATTTTTATTCCATTATCTGCATGTTCGCTTTACAAGAGCAGGTCTGTTTCCCCTGCTGTACATCACACTTTTCACGGTCTTCCTGGGAAAGTGAATCGTTTTAAAGTATTACGCTACCAGTAAAACAGGTTGGTCACATTTCCATAAGCAGGACATTATAAAACAAGGGAAAATATGCTGAACCTATGGGTTGCCAACCTGACAGATTTGTTGTATTTAGTGTCATCATTAAGGCAAAATAGCGTTAGTTATGTTATTAATCTAAATTAGAATGCAGGTAGCCTAATGAACTTCGAATGAAGCTTGAACATGAGTTAATTGCATAATCAAATGAAATTCGTTAAACAAGCAGGCTAATTTGGCGTTTTCTAAGGTGAGAAGGAAGCAATTGGTCGCTTATTCTGAGCTGTTGCAGGTGCTTTTAACGAAATTTAACAGCATATATTTTGTAAACAGCACTGTCAGGAATTACCGGGAACTCATTATACTACTACTGCTACTGATCCTTATAGCCTATTCCTTGATCGCACTAAACACGCATGAGCATGTCTGTTTCGCCATCATAAGCAATCCGCCAAGGTGGAAAAGCAGGCTTTTAAAGGGAATGGGATATGACATTTTGATTGATTTATTGCATGTCACGCCCAAGACACACCTATAATTAATGAAGAGACTAGGTTCAGCCCAGTTGCACCTTGCGCCGTGCTTAGCGCCCAAAAAACACGCCGTTAAAATAGCAAAAGTGGACTTGGACACGCCCTAAATGGACTTAGCGCCATGCGCTTAGACTAAGCGCCAAGATCGCCAAGATAGGGCCCATGATATTTTACATTTTGATTTTTTATAAATTAGCACAAATGTCTAAAAATCTGTTTTCACTTTGTCATTATGGGCTATTTTGTGAGACAATAAATTAACTCAATCTATTGTAGAATATGTCTGTAACGTAATAAAACGTGGAGAAGGTGAAAGGGGTGGGGAGACTTTCCGGCTTGACTGTAAGAGTCTCTTGATATTCTTTTATACCGAGTCATGATAGCATCACCTGTTTACCTGTGGAATGTTCCAAACAGGTGTTTTTTGAACTTCCCAGTCTTTTTTTTGCCCGTTACAACTTTTTTGGAATGTGTTGCAGGCATTCGGAATTAGCGTATATTCACAATATGCGTTTGTATATATATAGTATATATACTGTATATACACACACACACACAAGTGACTATCTTTGGTGCATTGTGGAATGTTACAGAAAAAGAAAAGCAGCCATCTTACTGGAACAAGTGGGCTCAGCGCACATTGGAGGAAGCTCTGGATCTCCAGGAGCTCAATAAGAACATTGCCAAGAATCTGATCCTCTTCCTTGGAGATGGTAGGTCATGCTGTTCTAGTGGCGCAGCCTACAGTGTCTGTGTGCACTGTAAACACAAGCTGATTTAGTGCAGTGTCTGGCATAGAGATTAGGGCCCCAGAATGTTTTTGACACCGGATCCCCTTGGACGAAGCCATCTATCTTGCTTTTATAGGTTGTGTGTACACAGAGTCAAGAGGTTATGCTGCGGTTTTTTGTAAAGTAGCTCATGCTTTTTCAGCATTTTGAAAGAAACTGCCTTATAGTTTTCCAATAAACACAGATGTGATGGTGATTGGAGACTTTTTACTCCCCCAATGGGATGAGTATAAGTGCAGATAAGACTTGCCCTCTTCCAGATCATATTCTGCAGTATGGCTTTTGGAGGAGTTGCAGCTCCTGTTTGTATGAAGAATGAGGCAAGTAGATATCTGTCCATGAGGTGAAGGAACTCCTTTCACTTTTGGCAAATCTTAGCAGTCGTCTTTTGAAGACAAGATGAGACGACTGCAATGTAAAGGGGACCTGCATCCTGTTACAAAAATTGTACAAAATCTGAAGTTTATTATGTGATGAAATCCAAATACATGGTCATTGGTGGGAGTATCGTCAGCATCTGCCTGCTGTTAGCTGCAGCTTTAGCATATTGTCCTAATATCCAAATGAATGAGCATACATATATCATTCATTAGGAGGATTAAGCACAGCTGAGAAATAGATACAGGATGCTTTTTATGTTATTACATTACATTAACTTGGTTAGAGCAGTAAAACATGGATACAGGCATCAATATAAAAGGACATACCAGGACTGTGCATGAAAATAATCTAGAAAAGGGGTAATTAGGCTGAAAGGAAAATTAATTTCCGCCATCCTTCCCTCACTTGTAATCTCTCTCCCCCTTTGTCATCCCCACGTTCTTTCTTACTTCCTCTGATTGCCTCTCTCTCTGAATTGATCCCACTACAAATCCTGTTCAGGAATGGGCGTTACCACGGTCACTGCAGCCCGGATTCTGAAGGGCCAGCTCAGTGGAGAGACCGGGGAAGAGTCTCAACTGGAAATGGACAGATTTCCCCATGTGGCACTTTCCAAGGTGATATTCTCCTTCTAGGGTGATGCCCCTCTTTCCAAGGTGATAATTCCCTTTCCAAGGTGATATCTACCCTTTCCAATATGATATCCCCCTTTGTAAGGTGATATCCCCCATTTTACAAATGAGCAAATTTAAAAGATAAAGGGAATAAAAAATTAATATAATAATTTCATATAATTTCAAAACATTTCAATGGGTTCTGTAACCTCAAGGGCTCATTGCAAAGAATTATACATTCATGCATATCTTCTTAAAGGGAAGTTAATATAAATGAATTATCTATATCTATTTTTTTATGTTATGTTCTTTGGCTCTCTTTCATGAATATTGATGAGAAATAATAAAGCTAGATTTTTATTTTCATTTCATCCAGGTAATCTCAGTTCTGACCTCATGGCAGAATATTTGCATAATTCAATATTCTGTCTCATCCTCATTCTTTGCTGGATGGTTCCCAGACTTATAACACCGATGCCCAGGTGGCAGACAGTGCAGGGACAGCCACCGCTTACCTGTGTGGAGTGAAGGCCAACGAGGGGACTGTAGGCGTGTCTGCAGCAGCTGTTCGGTCACAGTGTAACACCACCTTTGGGAATGAGGTCACCTCCATCCTTAAATGGGCCAAAGATGCAGGTAAGAGTTACCCACTGTCACCATCTGTACCACTTGAATGGGGTTTCTGTCCCATCTGTTACACCACTGGATATTACCTGCCATTCCCATAATAATCCCAGGTAAACATTAAAACATAATAAACATACTGGTGCCCAATGTGTGGATGAACATGTTCAATTCCCACCCTAATTTGGAATGTCCAATTAACTATTTGCAGCCATATTTATGCGTGATCCCCGCTGCTGATTGCGGAGTGTAGACATCCGTGGTTCTCCTCAGTGCCCTAGCCAAATGAGCCACCAAGCAGCCCTAGAATGTTATTTTTAAGTCACAATGAACAAGGCAGTCAGAACAGAACAATATTTAACAAATCTCTCAAAATAGTAGAGCCTTTCAGTTACAAATGTACCAAATTCACAAGAAGACTATTAAGTGGAAATGAGTCATGGCGCCGGCGTCAAGATTTTGCTCAACTCAGATATTAATTTCTCCTGCAACCAAACTATGAGCGGAATCAACAAACTCCATATTTTATCTATATTAGTACATGGTTTGTGACAACTCTGCCGAGTTTCTAAGTGTCACTATTGTCTCGTAGCAAGTCCATTTAACAAGCAACCCCCCACCCAGTCTTGCCTGAAACTATACCTACCCATAGTCCAAAAAAGGTTAATTTAGCCTAACTTAGTTAATAATAATGTGAATGTTCTTGTAAACAGGCTAGTAGTAGTATTATTTGTCATACCTTGACATGTTTTGACTGCTGATTTCCTTTTCTTCAGAAGCGTCACGTGATGTTACTGTGATGAGTCCTGTCAGGTGAAAAAAAGGGCACCAATGCACGACATGGGGCCCCATCAGTGCCCAAAAAGCATCGCTATGATGTGTTATGTGTGCTGAAATAGTCTTCGTCCTTGATTAACATTATGTAGGCAATCCAGAAAGGGCACCCTTTGGGACACTGTTATGTAGTGGCAGCATAGAGGGCACTTTATCATGGCACTGTTTACCTTTGGAAGGGCATCCATAGGGATTGTCAAGTTTAGACAATTGGAAGGGCACCAATAGGGCACTGCATCACATTTTATCCACTAATAGAGCACTCATTAAGACATGTTATTGTATTTTCTTGCTATGTTTTCCTATGTGAAGGGCAGCCAATAGGGCACATACTCTCGTTTTCGCCACTCAAGAGGGCACTTAAGCGCGACGTTTTCAACCGGGCCCCCGCCCCCCCCCCTGAGTCCGCCAGTGACTACTAGCCTGTTTACAAGAACATTCACATTATTATATACCTACCCATGTGTGACATAGTTGACAATAGCGTCTATGTGTGAGTTCATAAATATATTTTTTCATCACCAAAATTTGTATTCCATCATAGCAACAAGATAAACCCAACAATAGCCCGATTGCATGCCAAAAAAGCCATGAAAAGCTCTGCTCACTTAAATGTGAAATAAACGTGAAATTCTTACGTCATTATACTATCAATATCTGCTACGAAATATGAAATAAATATCCATTGGTTTTACGCATAGAGATGTCCCTTTCAAAATTCAGTGGTCATCTATTGTCTAGGGCAATCCGTGTGAGAAATAAACAACACTTTATAACGCTATTACGCCATCTGAAACGTTGACGCGTAATACCCCCCACACTCTGCAAACCTGTCTCATTCATTACAGTTCATTCTGGTTTAATTGTCACCTAAATTTTGAAAATAAACTAGTCTAAGTTAGTATTGTAAATGGTACAACTGTCTTGTTTAATTTAAGCCATTTACCAAGTTTCTGTGATGCTCACACTTGGAGTTTGTGGAGGGAAGTCCTTTACTCTCTCCTCATTAGGTTCAATTTGAGATGGGTTTTCGAGTGGAAGAATTCTCAAGATAAAGATGAAGGAAATAGCAGAGTCTTCTATTATATTTAATCTTTTATTAAACGTTTAAACGTTGATTCAAGGTGGGAAAACCATAAACCTATGCAGAGGATTCGGAATTCCCCGAACAAAAACAAACATTAGCTTATATAATATCATAACTCCTCCTTTACGTTACTAATACTCCAATAATATGTGGTAACACCCTTTCATAATATCTTATTTTATCCAATAACAAATTAGGCAAAAAATAAATATGTTATATGACCTGTTCTTACCCTATGCGCTTGGGGGCACTCTTGATCTATCAAATAACATTGTTTGTGACCTCTCCTCCTTTAGTTTTAATCAGACCATGAAATTTTCCTTAATTTCCCTTATTTTTTATTCTTCTCCCACCTGTTCGGTCAGCATGATCTGATCAGCTTAGTTATGGAACACAGGAGGAAAACATTCCTGTTTTGACTGGTATGCTAGATGCCCTCGTCCTTGCTGACAGAGAACTATCCTGCACCCTCTCACAACCCCCCATCTCAGTACTTTTCCACTAGATCTTGACTGTATTATTTAATCATTTATAAAAGTTTGCTTATGAGGCTTTCTTGGGCCTACAGAACAGTTTCACAAAACAGCTTACTTCCACAAGTTATAAAGCCTTAAATGGAACACCCCCTAAATAGGTGGAAATTGACCAAATTTGGCATCTGCGCAAGGAGGTTAAACTCTGTAGCTTTCTTTAAGATATAGCTTTTCTTAGCCTATAGCTTTTGCTTTTGCTTTCTCTGTAATTGTGTAAGTCATAACAGTAGGGCTTACATTCTTTAGGGTTATGCAAGTAACCATTTCAATACAGTTCTCAGATTCTTACAATGGGTGTTTTATTCAATGGGCTGTTTTTGTAACATTTAGAGTTTCCCAAAGGATTTGTTTCCCTGAGTTTCTACTGTACTTGGAAAGTCAAAACTCCTATGCATGGCCTGATAAAATAAAAATAAAAGCTGTACATTTGGGGCATTTTGTGAGACATCAGGATTAAATAAAAAATATGGATGCAAGCTAAAGGTCAGCAGATGTTGGATATTGATGGTTTTCAACCCCGCTGTAGTTTAGTTTAGTTTATTTATTCAGCACATAAAGTGTCAGTGCTAGGAGGGGAAAGGAAGCCCAACGGGCTTGTGCATAGTTCCCCTCACATCACAAACAAGAATAAAAAAGATAAGACAAATATCCTAAATACATAAAACAAAAACAAAAAAAAGAAACAGGCAAGCCAAAAGATAAAAACATACAAAAACAAACAAAACAAAACTCAATACAAATACAAAGAAATAAAAACAAAATTAATGAAAAGGAAAGAAAAAAGCAAAAACAAAGAAAACAAAAGCACTCTCTGGAAACATATTAAGAAGAAAATAAATGTTCTGTCATATAGTGGAAATGATATAGCCCTTGAGTTGTTTTCTGAAAGCTGGTTGAGAAGATGTCGATCTCAGTGCCAGGCTCAACGTATTCCAGTATTTTGGTCCTCTGAAGTTGATATCGAATTGGTGGCTAGATGTACGACAGAAGGGTAAATGGAGATGATTACTATGTCTGGTTGGGAATGAATGGATGTCAGATGAGAAAATAAAGAAATTATGAAAGGTAACAGGGAGGTCTTGCTTACAGTTAAGGAATTTGAAAATGAATAAGCATGTTTGGAAATTATTTAGTTTGTCGATGGGTAATAGTGAATATTTCCTGAATAGTGGTGCAGATGGTTCGTGACTGTTGGATTGAGAAATAATTCTTAAGAATCTCTTCTGGATTATGAGTAATTTGTTAAGGTACGATGGATATGTAGCAGCCCAAACGATATTGCAATAATTGAGATGAGGAAAAATAAAGCTATAATACAGAGTTAAATGGGCAGAAGGATGGATCAGAGAGCAGGCCCTTCTCAGGATACCAAGCATCTTCATGGATCTCCTGCATACGTAGTCAATTAGATTTTTCCAGTTTAAACGTTCATCAATAATGATTCCTAAGAATTTAATGAATGGCACTTGGAGAATTTCATTACCGTTGATTAATATTTTGGATTCTTCATTAGAATAGGACTTGTTCTTGTTGCAAAAGATCATGTAGTTACATTTCTTGATATTTAGAGTGAGCTTATTTATCTGAAACCATTTAGAGACAGTAGACAATTCATCATTCGCATAATCGATCAGAGACTTGAAGTCATCATGAACAGCTATAAGATTTGTATCATCGGCAAATAGTATAGGGAGAAAATGTTTACAGGTCAAAGCCAAATCATTAATGTAAATTAAAAATAATAAAGGGCCTAAGATGGAACCTTAGATGGTGTAGACGGCACCAACCAAACCAACGCCAATTAAAGCACAGTGTGGTGGCAGACAGTCCGCCTCCAAACATTAAAACAACAGCACTCTTAATTAACAGTGTTTCCCAGGGCCTCTAACAAAAAACAAGCATGTTTTCTCACAGCATGTGTATTGCCATTGTGCTAAAATAGACATTGAGACATAGATTCCACTGCTGTGCACATTGTCTTTAAATTTGATTTAAAAAAATGTTATTTTAATAAAAGGTAACTAAATAATTTAAATGAAAGATGTTATTTTTCCCCAATTCTGTTATTTTTAGGGGTCAAATATTGTACAAGAATAACTCTATTAAAGTTCTTAGTCTAAGCACTAGTGCTATTCATGAAAACAAAATGATCACTGTTTTCTATTAAACATCATATTGTCTGTGTGTTGTTTATCCTTCAGGAAAGTCAGTGGGCATTGTCACAACAACACGTGTGAACCACGCCACCCCCAGTGCAGCCTATGCGCACTGCGTTGACCGTAACTGGTACTCAGATGGAGAGATGCCCTCAGAAGCTCAGGCAGCTGGCTGCAAGGACATTGCCCTGCAGCTGTTTGAGAATATTCCAGAAATTGATGTGAGTTTAAAAAAAATAACTATTGTGGTTTTTGTAAAATTTCGTCAGGAAACTGAGGAAATCCTTAGAGCTGTCGCACTGACTGTGGCATTATTTGGCAATTTGGTGACTCACCGTGCGCCAAAGTGGGAGGAGAGGCGCTGTTTCAGAGAGGGGGTGTGTCAGTGCAGATCAAGCAGCGTACTGCAATTTTGGTGGCGCAGATTGAAATCTTGGGGTCAGTTTAGTTTGCAATCCATGCCTGTGCCGCCCGCCTGCTCAGACCAGGTCTATGGCGCAAATTTCAGGCCAAGTGTATGGCAAGTTACATTTCGGGGCTTTTACAAGCAATGGTTCATGACCATAACCTATTCAAAAGCTAATTAACTGTTTTCCTGGATCATATGCCATCCAATTTGACTTTGCTATAAATCCCCCAAGCAGAAAAAATGCATACTTTACATTTATTGTTCTTGTCTTTTTTCTTTTGTATAATGTTAATTCCTGTATTTGTTTCTGTTTTGAATTGTTTATGGCTGTTCTTATACTGCACTGCAGTCCCGGGGTTCCTGTATTCCAATCTTTTCTTAAACCCATCTATAATGGAAAGAATGACAATAAACACAGTTACCCAACCACTCTCCTATGTGAATTGAAAGGGGGTCCACTCCATGAACATCCAGGTAACCTGTGATGCAAATTTCCTGGTGACACGGGGGGAAACTATTGCGATAGTCAGAAACTGTCCCTGTTATGCCTACAGTGTCAACTATGGGCATAGGTACAGCACTTGCGCAAGGTAGGCATAAACTTGATGCATATATTGACTCTCATTGGGCCTAATTCATGAAACATGAGCAGAACAAATTTGTGCCTAAATCGTTCATAATAGCAATTTTTTTCGTATTTTGGCATTCATCAAAGTTTTTTTGTATATGAGATTTGTTCATACTTATGAACAAACTTTATACCTGCTCAGGACCACGAGTACTGCATTCGTAAATTCAAAATGCCGCTAAATGTAGCTTCTTAATGTCAATTAGAATATGAATTTATATTTATTTTCTGTTAAATTCACAAGAATAAATGCAGCCTTTGAAATGCAAAATGCAAACATAATAATTATGATTGTTAAAAGCAAACACTTTAGAGTATGCTTATTAATCAATTGCAGGCTATGCACTTTAATTAGACCCATAACATAATGAATGCTCCCAGTACTATTTTTATAAATTGATAAAAATGTAAATGCTATATGACATTAAATATTATAATTAAAACACACATTTAACCAATAAACAAAATTTGCTTTAAAGTGGCTTACAGGTCTGTAGCCAGCGTTGCAATGGCTGATCTTGTGCTGTTGGAGGAGTTGGCGCACGGTGTCCTTTGGAGAGAGCGCATCTTTAGGGATCGCACAGATTTGTTTGCTGAGAATGATGAATGGCTAATTAGTGTTGTGCAGAATTTTGGAGCCTAATCCGAGACGGCCAGCAAACGGATCCGATGCCATTCTAGTACATGTACAGGTCCTTTCCGTAGGCTACTTGGCGTCTTAGGCACGGGTACTGTTCAATGGGAGATGTCGATAGGTCCGGGATATCCCTGCCATCCCTGAGCCGCATACTACCTGGTGTTCTCAACAGCATAATTCAGCTAATGCTAGCGTGCATCCAGTTTCCCATCTGGATGCAAAGCCAGGTGGAGGTAAAGCAGGGTTTGCCAACCTGCCCAACGATATCAGTGCCATAAACTGCACACACGCGAAACAAGGCTTCATCCGATGATGCGTTTGCATATATGAATAGAACTCCATCAATGTGCAGCTCATATGTGATACAAAATGTGTGTTGCTCAATGTCATGGCCCGTGGCCTGGTGGGACCAATGACAGCTTCATTCTGCAGGGTAGTTCTGTTGGCACTCGTTTCGAGAATGGTGGCATGAGAAGGCTGGCTTATTGGTAAGAACATATTCGTCAACTTGCTCATCCTTGGCAACCTCCTGTAGCTGTGGTTCTTTTGTGCACAGCTATTCATTTCTTCACCTCCAATTTAATGTTGATCCATTTTATTTTTTTAATACTTTAACAGTTTGTGTGACGGGTGATCCTGCATTTACAGCTCATGTTATCTCCTGCCAGGCCTTTTTACTTTACCAGTTCCTATGACACCGGTACTGACAATACAATTTTTAGCAGATGTTCAGTAAAGGGAGAAAAAAATTGTCAACGTGCGTTTCAGCACAGCAGCAAAATCTGTCAACATGCATGAAGTTAACCAAATGGAAAACGAACCAACGACCTTGAGCTAGAGAACGCTGCAATACATATGCTCTCAGGAAATCCAAAACAGGTTTCGGTAATTTCCAATCAAGACTCAAGTGAGCCAAAGGAAAGTCAGTTAGCGTACAAAAAGATTTAAAGGGCCACACTCATGAGGCAGTATAGGGACGTAACATTATTAACTATTGATGGTTCCACTGACTGCTTGTTCCTGTGTCCCCCCTTTCTAACCCCCCTTTGGTGTGTTGGGTATCCAGGTGATAATGGGTGGGGGGCGGAAGTACATGTTCCCCCAAAACACTTCAGATGTTGAGTATCCTAGAGAACATAAGCACAGCGGAACTCGGAAGGATGGGCGGAACTTGGTGGAAGAGTGGAAGATTCGCATGGCACACAAGGTGAGAAGTTTATTTTTTCTAGTAGATACCTTTTATCTTTTCTTTTTTCTCACTTATTGCATACATTTTTTGTATAAATGTAATTTTTATCTGGGCTTGTTGGTTACGTTACGTGATCTTTGTTACATTTACATCTTTTCTCCACCTCTCTTTTATTACCTGGAGAAGCTGAAAGTTATGAAGTTGTGCCACCTTTGCTTCAAAAATTTAGTTCTATACTAATGCCTGCCTCCCTTTCCTTTTCCAGAAAGGCCAGTATGTGTGGAACAGAAAGGACCTCTTGTCTTTGAACACTAACAATGTGGATCATTTGTTGGGTGAGTCTTACACTTTAAAAAACATAACATTTCTATGCTGTGGTCCCACATCAGCATGCTGTGCTGTGAGAGCCAAACCCACATGCACCCCCATTCCCCCTTTGCCCACCAGGTCTGTTTGAGCCTGGAGATCTGCCCTACCACTTGGAGAGAAACAAGGAAATGGATCCCTCCCTGACAGAGATGGTGGAGGTGGCAATAAGTATCTTGAGAAAAAATGCTGAGGGATTCTACCTGCTGGTGGAAGGTGAGTGCCCAATTATGGAATAATTGTCCAGTGGATGGTTGATAGGGCAGCACGGTGGTGCAGTGGTTAGCACTGTCGCCTCACAGCGAGAGGGCCTTTCTGTGCGGAGTTTGCATGTTCTCCCCGTGTCTGCGTGGGTTTCCTCCGGGTACTCCGGTTTCCTCCCACAGTCCAAAGACATGCAGGTTAGGCTAATTGGAGACTCTAAATTGCCCATAGGTATGAGTGTGTGAGTGAATGGTGTGTGTGCCCTGTGATGGATTGGCGGCCTGTCCAGGGTGTATTCCTGCCTCTCGCCCAATGCATGCTGGGATAGGCTCCAGCACCCCCGCGACCCTGATCAGGAATAAGCGGGTTAGATAATGGATGGATGGATGATACTTAAATATTGGCACCTGCAATCGTAGTGAGCTTCACTAAACCAGAATTTATTCTGACCACTTGGGTTACATGAATGTTCAGCCACAATGAGCAGGGATTTTCTTTAAATATCATACCAATTATGTGTCTAGAACATAATCAATGTAGCATGCAATGTTTTCGTTTTCCATCGACAGCTACCCAGGGGGGTATACTACGAAGCAGGATTACTGAGTTAGCTGGATTACAGCACTGAGTAAAACCCGGAACAGCTCTTTTTGCTTTAGTCCATATTCCATATTTGGGAGGGTTCTGGGTTTCATTCAGTGCAGTTATTCAGGATAACTCTCTCTCTAATCCTGCTTCGTAGTATACCCCCCTGGTGCTGTTTGTATCTCATATCAAGTTTGTAAAAGAAGCTCTTTTGACTGCCTTTCTTCTAATAGGTGGGCGTATTGACCATGGTCACCACGAGGGCAAGGCTAAGCAGGCCCTGCATGAGACGGTGGAGATGGACCGAGCCATCCATCTGACTGGACAAATGACCAGCATGCACAATACCCTGACTGTGGTGACTGCTGACCACTCCCATGTTGTCAGCTTTGGAGGATACACACCACGTGGGAACTCCATATTTGGTGGGTGAAAAATTTAAACTGTGTGAAATCAGTGTGCTCTCAGTGAGAATGTGAAACCTGTATGCTTGTACACATGTAATTATAATTTAAGTCAGTGTCCTGGTCGATACTTTTATAATGGGATGACAGCGTATACTTGTACACATCCATCCATCCATCCATTATCTAACCCACTTATTCCTGGTCAGGGTTGCAAGTTATAAGTAGTCAGCCTACATTCATTAGTGAATGCATGATCTTAAGTCATTATTCTAATTGACTGTTTTTCATTTAATAAAATGATTTAATCTTAAGACCTGATTTAGACCTTGTTTTGGCTTGTTGGTTGATCTACCAGGTTACTGTTAGACTTACCTATCGAATAATTCGGCAATTTAATTGATGATTGTCATTTTTAATAATTATTATTAAATTAAATACGTAAAACATATTTTGAATGTAGGTTAAGTGAGGGGTTCTAGCAGGCAATATCGCTTGGGTTCAGTATTCAGAGTGCCGAAAATTTTAACAAGGGTATTGACTGTTGGAACCACTGGATTCAGAAAGTACACATTTTACCTAATCCTCACTTACCCGACAATAGTGTAATGATAATTTAAGCCAATGATTTGGTAGATACTTTCATAATGGGAGTACCAGTGTAGACTTGTACACAGTGTAATGATAATTTAAGCCAGTGACTTGGTGGATACTTCTTTATGGGAGTGCCAGCGTTGCAATTCAATTCCCTGTGTACTACTGTGTATTTGCTGATACACAACCCCGTCGGCCAGCAGTAGGAAGGAGGCGTGACTCCTCGTGCCCCTGAACGTAATACCAGCACTAAACGGGGCTGCTATGTGCGCGATGCATCACCCTGCCGAGACCCACCCACCCTCTCAGGGAGCAGCCGCCCAATCTTCCGCTCCCTCAAGGCACTGGCCATACTCGGATCTGGCAGGACCCGGGCACGAACCCAGGTCCTCGGTGTGCAACTGCATTGACTCAAAGGCCAATGCTTTTACCGCTGCGCCACCGCGGCGCTCATGTAATGATAATTTAAGCCAGTTGCAGTGTAGGAGATATGATAAGCTTAGCTGGGAACAACAAGAGTTATGGTTAGCTTAGCATGGGGGTGGGGGGGGGGGGGGGGGGGGGGGGGGGTTAGGTGATGTCACCTTCTTCAGAAGATGCTCACTCACACTGAACTAAGCTATGCTTTGTACATCCATTTAAACACCTTGGACCCATTGTCTTATTAATGTGGTGGTGCGGACAGGGAGGAGTTCACCAGGGTTGGAACAGTGAGGCTTCAGAAACCTGGTAAATGCCAGAGAAATCACATTCTTTTTCTTTTTCGTTACTGGCCTGTATGAACCAATCAAAAGACTTTGCCCTCCATAGTGAAACATTGCTATTGGTTAAGATCAGTGAGTCAGTGCAAAGGATGGCTCCACCATTATGTGGGGGATTTGCTAGGGCTGATGTGATTCCCTGTGCATCACTGTAGGATTGGCTCCTAGGCTGAGTGATGTGGACCAGAAGCCCTTCACCTCCATCCTATATGGCAATGGGCCAGGGTACAAACTGACCAATGGCGTGCGGGAGAACATCTCCACTGTGGACTACTGTATGTGACTATTCCGTTTACCCACTCTGTTGGCACTGCTACAGCCTCCCTTTCCATTTTTATTTAAAAATATATACAGTGAGCACCATAATTCATTGGACAGTGACATATATTTTGTTATTTTGGTTCTGTACTCTACTCTAGCACTTTGAGTTTGAAAGGATACAATGAGCTTGAAGTGCAGACTGTCTGCTTTAATTTGATATAATAATAATTTGATTTAATTTGGGTATCTTCATCCATATCGGATGAACCGTTTAGAAATTATAGAACCTTTTGTACATAGTCCCCCCATTTTAGGGCATCAAAAAATACAGTTTAACATAATGTAGAATAAAGTAATCATTTTTAATATTTGGTCGCATATCCTTTGCATGCCATGACTTCCTGATGTCTGTGACCCAACAATATCACATTTTGGTTTCTATTCAAACACATGGTTGGCTAAATGGCTCATCAAGGGTCTGACATATCAAACAAGCCTTAAACCATCACTCTGCTGCCAGATATGCAGTAGATATGGATGGATAACTTGAAGGGTTTCTTCTCCTGACTTATTTTCCCATAGGAAGATTTGTCAGGAGTAACAACCCTTAAAGTGATCCATCCATATCTACTGCATATCTGGCAGGAGAGTGATGGTTTGAGGCTCGTTTGATACCTCAGTCCCATGATGACTTACAGCCATTTCACCAACCATGTATTCCGATACTCTTCCAGCATAATTTACAGCTAAATCTAGTCCCACCCCCCAATTCCCATAGTGATCCATTCAAATGCAGAGAAGTTATAGCATCGCTTGTAGGAGTACCAGAAAATAAGATATCAAGAGTCTTTTGATATCGTTGGGTCACAGACATCAGGAAGTCATGGCATGCAAAGGATATGCGACCAAATATTAAAAATGATTACTTTATTCTACATTATGTTAAACTGTCCAAAATTTTTTGATGCCCGAAAATGGGGGGGGCTATGTACTAAAGGTTCTATACGGTTCATCTGATATGGATGAAAATGCCCTCAAATTAAAGCTGACAGTTTGCACTTCAACCTCATTGTCATTGTATCCTTTCAAACTCAAAGTGCTAGAGGACAGAACCAAAATAACAAAAAATGTGTCACTGTCCAATGAATTATGGTGCTCACTGTATGTAAGGCCCAGTTTTAACAACTCTTGGGTTGATCTGAGCTAATGAACACAGCATGCTGATAAAATGACAGTGAATCCTTGACATTTGACTCTATTGGATGTTTTCTGCATGTGAATGCACTACAATGCGGCCCAGTGATGGGAATGCAGTTCAGAACATGATATAACATGGTCCTGTCTTGCTTCTTTCTCTCACTTTCTTCTCATTCCTACAGACCAAAATAACTACCAGGCCCAGGCGGCTGTGCCCCTGCAGTACGAGACCCATGGCGGGGAGGATGTGGCGGTGTTCTCCAGGGGCCCAATGGCCCACTTGCTGCATGGTGTGCAGGAGCAGAACTACATTCCCCACGTCATGGCCTATGCGGCCTGCATCGGCCAAAACAAAAACCACTGTCCAGCTGCCCTCAACCATGCACCTACCCTGGCCCCGCCCATCCTCTTGGCCTTCCTCATCCTAATTGGCCTCCTCTGTTGACCCTGGCCCCATCCAGCTTTGCCACAAATCTCTGCTCATCAAACCCCCAACAGGACCACCACAACTCCACCCAAACCTCATATGACCCCGCCCCTATGAGCCCACAGCTCCACCCAAACCTCATATGACCCCGCCCCTATGAGCCCGCAGCTCCACCCCAAAACTCTGCTGACTCTGCCCCCGTTCAGACCGCAAAGCTACTCTCCAACTGTCTTTACAAACAGACCTATATATATAATTATTTAATATCTATAATAACAAAATTCTGTTCATATATGGAATCATCAATATGAGTTTATTAGAGAGATTTCTCATTTGTGCTATACACGTTATTATACGCTGCCTGGCCAAAAAGAAAAGTCGCACACTAATATTTAGTTGGACTGCCTTTAGCTTTGATTACAGCGCGAATTCGTCGTGGCATTGTTTCGACAAACTTATACAACTTCACAACATTTATTTCCATCCAGAGTTGCATTAATTTTTGGCCGAGATCTTGTATTGACGACGGGAGAGTCGAACCACTCTGTAAAGTCTTCTCCAGCACATCCCAAAGACTTTCAATGGGGTTAAGGTCAGGACTCAGGTGGCCAATTCATGTGTGAAAATGATTCCTCATGCTCCCTGAACCACTCTTTCACAATTTGAGCCCAATGAATCATGGCATTGTCGTCCTGGAATATACCCATTTATGGGATAACCTGGTCATTCAGTACATTCAGGTACTCAGCTGACTTCATTTTATTGCTGCATAACATTGCTGAGCCTAGACCTGACCAATTGAAGCAACCCCAGATCATAACACTGCCTCCAGAGGCTTGCACATTGGGCACTATGCATGATGGGTGCAACGGCGACTTTTTTTTTGACCAGGCAGTGTATACAGTATGTTATATGTTTATATGCTGTTTTTATGGAAGGGTTGACATTACACAGAAAATTTATAAACAAAATATGGTAATTCAGTGTGACCTGAAGAAATTTTAATTCTCAAACATGTTGGCATTGACATAGTGGCTCTTCTGTACACAATGTGGATTTAGCAAATGTAAAAAAAAAAAAACCTGTCTAAAAGAAAATGTGAGGCTATGTTCTAAACAGGAAGAAAATTACATAGTTTTTACAGAATTACTTAAATATGAAGGAAATATTTGTATTTTTGTAAACATTTGTATTCACAAAAGCTCTCTGTTATTTTCTGTTGTCACTTTTTTTTGCCATTTTTTTAATTTCAGTTCCCTCAGATTGAATATACACATTTAAACTTGTCTGAATTGATTCTGAATGCATTCATTTAGACTTGCCTGAATTTGTAAGCAGGCAACATCTACCTCGAAACTCCACCAGATGTTTTTCATATATGTCATATCACGTTGAAAGACCAGCTAAACAGCATCAACATCTCAACAATAGCACCAAATTTGTGTTTTTTTATTCTTAGTGTACTATTTGTGAGTACTCTAGAGTGCATGTTTTAGTTTAGAAGTGTCATGGTTATTGGCAGCCTCTGTTGTTTCTGTGGTCGTTATTCGATTTGGCGTCGTCGGGACGCTATCAGATTTTTTCCGCTTCTATTCCGGTTTTTGGATTTCGCCCGGCTATTATTCCTAACACCTGTTTTGGGTTTCCTGCCAGTTATAAATAGCCCAGGACTTCCGCCTTCCGGCACTTCGATATTGTCTTCACTATTTTGATAACAAAGTCGGTAAGGTATAGGAATTCAGTCACTGCATTTCTGGTTTGTACAAATAAGAAACGCAGCAAGTCCGGTTATTATTAGGATTAGATTGGTTTATTCTTTTCTTTCCAATCTTTCGCTTTATCCTTTAATCTCTCGACCTGTTCCCTCTTGTGTCTTTTGCTACAAGAGCTTAGGTACAGGTTTGATTTTCTATTTCTTTCCTTCTCCCATTTACTCTGGTTTTTCTTTTGGTTTTCCAGCCTCTCGTGTGCGTTCTTTGATTTAGAGCGTGAGGTTCTTTTGTTATTTATACTCGCTATTTTCGAGTATTGCCTCCTTTTGTGGTAGTTTTCATTTGGCTTCTGCCAGGACGTTTTTCTCCCATTCTTTTGTTTTATTCCTTCCCTGGTGCAGTTATATCCGCTTTTGTGGTGTATCTTCTAGATACGCTTTTAGATTCCTTATCGGTCGCGTTTGGTTCTCCGAACCTCACACCAACCCCTTACAAGAAGGAGTTGAAATGTAAATAGAAGTATCAACCCCTAGTGGATTTTTATGCTCATAATATTTTTTATTTTAAAAGATATTTTAATAAAAAAGCTGTATCATTCTTGTGGTAAAACACGTTTGATGTGATTTGGAGAGATTTTTAGCTGAGAATCTAAATGGAGATTTAGTTTAGCCAACCATGGATACCATACTATTCCCATGTAATTTACAGCTTAATCTAGTCCCACCCCCCAATTCCCATAGAGATCCATTCAAATGTAGAGAGGTTACAGTATCGCTTGTAAGAGTACCTGAAAATAAGATAAAGAGTCTTTTAATAATCTTTTATACCCAGTCATGATAGCATCATTTACCTGTGGAATATTCCAAACAGGTGTTTTTTGAACTTCCCAGTCTTTTTTTTGCACCTGTCCCAACTTTTTTGGAACGTGTTGCAGGCATCAAATTAGGAATTAGCGTAAATTTACAAAAATCAAGAAATTTGATAAGGTACTGTCCCAACAGTTTTGTTATTGTACCTTGTCATTACTGACAATTTATTGTTTATGGCAGCCTAAATCTTCTGAAAATTAAGGTAGTTTTTGCTTTGAACACATTTTGGTTTCTATTCAAACTCAAAACAATATGACACAAATTGGAACCAGGATTCAATGAGAACCGGATAAGCAGAATTGGATTGGGAATCGGAATTGATCAAATCTGTCGTCGATTTTCTCTTGGTCATCAATGGAGACAAAATAATTTTCTTACAACTCAGTGTTCGTCAGGTCAAAATCTGAATTTATTTGATCAAAAAGGAGAGACTTGCTCAAATGCTCTATACAGAACACCAGAGAAGTGTCTCTTCAAGTCACATTCAACACCAGTTTATATACACCCTTTCACACTCTGTCAGTACTTCTTCACTCATGCAGGGAGGTGTTCTTGATTCACATAACTCAGATGCTCTTGGCCGCTTGTCAGCTGACTCCACCTTATCTCGCAGAGGAGAAAAGTTAAAACAAAAAAGTCTCAAAAAAGGAACGTGAAGGAATGTGCTTTCTCAACTATTGTTTTACACTATACAGTTGAAGTCGGAAGTTTACATACACTTAGGTTGAAGATATTAAAACTCATTTTTAACCACTCCACAGATTTAAAGTTAGCAAACTATAGTGTTGGCAATCTTCTTTGTGCATGACACAAGTAATTTTTTCAACAGTTTTGTACAGAGATTATTTCACTTTTAATTCACTATATCACAATTCCAGTGGGTCAGAAGTTTACATACACTAAGTTGACTGTGCCTTTAAATTTTTAATATTTGGTCGCATATCCTTTACATGTCATGATTTCCTGATGTCTGTGACCCAACAACATCAAAAGACTCTTGATATCTTATTTTTTGGTACTCTTACAAGCAATACTATAACGTCTCTGCATTTGAATGGATCTCTATGGGAATTGGGGGGTGGGACTAGATTTAGTTGTAAATTATGCTGGAACAGTATGGAATGCATGATTGTTAAAATGGCTGTAAGTCATCAAGGGTCTGAGGTATCAAACAAGCCTTAAATCATCACTCTGCTGCCAGAAATACAGTAGATATGGTAAGATAAACCATGACACCTGACTAATTGTTAGGTGATGTCACCTTCTTCAGAAGATGCTCACTCACACTGAACTAAGCTATGCTTTGTACATCCATTTAAACACCTTGGACCCATTGTCTTATTAATGTGGTGGTGCGGACAGGGAGGAGTTCACCAGGGTTGGAACAGTGAGGCTTCAGAAACCTGGTAAATGCCAGAGAAATCACATTCTTTTTCTTTTTCGTTACTGGCCTGTATGAACCAATCAAAAGACTTTGCCCTCCATACTATTGGGTTAAGATCAGGAGTCAGTGCAAAGGATGGCTCCACCATTATGTGGGGGATTTGCTAGGGCTGATGTGATTCCCTGTGCATCACTGTAGGATTGGCTCCTAGGCTGAGTGATGTGGACCAGAAGCCCTCACCTCCATCCTATATGGCAATGGGCCAGGGTACAAACTGACCAATGGCGTGCGGGAGAACATCTCCACTGTGGACTACTGTATGTGACTATTCCGTTTACCCCACTCTGTTGGCACTGCTACTACAGCCTCCCTTTCCATTTTTATTTAAAAATATATACAGTGAGCACCATGATTCATTGGACAGTGACATATATTTTGTTATTTTGGTTCTGTACTCTACTCTAGCACTTTGAGTTTGAAAGGATACAATGAGCTTGAAGTGCAGACTGTCTGCTTTAATTTGATAATAATAATTTGATTTAATTTGGGTATCTTCATCCATATCGGATGAACCGTTTAGAAATTATAGAACCTTTTGTACATAGTCCCCCCGTTTTAGGGCATCAAAAAATACAGTTTAACATAATGTAGAATAAAGTAATCATTTTTAATATTTGGTCGCATATCCTTTGCATGCCATGACTTCCTGATGGTCTGTGACCCAACAATATCACATTTTGGTTTCTATTCAAACACATGGTTGGCTAAATGGCTCTATCAAGGGTCTGACATATCAAACAAGCCTTAAACCATCACTCTGCTGCCAGATATGCAGTAGATATGGATGGATAATGTCGGGTAAGTGAGGACTAGGTAAAAATGTGTATTTTCTGAATCCAGCGGTTCCAACAGTCAATGCCCTTGTTTAAAACGTTCAGCACTCTGAATACTGAACACAAGCGATATTGCGTGCTAGAACCCCTCACTTAACCTACATTCCAAATAAGTTTTACGTTATTTAATTAATAATTATTATTAAAAATGACAATCATCAATTAAATCGCCAAATTCTTTGATAGGTAAGTCGAACAGTAACCTGGTGGATCAACCAACAAGCCAAAACAAAGTCTAAATCAGGTCTTGAGATTAAAGAATTTATTAAGCGAAAACCATCAATTGAAGAATGAATTGAAATCATAACATTCACTAAGGAATGTAGGCTGACTACTTATAATTTACAAAATGGAAGACCATTAAAACCAGACATTAATTTGAGTATACCAGAAAAGAGAGAGATAAGCCAGAAATTGTCAATTATTTACCCTCCAGCGGAACAGGAACAAAAGGAAACGCACGAGGAACCAAAAAGAATGACTTCTTCACACAAACTCCACAATTGACTAACTTCTTTTTCTGCGGTACACTCATAAAATACCTCCACAGGAAGACCATCCCTGTCCTGATTGGGTTAAGGTGTGGGGGAGGGGGGGGGGGGGGAGAGGGGTCATTTATGACAGACTGGCTTATCTTTGATGTGGGGGTTGAGAATGAGAGAGAGAGACAGAGATAGAGAGAAGGGGGGAAATATTAGATATCCTACATCCCTCTCTTGTAAGAATAGGTGCTGCACCTGCTAAAAACCTATTCTTACATCACCAAATAGGAATCACATTACACATTTGGACATTGAAGATGCAGTTACCTGCTAACAACAAAAACAACTGTCCAAATGGTTCACCAACCATTTTTAAAACATTTAGTCCAAGCCCAGTTAATAGTCCCTTTGTGATCTAGAGTCATATCTCTATTAGACACTCTTTGTGTCGCTGCTGTTATGACACCCTGGTTCAGTCTCTTCCTTCTCCAGTGTCCGGGTATCTAGACTGGCAAGGGACCAGAAGTTCCCTGGACTGGGTAACATGCAGTGCTTTTTCCATTAGTGTTGCAATTGCGTGAGTGAAATGCAACCTACTCCACAGTGTCTCTACCAGTTGTGCACGGCGTGCGGGGGCTCTGTCTCCTGTGACAGGAAGCTGGACGATCCACAGGTGGCAAGTGCAGTCAGGGCCTCTCTTCTGACAGGCGGGGAAGCTCCTCTTTCCCTGTCGGAATCCATTTTGGCTCCTTTAGCCTGGATCCAATTGGGTGGACTGCTGACGGCAGTTGCTTAGGCTAGCTTCCCGCGGCAGGGTGTGGGACCGGTTGCACTTGTTTGCACTTGTGTCTGTGGGTGTCCTTTAGGGAATGGCAGGAGAAGACTGTGGGAGTTGAGGGCTTAGGCATTAACACTCATAGCGAAGACCGGAACAATTAATGATAGCACTGCATGTTATGACCACTGTCAGTCCATTGCCGGGGAACCTTACGGACAGGGTTTACCTTCCACGGGATGGCCAGTCTAAATATCACATGAATAGGGCTGACTTGTCCAGAAGTGTCTATGAACAGTATTTGGCGGGGCACCTACACTCTATAAAAGGGACTTAAACACAACATGGGCAATGGTATTAGGTTAAAAAGGTGGTGGTAGGGATGGATGGGGGGGGGCAGAGAGAGGCCGAGAGAGAGAGGCTGAGAGAGAGAGGCCGAGAGAGAGAGGGACAGAGAGAGGGAGAGAGAGAGAGAAAGAGCAAAAGACATTAGGCAACATCCCGTCATTCCCTCTCTTGGAACGATAGGTGCATGCAGCTGCTAAGAGCCTATCGTTCCATCATCATAACAACCACACATTTGGACATTATATCATTGTACAATGATAGCTGCATGAAAACAAGTGTCCTAATGGTTCACTAACCATCTTTAAAACAATTAGTCCATGTCCAGTTTACTAGTCCCATTGTGATTGATCCGGTGTGGTGCAGACATTTTTTTTTTTTTCACTGCTTTTTTTTTTATGGCACCTTGGTTCAGGTCAATTCCTTCTCCAGTGTCAGGGTATCTGGACTGGCAAGGGAAGAGGCTCCCTGGACTTCCTTGGATAACATGCAGTGCTTATTCCCCTTAATGTTGTAACTGTGTGAGTGAAAGGCGGCCTAATTTGACAGTGTCTCTACAATTCTGCACAGCGTGCGGGGGGCTCTGTCTCCTGTGACAGGCAGCTGGACGATCCACAGGCGGAAAAGTGCGGTCAAGACCTCTCTACTGACGGGCGGGGAAGCACCTCTTTCCCTGTCGGAATCCGTTTTGGCTCCTTGAGCTCGGGTCCAGTTGGGTGGACTGCTGACGGCAGTCGCTTAGGCTAGCTTCCCGTGGCAGGGTATGGGTCCGGTTGCACTTGTGCCTCTGGGGGTCCTTCGGGGGAGTGGCAGGAGAAGACTGTGGGACTTGAGGGTTTAGGCCTTATCACTCACAGCAACATGTGAAGAGGGGAACACTGCATGTTATAAGCACTTAGTCCATTCAGGGGAACCTTACGGACAGGATTTACTATCCACAAGATTGCCAGTCCAAATAATCACCTGAATAGGGCAGACTTGTCCACAAGTGCCCAGGAACAGCATTGGAGGGGGCACCTACACTTTAAAAAAGGGACTTAAAAACATGGGCATTGTCTTATGTTAAAAGGTGGTGGTAGGGATGTGGGGGGGGTGGTGAGGGGGGGGGGGCAGGGGCAGGCAGAGTTGCCAGTTTTACCTCCTAGAACCCCAGTGTGGTTACTGGCAGTCCTTTGGCTTGCGGAGGGCCACAGCGTTCAGCAAACCGGGATGACAGGAGGCATCCTGTCATCTTGCTTCTTCCGCACGTGGATGCCCCTATACCACGCCCGTCTCATCTCTGTCCAGGGGTCTATGCCAGTTTTGGCTTTGGTTCCCTCTCTGGGCAGCTGGGCTGATCGTTTGCTCATAGGCATGCAGTCCATCACTGCTCTCCGAACACTTCTGACGTCGGAAAGGGGCTCTTGCACTCTCCCTGGATGACGTGTGTGTGCGAAGTTGCAGGTGTGGCTCGGGGGTGGAGAGACGAGGGTGGGGGAAACTGTTGTGCTAAATTGGCTGCTTCATCTTGCTTTGGATTGCAAGACAACACTCCTGGCGGAGACTTTGAGGCCAGAGGAGTCGTAAAACGGCCGGGGGTTGGCTTCCTGCTCCGTTTCTCCCGGGGTCTCTTTACAGTTCTGATAGGGGAGCGAGACTTTCGCAGAAGTCCCCCTATCTCCTCCATCACAGGAACTGTGGAAGTGGGAGAGTCCACAGAGCACACCCCTTCTGTCTGAGCAGCAGGACAGAGGCAGAGGTTCCCCGGATTCAGCAGGAGGGGAAGCAGCAGGAGGGGAAGAAAAGTCCACAAGGGGTGGGGTGGGGTCCTCGGCCTGGGTGGACTTTCCTGTGGGGGCTGACCTCCACTGTTGGGGTGCGTAGACCTCTCCACCTGGCAGGGCTGATGGGCCTGTAGAAGCCGGTTCCGCGTCCTGCGGTTCAAACGGTCTCCTCACCAGGCTGGGCTGCTGCGTCTGCAGTAGCAGGTTCTGCCCCCAGGGGTTCGACGGTCCTCCTCACCAGGCTGGGCTGCTGTGTCTGCAGTAGCAGGTTCTGCCTCCAGGGGTTTGACGGTCTCCTCACCAGGCTGGCTGCTGTGTCTGCAGTAGCAGGTTCTGCCTCCAGGGGTTTGACGGTCTCCTCACCAGGCTGGGCTGCTGTGTTTGCAGTAGCAGGTTCTGCCTCCAGGGGTTCGACGGTCTCCTCACCTGGCTCAGCTGAGAGGACTGCAGCAGCGGATTCCACGTCCTGTGGGGTCCACATCCTCTGTGGTGGCTGGTGTGATACAAGACACAGAGCTGTTTCCCCCAAATTCCTCCAGGAAGGGGGGCTCACCAGGGGGGCGGCTACATTGTCTGTGGAGGTGACAAAATCCACAGAAGTGTCCAAGCCTGAAGGGGGTGGGGATGAGTCAATGGAGAGTGCTGTATTGTCCTCGGTGGGGGGTGGTGCCTGGGTTATAGCTGGAATGGCGCCATGCACTGCTCCTTCCAGCGCATGCTGGACTGCCACAGAAGAAACTGGTTTGGCAGTAACTCCTGACTTAGAGTGGTGCTTTTCCCAAGCCAGTTTCCACATCTGGTTTACCTCCTCCCATGCCTGCTTTGACCGCCAGAGGTAGAGAAAATGTTGTCTTTTCTCTAGGTACGACCTTATCCCTTGGACAATCTTGCGCTTGGTTTCATCACTATCTGGAGAAATCAGATAGTCCAAATACTCAGTCCGCAAGTTGTAAAGGGCCTCCTCCTTCAGCTGGTCCATTGCCTTGAGCTGTTCTGCAAATTTTGGGCACTGGGCTATCAAATATTGCCGTTCTGATAACATGAGATACCACTGCTGATCCAGCCTTGACTGGCCAGGGAATGCTGGTAGGTTAGCAGTGGAGGGTAAATGAGGCATCTCTCTCTTTGTCTGGTATGCCATGATAATATAAAAAAAATTTAAAAAAATAAAATAAAATCAATAAATCTAAGACCAGTCGATTAGAAAAAGATTTGAACTTGTCTCAGAGTTTACCGCAGTTTACTCAATAGCAAAATTTAGTATGCTATAGGACAACCTATCTCGGTGGAACCTCCAATTATGTCGGGTAAGTGAGGACTAGGTAAAATGTGTATTTTCTGAATCCAGCGGTTCCAACAGTCAATGCCCTTGTTAAAACGTTCAGCCACTCTGAATACTGAACACAAGCGATATTGCGTGCTAGAACCCCTCACTTAACCTACATTCCAAATAAGTTTTACGTTATTTAATTTAATAATTATTATTAAAAATGGACAATCATCAATTAAATCGCCAAATTCTTTGATAGGTAAGTCGAACAGTAACCTGGTGGATCAACCAACAAGCCAAAACAAAGTCTAAATCAGGTCTTGAGATTAAAGATTTTATTAAGCGAAAACCATCAATTGGAAGAATGAATTGAAATCATACATTCACTAAGGAATGTAGGCTGACTACTTATAATTTACAAAAATGAAGACATTAATCCAGACATTAATTTGAGTATACCAGAAAAGAGAGAGATAAGCCAGAAATGTCAAATTATTTACCCTCCAGCGGAACAGGAACAAAAGGAAACGCACGAGGAACCAAAAGAATGACTTCTTCACACAAAATCCACAATTGACTAACTTCTTTTTCTGCGGTACACTCATAAAATACCTCCACAGGAAGACCATCCCTGTCCTGATTGGGTTAAGGTGTGGGGGAGGGGGGGGGAGAGGGTCATTTATGACAGACTGGCTTATCTTTGATGGGGGGTTGAGAATGAGAGAGAGAGACAGAGATAGAGAGAAGGGGGGAATATTAGATATCCTACAATAACTTGAAGGGTTTCTTCTCCTGACTTATTTTCCCATAGGAAGATTTGTCAGGAGTAAACAACCTTAAAGTGATCCATCCATATCTACTGCATATCTGGCAGGAGAGTGATGGTTTGAGGCTCGTTTGATACCTCAGTCCCATGATGACTTACAGCATTTCACCAACCATGTATTCCGATACTCTTCCAGCATAATTTACAGCTAAATCTAGTCCCACCCCCCAATTCCCATAGTGATACCATTCAAATGCAGAGAAGTTATAGCATCGCTTGTAGGAGTACCAGAAAATAAGATATCAAGAGTCTTTTGATATCGTTGGGTCACAGACATCAGGAAGTCATGGCATGCAAAGGATATGCGACCAAATATTAAAAATGATTACTTTATTCTACATGATGTTAAACTGTCCAAAATTTTTGATGCCCGAAAATGGGGGGGGGCTATGTACTAAAGGTTCTATACGGTTCATCTGATATGGATGAAAATGCCCTCAAATTAAAGCTGACAGTCTGCACTTCAACCTCATTGTCATTGTATCCTTTCAAACTCAAAGTGCTAGAGGACAGAACCAAAATAACAAAAAATGTGTCACTGTCCAATGAATTATGGTGCTCACTGTATGTAAGGCCCAGTTTTAACAACTCTTGGGTTGATCTGAGCTAATGAACACAGCATGCTGATAAAATGACAGTGAATCCTTGACATTTGACTCTATTGGATGTTTTCTGCATGTGAATGCACTACAATGCGGCCCAGTGATGGGAATGCAGTTCAGAACATGATATAACATGGTCCTGTCTTGCTTCTTTCTCTCACTTTCTTCTCATTCCTACAGACCAAAATAACTACCAGGCCCAGGCGGCTGTGCCCCTGCAGTACGAGACCCATGGCGGGGAGGATGTGGCGGTGTTCTCCAGGGGCCCAATGGCCCACTTGCTGCATGGTGTGCAGGAGCAGAACTACATTCCCCACGTCATGGCCTATGCGGCCTGCATCGGCCAAAACAAAAACCACTGTCCAGCTGCCCTCAACCATGCACCTACCCTGGCCCCGCCCATCCTCTTGGCCTTCCTCATCCTAATTGGCCTCCTCTGTTGACCCTGGCCCCATCCAGCTTTGCCACAAATCTCTGCTCATCAAACCCCCAACAGGACCACCACAACTCCACCCAAACCTCATATGACCCCGCCCCTATGAGCCCACAGCTCCACCCAAACCTCATATGACCCCGCCCCTATGAGCCCGCAGCTCCACCCCAAAACTCTGCTGACTCTGCCCCCGTTCAGACCGCAAAGCTACTCTCCAACTGTCTTTACAAACAGACCTATATATATAATTATTTAATATCTATAATAACAAAATTCTGTTCATATATGGAATCATCAATATGAGTTTATTAGAGAGATTTCTCATTTGTGCTATACACGTTATTATACGCTGCCTGGCCAAAAAGAAAAGTCGCACACTAATATTTAGTTGGACTGCCTTTAGCTTTGATTACAGCGCGAATTCGTCGTGGCATTGTTTCGACAAACTTATACAACTTCACAACATTTATTTCCATCCAGAGTTGCATTAATTTTTGGCCGAGATCTTGTATTGACGACGGGAGAGTCGAACCACTCTGTAAAGTCTTCTCCAGCACATCCCAAAGACTTTCAATGGGGTTAAGGTCAGGACTCAGGTGGCCAATTCATGTGTGAAAATGATTCCTCATGCTCCCTGAACCACTCTTTCACAATTTGAGCCCAATGAATCATGGCATTGTCGTCCTGGAATATACCCATTTATGGGATAACCTGGTCATTCAGTACATTCAGGTACTCAGCTGACTTCATTTTATTGCTGCATAACATTGCTGAGCCTAGACCTGACCAATTGAAGCAACCCCAGATCATAACACTGCCTCCAGAGGCTTGCACATTGGGCACTATGCATGATGGGTGCAACGGCGACTTTTTTTTTGACCAGGCAGTGTATACAGTATGTTATATGTTTATATGCTGTTTTTATGGAAGGGTTGACATTACACAGAAAATTTATAAACAAAATATGGTAATTCAGTGTGACCTGAAGAAATTTTAATTCTCAAACATGTTGGCATTGACATAGTGGCTCTTCTGTACACAATGTGGATTTAGCAAATGTAAAAAAAAAAAAACCTGTCTAAAAGAAAATGTGAGGCTATGTTCTAAACAGGAAGAAAATTACATAGTTTTTACAGAATTACTTAAATATGAAGGAAATATTTGTATTTTTGTAAACATTTGTATTCACAAAAGCTCTCTGTTATTTTCTGTTGTCACTTTTTTTTGCCATTTTTTTAATTTCAGTTCCCTCAGATTGAATATACACATTTAAACTTGTCTGAATTGATTCTGAATGCATTCATTTAGACTTGCCTGAATTTGTAAGCAGGCAACATCTACCTCGAAACTCCACCAGATGTTTTTCATATATGTCATATCACGTTGAAAGACCAGCTAAACAGCATCAACATCTCAACAATAGCACCAAATTTGTGTTTTTTTTATTCTTAGTGTACTATTTGTGAGTACTCTAGAGTACATGTTTTAGTTTAGAAGTGTCATGGTTATTGGCAGCCTCTGTTGTTTCTGTGGTCGTTATTCGATTTGGCGTCGTCGGGACGCTATCAGATTTTTTCCGCTTCTATTCCGGTTTTTGGATTTCGCCCGGCTATTATTCCTAACACCTGTTTTGGGTTTCCTGCCAGTTATAAATAGCCCAGGACTTCCGCCTTCCGGCACTTCGATATTGTCTTCACTATTTTGATAACAAAGTCGGTAAGGTATAGGAATTCAGTCACTGCATTTCTGGTTTGTACAAATAAGAAACGCAGCAAGTCCGGTTATTATTAGGATTAGATTGGTTTATTCTTTTCTTTCCAATCTTTCGCTTTATCCTTTAATCTCTCGACCTGTTCCCTCTTGTGTCTTTTGCTACAAGAGCTTAGGTACAGGTTTGATTTTCTATTTCTTTCCTTCTCCCATTTACTCTGGTTTTTCTTTTGGTTTTCCAGCCTCTCGTGTGCGTTCTTTGATTTAGAGCGTGAGGTTCTTTTGTTATTTATACTCGCTATTTTCGAGTATTGCCTCCTTTTGTGGTAGTTTTCATTTGGCTTCTGCCAGGACGTTTTTCTCCCATTCTTTTGTTTTATTCCTTCCCTGGTGCAGTTATATCCGCTTTTGTGGTGTATCTTCTAGATACGCTTTTAGATTCCTTATCGGTCGCGTTTGGTTCTCCGAACCTCACACCAACCCCTTACAAGAAGGAGTTGAAATGTAAATAGAAGTATCAACCCCTAGTGGATTTTTATGCTCATAATATTTTTTATTTTAAAAGATATTTTAATAAAAAAGCTGTATCATTCTTGTGGTAAAACACGTTTGATGTGATTTGGAGAGATTTTTAGCTGAGAATCTAAATGGAGATTTAGTTTAGCCAACCATGGATACCATACTATTCCCATGTAATTTACAGCTTAATCTAGTCCCACCCCCCAATTCCCATAGAGATCCATTCAAATGTAGAGAGGTTACAGTATCGCTTGTAAGAGTACCTGAAAATAAGATAAAGAGTCTTTTAATAATCTTTTATACCCAGTCATGATAGCATCATTTACCTGTGGAATATTCCAAACAGGTGTTTTTTGAACTTCCCAGTCTTTTTTTTGCACCTGTCCCAACTTTTTTGGAACGTGTTGCAGGCATCAAATTAGGAATTAGCGTAAATTTACAAAAATCAAGAAATTTGATAAGGTACTGTCCCAACAGTTTTGTTATTGTACCTTGTCATTACTGACAATTTATTGTTTATGGCAGCCTAAATCTTCTGAAAATTAAGGTAGTTTTTGCTTTGAACACATTTTGGTTTCTATTCAAACTCAAAACAATATGACACAAATTGGAACCAGGATTCAATGAGAACCGGATAAGCAGAATTGGATTGGGAATCGGAATTGATCAAATCTGTCGTCGATTTTCTCTTGGTCATCAATGGAGACAAAATAATTTTCTTACAACTCAGTGTTCGTCAGGTCAAAATCTGAATTTATTTGATCAAAAAGGAGAGACTTGCTCAAATGCTCTATACAGAACACCAGAGAAGTGTCTCTTCAAGTCACATTCAACACCAGTTTATATACACCCTTTCACACTCTGTCAGTACTTCTTCACTCATGCAGGGAGGTGTTCTTGATTCACATAACTCAGATGCTCTTGGCCGCTTGTCAGCTGACTCCACCTTATCTCGCAGAGGAGAAAAGTTAAAACAAAAAAGTCTCAAAAAAGGAACGTGAAGGAATGTGCTTTCTCAACTATTGTTTTACACTATACAGTTGAAGTCGGAAGTTTACATACACTTAGGTTGAAGATATTAAAACTCATTTTTAACCACTCCACAGATTTAAAGTTAGCAAACTATAGTGTTGGCAATCTTCTTTGTGCATGACACAAGTAATTTTTTCAACAGTTTTGTACAGAGATTATTTCACTTTTAATTCACTATATCACAATTCCAGTGGGTCAGAAGTTTACATACACTAAGTTGACTGTGCCTTTAAATTTTTAATATTTGGTCGCATATCCTTTACATGTCATGATTTCCTGATGTCTGTGACCCAACAACATCAAAAGACTCTTGATATCTTATTTTTTGGTACTCTTACAAGCAATACTATAACGTCTCTGCATTTGAATGGATCTCTATGGGAATTGGGGGGTGGGACTAGATTTAGTTGTAAATTATGCTGGAACAGTATGGAATGCATGATTGTTAAAATGGCTGTAAGTCATCAAGGGTCTGAGGTATCAAACAAGCCTTAAATCATCACTCTGCTGCCAGAAATACAGTAGATATGGATGGATAACTTGAAGGGTTTCTTCTCCTGATGTAATGGTGGCGTGACGTGTGAGGTAGGAGGGGCCAAACGCAGCAAGGGGGATTCATTAAGCACTAGGCCACTAGGATGGGAAACCCCATAGTTAAGGGAAGGAGACAAGACAGGGAAACACACATACCAAGGCTACTAACTGGCTCACTGTCACACACCAATGAGTAGAAGCGCAAACGCCAGGTTTTTCAGTAAGAAAACCAAACAAGGCTAATGGAACAAAGCACTGGGCTCCCATACTTCTACGAGCAAAGTGACGAAATAATAAACGCCCTGTCTCGGTAATGAGACGCATAAGAACAGTAGCGTAATGGCACAAATAACACACACCAAACGTACCGAACACTGCAAACCAATACAAATTAGTATACGAGGAGGCGAAAGGAACGGAGATCTAATGTTCCAAGGCTACTCTCAGAAACTTGCAGTCAAACGCAAACCTGTCAACAAAAACGCCCAAGCTCCATATGAGGAGAGACATACCTGGAGAACGAACAGAACTACAGTTCCAAACAAAATCGTCCCACAAGTAAAAAGGTTGAAACAGGACAGCTGCACCGGAATTACCGGCTAACAGACTAACGCAAGCTTAATCGAAAATACACGCCCTGCCTCTAAGAATAAATAAAGCCCTAAAGTCAGTATGATAAAAACGCCCTGTCTCTTTGTAAGAAACTACTATACAGATACACACAATCAAACAAAGACTCCTCTCGCTTTCACGGAAGACAGCAGACAGAGAGAGGAGAAAGAGACAGAAAAGGGCAAAAGATCTAGGCAACAGACAAAAAGGAAAGACCAGAAAGCGGTGACAGAAACGAGCACACAAAAAAGGAATTCTACCTTAAAGCTCAAAGCACAAAGGCAAGTCCCGCAAAACTCCAATAAAGCACAACGGAGCAAAAGGGTCTCCTTAAAAACCTAGATCTAAACATACTGGCTAAACATTAAAAGGGCAAAATAATACCGCGCACAAAACAGCACGAATAATGCCAGACAATACACCACAATACAAATCAACAAACAATCAATATTGAAGCCCCGAACGAAGGAAACGGAAGGCTTATATAGCTCACCGGCAAACACGCACACCCAAGAACGCTGACGAGACTTCTCCGCGAAAAGCCGAGACGGAGCCAAAACTCCACTAACAGAGCAGCGCCCACGTGTGGCGACCGAGGAACACGACCGCAAGGGAAAAAGGGTCATAAACCATGACACCTGACTAATTTTTCCATAGAGTTCAATAGGAAAAATTACTTGTGTCATCAAATAATTTGCAGCATAATTTGTCTACCTCTCCGTCATTGTAATTGTGTTTGGATAATAACCTATTTTGATAAAAAGAAAGATGATTTCAAACATCTAAATAAAATGAATTATGCATACTTCAGTAAGATGCCTGTAATGATGATTAGGGGCAGGTGCTTGTGTCCACTTTTAGTTGTGTCACTTATAGCTAGGTGAGAATAAATCCAAACTGTTGTTGCAATCTAGTATACTACAAGAATGCCACTGACAAAGAGAGGAATAATGTACTCAGTTCAGGCTGTTTTGGAGGATATTGCTAATAAAAATTAATCACTTTGTATATAGATTCTGCAGCAGAACTAGTAATTGACTTGAGGGTGGCATGGTGGTGCAGTGGATAGCACTGTTTCCTCATAGCAAGAAGGTACCGAGTTTGAATCCCGGTCGAGGGCCTTTCTCTGTGGAGTTTGCATGTTCTCCGTGTGGGTTTCCTCCAGGTTCTCCGGTTTCCTCCCACAGTCAAAAGACCAGTTAGGTTAATTGGAGACTCCAAATTGCCCGTAGGTGCTGAGCTTGCACAAGCTTTCTCACAATCACAAACTGTTATGACTGACAATGAATCTCTGTCCATTTGATATTTATGTGACAGTGTGGTGTAATGGTTCGAGAACTGGGCTTTTAGCCTAAAGGTTGCAGGTTTCATTACCAGGTAGGACACTGCCATTGTACCCTTGAGCAAGGTGATTAACATGAATTGCTTCTGTAATATGTCCAGCTGTATAAATGGATACAATATAAAAAATTAGAAAGTTGTGTACATCACTCTGGATAAAAGTGTCTCCTAATGCCTGTAATGTAATGGAATTGTCTTTATATTGTGCTGTATCATAGAGCTTGGGCAATTTTTAATTAAAACGATTTTTAAAAATATATATTTCTAGCTTAAAAGACTGAGAAAATATTAATTGAGAATTGCCAGACAGAACTTTTATTTAGGCTACTTTTTTGGGCTACTTAGTCATATACACAGTTTAATAAAAAATGCATGGATTACAATCACTATTTTACCTACTCAAATGTATTATTTTGCTGTATCGGTATAAGCAATTTCATGTTATTTAACATAATTTTAAGGACATATTTCTTTGTTATTGAGTCATGTGTTAATGGGTAATAATCTATGGATTTAAGGTTACTTGCACATGGTACCAGTAGAATTCCAGAGAAGATCACCGTGTAGGTGGTCTTTGGTCATCCTATTCCTCCCAGGAATCTCCTTCTCAGCCTGTGTCATGAATGAATTCTTCTGCACATCAGCCAAATACTCCTCATTTCATGCACACATTTCTTTCACATTGGGTTAAGTACAGATGCCTGTTAACTTTATCCACGGTGGCCCCCTAGTGGTGAGTTGTCGACATCCCAATTATAGTATTTCTATTTCTCTGAAATTATAAATTAAAACATTAAGAAAACCCAAAAATTCCAGTGCAGGATTGTTAAAAATTATCACCGCTTGCGAAAAAATATCAACCTCTCAGTTGCACTGTAGGGCAATAAAACAGCAGGATGCTATTAGCCCAAACCATTGTTTACAACCTTCACCTTGCCACAATCACAGACAATAAATATCACAAAATCTCTGGGTACCATTTCTACATGCTAAAAAATCATGTTCTGATATAGGAACAATCATATATTATTCAAAAGTTGTATAAATAAACTTTAAATAAATTAATTTAAATAAATAAATTTTTTCTGCAAAATCACTGATATAAACATGTTTAAGGAACCAAATATCCTCCCTGGTTATGAAGCTACAACTGTTTTCTGAACCCTGAAGACTTTCTCTTATTCCATTTAGCCATTGTCCAGGAAAGTCTCCATTTCCAGAGTGACTACCTATCACATTTCTAATACATTCCTGTTGTTGTGTATAAACATATGTATTTTTTAAACATTTTTACGCATATAAAAACATTTGGCTACATAATGTTTATGTTTATAATGTATACACTGTATGTGACCATTCTGACATAAATGTATTCTCTTGCAAATTTCTGAATGGTGCAGTCTCTTCTTTCATTCAAACTTTCAACCATGGATGTGCAGTGAATAGTTTTTGAAATATTGACACTTAACTGAGACTATTAAAAACCAGGCAAAAACTGCCTCTATTGGGCCAAAATAAATAGGGTTAAATTCTACCCTCAGCTTTTTCAAATCCTGACTGAAATGAAAATCGGCAGACTGTTCCCCCAGATATAGGGTTAGGAAACACTAATCTAGCCATCTGTCATTCTGTCTTTTAGTGTATTTAAAAAAAATTCAGCCACAAATTAATTAATAAAATCCTTTGAAAGACCGGTCATACAGTTTTTGTTTTGTTTTATTTTTCTGCCTTATATGAGATGCAATATGTGACATTTATACCTGTATAATTACACTTTACATACAGTACAGACAGTATCTTGCCCCCCAGTGGTGGAATGAGCTCCCTACTACAGTCAGGACAGAGTCATTTCACATGTTCTGCTGCAGTCTGAAAACACACCTATTTAAACTGCAACTTGGCTCACCTAATGCTGAACGCTAAATCAAGAAATATATCATGTAATCCATGTGCAAATAATTAAAACGTACATGAAAGTCAATTCCAGGTGCCCCACTGCTTGTGTGCATGCATGATCTATACAAGACTTATCCGGATCTGCTATTAAGTGTCCATAGCTTTACTTGTCGCTTTCATGTTTTGCAACAAATGGCCTGTTGGGTCAATAATTGACATACTGTAGTGCTGGCTCACAGAGCCCTGGCACAGCCTGAACACCAGGCTCCACCTCAGCACTCATGGGAAAAAAAACAGCTGGTAAATGTTCAGTTTGGAATTTGAGCTTTTGCTAAAAGTTGAGTTATTACTGTCAGCAAACCTATGTGTACTACTTTATTATGTGGATTCTCAATTGAGGCAAATATTTCTTCTGAAGGAAAGCATCTGTTTCATAACTATAACAGATTATAAACATATAGAATATTTGTAATTTTTTGGCCATGTTTTGATGGCTGATGTCTAATTTTATGTGGAAAAAAACAATGCGTGATACAACAGGCGCACCAAACATTTGCAAGTAAAAACAGAAAAGCAGTTCAGAGAAATACTGATCTGTCTCGACTTTCAAATGTACTTTTTCAGTATTTAGCACAGATAACTTCTACATGCAAAATGGCAATGCTTTCACACATTTTAACCATTGAAAGATATATTGTGGTTTCAGAAACATTAACATATCTCTCATCAGTTATATTTACCATAGTAAAAGTGACGTAAACGTATTTTCAGTAATTTCTGTCTTCCTGCAGAGGTGCTTTTCTTCAGGTTTTATAGCATGTCTCCCACATTTGCAGTGTGTTTAGGCACAGAGTTCATCACAGATTTTCATCTAACCTAAGATGAGCATCTTTATAAGATATCTGTCCTACAGGCATCCGGTGCAGGCAACATTAGCACAGATTTCACATGGATCTGGTGGAGTGATTATATCCACTGTAGAGAAAATAAACACAAACAGCGAATCATGTAGAGGCAATTCAGTATATAAAGCATGCAGACATGGTGAATATGTTTAAGTGTTGTTCGACCAAACATTAGAATGGGAAAGACACGTGATCTAAATGACTTTGACCGTAGTGTGATTGTTGGTGCCAGACGTGATGGTTCCAGAATCTCAGAAACAGCTGCCCCGTTGAGATTTTCACAGTTTCTGCCCAGTCTCTAGCCATCACATTTTTGTGATGAAAAGTTGGTGAAACGCCATGTAGGTGTTAGGACATCTACTTTGTGCATGACACAAGTCATTTTTCCAACAATTGTTTACAGACCGATTATTTCACTATATCACAATTCCAGTGGGTCAGAAGTTTACATACACTAAGTTGACTGTGCCTTTAAATTTTTAATATTTGGTCGCATATCCTTTGTATGCCATGACTTCCTGATGTCTTTGACCCAACAACATCAAAAGACTCTTGATATCTTATTTGCTGGTACTCTTACAAGCGATACTATAATGTCTCTGCATTTGAATGGATCTCAATGGGAATTTGGGGGTGTGACTAGATTTAGCTGTAAATTATGCTGGAACAGTATGGACTACATGATTGGTAAAATGGCTGTAAGTCAGCAAGGGTCTGAGGTATCAAACGAGCCTCAAATCATGACTCTGCTGCCAGATATGCAGTAGATATGGATGGATCACTTGAAGGGTTTCTACTGATTTATTTTTCCAGAGAGTTCAATAGGAAAATGAGTCAGGAGAAACAACCCTTAGTGATCCATCCATATCTACTACATATCTGGCAGCAGAGTGATGATTTGAGGCTTGTTTGATACCCAGACCCTTGATTCAGTATGCCTTGACCCAAATTCAGAATTAGCATATATTTACAAAAATCAATAAAGTAGGTAAGGTAAAACATTAAATATCTTTTCTTTGTACTGTTTTCAATTAAATATATGTAAAAGAGAATTTGGGAGCGGATCCATACTTGATTTTCATGATTTTCGTCTGTTAAAGTACAGAATCAGAGCTACAGGTGTCACTGCATGAGATTTAGTAAATATCTCTGGACATATGAATGTTTGAATATTGTGTTTTTGCAAAACACCATTTTGAGAAAACCGGCTTTAAAGATTTTCATTTTGTTGTGAATTCTACCTTCTCATCATAAAATACGCCCTCAAACCAGGAACTATTGTATGAAATTGTTATATTTCTGTAGTCCCTAACCCAGTGCTTGTTATGATTTTGAATAAGTTTGATTATGATAGTGTTTAAATGATAAATTCATAAAAATATGAAAAAGAGATTATCAGGTTTAACCTCTGATTTAGCTTTAAACCCTGATCCTTTTTAATTCTTCCACTCCCTTAATTATTTTGGCATCACTTCCCCATTATCATGAAACTTCAAACCATTGATATCCCACAATACCTAGGAGAAAAATGGTGGCCTGCTGTCTCTTTATTCTGCCTCCAAACTAAACTGCATCTGAATCTTGGAGGACTGATGGTGGGATGTCCCAATACCATCACCCTATCTAGCGTGTGACTGTTTAACAGCAGTGAAATGACTGAAGTTGGTAACTGTATGGCGCAAACGCTTGAATACTTAGTTTGAGTATTGAATAAGTTGAGGAAAAAAGAGTTTTATTCACAAACAAAACATTATGATTAAACGACCCCAAGGCAGTCTGAATACAAGTGCAATTTAAAAAAATTTTAATCAGTGCAGTGACTTCAACAAGAAATATAGCTGCAAGCAGCAATTGAGGGGTCCAAGCAGACATTAATATATTGTTTTGGCCAGCCCCATGTGCCCTCCAAATCGGTAAAGGTTTCAAGCCAATGAAACAAATCTGTAGTAAAATACGCTAAATTACATAATACATAAATAGCAGATTTGCATTTAACACTGCAGATGTTGTTTAAATGCTTTTAACTAAATTCAAAATTGCGATAATTCACTAAAGTGCACTGTAAAGCTGTGAGAAGATTTGTGTTTTATTTAACCTTTATTTAACCAGGAATACCCCATGGAGATCAAAATTGGGATGGCAGGTATGCCATCCGCCAAGTTACGGCTTGGCGGGGCATGCCCCATACCTATACAGCACCGAGAGCCACTTTTCAGGGGTTCCTACAGAAGTAACCACAATGAACACAGACTCTCAGCCCTTAAAAACATTACCATCTGCACATTCTGACCTCATGTAACTACACAGAATTCAGATACAACTTCACACATCCACACAATAAAGCCCCAAGCTTGGGTTATTTTGCCGGTTTTTCACCTTCCTCTGCTTCGTCTCTTCTTATTTTTCTTCCATTTCTTCTATTTTTTCCTGCCTTTGCCTACATACCCTCAAAGAATAATTTTCCCCATTGGATAACTGCCTTTAATCCGCCTATCAGCAGCTCTGTTTAAAATTGCCTCGTCACATTTACATGCTTCAGAGGCTGTCTACCTACTACACAAACTGTGAAAGTGTCTGTAGCTTAGTGGTTACAGTGTTGTGCTACTATGTAGCACACTGGCATATTTTTTCACTAAGTGCACTTGGTTATTAAAACTGATTTTTTCTAAATTTAATGTATCATTTAATCTCCCTAACAAAATGTGAAGAAAATATGTGCATTTACCTGCCAATGAATTATTCAGATCGTTGGCTATATCTGTTGGTAATCATGGAAAATTAATGAGGTTTAGACAAATTATCAGTTTGAAGGGAAGTTTTGCGACAAGCCTAGCTCCGACTTGAAGAAATGCAAATTGCACTTTAAATTCAGCAGCACTGGCGCAAGACAAAATAAATACTTATCACGGATTTTGTTTTATTTGAATAGTCGTCTGAATGGGTAAATTGGTAAAAAAGTTCATGTTGAAGCCTGAACACCTTTCATACATTACCATGCATTCATTACAGCAGCACCTCTCATATATTAACAAGCATTCATAACAGTACCTCTCATATATTACAAAGCATTCAGAACAGCAGCACCTCTCATATATTACCAAGCATTCATAACAGCACCTCTCATATATTACAAAGCATTCATAACAGCAGCACCTCTCATATATTACCATAGATTCATAACAGCAGCACCTCTCATATATTACCAAGCATTCATAACAGCATCTCTCATATATTACAAAGCATTCATAACAGCACCTCTCATATATTACCAAGCATTCATAACAGCATCTCTCATATATTACAAAGCATTCAGAACAGCAGCACCTCTCATATATTACAAAGCATTCATAACAGCACCTCTCATATATTACAAAGCATTCAGAACAGCAGCACCTCTCATATATTACCAAGCATTCATAACAGCAGCACCTCTCATATATTACCAAGCATTCATAACAATATCTCTCATATATTACAAAGCATTCATAACAGCACCTCTCATATATTACCATAGATTCATAACAGCACCTCTCATATATTACCATGGATTCATAACAGCACCTCTCATATATTACCAAGCATTCATAACAGCACCTCTCATATACAGTCAAGCCGGAATGTCTGAACACTCCTTTCACCTATCCACGTTTTATTACGTTACAGACATATTCTACAATAGATTGAGTTCGTTTTTTGTCTCAAAGTTCTACACAAAATAGCCCATAATGATAAAGTGAAAACAGGTTTTTAGACATTTGTGCTAATTTATTAAAAATCAAAATAGTAAAATATCATATGTACACAAGTGTGCACACCCTTTGATATGACACCCAAAAGTGAGCTGAGGTGCATTTTGTTTCCATTGATACTGCTTGAGATGTTTCTACAACTTAATTGGAGTCCACCTGTGATAAATTCAATTGATTGGACATGATTGGGGATTTCCAACACCTGCCTATATAAGGTCCCACAGTTGACAGTGCATGTCAGAGCAAACTCCAAGCCATGGGGTCAAAGGAATTATCTGCAGACCTCAGAAACAGGATTGTGTCAAGGCATAGATCTGGAGAAGGGTACGGAAAAATCGCTGCAGCTTTACAGGTCCCAAAGAGCACAGTGGCCACCATCATTCGCAAATGGAAGAAGTTTGGTACCACCAAGAATCTTCCTAGACCTGGCCGCCCGGCCAAACTGAGCAATCGGGGAAGACAGGCCTTGGCCAGGGAGGTGAGCAGGAACCCGAGGGTCACTCTGACAGAGCTCCAACGTATCCTTGTGCAGATGGGAGAACCTTTCAGAAGATCAACCATCCAGGCAGCACTCCACCAATCAGGCCTTTATGGTAGAGTGGCCAGACGGAAGCCCCTCCTTAGTAAAAGGCACATCACAGCCCACTTGGAGTTTGCCAAAAGGAACCTAGAGGACTCTCAAACCATGAGAATCAAGATTATCTGGTCTGATGAAACCAAAATTGAACTTTTTGGCCTGAATACCAAGCGTCACGTCTGGAGGAAACCAGGCACCGCTCATCACCTGGCTAATACCATCCCTACAGTGAAGCATGGCGGTGGCAGCATCATGATGTGGGGATGTTTTTCAGCAGCGGGAACGGGGCGACTAGTCCTGATAGAGGGAAAGATGAATGCAGCTAAGTACACCGAGATCCTTGAAGAAAACCTGCTCCAGAGCGCTCTGGACCTCAGACTGGGGCGAAGGTTTACCTTCCAACATGACAACGACCCGAAGCACGCAGCCAAGAGAACAAAGGAGTGGTGGGCTTCGGAGAAAGTCTGTGCATGTCCTTGAGTGGCCCAGCCAGAGCCCAGACCTGAACCCAATTGAACATCTGTGGAAAGAGCTGAAAATGGCTGTGTACCGACGCTCCCCATCCAACCTGACGGAGCTTGCAAGGATATGCCAAGAGGAATGGGCAAAAATGTCCAGAAACAAGTGTGCCAAGCTCGTAGCTTCTTTCCCAAGATGCCTTGAAGCTGTAATCGCTGCCAAAGGTGCAGCAACCAAGTATTAGGCTAAGGGTGTGTACAGATATGTAACCCCTAAATAACCTATTTTTGTCAGTAAAATAAAATTGCATATTTTCTAAAAACCTGTTTTCACTTCGTCATTATTGGCTATTGTGTGTAGATGTTTGAGGCAAAAAATGAACTCAATCTATTGTAGTATAAGTCTGTAACGTAATAAAATGTGGATAGGTGAAAGGAGTGTTCAGACTTTCAGGCTTAACTGTATTAATGTGCATTCAAAACAGCCACTGTCATATATTACCACACATTCATAACAGCACCTCTCATATATTACCATTATTTTGGTTATTACTTGGATGGGAGGTCTCCTGGGCAAACTTAACGTTCTGCCAGAAGGGGTGTTGGTGGGCCAGTAGGGGGCAATCTTCCCTCCCTCTGGTCAAATAAACCCCAAATGCCCCAGTTCAGTGATGGGGACACTGTGCTGTAGGAGATGCCGTCGTTCGGCCTGTTAAACCAAGGTCCTGACTCACTGTGGTCATGAAAGATCCCATGACACTTATCTCAAAGAGTTTAACTAGCAAAAAATTGTTTTCTCCCTCTGCTGATGTGTGGTGAGCATTCTGGCGCAAAAAGGCTGCCGTTGCATCGTCCAGGTGGGTGCCACACATTGGTGGTAGTTGAGGCGAGTTTCCCCTCATCATTGTAAAGTGCTTTGAGTGTGAGAAAGGCGCTATATAAATGCAAGCCATTATTATTATTATTACCATGCATTCATAACAGCACCTCTCATATATTAACAAGCATGCATAACACCTGTAACTAGCCTGTTTCCGTCTGATGTGTCACCTGCGTGTGAGACATTGTGGTATGTGAAATGCACTGGGTTTCACATTGGTGGAAAACTCTTAATTTTCCTTCCTAGAGGCATGTGGTATAGTTTTCAATGACATAACCACAATGCAAAAAACATTTTTTTTGTGGTGTTGTCGACTGAGTTTTTATACTTTTGTACTAGAGTATTGTTGCACGTGAGCTGAGGTATGGTAATATTGTATATCTTAGGACTCATTCAGAAGTTTTGTTACTTGATAGATTATGCACCACTCATTTTTCAGCTGCTTAGCCACATAACACACACGCACGCACGCACGCACGCACACAATGGTTCATGCATACTCACCCAGCCTGGTGAACAACACACTTGCCCCCTCTTTCTCACACACAGGCAGGAATTCTGCTGGAAGGTTGGGGTTAGAACAAACTGCAGGTGAGCCATCACTTGGAGGGAGGGCGGTGGACATAGCGTTGGCATGCAGAAGGTTCTTCAGGACCTTCACCGCCTCCAGGGGGAAACGAAGGTCTCCCTCCTTGGAAAGGAAGGAAAGGGGTGTCGATAAGAATGCTTCTCAAGGGTCAGCTGGTTCATCACCGTTCTTTGCTCCAATCCCTAAAGTAAGGGGTTTCACATGAGACTGGCCTGATCAGCTGAGAAGTGACTTAATGAAATGCTCCATAATTAAAGTCAGGAGGTCATAGAGGTGCTTTGATTGCAGAGATTCTCATTTTGAGAGGTTGCGAGTAAAACAAGAGAATCACAATCCAGCTCATTTCTGAACTGTTTTAACATCTTCTGTACCCAAATAATTACTTGCTCAAAAATACTTTTTTGTTACCCAAATATTCTTTAATTGTGGGCACAGTCTAACAGACATTCCAGAAATGTATCCTGGCCAATTAAATATTGTCTACTAAATTTTAAACTGTCATACTTTGACTGTTGAGCAGGGCTGATGAATAATGCAATGATTTTCCATTTTTCCATATATTTTCCAGATATTCATATTGATCACAAAACAGTCATCTCTCCTACCTAGCACCAGGCTAAATCTGCATTCATGGGTAAAAGCAGTATTTTAATTTATAAAGGTTACAGATGACAGTATTGGTTATATACTGTATATCCAACCAAGCTTGCCATTTTCTTTACCATTATTGGTGAGGTGGATTTTGTTATTTATTTATCTCTGGTGTCTTTCTCAAGCACACAGTTGTGGAGCCTGATATCTACAGCTCTCTGGTCTACACTAATCCAGCTGCCCTAGAACCTGAATCATACCACCTGCATCGACATGTGAGGCTGCTTTTTTCCCCCCACAGTCCTACAAACGGCATCTTTATCTTTTCAATAATAAATATTAAATTTATCCATCAGCTGAATTGTTTCTCTGGAAAAAAAAGACCAAGTTATGGGCAAGACGGAGGCATATTTGAGAGAGCAGCGACTCACCGTCACCCACACGCTCTGCGATTCCCGCAGGAGGCACAAAGCCAGGAGCACCAGGACTACCGTTGCTCTCATCTCAGTTCGATCTCGGCTCGTTGGCTGGGTTGGAGTGCACAGCAGGTCTTCTTCATGCACACATATAAAGAGCCTGCTGACAGTTTACTAAGTTACCTATTAACAACTAGGTGGTGGACGGCACCTGGGAGTAGGGCGTCTCAGTGTTTTCACATAAATCAAGAGGAGCTAAACATTGTGAAATTGGATCATCTTTATGATTTATACATTTTTAGTCACTGTACAGATTAGATGGAAGCTACTCTCTGAATGCATACAAATACCCTTAAACACAATACAGCTCTATTGTGGCTGAAATTGTAATTGCATTACAGTCATCTAGCAGGCACTCTTATCCAGAACAACTTAAACAAGGTTTTACACATTATCCATTTATAAAGCTGGATATTTACTGAAGAAATTCAGATTTTATGGAAGACATTTATGGTAAGTATCTTGCTCAAAAGTACAAAAGCAGTGTCTTACCTGGGAATCAAACCTGCAACCTTTGTGTTATAAACCCAGTTCTCTAAATATTTTACTACACTGCTTGTCAAAAAGGGGGTGTAAAGTCTGTCATTTTCTGACTATTGAGCATAAATATGTCCTATACTAAAACATTTCAAAGGTCAGACAGCAGATTTAACGTTTACATTTCAATAAAAGTTCCGCATTCATAGATTAGGTGTTCCTTTTTTGAGCTGTGGGTAAATGCTATTTTTCACTTTCTCAGTCCTTTCCTGATAAGCATGTTTTCGCACATGTATTTTTGTTCATTTTCACAGCAGCGTGTAATTCCATTTAATGATTGATAGCAGCAGCATGAACGCAACATATATTTTCTATTTTTAGTGCTGTCCAATGGGTGTTTAACTGTAATACCATGACAACAGTCGGATGGCAAGACACAGAAAGACAGTCAATGGCAAAATACCTCTTCCTTCCTGTAAAATGCTGTAAATGTTTATTGATGGAAAAACACAGGGTACTTATTAATACTTTTTGCATCCTGAGGAAGTGATGTTCAGCCATGTTTGAAGGATGGTTGTGGTGCCATTTGAGAGGGGGAAAATTCACAGATTACCCATATGACGGCCAAATGGCCAATATATTGAATTTTTGGAATGAAAATAGACCTTTTTCTGTGTGGATTGTGCACCGATATGACATATATATACGTATATACAGTGCACTCCAAAAGTGTTAGGAGAGTGACACATTTTTTGTTGTTTTGGCTCTATACTCCAGCACATTGGATTTGAAATGGAACACTGACTATGAGGTTAAAGTGCAGACTTTCACCTTTAATGTGAGGGGTTTTACATCCATATCGGGTGAACCGAGTAGCAATTCCCGACCTACTTGCTCTCTGAGTATTTCACAATTTCAATATGTCCACGCCACTTGACTAAAATATCAACCTTTGTCTTGAATATCGCAGACACTGGGGAAAAAGAAGGCATGCCCTCCAGCTAATCCGTGTCGAGCATTCGATGACAATGCTTTGGACTGTAGCCCATAGTTATTTTCAGGGACTCAAATCATTTGACTGTTCGCTAAAAGGATTTGTTCACCAATTTGTTCACTGTTCTAATTCTGCGTGAATGAGAATGAGAGTCATTCAGTGACTGAAAACTCAAGGGGCTCTATCTTGACGATCTTAGCACATTGTTAAAACACATGGCGCAGACCCACAAACACTACAAACATGTTAAATAAAGACATTCAATTGAATCAGATGTTTCACATTATAGTGAAGGTATGTGTGGAGTGGAATATATTATGATTATGATTAAAATGACTACTATTATTAGTATGATGATCAAAATAGTACTATATTTGATTAAATATTAATTATGATGAAAAATTGAGCATCAAAAGCAATAACAGTTCCTCATCTGCCTTTACTGTCTTGAGATGTCCAATGTCATTAAGCAGTCTAATAGCTGTAGGGACAAAGCTGTTTCAGGCTCTTTTTGCTTTAAGGGGCAAGGACCTTAATCTTCGACCTATGAGCCAGCATTTTCAGCACTCTGACTGTCCGTCTATTGCAGTGCATGTTTTCCTGAGTTTTCGATTGAATGACAATTCAGGCATTGTTATACACAGGTGTTATCAGCTATTTTTTTAATGGATAGCCATAGTCTCCTAACAGAAGATTGTCCCCCCTGGAAGATTACAGGAACTATTGGCCAATAGAGGGTCATAGCTTGATCCAGGATAATTTGCGAATACATGTGTAACCTTAGCATCATAAATCACCTGGATGTTGATGGAGTGGGCTCCCTTACGTTTCATATATATACAGTGCCCTCCACTATTATTGGCACCCCAATTCGAAATGTTTTTAAATTGCAGTATACTTCATGACACACTTACTTCCGGGGTTTCGCTGAGTACATTCAGGAGCACACTTTTCAAGAAGTACACGACCATTTTGATCACATAAATATGACGTGAAGTTTAATTTTTTTTAAATGAGGCGTAGCTTCGCTGACGTTTTCCTTCAAATACAACAAAAAACAACATGTGACATGGCAGGGCAAGAGTGGGGCGCAAGGTTGCCAGATCCTGTAAGACTTTCCAGCCAAATGGCGACTCAAAACTAGACCAAATTATAGGCTATTTTTTAAACCGAAACCAACATATTTTAAATAGAAATCATCATGTTTTTACTTTTTTAAATAAGTGTGTGCTTTGTGACTTTTAATTTTTACCTGTGACTGCACTTTGAAAGTATCCCAATTTAGCTGTAAAACATGGACATGGCAACACTGGTGGGACGTCTTATGACCTACTTACGACACTTCCACAGTACGGTTGGAAAATAGTATGGCGGATATTTTTCGCGGACTGTTAAACAGTGCACACTTCTGCCAGTGCACTGTACGCAGGAGACAGGGGGCAGTAGACAGGGCTCTGATTCGGATTTTTATCTTATACATTTCAATTTTAATTTTTAAATTTTTTTTTTATGTTGTTCGAAATAAACAGAACAAATTAAACTAAACTACGTTCAATAACTGACATATAGAAAGCTGAATTTGTGCTGAATCAGAAGACATACACCACTTGATAATAGTAGAATATATCACTACTTTACAGTAAAAAATAACAGGACATGCCCAAACGGCCACTTTTAGGCATAGATTTTAAAGGGTTAAGATAAAGTCTGACCTACAATAGTTAGTCTTCCAAAAACAAAACCTTCAGAATTCTGTGGATACTAGTAGCAGCAGTTGACTGTACATCTGTTTACATCCTCTGGAGTGTAAACTCAATGCAGATTCCAAAGACAAAGTGCATTTAGGATCCACACAGTGTCTTTTTTCATTAATATTCAAGCAAATTAATTCTCTTGACGGTATAAGCACCATCTTTACTGCACAACTCTCCATAAAGAGCCTACCTATTAGCATGCTGATAAATTAAATCATTCTGCTGACAGACAGAACAAGTACTAGACAGTGGGGTGTCAGAGGTGAGAGCTAGCTTTCTCTCTGTCTGCATCTCACACTCACACTCTCTCACACACTTACAGTAGATGCTCTCTCATTCTTTTCACTCTGGCTTCTCTGCACTGGGTTGTAGCATCATGATTAAAGTTACTCGTTTTTTTTGCCTTTTCATTAATCTCCCGAGTTTTTTGGGTAAGGGTTGGCAACCTCAATTAATATGAGCAAAAAGTGTCACAAACTGGCTCAGGGAGTGCGAAAAAAGGGAGGACAAGTGTGAACGTTGTAGGATACAAAGAAAAGAACACATCAACATACAACCAAAAAAGGGGGGAAAAGGGCATCTGGAAGAAGCGAGAGGGAGTGAGCGCAAGCTATCAGCTTAAATAGGCTGCCACCAGGTGCCAACAATCTAGGCTTAATGACTCTCAGCCTTGTCTGCCAATTACCTGCAAATAGAGAGAGAACAGCACCCAGACCTGGGGGGTATTTCACAAAGCAGGATTATTGAGTTAGATGGATAACTACACTGAGTACAACCTGGGAAAGCTCTTTTTTACTTTAGTCCATGATCCAGATTTGGGAGGGTTCCGGGTTTTACTCAGTGAAGTTATCCAGCTAACTCAATAATCCTGCTTTGTGAAATACCCCCCAGGTGGGAGGGATGTAACAAAAGTGCAAGATTAATTTAGTGTATTATTTATCAAAAGGCTTATATGCTGGGAAAAATAAGAAAACACAGCAGCTTCTTGCAAAACTCCTTGCTTTTCAAACCCTTGCTAAACTTTAGCTGTTGCATTCATGGAAAGGCAAATCCTAGGTGGACTCTGTCAGCCCTGTCAGCTTGTTTGGCTTTGCTGTAGGCTTTAAGCTTCTTCGCGTCTGTCAGTGCAGTAGCCAGCTGGCTACAAACGGTCAGTTGAAACATGATCCCACCCCACAGGTTCTGTAGCCACACCCACCCCTCCTCACACAGAAAAGAGGTGCAAGGTTTTGACTATTTTTTTATCCGACAGAGATTACCAGTGCATGGTTATTTTATAATATTTTCTAGGTAAAACTCCTGCATAGTGCACTTTTAAGTTGTATTACAATATTTTACCTGACAGTTGTCCTTTCCACAGACCTTTTGGTGTACCGGTACTGTAGAATTGTTACAGTAACATTGTTACGTTCATGCATACAGCAGGGATCCTCAATCCTCTCCAGAAACAGCCGGTGTAGGTGCATGCTTTTGTTCCAGCCAAGCAGTTACACACCTGGTTCTACTAATCAACCACTATAGTCTTTGCTAAGAACCTTGATTAGTAGCAGCAGGTGTCTAATTGTTTAATTGGAACAAAAGCCTGCACCCAAACCAGCCCTTTCTGGATAAGTTTGAGGATCCCTGTTCTACAGCGTCATTCCCATAACATTTCCTTGAACATGTTTACTTACTGTAGCATCATCACAGGAATGTTCCTTGGGCAGCGATTTATCTTTCCGTAGCATTGTTATAGTGAAGTCCCCTGCAGATATCTTACCTGAACAACATTAGTCAAACATTTAGCACACATTTGTACATTTCGTAATACTGTAAGAGCAATGTTCCTTGCAGTCATTTGGCATTCTGTAGCCTTGATAAGTCCATTTAGATGTTTTGCATACTGAAGCTACAGACATTCCTTGCTCAGAAATTTTAGCATACAGCAGCACCATTATGGTAAAATTACATTGGACCGTTTACATACAATATCATTCCAAAAAACATTTCCTTGCACATTTTATCTTTATTATCCACAGAGGGCAAATTGTATGCAAAATTTGAAATCCACATATATTTGACAACCATACAAAAAAAGACAACTCAAAGCAACTGTTATTTTTTTCAATTCTACTTTCTCGACTGTAAAGCCATTTTGTTTCCAGCAGAGGGAGCCAAATCTGTGGCGCTGTGCACTGATCAGAATATGTGTATGTGTATTGTAATTGAATAAATTAAAAATAGAACCCTTTTCAATTTGAATTATTTGTCATATGGTACATACAGTACAGTAAATGAAGCATACGTTGGTATTTTTTTAGGGCATGCATAGCTTTTTCTGGCATAATGTGGCTATAAGAGGGTAAATCATCCTTACATTACATTACATTTATTTAGCAGACGCTTTTATCCAAAGCGACGTACAGTAAGTGCGTACAGAGACATCATCATCATTACAGAACAGACAAGGCAAAGCACATCCTTTGCATAATGTAGCAGCTATCCCTAGCAATGAACGTTGACTGTAGTTCACAGTAAGCTGTGGGGAAATCAGCAACACCACACTTTCATTCCAAATACTATTATAAACTATACTATTATAAACCATTCCAAATACTATTATAAACTATGCTATTATAAACCATTCCAAATACTATTATAAACTATACTATTATAAATCATTCCAAATACCATTATAAACTATGCTATTATAAACCATTCCAAATACTATTATAAACTATAATAAACAGACAGGAAAACACAGGGAACAGGGAACTGATATTCCTAGGTGAGGATATCAGTCAAGGTGGAGTCTGAAGAGGTGTGTCTTCAGGCCTCGACGGAATGCAGGCAGGGTTGGAGTAGAACGTAGGGGAATGGGAAGTTCATTCCACCACTGAGGTGTTAATGTGGAAAAACTCCGCAGTCGGGACAAGCGAGAGCCTTTGACACGGAGGGGGGGGAAGTGCCAGTCGCCCTGCTGTAGAAGAGCGAAGTGGTCGAGCAGGAACATAGTTCTGGATTAAGTCCTGCAGGTAGGCGGGGCCTGTCCTATTTGCTGCAGTGTAGGCCAGGGTCAGAACTTTGAACCTGATCCTGGCTGCAACTGGCAGCCAGTGGAGAGACCTCAGCAGGGGGGTTACGTGGGAAAATTTCGGGAGGTTGAACACAAGCCGGGCAGCTGCATTCTGGATGAGTTGAAGAGGCAGAATGGCGCAGGCCGGTAGGCTTGCGAGCAGGGAGTTGCAGTAGTCCAGGCGTGAGGTGACCATGGTCTGGACAAGAAGCTGGGTGGAGTAGGTGGTCAGGTACGGTCGAATCCTCCTGATGTTGTACAGGAGGAACCTGCAGGACCGTGCCGTTGCCCTGATGTGCTCTTTGAAGTCCAGCCGGTCGTCCAGGACCACCCCCAGGTTCCTTGCAGAGCGGGAGGCAGCCACCACGGTCCCATCAACGGTGATGGAGAGGTCATGTAGTGGGGAGGTCTTGTACGGCATGAAGAGGAGCTCTGTCTTGTCAAGGTTGAGCTTCAGGTGATGGGTAGCCATCCACTCAGAGATGTCAGTCAGACAAGCAGATATCCTCTCCTTAACCTGTGGGGTAGAGGGAGGGAAAGAGAGGAAGAGTTGAGTATCGTCAGCATAGCTATGGTATGAGAAGCCATGTGAATGGATTACTGAGCCGAGAGACTTAGTATACATAGAGAACAGCAGAGGACCCAGTACAGATCCCTGCGGGACTCCTGTAGACAGGGGACAGTCAATCCTTCAATTGACTGTAAAAGTGTCTACATAAGAACAATTAGCAGCTCATTACAAAACAGCGCTTGTTATTATGGTTGAAAAAAGCAGCATACACAGTGGGTCCCCTACACCTGCTGTAGATGATAGATTTTTTGTCTTCAAGCCACAAACCGATGGGGACCATTTCTCTGTTCTGCTACCACATGTACATTATCTAGTGTCTTGCAGACAGCTTTCGTAAAAGAATGAGAACCAGTGTCAATATGAACATGGAGCAGATAATGGTCTCTTTTGTTAAGGTTTCAAGTAGGACTTTCAGGTACTCTTAGAAGCGCTACTTTAACCTCGCTGCATTTGAATAGATCTCTATGTGTGGAGTGGAATATATTATGATTATGATTAAAATTACTATAATTATTAGCATTGTTAGGACCCGGCTTCTTTCCAAATAATCCAAGTCAGGACAATGCAGGAACTCACTCAATACTACAAACACTTTACTAGAGAAAGTAAAGGTTTATTGAAGTTTTGTGGCTCATACTAATTTTAAAGGTATACTATGTAGTTTCATTGTAAACAACTCGTTCTTTGTTTACATTCAAATTTTCTCCCCAAAAAACATTGTATGTGTCCTTGTGGTCTAATAAATATGTTGAATGTATTTCCTACTTCATAAGTCGTTCGCAAAGTGTTTTTTTGTTAATGTTTTTAATGTTACACTGTTGACATCCCGCCGCCATTTTTAAAGCCAGAAACAGCTAAAATTGTGTAAACGTCTATCTATTGTCGTGATGTTTGCTTATTGTTGGCAATAGTCTATTTATCATGTTGTTTGACCAAACCTTGATCATGTAAATGGAGACTACGTTATATGCTCAAAGCATATAAGTTAGCAATCTTAGCTATTGCTCTGTAAATTTGACCACTGTTCATTTTCTTAAAATAATTCAAAATCATCATTTTGTAATTCTGCTCGGTTCATTCTGTAGCCATCAACATCCAGTGGTCGCGGCCCCAGAGTAAGGGTGAGGGGCAGTCATTACATAAACATTACATTACAGTCATTTAGCAGACACTTTTATCCAAAGCGACAATCGTGTTCGTGGTGGGCGAGGCAGGGCCAGGGGAAGAAGACAGCTTGATCAGAGTGACCGTGATAGAGTCAACAGACTCCGGGAGGAGAAACATTGCCATTTCAACGAAGCTGAGACGGAGCTGCACTTTATCACAAAATGCGAAAAATACAATCAAATCAGAAATAAATATTTTCCCAAAATAAATCAGAGATACCCTCAATTAAAAAACTTTACAGACATCCAAAAACTTCCCATCCTCTTAGGAGAGGAGAGGACGTGCTGTGACCTGGCAGCACAATATTTAGCTGCTTGCCATCGTCTTAGGGACAGTGAGTGACAGAGATAAAATAAAATTTTTTTATTTATTTATTATATTCACTTTATAAGATTATATGTGTCGTTCTCATCATCTTTATTATCATTTCTATTGATAATTTTTATTTTTAATTGTACTTTATTATTTTACATTATTGTTATTTCTAAATCCATAATCAAAGAAAAGTTCTTGTTTTCATGTATGGTTACTGTTCATTCGTTTCTAGTCTTTGCTGTTTTGTATTGTTCAGAGTTAGATGTATGTCTTCGACTGTTTTAATACAGTATGCTTTGACAATACAGATGCAATGTCTTGTCATGCCAATAAAGCGAATTGAATTGAGTCCACGGTCAGAGAAAATATGTGTGAAACGTCACCACAATGCTCGTACGTCATCGTGCGCGTCTCAGAATAACACGTGATAAGCAATTTTCGGGGAGCCCTTTTCTCCTACATGCTCTATATCGCCATCTGGTGTTCTGAAACTACATAGTATACCTTTAAGGTCACAGTTATTAACATTAGATCTAGCATAGTATGTATCCGAAATATACAATGCCTGGCCAAAAAAAAAAGTTGCCGTTGCACCCATCATGCATAGTGCCCACTGTAGCTTCTGGAGGCAGTGTTATGATCTGGGGCTGCTTCAATTAGTCAGGTCTAGGCTCAGAAACATTATGCAGCAATAAAATTGTCAGCTGTGTACCTGAATGTACTGAATGACCAGGTTATCCCATCAATGGGCATATTCCAGGACGACAATGCCAAGATGCATCAGGCTCAAATTGTGAAAGAGTGGTTCAGGGAGCATGGGGAATAATTTTCACACATGAATTGGCCACCAGAGTCCTGACCTTAACCCCACTGAAAGTCTTTGGGATGTGCTGGAGAAGACTTTACAGAATGGTTTGACTCATAAAAACCAAGATCGATTGACTACATACCTGAAATTAAAAACCAGAGAGTCACTCTTGATTCTGACCTCAATCTCACATTAATAAGGTGACCAAGAATGCTTTCTTCCACCTCAGAAACATCGCCAAAGTATTTGTAACAGCAGTACACGGAAAAGTTGGTCTTCCAAAGAAATCTGTTGACTTCAACTCATATAACCTGTGTAATGTCTGCAGTACATTGTCTCCCTGTGTCCTCTAGAGTTGATTTAAGGTTATTTTACTGATCTATAAAGTAGGCTTAGCACCTACTTACATATATGACTGTCTGTCAGTTTACATCCGAGTCCTCCCCTAAGATTCTCCTCTGAGAACTAAATAAGCCTAAGTTATGCATAAAATGAGGAATCTGCATTCTGCTTTTGTGGGGGAAATTATTGAATACATTACCCAAGGATCTTAGATGTTGTTTTAAGAAGCAGCTAAAAACTGATCTTTTTACCATAGCTTTTCATGAGAATTGACATTGACATTTTTTTAAATGTAGTTATTTCATTATTTAGTTATTTTTTAACATTTGTATTTATTTTATATTGCAATTTATTTTCTTTTTATTTTATGATCTATTTAGTATCTTATTCCTTGTTATTTAGCCAATTATCTTACTATGTATTTTATTATTTATTTAATTATCTCGTTGGTTGCTGTTTTTTTGTTTACCCCCTTCCACCAATGTTGCTTTTATCTTCTTATCTTTCATTTTCAAACATTTATTCATACTATATTGTTATTTGACATGCTGCACATATTGAGGGGACTGTGTTCAAGAGCACATGAGTGTGAAATGACTGACACCCATGCCCATTCCGAAGCCCCACCCAAGTGTGTGTGCTCACTCAAAGGCATTGAGGCGCCCCCCTTGGTAGGCGTCGTCCCAGATCTTGGTCAGGCCCCCCCTGGAACACTGCCCCACTGCAACAACAGCCACAAACCTGGACAACATGATCACCATCTGGAGCACGTTTGTCCAAATTACTGCCCTCAGGCCGCCCTGGAGAACAGAGCACACCCACACCTGTACAACATCACAGAAAAATACTCAGTTTAACTAACAAAAACCCATAAACTGGCTAGTCTGTATGTGTGGCAGTATTAGAGTGGATTCCATTTTTTTGGGCTAGTCCAGACTCCAGACTAAATTCATTGTGATGTGAATTCAGGCCACCACATTGTATTACATGCCAATTCCAGTCTCTGCTATGGAAGCATACAGTTTGATTCCTGTGTCTAGAAGTTGGTTTCCAAGGGATGTGACCGTGATTATTCTGCCTGTATGTTGCTATGGCAGTGAGGTGAAGCAGTCGAAGGGTGTTCAGTTTCTATCACACTGACCAGGGTGCAGTGGAGAATGCACACGGCTCCCGTGCCCACCAGCACTCCCCACAGGTCAAGGCCTGTAACTGCAACAAAGAGACGAGAGAGGGTTCAGTTACGTCATAACAGATGTCCATATGAAAACACATCTCCCCATTTTAACTGTTTTTTTTTTTTTAAACAGAACAACTGTTTCCCTCCACACACAGAGTTAGCCCTCCTTATTAAATAATCTTCAGTAACTACCACCAAAAAAGACAGATATAATCAACAAAAACACTGGCCTAAATTAAATGGGTAAATTATTTGATATTTCATTGTCTGAAGAAGGCATTTAGCTAATGGTGTTTCTGATGAATATTGAGGTGCTCTTTAGAGCGTAACTCACTCTGATTGAGGGCAAGCGCAGGGGCGTAAATCACCAATCCTGTGTACAGGGCCTGGGAGACAAAACATCAGCATTTAGAAGATTGAATGGAAACTTTGGCTTCATTCACATTCAACAGGACGTAGAGTACCTCTGTAAAGTTTGCATCATCTTCCATTAGTCTAAAAACAATCCACGCTGTGGGTGGAATGTTTTTTGTGAGTGGTACGGCCACTTTACTCATCGGGTTAATTATAAATCAAAAGAGCCAAGAAACAAGGAAGGAGAAGGTTTATATGAATCCCTCATGGAAAAAATACGTGTTATACAGTGCACAATTATGATGTATATATAAGATACATCATTTGTGTTTGCCAATACACGGTAAGAGGGAGTACAAAGTCAAATCTTGAGGGAATTTATGTGTAGTAAGTACAAACTGCAATTCCAAATAAGTTGAGACACTATGTAAAATGCACATAAAAGCAGAAAGCAGTGTAATATACGCAAAAGAGAATTTACAAATCACTGATTTCTGCTTCTATGTGCATTTTACATACTGTCCCAACTTTTTGGGAATTGAGGTTTGTATTAAACTTGATACTAGGTTCTAAGGACAAAATAAATGTAACTGATATGTACAGTACATTGTAACTCAAAGGTTGTGGATTTAATTCCAAGCTAGTGCAGTGGCATTGCACCCTTGAGCAAGGTACTTAACCTGAACTGCTTCAGTAAATGTCCAGCTGTATAAACTGATTTTATGTAAAAATGTAATCTGTACCCGCACTTGTAAACAGCATCTGCTCAATGCCTAAATGTAATGTAAATGCATATTTTAAAATTAAACCTATTTACAGTAAAGTGATCCCAGATGGAATTACTCATTATAGAAGATGGCCTTTATTATGCAGAAGGATCATTTCTCTCTATGTCCTGTGAGATCCTGTCTCTGGATGGCCTTTTTTGCAGAAATGAGTCATGTGCTTTATTAAATAATATTAGAAGTGGCATTCATTTTCTCCACCAACATCATAACTGGAGTACTACACCAACTGACACAAATAGTTTAATCATTCACAAATTACTGCAAATTATGCAGTAGTTTCTTATGAATCTTCCAGTGAAGAGTTCTGGGCACTTTTTGGATTTCCTGGATGGACCAAATGCCAAATAACCTTTATGGGTAAAGGCACAATCCACACCCTTTAAAATTTTAAAAAAAATGAACGCAGATCAGATCGGCAATGATCAACAGCCTAGTATAAGCTTATTTTATTGATTTGCATGATGCTATAAACATTTGGGGCACTATCTTTACGATCTTAGCGCTTGGTATAAATGCATGTCTTATCCCATTCCCTTTAATAGCCTGCTTTTCCACCTTGGCGGATTTCTTATATGATGGTGAAACGGACATGCTCGTGCATATATGCGGTTAAATTTTGTTAAAAGCACCTGCAGCAGCTAAGAATAAGCTACCAGAATATGGCTTCCATCTCACCTTAGAAAACGCCAAATTAGTCTGCTTGTTTAACGAATTTTGTTTGATTATACAATGAAGCATTATCAAACAGCAATTCCATGAGGCTGTTCTCATGGAGTTCTCGAAGTTCAAGCTTCATCTGAAGCATCTACCTGCATTCTAATATTGATTAATAACATAAATGTTATTTATGTATTTATTTTGCCTTAATGATGACTCTAAATACACTAAAGCTGTCATGTTGGGAACCCATACGGCATATTTTCCCTTGTTTTATAATGTCCTGCTTATGGAAATGTGACCAACCTGTTTTACTGGTAGCTTAATGCTTTGAAACAAGTCCACTTTCCCGGGAAGACCGTGAAAAGTGTGATTTAGCCTACAGCAGGGGAAACAGACCTGCTCCTGCATTAAGTTAAAGCGCACATGCAGAAAATGGCATTAAAATTAAATGTGAATTAATTGTGTAATGTGCTGCAAATTTGTTTTGATTACTAATTAGACTCTTAGTTCTCTTTAAAATCGTTTTGTTCAGTTATGGAATAACGGGTGAAATCAGTGGGGTTTTAATAAGCTGAGAGTATGGAAACCTGGTCACTGTAATTAACAGAGTAGAAAATCAGATTTGACAAATGGATTGCATTTACCTATGTAGCCTATAAAAAAGCCAGTTTGTGGATAATGTTAACGTTAAGTTAAACCCGATATGCCCCAAGCCCCTCAGACAGACACCTACCACAAATTGTTTTAACAATCTTACACCTGGGGCTAAGCGGCGCTAACCCAAACGCAAGTGTCTTTGCTAGCTTACACCCTGCGCAGGGTTCATTATAGCGCCTAGCGTTCATGACCTTTAAATACCAAGTAGTCTTGCGCCCATTGCAAGTGAACTGGGCGTGTTGGTCTTAAGATGAGGTGTGGCCAGGATCATTTTTGGCTTATTGCTATCTTGAGCCAGCAGAAAGCGCTTGCGCTAAAACCACCACAAACCTAGTCTAAAGTCATGTTGCAGTTGTTTACATGTTATTTTAATGGCACATATAAGTGCGTCTACATAGGCGTGTGCACAACGCGCGTACATCCTCCTGTCTGTTACACACAGGGGCGCGCACAAGCATGACTAAAAATATCAAGATTACAATGTGAAATATTACTATTGTGTAGGCTATATCAAAAAATGCATAATAATAAAAGGATCCATAAGTCAAAGACCACATACCTGTCCCTCAGCCTAAGGGAATGTCGCATTAAATTGTTTTCAGCCCACTCCATCTACATCCAGGCAATGTGCGATGGTACGTATAAGGTTACATATATGTATAGACTATTCAAAATGATCCTGGATAAAGCTATGATTTAGCCTATATTTGCCAATAATTCCTGTAATTTTATGGGGGGACAGTCTTCTGTTACGGGACAATGGCTATCCATTAAAACTTTGCTGATAACACCTATATCAAGTCTAATGCGCAAATTGTCATTTACACCTAATGCGTGAATTGTCATTCAATGGAAAACTCGTGCACTGCAGTAGACGGACATTTGAGTTATGAAAATGCCCTTCAGATGTCATTAATAGGTGAATGAGTGTGCAACGATTCTCCCTGCTGAGTCCCTCCCCCCACCCTGGGAGCGGCCGCCCACTTTTCTGCCCCCTCGAGGCACCGGCTATACACAGATCTGGTATGACCCGGGCGGTGGGCGCGATCCTAGGCCCATCGTTGTGCAACTGCATCGACTCAAAGTGGGAGCTCTATGCTTTTACCGCTGCCTCATGAAGAACAATATTTCACTGTAACTTTTGAATGCCCATTACCACTCACTCAGACTTCAACTAGGCCTACTTATTCATAATGTTTTTAACAGACATGAACACGGCCCTTAACCTGATTGGCTTGAGTAAAATATCCAGCTGCATTGTATGTAAAAGTGTAGGCCTACTCTGTGTAAGTCGCTGTGGATAAGATATGCCAGCATCCACACCAGCATGCAACCTGCTCCTGCTGAATGGCTGAAGCTAAGCAGGTGTGGGCTTGGTTTGTACTTAGATGGAAGACCTCCTGGGCAAACAAAGTTGCTGCTGGAAGTGCTGTTGCTGGGCTAGTAGGGGCCAGTCTTCCCTCTGGTCAAATCACGGCCCCAGTGCAGTGATGGGGACACTGTGCTATAGCAGATGCCGTCATTTGGATGAGACATTAAACCAAGGTCCTTACTCACTGTGGTTATTATTATCTTCTGGAGCACATTATAGCCTTGAATTAAATCCTCATGTAATGATGAGATTGTTATCATCACAAATTCTCAAATGAACACAAAAGTGCCCATTTTATTTAGAAAGTTCAGGAGGATAAGGAGCTTTAGGGCTGTGATTTTATTTGACGCTGTGAGAGACTGTATCAGACTGCGTGTATCAGACTCTTGCTCTGAAAGAAGAGATAGGAAGGTCAGTGCTAGGGTGGACAAGTCATGTGATCTGAATTAAATTAGTTTCAAAGATTCATGTGCAATTTTCATCAGGGCTTCATCAACATATTACTTATCCAGTTTACATATGAGAACAGGTTTTGCTTTTCCAAAGCTAAGCTCTTTATCACTTCAGTTCATCTGGTTTACCCCTCAACATGGATTAACAAATGACCACACGTTCCGTATTTTCCAATAGAGAGTCATGTTTATTATATAATTTCAGCTGGTTATAGTAGCTGGTACATATGACTTGTTGTACACAGTACATCTGGATTACCTGTCCACCTGTGTCAGTCATAAATTAGATACAGAAAAAACATATTTTACAGTTATATCCTGCCTGGATAAATGACGTTTTGGCATTTCCAAGATACATTTTAATGCAGTGTATTATTATTATTTTAATATAGTAATTTTAATTGTGCTTTCTTTTGTTTGTTAATAGCACTTCTATGTACAATTCTGAAGCCGAACAGCATTGATTCAGACCACAAAACCTGGTAAACTGTTAATTAAGCAGTAAAAAGAAGAACATTAATTTAAAAACATATACCGTTTGCTTCACCCATACTAAACCTTATTGTCCCTTCAGCACATGGACTTTATATTCAGGACATATTACACATTTTGTCAGAGGACTCCTTATCAAAGGGGACGGAAAAGCATGTCCTCCATAAAATTCATATTGATTCACATTTACACTGCGCTGCCCGTTTGCAGCAACGGTTCCTTAGAGATAAAACAAAAACATGCCATGCAACAATTGCTCCTGCAGGCAATCTGCTCTTTCATAAACCTTTTCCCCCTGAATATTCCACACAGTGTGAGTTAGGACATAGGGGAACACAAATGAGAGATTACACTAACCAACATCATAACTGGGGGCCAGTACCTAATTCAGTTCAGCACAAACCAATGGGAAAACATTGGAACTTTCACACTCAAACTGGGTCATCATCGGCTCATACAAAAGTGAATTAGCTTAGCAGACATCCTGAAGCCACAGGAGTTTTCCTATAATCCATTTATACAGATCCTTTCCAAAAAATTAGAATACCATGGAAAAGTTTTTTTTTTCCCATAATTCCATTCAAAAAGTGAAACTTTCATAGATTATAGATTCATTACACACAAAGTGAAATATTTCTAGCCTTTATTTGTTTCATTTTTCATAATTTTGGCTTACAGCTCCAGAAAACCCCCAAAACAGTATTTCAAGAAATTAGAATAGTGTCGAAAATCTGCATTTACTTGTTTTAGACTGAGTGTCACACTCTGATCATCTAATTTACTCAAAACACCAGCAAAGTTTTTCTACAGGTGTGTCGTTAAATTGGACAGGTATCTCAGTTTGGTTCAGTATGGGGAAGACTGCAGACTTGACAATTGGCCAGAAGACCATCATTGATACCCTCCAGAAAATAGGTAAGCCACAAAAGGTCATCGCTAAGGAGGCTGGCTGTTCACAGAGTGCAGTGTCCAAGCATATCAATAGAAAGTTTAGTGGAAGGGAAAAATGTGGCAGGAGAAGGTGCACAAGCAAAAGAGATGACCGTAGGCTTCAGCGGATTGTCAAGCAAAGACGATTCCAAAATTTGGCGGAGATGCAGAGGGAGTGGACTGAGGCTGGAGTCAGTGCTTCAAAAACCACCACGTACAGAGTGTGACACTCAGTCTAAAACATTCATTCTCTGAAATAACTGAAGTAAATGCAGATTTTCGACACACTATTCTAATTTCTTGAAATACTGTTTTGGGGGGTTTTCTGGAGCTGTAAGCCAAAATTATGAAAAATGAAACAAATAAAGGCTAGAAATATTTCACTCTGTGTGTAATGAATCTATAATCTATGAAAGTTTCACTTTTTGAATGGAATTATGGAAAAAAAAACAACTTTTCCATGATATTCTAATTTTTTGGAAAATTCCAAAGGAAATCAAGTTATCAAGTTAAGTACTGTTTTTGGAAGTACAACAGGAGTGCCCTACCTTGGAATGTGTGTGTGTGTGCGTGGCATGCGTGCATGTGTGGATGAACCGCTTCAATAAGTGGCACATTTACAAGTGGTGAACCTTTAAAAAACAAATCAATATAGAACATTTTGAAAGCAATTTTATGCAATGCATTTTCTGTAAAGGTGATGTAATATGTTGCCATGCACATTATTAATTATTAACTATAAGTCATATAGGTATATAGATTTTTAAAATAATGTTGGCAATGTATATTCAGATAAACCTACTCTGCTTTTAAACATACTATTAAAGGACAGAACTTAAGTATGTACAGGTTTCATATTAGCATGAGACATGCAGTATTCTGGATCACAAGTTTGTTTTCTAAATGGCTATAATTTCATGACTTGTGAATATCACCTGTGGGCTTGGTTTGCCCATCAAGACTCTTTAGCTAATCACTTTGAAATTGTGTATTTTAAAAAAAGAAATTAAAAAAGACCACACACCCTGTAACATGCTGTCAAAAACTAGTATTTACCAAGAGATTTTCCTTGGTAAACCCTTAGAAAACAGCACACTGAAATATTCCCTGGTAATTTGACTTACAACCATAGACTGTATAAAAATATGGACAAAGCCACTGTGACGTCACCCATTGCCTTTCCACGGCCTTGTAAAAACTTAATTGAGGCTCCAGATGTATTTTTCGCCGCCCGTTTGTACAAACTGCCCCTGCTCCGTGGAGCCGAAGAGGACTCAACCTGTCCCTCTGATTGGTCTTGAACAAATGTTAATACCCTGTCCAAACGACACAATATTTGGCACATGCAGAGGCACGACACATGCAGAGGCATTAGATGAAGGAAAGGCACCTATTGCAATTACATTTTTTGTGGGATTATTTTGACCACATTGCTGCCATTGACTTACATGGTGAAAGACCTATACTGGAGCCAATCGCAGTGGCGCTAGTGAGCAACGGCACAACTGCTGCTCCCAGCCCAACAAGGAAGTGAGTTTTGGCCCCTTGCTTACAACCCATCAGAACCTCCAACAAGGCCAACAATGCTTAAAAAAATCTTTTTCTTTAAAAAAAAATCTTACTTATAACAACTCTGCAAGCCAACCAGGAGGGTGCGCCAGAGGGCACATGCGACTCTCTGTGGTTGTGATGGGAGATTAGAGGCACTCAATGTGGATCAGGCTGCATATATAAAGAGTGTGCACTCGAGTCTATTCTGGCAACACACACAAAAGTCTACACAGCCTACGGAAAACCAGGTGAGCATGGCCCCGTTTTACACATAGCACTGTGTTCGCTTTTGCTGTTGTTTTTCTGTGTATCTCAGCTTATCACAGCACTTGTAATGGATAACCTCTGCGATTTATTCTTACCATTACATTTTGGAAGCTTGAAAGACTTTGAAGCACATTAACTGAGGTAAATTTGACCTGTAATTAAAAAAATATATTCATTTTGTTTTTGTGCAGTGAATGAACCAGGCATCCACCAAATCCTTGACCTCCCAAGATGAGTATGGTCTTGTTGACCAGTGGTCTCCTCTGCCTGTTAGTAGGACAGGTTCTCTCCATCTGTAGTCCTGTAGACTACACCCTCTATGTGGAGAAACCAGAGTGTGACTTCTGTGTGGCCATCAATACCACCATCTGCATGGGGTTTTGCTTCTCCTCGGTAAGAGCTTCCAGTCTGCTAGCCATGCTGTGCTAGCATCTGCACTTTTCATTAGTGTATGTGTGTCCTAACCCATTGAGGGGGGGTTTAAAGCTCTAGTGCTCATCCCAGCATTGAGCATGCCAATTGCATGCTTTCTCAAGCATTTGTGCACAAAATTCAAAACAACTTTTGTTGAGAGAGAGAGAGATGCATTGAAAATACCCAACATTACAAAACAATGTCAACAATGTAAGATTATTTAAACTTAATTAAAATGGTAAAACAATTAGTATTAAACAAACAATTACACTGAAGACAGTACTGCTGATTTAATGTAGCTGACAGACACAGATCATATGGAATTGCTCTTATCATCTTTTGAAATTTAATCAATGTGCTGGCTATAATTCATTATCATAGTCAACTAGTTGGGCTTGCCAAAATTGAGCTACGATTTCATTAAACAAATAAGGCTAACGTTAACGTTAGTTCCTTTTCCAGCAACCTTTCGGTAAGCTAACGTTGTAACAGATGATTGTTTGTAGTGCCTTTTAAATATGCTTCGATTATCTTGGAATCGAACATTAACGTTAGCAAAGACTATCATAAGCTAACGTTAAATTCTATTTAGCTAAATGTTAGATATGTTAGCTAGCAAGATCTATTTATGTAACGTTAGCTAGCTAACATTGCATGCGCAACCTAATGCTAATGTTAGGATAGCCTGGGATCCCGACTCCTTATCCGTTCTGATTTCTGGGCGGCAGTGTAGTATAATGATGAAGGGAACTGGGCTTCTAAACAAAAGGTTACAGGTTTGATTCCCAGTTGGTAGGACACTGCCGTTGTAACATTGAGGCAAGGTGCTTACCCTGAATTGCTTCAGTAAATATCCAGCTGGATGCCATGCAAAAAGTTGTGTGTAAGTTGCTCTGGATGAGAGCATCTGCTAAATGTAATGTCATGTGATGATTGCCTCCGGCAGGACCCCAATATTATTTGGCCGGCAGTGAAGCAGGTCCAGCGGGGATGCACGTACCAGGCGGTGGAGTACCGGACGGCCAAGCTGCCAGGCTGTCCCCGGCACGTGGACCCCCTCTTCTCCTACCCCGTGGCCATCCACTGCATCTGCAGCACCTGCAACTCAGCCAGGGACGAGTGCACCCAGAGAGCCAGCATCAGTGGGGACAGGTGCGCCAAGCCCCTCTACCGCATCCACGCTTACCCAGGCCAGAGCAACTACATCCAGTCCCTCTGAGGTGCCACCGCATCCACGCTTACCCAGGCCATCCAGTCCCTCTGAGGAGCCACTGCATCCACGCTTACCCAGGCCATCCAGTCCCTCTGAAGAGCCACCGCATCCACGCTTACCCAGGCCATCCAATCCCTCTGAGGAGCCAAGGGCCATCTGCTGAACCTTCTCGTGGGCAGTCAGCTACCTGTCATTGTTTTGCTTCTTGGTAGCTAAATATTACTTTGCAAATACTATTTAAAAGAGTAATATGCAAATATACAGAGCATCTGTGTGCATAGGGGTACAAATATGGTTTTTATTTATTTTCAAATCAAATGTCTATTTGGCTCCAAAGTGTATAAGCCTATATAATTCATGTTATTTTCATGTTCATTTTCTATTCACCCTTGCTTGAATTATTTGTTTATCACTCTTCTTATAATTTTATATTGTGTATGGATGCCACTGTATTGGTGTGTGTATTGCATATTGGTCTGCATATAGCATAAATACAACAGAGATCAACCGTGCCTTGTTTGCCTCACATGCTTGTTTCATTGAACTCACACTGACTGTGGACCAACATGTACAGAACAGAGAAGATAAATTATATTAATGTAAATTGAGTACAGATGACACTAGGCAGTGGGATGGTATCATGCTTTCAACTGACCCTACAACAGAGGCCTGACAATGTAAGGGTCTAGTTGATGAACTGGGTTAAATAAATTAGGCTACGTAATTTTGGAAATAATTAATGGGGAATCAAACCGTTTAAGTAATTATTTATACAATAAGGCGGGTATGCATTCAAACACCAAGGTTATTCTTATTCAATGGCAATGCATATTATCTCCCGAAAAGGACAATGTCACGAACACACGCGAAGGCTTGATTAGCGTTTAAATCTTCTGGCCCTCACTCGTAACCATGCATTACTAAGGCCTGGTACATACTCTACGCAAGGAACGCGCGCAACGACGCAAAGAGCAACGCAGGGGGCGTTTCTCGCGTTCTTGCGTAGCAAAATGTGCAGTCCAAATTTTGTAACGCGACGGAAACGTGTGGTGCAATTCCACGCGTTTCCGTTAGAGGTGCTAAATGTAAATACTGTTCAGTAACTGCAGAATTGCAGACTACACACAAAGTAGTAATAATTTCCGGTTTAAGGTTACTCGCTCCAACCCAGGAAATCAAATTGATAAACGTTACACTAACCGTCTAGCTGTCAACATATCCACATTTCTATTTATTTTTTGAGACATTGAGTGTACAAACCTATTGATGAGGAGGTTCACGCAGTGCGACACCTGCTGGTCATTTTTTGTAACTACTTTTGGCGTGCTTGCCGTCGGTTCTATGCATTGATCTTTCTAATGATTGAGAATAGACTCTACTGTCCACAGTAGGCTACATCCTGAGGAAAACGTACTAAAGTGCTTTCATTTTCAAAATGGACATGATGCGTTATGGTCACTCAGCTGCACATGAACAGGCAATACAATAAAGCGCTGTTGCATTAGGCCTACTTAGGCCATGCACCAACAGAACATTTGAAAATGAAAGGCAGCGCGTTCATTTGATATGAAAAACATTTGTATTGTCATTGTAGGTCATAAAACAAAATTATGTGCGGCACCTCTCAGTAAGAGCATAATAATAAATTATTATTCAATTATAATCATCAATTATTAAAGGCTAAAGAGCATCATAGCCGCCAATACAAGTATGGTCTGTGATCGTAGCGTAGCATTGTCTGTCTTTGCTTATACATTAACAGGCTGGACGAAAACTGGCAATCGATAGTCTAGTGCAAGTACAGACCGACAGATATTCATAATACAATTATGCCCTCTATGATTGTGACGGCATTGCCATGAGATAACTTAAAAGTGTGAACATCCAGGCTGAGTGATGAGGTTTCTAGACCCACAAAATGTCTTAATAGAGGTAATGTCAACGAACAACAATGCCCCATTCTAGCACACTCAAGACCCCCTACAAAATACCATAAATGAAATAATGTTAACACTACATAACCTAAACTACGTTACAGTGTTCGTAGAAAATATTAACCACAACAGCAACTACAAGGAATTTGACCATAAATTAAGTGAATCCCCCACTCCCCAAATGTCTCTGCTCACTTTCTACTGTAGCCTACATATACACGTCCGTACATACACGCGCGTATAGACGTCCTTATACACGTACTTATACACGCGAGTATAGACGTCCTTATGCTATTATATATATTTTGTAGGGGGGCTTGAGTGTGCTAGAATGGGGCATTGTTGTTCGTTGACATTTGTTACCTCTATTAAGACATTTTGTGGGTAACAGTGGGTTGCCAGGTCACTCGCATACCTAGCCTGGCAACCCACTGGATTGGCGATTATTTATTTGTTTATTTTAGTATTTCTGAATTAGACTAATTTATCACCTCTCTTGCATTTGCAGTTTGAGTCTGCAGCTATCCACGAGGCAACAGTCGTCCAATTCAAGCGAAGGACTTGCGAAATCAGTTAACCTCATTAACTTTGGCCCACCAGAATCAATTTCCACCCATTTTCTAGGCTACTTGTCTTATTTAGCCTAAGTGTCATATCTCAAAAACGATTTACTGCAGCACATCCATGTTTTCACAAGAATCTTTCGGTAAACATGACAATTCTCGCTCTCTACCATTTTCCAGACAACCCGATAGTGCTGCAAGCATTGTTCTTACTTGGGGGCATGAACTAATAAAAAAAGGTTTTTGATGACAATGTGTGAAACGAAGGTATAATCCATCCTCCTTAGGCTAAATGTGCGAATTCGTGCCGAATGCCGATTTATCATTAAAAAAAAACAATTCTATCAGAGGCTGAGTCAATGTTCATTTTAAACCAAGGGTGCACAACACAGGTCCTGGAAGGCCTTGATAGCATAGTTCACTCCTGTATTGAATATAGCAACTTCGTTAGGACACATTTGCAGTCTGCCGCTGTACCATGGTGCTTATACAAATATCAGATCAAGATATGATTGAGCTAATGATAGCCTAATTAACAGCAGAAGTTGACACAAAATCCTGAAACGAATTAGTTGTGCACCCCTATATTAGACATATTTTGCTGAATAAACATTAGGCCTATAGCCTACTGCACTGCCAGAAAGCGCCCAATTTACCATGGCAGAAAAGCGAATGGTGATAGGCTACTTCAGCATAGGGATAAAGGTTATAGGCCTCTACGCTTACGTTTGCTGAATAGGCTACTATAAATGCAATTGTTCTAATAAATGGAACCGTTGTCTAACATTCCTTAATACAACAAATAGTATTCTTGCGAAGGTAGGTAGCCTATAACATACAGTCGCCTAGTGAATTTTCTACATTATTCAACATGCATGCAAATACAACACTTAGCTAAAGGCGTCACGACGAGGCCAATAGGCAGGCCTGGGTTACCGCAAAACCGCTGTCGTTCTAGTGTAAAGTGCCACAACCCTGTTTTTAAATAAAATAAAATTACAATGAAATAATTCTAGATAGGCTACAGTTCTACAAATTATAATAGCTGTTTCTTTCCAATTTTTTGACTCATCACAAGTAACTGTGTTATCTGACACCGTGTGGCAAGTTAACCATTCATTCACGTGGTGTAAAAAGAGTCAGCCAGTCATTGGCTAAATAAACATAAGTATGTAAATACGGTGCCATGATTGGATGCACTTGAGTCCCTCTGAAATTTGGCCCCACCTTCCAACATAGGCTATAGGCTAATGAACGGAATTTTCCACTAAACCGTTCAAGTTGAAGCAAAGCGAAATAGCTGCTGTTTATATTGCCTGTTGTATAGTCCGTTATATATTTTATTATTTAATTCCTGATTTTCAGGTAAGTTTAATAAGCATTATAAAATTAAAATATTGTACATTTTTGGACTAATCTTTTTAGCGTTAGGAAGGACAGATGGTTATGTATTTGTAGGCTACCTATGAATTATGGTCGTAAGCTTTCTTTGCCATGCTTACATTTACATTACATTTTACATTTTAGACATTTGGCAGACGCTCTTATCCAGAGCGACGTACATTAGTGCATTTTCCAACCTGAAACAAGTGCTGACTACTGTAACCAGATACGACCTGGATCTCCACAGATGTGCATCTAGTTATAATGTAGTTATCGCTAGGCAATAGAAAATATTCAGTTAGTAAAATAGTGTGTCGCAGTTATAAGACCCTCGAAGTTAATTGTCGCGGTTGCAAATGGTTACATTTAGCTTTGGTGGCTACAAATCGGAGAGAAGTCTGGCTCATTGTGTAGCCTAATGCTGGTCATCGCGATGCCTGTACAGAACATCGGAACATCCTGATTCTGGCTCAGAAGAATGATTTCTAAGTGACTGTTTTAGCTTTTCCCGATGCCCCTATGTTATTTGATAGTCGTGGAATATGAACATATCTTGTATCGAATCTTACTTTAGGCTATTTTACTGAACGCCGTCTGAACTTGCCCAGTTGTATGGGCGTAACGTTAGGGCGTGGAAAAACTGCGTGCCATAATTTGACATCCAGGGATAACGATAAAGATGTTAGATGTTTGTGAACATAAGAACAAAGAGCGTTTTTGGAGAGTTGGAAAGTTTTGGAAAGTGTGGTGTAGGAGAAAAAGGAAACAGGCATTGGGTGTTTAGGCTACTAGCCTACGTCACTTGGCTCGATAGATTTCTTGCATGCTCGTAAAAATGGAATTCTCTATATTGGAATGGCTGAAATTGTAAAAGTGCCAAAGAGCACGTCAGGACCAAAGGGTTATGTTATAGAGTGCTTTAGCAGTCAGCAGCCAGAGTTAGGTTGGTCAAAACTAGACAGTAGGCTAACGTAATGCTACAGACGCTATCTAACCCTCCCTTCTTTCCCATAGTGACTCCGCCTAGCAGAACCCTTTCATCTGTTCGATTAACCTGTCACCTTTCTATAAGTATGTCCCAGCAGCAAATCAGGTATGTACACTCAGATTCCTCTTAGGCGAACGCCTGGCATGACGCTCTTTTCTTATCTTCAATTTCTAGAGGAATTAATTCTAATTTAAGTGTGAAGTGAAGCACGCTTGGTTAGTGGAACCCTCTTGGTAAACAAAAAATTGCCTTTTTATTATTATATCGTTATTTATGGGCCAGTTACTGCAAATGCACAGGAAGCCAGCTTTATTTAAAAAAATAACTGCACTTGACGAAGAAACATAATGTTATTTATGTTAATTATGTTTTCCCCAGTCTCCCTGCAAAGCTCATTAATGGCGGCATTGCTGGAATTGTGGGTGTGACTTGCGTGTTCCCCATTGACTTGGCCAAAACCAGGCTGCAGAACCAGAGGCAGGGCCAACAGGTCTACAAGAACATGTAAGTGTTCAACACCAGTGTGTCCCTCTGGTGTTAAATACGCTCATTGAGTCCTTGGTGTGTCTCTCTCCCTCCCGCCAAATAGAAATTCAGGGTGGGTGGTGCTCCTGTCGCCTTTTATGTGAAAGCAAAGATTGCTCAAGAAATTGATCTTTATTACTGCTATGAAATGCTTTACAGTGGCCCAGGAAGGCAAGATGCGATGGTGAAATGACTGGCTTTTGCTGAGATTTCCCATAATGATGAAGACTAACATGTCTCTCAATTCAGGGCCTTTTATGACTGCGTGTTCACACAGTGGTTTGTGCTGAAGCCAAGCTTGAAGCAACACTTAGTTTTTGGGGTGTGTCTTGCACTTGTCAATCAAATATCAAAGTGGGGAGATTTAAACGCTGCATACCTACCGTTTACACAGCTGGAGTTTGCACGGAACACATACATACAGAATAGGTCACCAAACATTTGCTTACTTGATATGAAAGTAGTTGGCTTGACAGCTACTGTTTATTTCATGTAGCTAATGTTAGCTGTCCACCGCCATCAATCTTAAGTTAACGAGCACACTTGCTACCTTGATACACAGCAAACTATTTGACCGCTAGCTAGCCTTGTGTGGTTTGTTTATTAAAATTAATGTTGGCTCTCCATTTTTATATTTTGTGCTGCTTTTTTATCAACTGGGTTTTCCACCCGACTTTTGTTTTGCAATTGGGTGGATGTTGTTTCAATATGTTTTGCAATTGGGTGGATGTTGTTTCAATACGTTTTGCAATTGGATGGATGTTGTTTCAATATGTTTTGCAATTGGGTGGATGTTGTTTCAATATGTTTTGCAATTGGGTGGATGTTGTTTCAATATGTTTTGCAATTGGGTGGATGTTGTTTCAATATGTTTTGCAATTGGGTGGATGTTGTTTCAGTATGTTTTGCAATTGGGTGGATGTTGTTTCAATATGTTTTGCAATTGGGTGGATGTTGTTTCAATATGTCAAAACGAGAGTAGAGAGGAGTCTACTTGTGTAGAGTAAACACAAACCCAAGCTTCAAAGCAAACCAACGGCAGAGCTCCATTGAAAAACAATAGCTTCCAAGGCATACAACGCTCGACTAAAGTCCCATGTGAATGCACCTTTAGAGTGCTGCTATCTAGTGTGCCACCCCATTCATCTCCCTTGGTGTGAGTAATCCGTTTGGAATGCATGCTGCATGGAATGCAATGCTAAATCCCTTTTTAAATATCCAGTGAACTCATCTGTTCTTGGAAACAGACTTCAGAAGTTCAGCCTCCAAATCACAACAAGAGAACGCTGTGAATTTCTGCTGTGCGCGTGATGATTCAAAAATAGCTGCTGCTGCTGTTTTGTCAGTGACTCACCGGGTTTAACAAACAGGGGAACAGTTATCCACCCGTGAAGCGAAGGACAATTGCTGATTGAGTCTCCCAGGGTATGGGAGGGTTCAGTCAATTAGGGGTCCGTGATTCATCGCTATCTTGCGACGACCCCCCCACCCCCCAAATTTCAAATTGGCAAATTGCAAATTGGGGTATGAATTGGACATGCTCAACTCCATGTTGGGTGGCAAATTTATATAAAAAAAAGAAAGGCAACTTTGCAACCCATCATTTTTTTCTCGTTCTTCAGGGTGGACTGCCTCATCAAGACTGTCCGCTCAGAGGGATACTTCGGAATGTACAGAGGTAAGAAAGTTCCATACCTTGTACGAATGCATCACAAAGGTCTCCTGAATTATCTGTTTTAACCTGCTTTAAAGCTTACATGTATTTAGAACAAACTGAAACTGTTTTATATGCATGACGATATATCTGTATCCACTGTCGTAGAAATGTATTTGAAGCTGAACTGTTTTTTGCTGAACCGTGAAAGAAGGTTGTCATGAGGCATCGACCTTTTTACATTGCGAGATCACGTAAGAATCTTTAACAGGTCACTTTATATGAGTAGTTGCTGGTGGGAATTGTGTAAGGGTCAGTACACTTTTGGCAGGTGATATTGTGTACAGGTGCCAGTTTGTAGGCTGGGAGAGGAATGCTGTTGTTTGCATCTGTGTTTTTCATGTTACAGACGTGGGTCCCCTGGGATTTTGAAGGCTAGCCGATAAGGCGCAGCCACGCTGGAGGCAAAATCATTACATGGTTCTTACCACATTACCGCTCTATTTTAATTAGGCACCAACTGTTGATGTTTGTTTTTTTGTTTTTTTTTCAGTTTTTGCTCTTTGACCTCTCCATAGCCAAAGACCATCCTCTGTTGTCTTTCCTGTCTGTCTGTGTCCACAAGCACATCTGACATATCTAGCACTAATCTATTATGAGGTCCTTTTAGATGTAGATTCTAATTTCTGTGTTTCTTATGCTGTTTAAATTCTGAGGGGAGAGGGTCACACAGACTAATTTGTTTTCATGTGGCATAGTGTAGTTTTTCTAAATTTCTTTGCTTGACTCTGCATCTTTCCTGTTTCTGTCCTGTTTCTAATCTCTAGTTGCCATTCTGATCTCCTCCTCCTGTTTTAGATCACTTGTTGTCACTAAGTTTGCTTGTTTTGTTTCCTTTAAACTGCTGTCATGTACATGTGTAAAATCCCCCTCCATGATCACGCCAGTGCAGCACTCGTGATCCTGCCATGGATCCGTTGAACTCTGTTGAGATTTGTTGTACAGTAGAAAAAGCATTCATCGTTGTATTAAGGCATACTTATTTATTTTGGGTTGATGGTGGCGGGGAATGTAGTTTATTTATTTATTTATTTTTTTGTGTGCTTTTGTAAGCTTTTCTTGTCTGAAGTTTCACAATGTTTGGTTTGTCAGTTAATTATGAAAATTCTTTTTAGGCGCAGCAGTCAATCTAACCTTGGTCACCCCCGAGAAGGCCATCAAACTGGCCGCAAATGACTTCTTCCGCCACCATCTCGGCAAAACCGGGTAAGTCATTTTATAAAAGAGCTGAAAACTTATTATAATGGGTCTAATGCATGAATTTCAGTAACCCCTTGTAAGCACATGACGCCTTCATTTGCAGTACTTAAGCATTTAGAAAGTCTTAAGTCAAACTACATAGATTTTTATAGGGTGTGTTATTTCACCGTCTATATCAGGGGTAGGGAACCCTGGTCCTGGAGAGCCGCAGGGTCTGCTGGTTTTTGTTTTCACCTTAAATACAGCAACTACTTAAACCAAAGAAACCAGGTGAGGTGAGTTAACTGTAATCAACTGCTTTAATTGATCAATTAAGTGGGGAGTAACAACAAAAACCAGCAGACCCTGCGGCTCTCCAGGAACAGGGTTTCCTACCCCTGGCCTATATGAACTATAACAAAGCAAACCATAATGACCTGGTAATTCTGCTTCAAATGAGAGGAGTTTTCTTTTCCACTGTCACCTTTGGCTTACTATGTGGAGGGTATGGGATGGCTTACTATGTGGAGGGTATGGTATGGCTTACTATGTGGAGGGTATGGGATGGCTTACTATGTGGAGGGTATGGGATGGCTTACTATGTGGAAGGTATGGGATGGCTTACTATGTGGAGGGTATGGGATGGCTTACTATGTGGAGGGTATGGGATGGCTTACTATGTTTAGGGTATGGTATGGGATGGGATGTATTGTGAAGCGTATTCTTTGTAAAATGTTTTAAGTATATTTTGATTTAATTTAGAAAATATTTATGATGACAAATTATGCCCTCTGACAATCTTTGTCAATTGGAATAAATATTAAAAAAAACATTTATTTGCTTCCATGCTCTCTCCATCACATAAAACCCAAGAGGTGTTGAAAGTTTATTGGGTCATCTCCTGGGAGTCTATGCCCAGTTAAGTGTTAAATGTGCCCTGCAGGAAGGGGCTGACTGTGTTAAAGGAGATGTTAGCAGGGTGTGGAGCCGGAATCTGCCAGGTCATCATAACCACCCCTATGGAAATGCTCAAGATACAACTACAGGATGCTGGGAGACTGGGTAAGGAAGTAACAACATTCCAATGGTGTATTTTTCCCCACAGTTAAATCTTTAGAGTTATATTAATTTCCCTTTGACCTGGCAGCCAATCAGCAGAGAAAGTCAGCGGTGGTACCCTCTTCGAACCTGGCCACGGGGAGCACGGTGCTGAGCAGGTCCTACAACGTGGAGCTGACGGCTCCGCCCACTGCAAGGGCGGAGTCAGCGACCCAAATCGCCCGGGAGCTGCTGCGCTCTCAGGGCATCCGGGGCCTGTACAGAGGACTCGGGGCCACGCTCCTGAGGTAAGCACTCATGCATCCTCCATACTGGTTCATAGATGGGCCTCTCCATAATGTTTGGGACAAAGACATGTTTTTTTCTTGATTTGGCTCTGTACTCCACAATATTAGATTTGTAATCACGATACGCATGAAATGGGGATTTAATAATGTATAAAAATACATTTTAATAAAAGCTGACAATCTACACTTTAACCACATGTGTGCATTGTTTGATTACAAATATAAAATTGTGGAGTACAGACCCAAATCAAGAAAAGATATGTCTTTGTCACAAACATTATGGTGGGCACTGTATATTGTATATGGGCTGCATAGTGGCTAGAGAACTGTGCTGGCAACTTCCCAGCTGGGATGCTACTAGTACCCTAGAGCAAAGGTACTTAACCCTGAATTACTGCAGTAAATATCCAGCTGTATAAATGTGTGTAAATTGTGTGTAAATTAATTTAATTGTAAAAAAAAAGAAAAGAAAATTAATTCCTACTGCAGTATAAGCATAGCATAAGAAATCAAAAGGCAAACGTTGAAATTATGACATTTTTATACAAATATAGGTAGGCACACTGGATACAAGAGGATTAGATGGGTGCTGGGATTTGGTCCGGGTTAGTATGAGCTAACTCTTGTGTGCTAATATGTGTCTGTGCAGAGATGTTCCGTTCTCCGTTGTGTACTTCCCACTATTTGCTAACCTGAACCGGCTGGGCAAGGACTCTCCGGAGGGCACGGCCCCCTTTTACTGGTCTTTCCTGGCCGGCTGTTTCGCGGGATCCACAGCCGCCGTGCTCGTCAACCCTTGTGACGGTGAGCCCTGAAGACGTTGTTGAAATGTCACCTTGCCCCCCGCCCCCCCCCGCGGGCAGTTGGTAGGCACATTTCTGACCTGTAATGTGTTCTTCCCAACAGTCATCAAGACCAGGCTGCAGTCCCTAAACAAAGGAGCCAATGAGGAGAGCTACAATGGTGTGGTAGACTGCTTCAGGTAAGGCAGTGTGCTATAGCTGGTACGGAACTGGCCTTGCAACTCTGAGGTTGTAGGCTTGATTCCCAGCTGGGGTGCTGCCATTGTATCCTTGAGCAAGGTGCTTATCCTGAATTACTTCTGTAAATATCCACCTGTATAAATCGATTGTACGGAAAATAATTCTCTGGATTAGAGCGCTGCCTGCTAAATGCCTAAAATGTAAATGTAAGCAGCATCCCTTCCTGAATCCCCATGACCTTTCTGCAGTTATATCTGCTGCCTTTGCTTCCATCTTTTTGATGTTGTGGGGGATTTCTATTTCAGGGGTGTCCAATCTTATGTGAAAACGGTCTGATGTGGGTGCAGGTTTTTGTTACATCCCAGCAGTAAAACATCTGATTCAACTAATTAACTAATCCTGGTCTTCAATCAAATTAGGTGTCCTAGTGCTAGGCTAAAACAAACACCTGCATCCACACCAGCCCTTATTCGGGTAAGATTGGACAGGCCTGGGGCCACATTTATAAACGGTTCTGAGCAGACAAATGCCCTCAGAAACCTGCGTGAGTTTCCACACAGAAATTCAGATGTATAACATAAGAGAACCTGCGTACGCTGGACACCATTTGTACGCAATGTTTGGAGGCACTCTCATATGGTAACATCGTGATAGAAAGGCAGAGGGAGAAAATGGAAAACTTAGCAAAAGCAGATTTCCGACTTTCTCCCTGAGCATTCTTTTACTCAGTTTTATACATGTGGCCCCTGGTCTAGATTGTCGATGTGCTGCGGAAACCGTGTTGCTAGCACTCGTTGGTTTATGTGCTGCGTAAACCGTGTCGTTAGCACTGTGTTGCTAGTGCTGGTCGGTTTATGTGCTGCATAAACCGTGTCATTAGCGCTGTGTTGCTAGTGCTCATCGGTTTATGTGCTCGTTATGCTGTGTAAAGTGTCGTTAGTGCTGTGCTGCTAGCGCTCATTGGTTTATGCGCTGTGTAAAGTTTATCTTTAGCACTGTGCTGCTGACGCTCAACAAATACTTCCTCTGCTCCTGCAGTAAGATCCTGCGGAGGGAGGGGGGCTGCTGCCTTCATGAAGGGCGCAGGCTGCCGCGCCCTGGTCATCGCCCCACTCTTCGGCATTGCTCAGGTCATGTACTTCGTGGGAGTGGGAGAATTCATCCTGGGCCACAAGCCCTTCAGCCTCCACTCCCGCAGTGTAGTCTAAGGGTCGGGGAACTGGGCTCGCCACCCAGAGGTTCCACGTTTGACTCGCAGGCGGGGCACAGCCGTTGTGCCCTTGAGCAAAGGTACTTCACTTGAACTGCTTCTATAAATATCCAGCTGTATAAACGGATACTGTGTAAAAATGTAAAGGTGTATAAGAGCGTCTTCTAAATGGCAATGTAAAGTAATGCAAAATAATGTACTCCCCATTGCTCCCCAAGAGTACGGCCTTTCTAGACCAAACTCTCACTAAAACCGCAGAGTCAGTGGCGGCTGCAGCTCTGCTGAAATAACACCCTGAGGAGGTTGATGTTACAGAGCTGGTTTACATTTCAGCCTTGGCCTTGCTCTCTAGGTTTGACACGTTTACGTCAGTTTAATGACCAGTTCAAATCATGGCACCTGTCACTTCGGTCCCTGAGACACAGTGGAAGAGAGTTCCAGCTCTGGAATGTTCCTCTGAAATCTTCCCTCTATGAGGGTGTAAATCTCGATGCAGTTGCTCATCACGTTCAAACAAAAAGTGTTTCCCACCCATTTCCCCACTTGTTTTGTGTCAGTTTCGTTATCCACCGTGGGCGGGGAAACATTGTTGGTCACACTAAAAATGGTTTTGGCTGTTCTAAAGGACAGTATAATTTGGCACTAGTGAACTGAGTCAAATGTTTTGGGAGATAATTGGTGAGCTTTGGAATGACGCTTGAATTATTAACACTTAAAAAAAAAAAAAAAAAAAATATATATATATATAGGTACAAAATATATACAGGTGCTAAAAAGACCAAATGACTGCTACGTATGCAGTTTTACTCAAGTCAGTTGGTCTTTTGGGATGATGGGAGTTAAAGTCCTACAATATCAGCTTTGTGATAAAATGGATCAAAGTTTGCCAAATTGTTCATTTGTCAAATGGAGGGACCAAATTTGGTGTATTTTCTTTTGTGACTGATGTTGTCTGTACCGTGTCCACACAATTCACAATTCATAATTTCAGCTGCCAAGTCGATAAGTTGTGTTGTAGAACCTTTGTAATATTAGATGCCTATAACACAGAAGTAGTACACTTAACAGGCTTGACTAAGCTGATATGATTGAAACATTGTAAAACAATCAGAATATTCAAAGACTATTTGCATGGAACTGATTGTCTATTTTTATTGGTACTGTATATTCCTGAGAACTGTTGCAGAAGCTCAAATGTAGCGTTACGTGCGACTGAGTATCTGACCAAGCAACTTCACTGTTACATTTCATACCGGAACTACTGTTTATTCAGCTTTTAGCTGGGATACAGTTGGAACACTTTTTTTTTCTTTATTAAAGAGTACTGTCTTTATGAATTTATATTTCAATAAAATATATTCTACACCAATTGTCCGTCTAATAATTTAAAGGCAAACCTCACTGATTCAACTGGAAAGTACAGGCAAAAAGGAGTTTTTGTATGCGAAAGCATACCTTCAGTACATATCACATACCATCAGGCCCTATCAGTACTGCTGGCCTTTGAAATGTTATGAGCTGGTATAAGGCATTATCAAGGTGGACACACAGGCAACAGTGTTGAAGGCACTAACAGGGTTAACAGGACAAAATATGTTCTCCATGTAAAATGATGCTGAGTGCTTTATTGTACTCATAATTAATATACTCTTATGTTTACCTAAATATACATTTGAACTCATAACAGGGTTGACAATCCATGCTCAATTCAGCCATGTTTCCCGATACGATCATGATCATGCAAGCAAATGTTTCACATGAAGAAGGGTATTGCAACACTTTATTGAACATAATTTAAGAGTTTATAAAAACTGTTTCCTTAAATATAATTGGAGTAACATGGTTGATGTGTTAAAGGTTGTATCAGCGATTTTGGGTGACGTCACTTCTGAAGCGAAATCCCAAACAAACATACTTATGAATAATTATGTTATGTTTTAAAAAATAGTGTTCAAGCATCCAGAATTATAACCACGTTAATAACGTTTGTAAGAAACCAAACCGCTTGTAAATCCGTCAAGATTTCAGCGAGATAAGAGTATTAGCGTTTGTGCAGATTGTGATTGGTTGGAATACTGTTTATTTTGGTTTTGAGTAGTTGGTAGTACCATTTGTTTTTGTGTACGATCTCGGAGCATAGGCTGCCTACAGAGACGCGGTTTTTTGACGGCCTGCTTATGGGGCGGGCAGCTAGTGGATCGTGAGGAAAAATCAGATGAATGTGATCATTTATGTTTCGACCCAAAATCGCTGATACAACCTTTAAGCTAGCCGCCCCAAAAATAAAATCATTAGAAAAAAAAAAAAAAAAGGAAATACACTTTGGCCGTGTCCGAATCGGCACTCTTCCACACTGTTGAGTAGCCCTGGTGAGTAGATAGGACGAGAAAGTCCTTTTTTCAAATTGCAGTATACTTCAAACACCCGGATGACACTTACTTCCGGGGTTTCGCAGAGTACATTCGGGAGCACACCAAGTAGTACACAAACATTTTGGTCACATGCATATGACGTGAGGTTTCGTTTAAAAAAAGTGAGGCGCAGCTTCGCTGACGTTTTCCTTCAAATACAACAAAAACAACACGTGACATGGCAGCGCAAGGGTGGGGTGCGGGGTTGCCAGATCTTGCAAGACTTTCCAGACAAATGGCGACTCAAAACTAGCCCCAAATATATTTTTAACCAAAACCAACGTATTTTAAATTGAAATCATATTTTTACTTTTTTAAATAAGTCTGTGCTTTGCGACTTTTCATTTTTACCCGTGACTGCACTTTGAAAGTATCTAAATTTAACTGTAAAACCGCGGACATGGCAACACTGGGGGGACGTCTTATGATCTGCTTATGACACTTCCACAGTACATTTGGAAAATAGTATGGCGGACTGCTAAACAGTGTACATTAAACAGCACACTTCTGTCAGTGTACTGTTCGCAGAAGACGGTGCAGTAGATAGGGCTCTGATTCGGGCACAGCCGTTGGGTGCGTCCGAATATTCTTCACTCCCCACCTACCTTCCTCCAGTCCCCCACTACCACTCCTCTACTACCCGGAAATATGCAAAACTGCCTGAACGTTTTGAGTACAAGCATTTGAATGTACAGTATACAATTTACCTGACATTGCGGTTTGCGTCGAGACATTAATATGTAACCATTAATATGTAATTAAGATGTAATCAGCAACATTAGATTAAAACACAAAGATCCGTTTCCGGGGCACGGAGTAGAGGAGGTGGTAGTGGAGGAAGGGAGGGTGCATTTTTCGACTCTTGGGACGCACCCTTTGTATTTTTTTCCCCCACCAGTGAGATGATGTCACTTCCTGAGGAAGTGTTTTTTTCCATTGTTTTTTGTGTAACAGGATTGGCGGTTGATTGAAACACAACATTTCATTATTTTAGTTATTGCACATTTATTTATTTTTTTTTGTAGAAAACATAATTGCTGTGACAGAAGAACATTATGGCCAAAGAACAATGTTGACTTTTTGAGAAGATTTAAGGATTCTTTTTTATCAGTAATATTTCACACAGAACTTGAATGACCATGATAATAGACATTCCAGAATGCCGACATTCATTTTAAAACAATGTTCTTTCTTAGTAAAGATGCACATGCAGTTGGCTGTCATTACACTTTATTACAGTGAAATGCTTATTCTATACAAATGTGTTGATTCTTAGTTGGTTATTAGCAGTTTAATGGGATTTGTGAGAAATTTAGTTTGAGCTTTGCAAAAAGGACCATGTTGGTGGAAGGGCCCTGCTACAGTGCTGAAGGTAGCAGAGGCCCAACAGTAAACACAGTAACTTGGTGGCATTTGTGGGCACTGTAGTCCTTCTACATAAAGCCATGCATTACTGGAGGCAAATGACAGCATTCACATGCGCTCACGTGCTGGTCCAAGCTGCCTCTTTCAGCATACTGATGTTATTGCTCTGTCGTCTCCACATTCATAACAGCAGATGGCAGTATAGATTTCAGGCTTCTGTATGAATTCACAAAAAAATCTTGAGAGGGGATTAAAATGCAATCAAACATAATAAGGTAGGTTTAATTATGCATTTATTTTTAATGTAAAGCAGTTAAATGAACAAACAAGGGTGTGTTTTCATGAATATCTAGAATTGGTGACATATGGGAGCCAATACGCTTCAGGGCAATATGCACCAAACAGCACCACTGGGGCGACGATGCACAAATGGTTGTTTACTAGGTTTTGCATTTTCCTGCATGGCATGCGTGAATTCCAAATGAATTGTGCCATTAAGTGTGTCTTCTTAATAATAATATAGAAATCAAACCATTTGACGCTAAATTAGCCTGCCTTGCCAGAAATGGTTAAATTTCTGGAGTTGGAGAAAGTTCAATTGTTATTTAAGAAAAGACTGCCAAAGTAAAGACATTTGCTAATGAGTATAAAAAAAACCCTTCCTTTCATCTTGCATTTAAACATGGCATCATCGCAGCCAACAAAACAGTATTTCCCTGTAATACTACAATAATTCAAAAAATTAAATAAGGACATCTTATGAAAGGCATATTGAATCATTAATGTTCCATCCTATTTATTAAAAGCAACAAACACGGTGAGTACCCACAAACAAGCTGCCTGTATAATATTCACACCTCGACAGCACATTTTTAAATAATATAGAAGTTATAAATTCACGCAATATGTACAAGACCAAAGTACACCCTGTCAGTTCTGACTGTACATGGGAAACATCAACACCAGACACAAGGCCTATAACCATGACAGCGGTAACCACAGCAGTGCTAACACACCTAAGGCTAATCTTTGAAACTACTCTTCACCTGTCTGTGAATATACTGACCTAAAAGAAGCATTAGAAATGTGGAAGAAATATTGTTTGCACAGTACTGTTGATCAGATCAGAGTTTTGATGCGTTCCTGTCACATCTTCAGTGAGTATAATCAAGGCATATCTTGTCCTGTGTTCATGGACAGAGAACTGTGACCCAGGCTGGGTTTAGGTTATTCTCTCTTTGGTACAGTTTTCCTCAGTAAAGGCCAACACCAGGGTCCTGGAAGGCTGTAGTGTCTGCCATCCAAAATGCCTTTGTTTACAAATAAATTACCTGAAAATTGAATTTGGAATTATCTGTATGTATGTAAATATCAGTGTATTGTAATTGGAATATCAGCTGCAGTGACAGGTGTCGATGGCTTTCTTGTACATTTCTTTCTAAAACTAAAGCCATCTGACCTTTGTGTAACAATAGCCACCCAGTCCAGAGATTCAGGGAATCCTGGGTAATGGTGTTTCACAATGACATCGGCAAACTGCTGTCAAAGTGCTGCCACTGAAACCCATTACTCAGTATAGGGGTGTATATACAGTGATGAGAGAATGCTGGCCTGTTGAGCTACCAGCCAGGGAAGAATGGTACGGTCACTATGCTACGGAGTCCATGAGGACCCAGATCAGACTGCCAGGGAGGGGAGAGGAGGACGAGGATGAGGAAGAGGGTGAGGGTGAGGGTGAGAGTGGGCAGGGTAGGTGAGATGAAGAGGGGGTTCAAAGGGCTGTAAGGTGTCTAGATGACATCTCTGCTGTTCCGTATCGCACAGCAGAGCACCATACTGAAGACCATACCGATGATCTGTGGAGAGAAAGAGGTCTACCTTTAAACACCCCTACATACAGACTATTATTATGCACCACTACCATTAAAGACCCCTGCATACATTATGTATCATAGACATACATTTAACATAATACATATCAAATATTTGTAATCAGATACGATGTACAAATGCACACATAAATATATCTGTTTCCTACGGTGGGATGTCATTATCCTTCCTATTACAGAGAAACGTACCATCGCTCCTGCAATTCCAATCCCCACATATCCAATGATAAAGAGCTTGTTGTTAAAGAACTCCAATATGGCTGTCTCACAATCCTGAGAATACACAAAGCAGGAGGGGGGGGGGGGGGGGGGGGGGGCATTAGCAATGGTCTCAGAGTGTGATTATGAAGTTTCCATCCACGTGACATGGCACTCTTAAAGCATTATAGCTTGTGCCATTCCAGGTCATATAGAAGCAGGATTACCTCATTACACCTGCTTCTAGCAAGACTGGAATGGCTCAATGCGCTATGCACATGGGAGTTCCATCTCTCATAAGATTAGAAAACATACTTATAACATTTTTATAAACCGTGATAGTATTTGTACTGGCACTTGAATGAAAGCAGGTTCAAAGGGAATTAGAGCTTCCGGATCTTTCTTTGATGCCTGGGGTTATGTATCGTTTAGTCGTTTATAATCTCCACTCCTCCCTCCAGGATTCCCGCAACATCACACAGGATTTTATCTTGAATATCAAATTCTTTTTGATTGCGTAGCCAATCAGATGTAGGGGATTATGGTCAAATGTAGAGAGCAAAATGTCCTCAGTAAATTTGACCAGAACACTGGAGTAAACATCCGCACTCTTTTGAAAAGAGCTGTGGGGTCTTTAATGAAAACAGTGAGGGCCTTCATTTAACATCATTTAACGTGTCGACCAAGCGTTACGAATAGACATTTGCCAAGCATGTACAAAAGGCATTCCTTGGCAGAAAAGGACTATGTAGTGGTCATGGTGAAATATAGGTGAATGGGATGATCATTTCTCCTGCTGTGGTAACACTATGTAGCTCTGACCTGTGGGACGTCTCAAACTGACATATTGGTGGAGGAATGATAGGGAGGATGGATCCACATCGGCTAGAAAGCATATCTCTCAGATTGACTTATAACCTCAGAAATCTCTTCCTGATTCAGGGAGTAAAAAAATTCTGTCATGACATGGATATCATACTGTGCATTATATTAAATAGATTGTTATAGACACAACACAAAGATTGACCTAAAATATTATGGCACATAAATTGCTGAGGCACCAGATAAATAGGCTACGTTACCTTTACTTTGCTATTGGCTGATGCTTCAGGGCAGGGGGCGGAGTCCGACGGACCTCCCCCACAGCAGTCCAGCTACAACAGGGCAAAATCACAGAGGAGGCGTCACCCTGTTTTAGATGTCTGGCACAACCTTCACCCCAGAACGACACACCCCCCCCCCCCCCCCCCCTCCACCTCCACAGTAGTGAAAAACATAAATATACATTATTACAAGTACGCCAATTTCATTTTTGCTTAGAATAAATTATTGTTATTATTGTTATTGAAATACTAATATTTTATTATAAAGCGTTTAATAAATTGTCTAGATCAAAATATCTCAATTTACTTTGTGTGGATATGGCTACATGCTAAGTGCTTGTTAATCACGACACGGGTTCATTTAGTTGTTTATCGGCCTCCGAATAAAAATGAGCAAAAAAATGTACCCTTGAGCAAAAGTATTTCACCTAAATTGCTTCAGTAAGTATCCACAATGTAAATTAATTTGATGTAAAATGAAATCTGTGCTAAATGCTGAAATGTAAATATGAATGTAATATGAAATGTAATGAAATAGTGGAATGTATCACAAGATTCATCAGAAAAGCACACAAGCTTCAGAGAAAAACTGTCCTGTGACAAAACTCACAACGTCATGGTAGATTGATGCTATGGTGCTGTTGGTATTTTCTTGGATGGATCTATCATAGAACATTTGTATCTCTTCAATGATCTGAAATAGAAAATAAGAAAGTCTGACCTTAAACTGAACAGGCCTGTATATATTTGTGACAATACCAGACACATCCATTATAAATGCCAGAGCCCGATGTTCCTGGCACGTTGTGGCAACATCTTAACAGTGTGGAAGAGCTACAATAACCTTTTCCTACCTTGTCTTTGTTTAAGAATCCAAACACACCCGCAGCAATCTCAGCACCAAAGATAATCAAAAGGCAGGCAAAAAACTGCAAAAAAAAGAGAGGAGAGAGAGAGGGACTGAAATTAGACAAGCCAACCACTGTATGACTTTCTCCTTTGATGGATCGGATTACAATTTCCATTTTGTATTTAGGAATCGTTTGTTGGAAGGGAGAGGTAACACAGCAGCTTGTTCCAGAGAAGCACTTACCGATCCCAGTAGGCACTGCGACTCCCGGACGGCCCCACAGCAGCCAAAGAACCCCACCAGCATCATCAGACCCCCCGCACCAATCAGGATGTACACACCTGGGGAAGCACAGGAAGGGGAGCGGAACAATGAGAGAAGTCTCCCAATCACCAGGCAGATAACAAATCACAGGAATTGCACACTTACTAATCACTGTTCAATGGCACGAATGCTCGTTATTTTAATTGATGGCATGGGTACCTTTAACCAGTGATGCCTTTGAATTTTTGCAACAAAAAAGGTCAATAAGCACACTCCTGTTACCACAAAATGTTAAAAAAGGACTAACGCATGAATCGCTTGGCCCAAGTGTTACGTCATGAACTCAAGGACCAACCAGCAGAGGGCAGCATCACACTGGAACTGTAACACAGCACAACTAAAACTGAACAAATCAATGGAAGTTTTATGTAGCACAAAACACCTACATTTTCCAGGATCATGCAATGAAAAATACAAATATATCACAAAAAAAAACAGACTTTCAATTATGGTTCTGCAGGTGGCAGAGCTAAAAAAATAAAAATTCAGTCCCCTGAAATCTCCCTCTTCTGAACACACTGAAACCATGTGAATATACAATACAATATATACATATACACTACTCACAAAAAGTTAGGGATATTCGGCTTTCGGGTGAAATTTCAGGATGAACCTAAAATGCACTATAACCTTTACAGGTGAAATTAATTTGACCTTCTCTAAACTTTTGAATGCACATGTCCAACTATTCAATGTTTCAGTACTTTTTGCACAACTTGCTGTTCTCTAACAAGGAGCTGAACGGCAAAATTCACAACAGGTGTTTGATCCATGAATCGACTAATAAATTTCCTGGTTCAATTAGAATTGGTATTTAAACAGTCCTCTTCATCATGCTGTTCACATTTTGACATCATGAGACCAAGACGACACCTAACAATTGATCAACAGTACCTCGCCATTGCGAGGCTTCAAACAGGATTTTCTCAGAGGGAAGTGGCCACTGAGCTTAGAGTGTCACAGAGTGTCATCAGCAGGTTGCAACAGAGATACAGAGAGACTGGAAGAGTCACAGAAAGGCATAGAAGTGGACGTCCTTTGGCCACATCCCACACTGATGACCGCTTCATTGTGAACAGTGCCCTGCGGAACCGGATGATGAATGCCACTCAACTCCAGGCACATTTAAGGGAGGTGAGAGGCACCCAAGTGTCACGTCAGACCATTCGAAACCGTTTACATCAGCGTGGTCTGCGTGCTAGACGACCTGCAAGGGTACCTGACCACACCACCAGGCACAGGCGTCATCGTCTTGCATGGGCCAGGGAGCATTTACGCTGGACGAGGGACCAGTGGGCCTCAGTGCTGTTCTCTGATGAAAGTCGATTCACGTTGAGCAGAAATGATGGCCGCCAACGATGTTGGAGACGTCAAGGAGAGCGCTATGCATCAGCCACTGTTGTCACCAGACGACCCTTTGGTGGTGGCGGTGTTACAGTGTGGGCAGGTGTGTCTAGTCAATACAGAACTGCCCTACACTTTGTGAATGGTACACTGACAAGCCCATACTACCTGAATAACATCATTAATCCAGTCATTGTGCCCCTGCATGAACAACACAGGCCTAATTTCATCTTCATGGACGACAATGCTCCAGCTCATCGAGGTCGCATCATTAGGGAAAGGCTGCTGGAGACTGGGGTACCTCAAATGGAGTGGCCTGCACTTTCTCCAGACCTGAATCCCATAGAAAACCTATGGGATCAGCTGACTCACCGTGTAGAGGCTCGTAACTCTGTACCCCAGAACCTCAATGACCTGAGGGCCGCCCTTCAAGAAGAGTGGGATGCCATGCCTCAGCAGACAATAAGTCGACTTGTGAACAGCATGAGACGTCGTTGTCAAGCTGTAATTGATGCTCAAGGGCACATGACAAGTTATTGAGACATTGACATTTTTGTTGTGGTATACCCACCACTGTTGTTGGCTTTTGTTTCAATAAATTGTTTGAGATGAGGAAATCACCATTGCATGCTTCTACTTAAATGCCCTACTTTCATGATACGTATAATATCACTGTAGCGTGAACTTACATTTTCCATAAATTTCACCCGAAAGCCAAATATCCCTAACTTTTTGTGAGTAGTGTATATATACTGTATATACAGTATATATACACATTGAGAGATGAAACAAGAAATGGTACAGCAGGTTCCTTATTTTTTGCAATTTGTGACGATTCTGACATGGGCGATCATATGATACTCAGCCCTCGGACAAACAGGGTATCATTTTAACATTATCAAGTATTTTACTGCCAGGGTATCTGAACTGTGCGTGTGTGGCAAATTAATTTCAAAATGATATCTACACACATGTGAATGGCTGCTGTTAGAAAGTCACCTCAGGTGGAAACAAACCTAATTTAAATTTAGTGTGGTATGCAAAGTACGTAAAGCCAGATAGTTACAACACTTTTTCTCAGCATCACCCCAGTGAATTGATCATTACGGACACTGGTGATTCAGAAACCTAGTGACTGAATCAGAACCTGAACCTGCTGTTTGTTTTGTTTGTTTTCTTTAACCAAGTGAGATTCACTCAATGTCAGATGTGCTACATTAATATTATCCTCTACTACTGACTCAAAGCCAGTTAGAGGCAACGGTGTGGCCCCTATTTTCAAATACTATGCCTGACTTCCCCTGGTGCTCAGTTTATGGTACCAGCACATTTTTGCACTGTGTTCATATTACAATTGCATACAGCACACAATGTTTTGCAACAATTATAATTTTTTTATTCATTTAACACTTACAAAGAAAAAAGGGGGGCGGACACATCAAGAGATATGAACCAAATATCCAGCCTTCCAGAAAAGCAACCCCGGTAAGCGCATCAGTGACCCTTCACATTTTATGATTTATGAAAACTTCGTACATCCAGCAAAAGCCTTTTACCTGGGATTTATGTTTTCACAGAACAGCAGCACAAGGCTGTCTTGTAAGACCATTCAAATTTAATAAATCCCTTTGCACGCTGAGAGCGATAGTGATTCCGGTGTGCGGGGGCTTACAGGAGCTGTAATTATTTGCTGCTGTGTCATTATTATTGATCGGGCCTGATAGACCAAAGACCAATCCATAATTAGTGTGGGACTCAGATGGGGACAGATGGTCTTTTAACAGAGTTTAACAACTTTCCATTAGCTGGAGATCTGTGCATGGTTATGGCAATCAACAGAGAAGAAGCTGATTGGATAATGGGGAACAATAACAAGTGGCTCCTGAGGACAATCCTAATTCAAGATTTGCCACTGATTTTAAATCCCTTAAAATAATTTCAATGCAACACATTAATTTTCTTTCCCTACGTTCCCTAAGCAGTATTTGAGAAAAATGAATGGCAAAGCAGCATTTCACATCAAACAGAAATACACTGTAGAACTGCCTTTTCTTTTTGCGTTTGACTGAATGCATTTTTTGGGCATTTTTTTTTCCACACAGTGCACACCAGTGCCTGAAGACACAGGGGGCACGTGAGGGAGGGCATTACAGACACTGCTGGGGTTTTGGGCGGGTACCATCTGTAAGTAAAACAGATTCGCCACACAATGAAAGCAGTAGTCATATTGCCATGGCGCCCGACTCAATCTAATGAGGAAAGAGTAAGGCAGGATTACAGTTATAGTGCTGCCCTTCCTTCCTCTCCCCCCCAATGCAGCATTTTAATTGGTATCCACCCTGGGGGGTCGCCTTCCCTGGTGCTGTGTGCAGAGTTTTGAGGGTGGGGGGGGGGGGCAGTGCTGGGTTTTAATTAAACCACACGGGGCCACTTGTTTGTTGGTCTGGTACATACTCCCCCAGTGGAACTAAGATACAGCGGAGAAAGATAGCAGGTTTATTGCAGCAGGGTGCAGCTATCGCTCACCACAATGCTAAAGAGTAGCAGGGAATATGCAAGATGGGCTATGAGCAGAGGGTGGCTGGATCTGAGGGTCAAGTATTGCATTGACAGCATTGGGCTCCTGTGTAAGGAACGCTTGATTACTGGAAGGTTACACAAGGCAAATGTGCTCATAAGTAACAACGAGAACGCCACGTTTGCCTTTAAGATGGAAGTGGAGTTAACATGAGTTGTGAGGCCTAAAGCCATTGCACTCTGAATCTGAATGCTGACTGGGGGGGGGGTTAAATGATGAGGGTTTACACCATCTGCTTACAGCTCACAAAACCTATCAGGCCTTGATAATATTTATAGTGTTGCCCTCGCAACCCAGAAGATTCGCATTCTCCATAATTAACCGTGGCCCCATTGTGAGACTCCTCCTACCAGTGCTGTAGCATATGGATATTTTCTATGCTCTCCATATTTCCTACACTCTATACATGTGCAAACAGTGTCACTTTCCCATGTAACACAGCTCTGATTGAGTGACTATATGGCCGGCAGAAAGAGATGCTTGCTAATAACAGTTACAGGGAATTATACACATTAAGGAGATAAACTTGTGTGGGGCTATGGAACACTTCATGGGTCAGATTTGGCTTGTTTTGTCAGCATCAGCAAAGACTTCAGATCCTCAACTGTTTACTGACAGCTACACCCTGAACAATAGACTCCAGGTGACGAGCCAGACGTCAGAAATATTACGGTTAGAGTATACATACTGTCATCTATGTTTTATGGCCACATTAAAAAAAAAAAAAGACCATACAATTTGTCAGTCCCTAGGCAAACGTTACTCTGGCCTACAGCAGTGTGACAGCCAGGATTAATATGCCCTCCTTCAAGGTGCTGAAATATCAGTGACTGGTCCTCATGGATACATCACATCATATCTCCAGACTGGAATTCAGCCAAGCTACCACCTTGTTACCCCGAGGGCCTTGGGAGAGCTCCAGCTGTGATCCTCCACACGCCTTCCCTGCAAATTATCACTATTGTTACACCACTCAATCTGAATTTAACGGTGTCTTAATATCAGAAGCTGCATTTTGGTGCCACTTTCCCCCCAAAAATTAGTCTACAGTGGTCATAGCATTTAGAAGCACAATGACCGTGTGTCTTGCCAATCACTTGGATCAGCCGATCGTGGAGCAGCAGCACAATTTGAGATTTGAGACACCAGTGACCCAGGCACAGAAAACCTAATAGACTCTGCGCAAGACAACCTGACCTTTGCCTAACACAGGTCAAAGGGTACCAACCAGCTATAATGTGGAATTCTAGCACCATTAGTGGGTGGACTGAACTGAGGCAGTAAGTGTTGTGCCACTAAGCAATGGCAGCGCTTCATTGCCGAGTGCCATTTTGTCAGCATGGTTGACGTAAGAATTGTTTAATTGTTTTATTCTCCTTATTGGCAGGAGCCAGACTGGTTTAATTGTTTTAGTCTCCTTATTGACAGGGGCCAAAAGAATGGAGTCGTTGTGTAATGTGATGATGTCAGAAACTGAGATATTCTGACTGTGATGTCAGTTACACAACTGGCTGCACCAATGTAATCTCTTTACAATGCAAGCAAAAGAAGGCTTTTAGTAAGATCTAACCACTAGAGCATAGACTTTCACCTAAAGATTCTGCCTAGGAAACAGAAATATCATGACACAAAATGTGCTTACATGTGATGTCATTACTCTGATGGGACACATTTACTGTAATGCCATTTTATACAGGACTGGGGTTATTTATATAAAAATGACACATTTGGTGAATTTTCTTTGCTACATTTTCTCATCAAATAGTAGCGATGGCAATAAAAATATTACTGGCCCAACCTGGTCTCAGTTTTCTGTTCACTTAAACATGAGCATTTCAGGCTGTAGTTACTGGTGTACCACTGGTGTTTCTCACGGTGGGGTGTCAGGTGCGCCTTCCTGCAGGTCATCATTCCACCATGTGTCAGTCCAGTTGTCAGTCCATCAACATCACCAGCATGACGTCCGGTTTCTCAGTACACGTAGGTGCTGCAGTCGACCAATGCCCAGTCACCACACTTTGGGTTGCGCTAATGCTGCGTTCACTTCATATGGGACAGATGGTAACTATGAGCTTCAAACTTGGAAATACCGTTCACGTCAGCTCTCATGTCGTAAATATTACTTTTGATTTATCCCACTTGACATCACCAGTGCGGAAATGGCCTACAACAGCCTACCAAGCATGGTGGTGAATTCTGTTATCAAATATAAGAAATAATTTTAAAAATAATCAGAAAAAATAACCGTATAACTGTCTGTTGTTTATCAGATTTAACAAATCACCTGACGACATGTCAAAAGTCCGTAGGCTAGCTACAGTCGAATCAAATGTTCAGCAAACTTTGGCAAAATGAGCCAAAATGGCGATAGTTGACAAAAACAACCGTTTCCGGCAAACCTCCATCTTTTCTCTGGTGATCTTGCTGTTAAACGGGTTCATCCGAGGTCAACGCGTGAACGCTTCCAAGTTGTTGTTACGAGCAAGCAAGTTATATCTGTAATTCCCAGATGACTGCGTGAATGCAGCATAAGCTACTGTGACATCATATCCTGCCCACGCCAAGCAGAGACCACCCTTTCCCTTTATCTCAGTAACTATGGGCTCTGCTTCTCCTAAAACCAACACATTCTTAGACTGTGAGACATATGCAAAGCCCCAAGTCCAATATTGAGGTTAATTAGCCTCATGGAAGAAGAATCTCACAATGTCCAGTAGACATGGTCAGGGACAAGGAATGTTGGTTAAGTCTTGAGACTGCAGAACAGTTTTGTTCTGAGGTTATGTAGAAAAACACACCCGCTCCCCTAATCCTCCTGATTTCAAATTTCCATGAGTGTACATTTCAGAGGAAACTGGTCAATAGGCCTGAAGTTCTCCTCAGGGAAATATGCTGAAGTTATTACTGAATAATTTTACACAGGCTCTTGTCTTTCATCATTTGTGAAACCTGCAGTGAGAGGACATAAGATGCTTTGTTCCAGGAGAGGCTGATAATCTTTACACTTCTAGAGTTGAATACATTTATTGGAGAAAAAAAAAAAAAACAGTGATTTATGATTATTCCGATATTAACAGGACAAGTACTGCAGCAGAAACTGCTCTTGGGCCAAGAAATGTCTTAAACAAGGATACAACCAGAGATTAATTAACCATTTTATTTCCCAGAGAAACCTAATAATTAGTGCTGCTGAATGTGTTGGCGGGTTTCATATAGAAGTGTATCTGTTTCTTTGATCATTGCAATGGTTCATTATATTGTTAATGAACCTCTAGGATCCAGCCAAAAGCATTCTTTATGGTTATGAATATGTATAGCATGTACGTTCTGACACCAACACCATAACAAATGACATTAATATCTTTGTCCATGCACACAGTCGTCCATCTCTAATACTCTTATATTAAGATTAAATGTTGGGGCTCACCCATGAAAAAGGTCTCCGGAGCACCCTCCTTAGTGAGAAGTGAAACGATGTCCGGGTCGAATCTGAGCCAGAGTCCCACGGCCAGCACCAGCGATCCCACCAGCTGCCAGAGATACAAACAGTTCTTTGTCATGATAAGTCTTTGACAAAAAACAACATTCAAACAAAAGCAAACACAAGTTTGATTATTAAAATAACTTTTTGCAATAAGTAATTCACTGTGAACACTGAGTTTAATAATAGATTTTGGACAACAGATGTAGTAATAGTCACAAATGTGGACAAGCAGTTAGAGTGCTGGATTCTGCGCTTGAAGATCATAAGCTTGAATTTGGGTCTAGTTTTACACCCATAAGTACCCCCCAGCTACCACAACTGCAGGACAAATACGACTCTGGTATGGAATTTCTTTAAGTTATAAACCAATACAAGCACTGCTGATTGAAAAGGGCATAATAATAACAGTTTGTTTCACTAAGAGTAGAGTTTTACACTTTCCAAGAGCACAGAAGACATCATTAAGTGTTTACGTTATAGCAGTGTGCTCTTCATATTTGTCTTGGTAACTTTCCATTTCTTGAGTGAGGGTGAAGAATGTATTTTCCGAATCCCAGTAACAGCTGTGTTTTGCCATCCAATAAAACTGTGAAACAGCACGGCTTCTCACGTCCATATGATGAGAGTAATTATTCACCAGTCTTTCAGTTTACATATTTCACTGACATAGCAGATTGTGTTGTCTTGGCCACCAAAATAATGTCATCACATTGGGATCTTTCTATAAATCATCAACAGAAAGAAGGATTGTGGGAAAAAAAATTTTCGGCTGCACGTCCTAGCAGCTATGCCTTCTGGGTACCAATCTTCACTGTAAACTTCAGATTGGTCACTGGCGGAAAAGACCCAGTTTGGAATAAACATTCACGAGTTCACACTACAGCATGTCAATACAGTCTCAGATATGGGCTACAGCAGGCTAATGAAACGGCTAATTAGCTGTGATGTTGGGCATCGTTCTGGAAGATACAGCTAATAATTAAGCATTTAAAGTGGACTCCATCGCTAACAGGTTGTGCTTCTCTCCTTTCCAAAGCTCATTTACTGTGACAGTCCAAAGAAAAACCTGATTTAAGACCAAAGAGCAGGGTGGCCCGCGCATGTGCGCCGCAGAACGGATGAAATAACGGGTCCGGCTCACCGCATGCCCAGCCGCGCATGTGCTGCGGGAGCTCCGGGATGCGGGACACCAGGGCGTGATGCAGCAGCAGCAGCGCTACAACGGGTCGCATTGTGGCCTCTGATGCGACGTGAGTGAGTGAGCGAGAGAGCGATTATCTCACTGGAGACTGGAGCAGACACTCTCAGCCCGTTTTAGTTTTTCGTGTCTGCCACTCAGGCAATCCTGGTATGAAGAGTCACACTGATGGGGCGAGTGATGTGGTTTGACATGACCAGTGCGGAAATGGCCTACAACAGCCTCCCAAGCATGGTGGCGAATTCTGTGGTCAGATGTAAGAAAGAATTGAACAAATAATCAGAAAAAATAACCGTATAACCGTCTGTTATTTATCAGATTTAACGGATTACCTGACGACCTGTCAAAATGTCTGTAGGCTAGTCGCATCAAATGTTCAGCAAACTTTTGCAAAATGAGCCAAAATGGCGATAGTTGACAAAAACAAACGTTTCCGGCAAACCGCCATCTTTTCTCTGGTGATCTTGCCGTTAAACGGGTTCATCCGAGGTCAACGCATGCTCTAAACCGATGCCCCGTTGGGTGGTGCTGAAAAAACTGCGTTTTTGGGGGGGCTGCCTGTACGTCACTGCTTAGTCTCTCCATGGGGTATGTCCCTTTCCCGCTATACCTCTGGACCAGAATAAAAGTTTTACGTAAAACAGCTCTTCAGCTGCCTGTAACATCATCAGCCAGGCCCCGCCCCCGCTTTACTCCACCCCATTCAGGGTTTTCCATCTGCGATCCTCCAGGCATGCAGCACTGCAGGTAATGGTGTGATGCAATAGCCCCGTACAGTAGGCCTGTATCAGGCATTGCAGGACAATATTGTACAAAAAAAAACAGTACAATAGGGCCCCAGGCCCGCCACTTCTACCCCAAACTCCCTCACTGTCCGATTCTTCTCTAATGACAAAGGACTACTGTCTGCCGGCTGGGGCCAGACCACTAGCAGGACGGCCCATGAAAATCAGGCCACCTGGGGGGGGGGGGGGGGTACAGCAGGAGAGGGGAGTCCCCACACTGTGTGTGTGTGTGTGTGTGTGGGAGGGTGGGGTGGTGGTGCGGATTTCATACATTAAAAGTGAATGGACTGTGTTGGGTCTGGCACATTAAAAACCCCCAGAATATAGGCCACTGGGATATCTGTTCCCCGGTGCAGTGAATTTGAGTGGATGATGAGGATGTACTCTATGGCTGTGTCTCAAACGGGAAAAATGCTGCCTTCGAAGGCAGCATTTGAAGGCAGGAAAGCATCGAGGCGCGTCTCATTCGAAAGTTTGCATAAAGCGCTGCCTTCTAAGGCGCCTTAGAAGGCAGCATTTGAAGGCAGCATCGCATGTATCCTTCACCAGATATGACTCTTTGCGATGATCTCAGGCTTCTCACTTCCGTTAAATTAATGGCGGCCGAAAACAATGACGCGGTATTTGCCGCAGCACCAGGGGAGCTTTTTTACAGTCTGAATATGCAGTAAACTCCGTAATTTGTTGTAGTTATATTTAAAAATGCATTTTAATTATTTAATACACTAGAATCGTGTATCTGATGTTTTTAAGCCTCTGTGAGCTTTCCAGTAACTAGCCAGCTAACTTGCTAGCAAGCTGACGTAGCGTAATGAACAAACGCAAACATGATCTCACTTGACACTATCCTGCCAGCGTGACATTATCCTGCAAGACAGCAAGACACCAAGACAGCGAGGCAGAGAGGCAGAGAGGCAGAGAGGCAGCGAGGCAGAGAGGCAGCGAGGCAGCGAGGCAGAGAGGCAGCGAGGCAGAGAGGCAGCGAGGCAGAGAGGCAGCGAGGCAGAGAGGCAGAGAGGCAGAGAGGCAGCGAGGCAGAGAGGCAGAGAGGCAGAGAGGCAGAGAGGCAGAGAGGCAGCGAGGCAGCTGCCTTCGGTTTGAGACACAGCCTATGACTAATCTGAGCAGGAGAGAAGGCTCTTAATGGGGGGGGGTAATGAACAGGTCCAACAATGCGGGATTGCTCTCATTGCATTCAGAGTGCCAATGCGAGCACCTTCACTCGAAGAGTTCCTGACCATACACTTCACAGTTGCACATTTATAACAGATCGAGCAAATCACGGATCGATTTCTAATCACGTTGTTGCCATGGAAACAGTCGAAATGTAACTCCTCTTTGCTTAAACCATACCTGTCACCCTTAGGATCCACAACATTGCTCATAGGCACAGAATTTGTTTTTTCTCAGAAGAGAAACTACCCTGTTGGTTACTCCACTTTTAAAGGGTGAAGAATATCCCTAGAAAACATCGTTATTAATAATAATTTCTGCAGTTAGGTGCAAAACCAAAGGGAGACAATTAAACGTTATGAATGTTTACGATTCAACTTTTGATAGTTAAACTTAAGGGATTAGCCCACATGTTATTAATGCATGGGCACCTAAGTCTACTGACCTAGGCTCAGGAAATGTGCAGGCTTAGCTTAAAAACTGTGGGCAGTCGCAGACATATGAATTTCACCAGATTGTGATTTTCTTTAATTTAAAGTGACTGGACTGTGTTGGGTCTGGCATATTAAAAACCTCTACGGGTAGGCCACTGGGATATCTGCTCTTAGTACAGTGAATTTGAGTGGATGATGAGGTTGTACTCTATGACTAATCTATGCTAAAGTGGCCCTTTATTATGGCATCTGCAGGCACCAGGTCTTTTAAATTATTAGTCAAAGGTAACAAATTACATTTTTAAGTTTTTATATTTTAGGCACTAGCAGAAGCTCTCCAGAGCACCGTACATAGCTTACATTGTACATGCAATCCACTTATATAGCTGGGTATGAACTGAAGAAATTTAAATACCTTGAACAAGGGTACAATTGGTACTATTAGTTTGTAAAACATTATCCCTCAATAAATATGGACTCAGATTAACTTTACCATTACCGTGGAAAGGAGCAGTATTTGAAATTTTGTCTGAACCAGCCATCTGTCTACTGATCTGTGGGAAATGGAAGTCACTGTGGTCAGCTCCATTGCAATGCACTGCTGTGGCCCTGAGAGAGGCACTTAACCTGATCTGCTTCAATAAATATATACCTGTGCAAATGGACCACTTTAAAATGTAAATGGTGTAAATCACCCATGGATGAGGGAATCAGCAAATTTGTTTAGATAATGAAACGAGAAAAAACTGTCTCTGGGGCTCACAGAGAAAAAGGGGCTTTTCTGGGGCTCCTGGAATGAACATAAAAATAATAGTAAAATGAATTTCATTAGTGTACTCTGTCAATCTCTCTCTCTGCTGCGTCCATCTGCACAGATTCTCTTAGATGATGTGGGCAAGTCCGCCCTCCGCAGTACAGTACAAAACAGACCGGGGGGGGGGGGGACTCTGGGCTGTTCCAGGTAAATTTGCAGGAAATGTAACAGGAAACAGAACTTTCAGGGTTCCGTTTCCGAATGCTTAGATGTGTCAAACTGCGGTACGACTTTGACACAGTTTAAAAACAGGAAGCAGACAATCTATCCGTCAGGTCTTTGCTGTTAGTTCTGACTGTCTCACTGCCAAAAAAAGTCTGTGAAAAGAGGTGTAGTATTTTAAAAGAGGAGGGGCTGTTTTAAGAGGTGGGTGTATTTTAAAAGAGGAGGGGGTGTTTTAAGAGGTGGGGTATTTTAAAAGAGGAGGGGGTGTTTTAAGAGGTGGGGTATTTTAAAAGAGGAGGGGCTGTTTTAAGAGGTGGGCGTATTTTAAAAGAGGAGGGGGTATTTTACAAAGAGGTGGGTGTATTTTAAAAGAGGAGGGGCTGTTTTAAGAGGTGGGCGTATTTTAAAAGAGGAGGGGGTATTTTACAAAAAGATGGGTGTATTTTACAAAGAGGAGGGGCTGTTTTAAGAGGTGGGTGTATTTTAAAAGAGGAGGGGGTGTTTTAAGAGGTGGGGTATTTTAAAAGAGGAGGGGGTGTTTTAAGAGGTGGGGTATTTTAAAAGAGGAGGGGCTGTTTTAAGAGGTGGGCGTATTTTAAAAGAGGAGGGGGTATTTTACAAAGAGGTGGGTGTATTTTAAAAGAGGAGGGGCTGTTTTAAGAGGTGGGCGTATTTTAAAAGAGGAGGGGGTATTTTACAAAAAGGTGGGTGTATTTTAAAAGAGGAGGGGCTGTTTTAAGAGGTGGGGTATTTTACAAAGAGGAGGGGGTGTTTTAAGAGGTGGGGTATTTTACAAAGAGGAGGGGCTGTTTTAAGAGGTGGGGTATTTTACAAAGAGGAGGGGGTGTTTTAAGAGGTGGGGTATTTAGGAAGCAAAACTGTCTAAAGAATGGGCTGCAGCTGTGGTGCTCACTGATTAATTATGAATGCAGAAGGAACAGGTGTGATCTTTCGCAGAAACGAGGGGAAATCCTGAGATCACAGGCCTGCACTGTAAGCTGTGAAGCCTGTCCTCATTTTGGTTAAGAGGGCTGAGGGCGTGGGACATAAATGCAAACCCGTTCATATCAAAACATACTTAACAGTCCACAATTTTCAGGCCGTTTTACCCTCTGGTTAACTTGCACACAAGATGATAGCTAACGTGGTAGTGGTTAACCACCCTTGTTATTAATCTCTTTTTAAGAAATCTATGTAAAGTATAGAAAAAAATAACCATAAGGACAATAACAACATAAGACAAAACACCTCAAAAGAAAGGACTGGAGGGTCTCTATAATAAAAAGGTTACTGCTGTGCAAACCCAAACTAAGACTCACAGAACCTGACCAAACTTCTAATAAGTGATTTTAAAAGCTGCTATGTTCCCTTCACACACATTTGCATGTGTGTGTGTGTGTGTGTGTGTGTGTTTGTGTCTGCGTCTGTGCATGTATGCGATTCTTAGAGGACACTCTTGCAGAAGTTTTTCAATCTGGTTTTCGACCCTCTCATAGCACTGAAACAGCCCTAGTCAAAGTATTCAATGACCTACTCCTTGCTTCTGATAGTGGCTATATCTCTGTACTCATGCTTCTGGATTTAAGTGCAGCATTTGACACAGTTGATCACCTCATCCTTCTGGATAGGCTCGAAAATATTGTTGACCTCCGTGGACTGGCCCTTTCCTGGTTTAGATCATACTTATCTGACCGATATCAATTTGTGCATCTTAACAATGACTCCTCCTATAAATCTAGGGTTAGATATGGAGTACCACAAGGATCTGTCCTTGGGCCTTTGCTCTTCTCTCTATACATGCTTCCCCTGGGACAAATCATTCGTAAACATGGCATTAACTTCCACTGCTATGCAGACGACACCCAACTGTATCTATCAGTCAAGCCTGATGAAATTGTCCTGCTGTCAAAAATGGAAGCTTGTCTTATAGATATAAAGGAATGGATGACCCATAACTTTCTCTTACTAAACTCTGATAAAACAGAGGTAATGGTGGTGGGGCCCAAGTCCCTGAGATGCAAACTATCTGGCTATATGCCTAACATTGATGGAATTTCAATCACCTCAAGTGCTGTCATTAAAGATCTTGGTGTTACGTTTGATCCAGATCTAGTATTTGATACTCACATTAAAGACATCTCTAGGGTTGCTTTCTATCACTTGAGGAATATCTCAAAAATACGAAAAATACTGTCCCTACATGATGCTGAAAAGCTAGTCCATGCTTTTGTTACTTCTAGATTAGATTACTGTAATGCTCTTTTGTCTGGATGTGCACAGTCCTCTCTGAAAGGGCTTCAACTAATTCAAAATACAGCTGCTCGTATTCTCACGAGAACTAGAAGATTTGAACATATCAGCCCAGTGTTAGCTTCACTTCACTGGTTGCCAATCAAATTTCGAATAGACTATAAGATTCTATTACTTACCTTTAAAGCCTTACATGGGCTTGCCCCCTTATATTTAAGGGATTTACTTTTCCCTTATAATCCCTCACGAACGCTCCGTTCGCAGGGCGCAGGCCTCCTTGTTATTCCTAAAATAGCTAAAAGTACAATAGGTGGTAGAGCCTTTTCCTATCGTGCTCCTCTCCTATGGAACAAATTGCCTGCTCATGTTCGGGGTGCAGACACTGTCAGTCTATTTAAAGCTAGGCTTAAAACTCATCTTTTTAGTCTGTCCTATAGTTGAGGGGCAGGAGTGGGTGGCTGGCATTAGCTATAGAGTCGCTGGTGGACTGAGCGGTCTGTGCTGTCACTGGATCATTATTGGTAGTGTTGTGTTAAGCTCGACCGGTCATGGTCTAGTGGTGACTGTCTCAAGCCTGCCCTCATGGCTGTATTGGCCCCTGCCTCTGTTTAGCCCTTAGCTATGCTGCCATAGCCTTATTCTGCCGGGGTTTCCTTATCGCAGCAGACACCTCTGTCTCTCCTGCTGCGCTTGTTCTGCTACCATCTGAACCCCCTAACAATGTTTTTTCTTTTTTTTCCTCTTCCCTGCTCTGGGCACCTGCCCGGAGCTCTAGCCCAAGTTTCCAGAGTTTCCCGCGTCTTTCCCCCGCCCCCCCCTCCTGGCCCGGAGCTCCAGCCCAAGACCAGCTTGGCGCCCCCCACCTGCCACTGCTGATCTCTACATGATGGAGTCATCTGTATCGAATACCTCCCTATGACATAATCAACCCATAGGCCAGTGGAGGATGGGCATCCCCCCAATAGCCGGGTTCCTCTCGAGATTTCTTCCCATCGGGGAGTTTTTTCTCGCCACAGTATGAGGGTTTTTCTCTCCTACTAGAGTTTTTACCTCTGCTATCTGGGGGCTTAGAGCTGGCTTAGAGCTGGCATTTCCCATTTCCCCTTTCCTCCCCTTTCTGTTCTGTAAAGCGTCTTTGTGACAGTCATCTGTGAAAAGCGCTATATAAATAAAATTGAATTGAATTGAATGTTTAGACAGAATTAGAAAAGAAGTCATCCTCCACCTGAGAGAACAAAATAAAAAAAACTCAGCTGCTAAAGACACAACGTGTACCCATAATTTAGGGTGTCTCAAGGCAAGTACACCCGTCAGCAGCCAATTTAGTTGTGTAGCCAGCAACATGCTAACAGGGCAATGCCAACATGCCAAGAAGACAAGACCTTGAAAACAAAGCTGGACAAAACAATGTTCCAGCAGGTGAAGACCCTTTACCTGTGATCTACAGGGACTGGGAGAGGAGGCACCTCACTGATGCCAACACCCACACTAACTCAAAAATCAACAAAAATCACTTCTCTGGCTCCAACTCATAGACACGCTGCTAACCTGCCATGCCTTTTCTCTCTGCCCCTCCTCCGAACAGCTAACAGAAACCCCCCACTCTGACAATCCAACCATCTTCATTGAATTAAAAATGGATCGTAGCTGACATTTGTCCATTTGACCTGACAACACTAAATCATTTCAAAGTGGAGTGAGAGGGAGCATATATTTATTCATTAATATAGATAGAAAGTCTCGCTTCACATCACAACCTGTGAGGAGCTGAGGTCTTGGGCCATTGCAGATCATTCATCACCCTGGAACTAAATATTCAAGGATGCACTCTGGATTAGAATTACCATGGCTTGATAATTCAATTCAATTCAATTTTATTTGTATAACGCTTTTTACAAAGGGCATTGTCACAAAGCAGCTTTACAAGGATCCGGGCCTGAAGCCCCCTGAGAGCATGCCTAAGGCGACAGTGGCAAGAAAAAAACTCCCTGGCTGGTAATAGGAAGAAACCTCGAGCAGAACCTGATTCAGAGGGGGGAGCCCATCTGGCATTGGAGCTTTTCCAGCTTTCTGATAAATAGACTCATAAATTCTATTTATAGGTAGTTAAATTATACATATCATCAATATATAGCTAAATTAATACCATTTAAAATCTCAAAGGGAAAGAGATGAACAATTACACAGACAGTGTGTGTGAAACCAGCTGTGTCTGCTACTTGTGTCTCCAATGATCTGGAGCCGGCTGTATAAAAACTTTACACCCGGGACTAAGTGCCAGCGTCCGACGTGCAGTCGGGTGTCATTTTAATGCCAGTCGCACAAGTTTTATCTTCAGAAATGTCAGACGTTTGCTCAGGATTAAAATCTACTCTTATAGAGGGCAGATGTAAGGCGGGCGTAATGTTGACTGCTGACAGTAATTACTAGGGTTGCAACCTTCAATGTAGAAAAAAAGAAACCCCCCTCCCCATCAGACAATTTGGACAGATATGTTTGAAAGGTTAATGTATAAGGATAAATCAAGTTGATTAATCATTGGAGTGCAGGCCTCCGTGCAGCTTTTAAACTGTAGGAATTTGGAAGGCCGACACAATATCTATGCTAAACAAACTGGAAGGTAAAAGTTCCATTGTTCATACTGTATAAGCACAGCCAACAGCTGTTGACAACATTCATACCTCTGACACTCACTGACAAACACACACACACACACACACACACACACACACACACACACACACACACACACACACACACACACACACACACACACACACACACACACACACACACACACACACACACACACACACACACAGCAGAGCAGAAACTGGATTGATTTTAGGCATGATTATATTGTTCCCACTCATGTGAAAGACTGTGTGTATGGAACTTTGGTAGGGAAATACGGAACAAATTGTGTCCCCTATTGATTCAATAAGGAACACAACATTTTATTCTTCAATACGGGATGATTCCGCATTTTAAGGGACGGGTGGCAACCCAAGTAATTACAATACAAGCTTTCTTCTTTTTTGATTTGTGTTTGAATTATTACATTTGGACAATAATATATCTTTGTTTTGAGCAAACAAATCAATTAGAGGACAAATTTCTCCATCTGAAAAAACATTGTTTTCTTCTTGGCTTTGCCTCAGCCAAAAAGCCAAGCTAGTTCCGCAGTATGCAAATTAAGAGTTCACACTTTTATGCAACTGACTCTGCATGTGAACACGTCGTAATTAGTACCTACCAACGTCTAGCTGGTGCAACCGACATCAGATGTAAGGTAAACATTGGGCATAAGGGCTGGTGGTATGACCAACTGGTCCCTGGTGTATCCAACACAAAGGAAAACAGCCAGGCCACAGGGTGGCACTGTACAAAACCAGCCAAGAAATACTAAGCGGCCGAGTACAATCACCATTCAATTACATTACATTCCATGCACATATGCAGAGGGAATTATACAGAATACATTTTACATATAATCATTTTATACAGCTGGATATTTAGTGACGCAGTTCAGGTTAAAGCACACAGAACTTTGGTAGAACTTTGGGTTGTGTAGTTACCTGGCCATGATACCAGTCCTCGTACGTATTTTTTTTCATGTAATTAAAATGACTATTTTTTTCATGTAAAATAAAAGTGCTATTTTCTTCAATGTTGTTAGCAAGCTACCAGAAAAGACTAGCAAAATGTCAGCAGGTCGGTTTGTTTACCATAGATATATACTACGAGGAACGCTTGCTTCCGTGGAAAATTGGACCAATGAGTGGTTTCTGACGCATCGGCGCATTAACGCTGTTTCTGGCGCAATAATTACCAAATTAAATACGACAAAGCCAGGAAAGGGCCATTTAATAAAAAATTTAAAAACGTACTAGGACTGGTTATTGTTTGTATTGACAGAATCCACTTCATTCACGGTCGTATATGTGCTAGAAGTGTCATTTTGAGACTGGTTTAGCTGCCCTACAGAAGTGAATGGAGAGTGACAAATACCCTATTCTGGATTATCACCCCAGGGGAGCACAGAGCAACTAATGAACATATTTCGCCACCAATTGGACTCATATCATGGCCAGGTAACTACACAACCCAAAGTTCTACCAAAGTTCAGTTGTGCTTTAAGTACCTTACTCAAAGGTACAACGGCAGTGCCCCCACCTGGGAATCGAACCCGCAGCCATTGAGTTCCATAATCATACCCTGTCCAAACCTCAATTTTATATGTCAGTATTTCTGTGTCCAGTCCCTACATTTATTTTGCAAGAAGTCATGTGATTCAATAATTCCTCTCTGTTGTGTCCACTACAGCCACAGAAAACAAAACGCAGTTGCACATTTTTTGAAGTGAAGTGTGGCAAAACATTCAATTCATTCAGAAAAAAAATGTTTATCCAAACCCTTAAACATACTAAAGAAAAGAGAAGACAAAAAAAGTATCTTGAGCAAACTAAACACTGCAGAACTAGATTTTTTTGCATATTCATTCACGGAAAACAAATTCAGATTATATTCTTTTCCATTGTGTATATTTATTTGAAGAGAAATTTTGAGGTTTTCTGTCCAATTATCAGTGTTCCTGTTCTGGGGGTTGCAACAGGCTTTTAATGTGCTACACAATACCACATTGATCCAGCGAAAAGCAGCTCAGGGTTAAACGTTGTCAGGGAAACGCATGATATCGGCATGCTATATCTGAAAAAGTGTGCTCGTTCACATGGTTGCACACACATACTGTACATTCTTTCACAAGCGATGTGGATATTTTCCATGATTTTTTCAGATTGTAGAGTGGGACACAACAAAACCTGCATGTGTACATGCTTCACTTATGCTTTCAGGTAAAGGGTTAATTTGACCGTACAATATAGAACAATATACAATATAGTGATCACTTGAGTGAGCATGTAGGCTAAACTAGACTTTCAATCTGCTATAAGATACTGGACAGGCCTAGGGGACTCTGCTAGCAGTGACAGGGAGTAGCTAAGAAAGCAGGATGGTGCTAAAGATTGCACAGCAGCGTTCCACTCAGTGATGGTGCAGTATGGTATTCTGCTGGTGCCTGAGAAACTTGCACTGCAATCAAGGGTTTGCAGGTTAAATTCCAGGTGGAATGCTGCTGTTACTCTTGACCAATCTGAAGGTGTTCAGTCCAGAAAATGTGTAGGACAGTCACTAACTCCGCTGCTGGCAGATCTCTACTTCTCCTATGAAGCAGAATCAAGCTCTCTCCATCTCCCCAACACACTCATTTTTTTTCTCACCATCTCTCTCTCTCTCTCTCTGAGACACACGCTCTCACCCTCACCATCTCTCTCTCGCTCTCCCATATCACTCACTTTCTCTCGCTATCTCTCTGTAACCCCCCCCCCCTCTCTCCTGTGGTTAAGGGCAACAGCAAAACAAGCAACGATTCTAACATCTGTATAACTTTGTGTACAGTACACACACACACACACACACACACACACATTTACTTTGACATACTGACGAATCATTACTTTTGCCATTGAATTAATCCTCAAGTGATACTTTGGCAGTTTAAAAAAAAAAATTTTTTTTAACCAAGTTACAAATCTGACCAAGATAAACGTTCTGTGAAAAAATTCGCTCCATCAAGAAAATTGAGCTTATTTTCTTTTTAGGAAAGAATTATCTGAACTGAACCGTCATACTCTACAGTTCTACCAGCGGAAAATACCAGATAAGGTATCGTTTGTAGAAAACGCATGCTGGAATGATGCAGTAGCCTATGCATACAACAACAGTTCGTTTAGAATACACATGCCGAGAGCAACATATTTTAACTGGTTACAAGGACTGTGTTTATCGCACGCTGGATATATGGCATTTGACGGTAACGTTCATATAAATTCGCTAGCTAATATACGCAGATATGACTTACCCAGAAAATAAAGTTGAATATAAACAGAAGATATTTGACACATTTCATTCCTCCTTGAACCTTGCTCATGTTGACCCTTTCACTTCGCACTATCTTGAATAAAAATAAAAACGTTTTATTTTCCCGGGTAAGACCTTTATACAGTCTATGGTAAGACCAAATTCACTCCGCGACGGAAAGCAACAGAGCCAAGTTGTGAAATGAAACGGAGCTCAGCGTTTTGAGTTTCTCCGGCTGACCGCCCCTTTCAGTACTATAGGGGAACGCCAGGGGGCGCTTCAGACACGCAATGGGAATTGAGAGTGAAACTCAATGGGTTGTTTGTTAAAATGGATGTCCAGGTGGAGTTTTTTTCCCTCCAGATTTGCCCTTTTCTAATTTTATCTGGTATTCAATCAGTACCACTCGTTGTAACTATTGATTACAACAGTTGGCTCATAAAGTTCTATTTAGCTAAAGTATGTAATTTGGTACTTCATAACTCACTACACAGAACTCTGACAAAATGCCATCTTAAATGGGGAAAATTTAATGTAACATTGTAAGGCCTGACCAGAGGGGTGGTCAAATCTGGTGTTTAAGATCTGGGGTGTTTGCTGGTTTTCCTTATAGCTTTCGACCACCAATTGATTCACACTGGAGACACCATATGGAGTTTAAAACACATTCACCTGTCCCATATACAGACATGCAGACCTAAGTGTGCTTATTAAATCTGTAAATACGCTTATCTGGTGGTTGAAATATATGGATGACTCATTTGTTTCTGAATAGCCCTTCAGTGGAAGCTCCCCAGCAGAGAGCACCATCAAAGTGAAGTTTCATTTGTTCTTCATTCAATGCTGTAATCATAGGGCATCAATTAACTGTATACTGGTAGCATGGTTACCAAAGCTTACCAAAGGGTTGCATGGTCATTTGTAAAACTTCTGTAGAGGTCTTCATATGGGGTGTTGACATAAAGTCGACTGTGCCCTGCTGTTCCATTGGGTTCTCGTGGGGGGGATTGTTAAACAGGATGGCCGCTAGCAGCAGTGAAGGAATGCAGCTCATACTCGGCTGAGGACAGACGGCACCTTGTTATGACCATTCCTGAAATGCACTATAACCTCTCTGAACTCAGGTCTTAGAAATGGAATGACCTGAAGCCAAGCAGAGGTCAGATAGGCCTACTTTGGAAATAAACACTCTTCAAGTAACCCATTGTTAAGTAGTGTATAAATACCAAGGGGCCGAAACGGGTCTTCATTTTTGAAGCTCACTTTCTGGTGAAGTCAATATATTTTTCTCACGAGAACATTTAGTCAGAATAGGTGCTTTTTCTTTGTCTAATGTCTCCCCATGTGCCGATTGGTTAAGTTATTGTGTCATTTGTAGGTACGTTGTTTAAACATGTTTGTGGACCAATCCGCCTCCTTGTTACTAGCGTGTCACTAGTATCGCATGCGCTTAATGGACGAACCAAAAAATTGGAGCCAGTCTGCGCAGTAGGGAGAGGCTCTCCCCACACTGCAGACTCTTATTGTACAACATGGCGGCAAAAACTGTACTTCCGCCTGACCTCCGAAGCATCAAAACATTTTTTACGAGCCCGTGGGAAGGCAATGGATGATGTAACAATGACTTTGTCCATATTTTTTTACGGTCTATGATAAATACCTAACTAAATAATTGAATAAATTAATAAATAAAGTTAATCTATTTTTAAACCATTACCGTTGGTTTGGTTGGATACTGTCCAGCTAAAAAAAAAAAAAGTGACAGCAGGGTATGAAATCATCATCTTTCTAGTACCTCCCACTGTCATTTTAGTTGATGTAACGACTGCAAATAACAGCAGAAATCACATGTTGAAAGTATGTGTGATGATATATATAAACACATTGATCAAAGTAATCAGTGTCATGCCCCAAAATACCCTACCTTATTTGTGTTGTCAGATGATAGCATGTGTTGACTGCCAGTTGTTGGGATAAAAAAACATATTATTCCACAAATAGGGAAACTGACATTTCATTCCAAGCCCATCGAAAGTATTCACATTCAAGATTAACTGTCTGAGTCTGGATGGTGGATATGCAAAAGAGCTCAGGGTTTGCATTTTGAATAGATGATTTAATTGATAGAAGAGCAATCCCAGGAACTGTGCCTGGACTGTAAATTATACCTTTACTTTATAACCTGCAAAAGGAAAATATGTGAAAGACATTCATGCACATTCACTTACAGTGCTTATTATTGCCTGATTTACCTACAGTAACGCATAGCTTTGAAAGAACACAATTTATATATTGCAGTTACATTTATTTCCAGTGTGCAAAACCAAAGGTGGTTTTACATGGTGGATATGAGGGGAAAAAAAGCACAAGTTGAGACTAATTTGTCAAGTTTGACATGCAACAAATGTGAAATTTAGTAAAATGCGTTTACATCATTTTTCCATTTTTAAACCAGAAAACGCCTCAGTGGCACTACATTAATATAGCTCCATTTAAATAATCAGCCTCCAACTATCTCCAGATTAGATTAATAAGTAAAATGAATAATAAATGTGCACACCCATTGTTGTAGCTCCAGAAAGGCTGTTTTTTTTTGTTGTTTTTTTTACAAACAAAGGTGTACTAAAATATAATTATCATAGCATACAAAAAAGTACCATACTATAAGTGTCACACTACTTCCTGAACTGGTTAAAATTCATGAAGCTCACATCCCCATCAAACACAGCTGTTTCATGTGTTGCTGCATACTTACCACAGCAAAACAAGTCTTCCTTCTGCTTCTCAAAACTTTCCCACTACCCATCATAACCACAATTGAGAATGTTATTGGTAATTTGCTCACAAATAGTTAATTAATGCACATACCCACTTCATACTCTTCATTTTCTTTTCAAAATTAGAAACACATATTTATCAAACTGTATGTGTGTACCATAATATTCCTTCTTGCCAAAAGTGAATTACAATTCTGTGATTCAAGTTAAGGTAATTTTTAACTTTGGACATAAGCATAGACCTAGACCCCTCAAATTCACAGTGCTTAAATCAGCAGATAATAAGAACATGTCATTTAATTATTTATTTCCTCTCAGGTTTTTTTTCCAAGTTCCAAGGAAGTTCACCTCGGTATCTGTCATTCATCTTTATGGCCGGTTAACTGACTGATAGAACTTGTAATATGTTCATCTATTCACCCAAAACCAATCAAGAATCTTGAACGACCTTTTTTTTAAAAGGACACTAGATGGTGGCATTTTCTTAAATACTGCCATTGATAGATCTCTGCTGCCATCTAGTGGATAGTACCTACTGCTTCACTTCTGACTGAATGCAGTGAGTGGGTGAAGAAAATAACACAATTTGTGTATATTTTTAACATGACAGCCACATGCTTTGATGATACATCATTGAGGTTACAACATGCAATGAAAATTGAATAGCCAATAAAATCCCGAAGTCTATAGAGTATTCTGGGGGCAATTGTAACAGGGTCAATTGGAACACAATGTTTTGTTACAATTGTCCCCAACCCTGAACACATGAAACTAGCTAGCTTGCTGGATAGAATCTCAGCTCTAGCTTGTTTCAGATTGGTGCAATTTTATGGTGTTGCAATTGCCCCCTGTTACAATTGCCCCCAGAATACTCTACCTCCTCCACTGGGAAACCATAGAACGGATAGGCTTTGATGTTCCAAAACTGTAGTCCTCATTTATATTACTGTGTATCACATACATTAATCTATAGTAATTAAAAAAGCAAAACAAAACAGATAAGTTCATTCAACAGCTTAAAAGAGCATCAATATGACAAAAATGGTAATTAAGATTAATGGTAATTGTTCAGTCCATATGTAGATTTCTTTCTTTAGGGAATAGTTATAATTTAATAAACTTGATATGCTGCTTCATGTTTGCTGTGTTTTAGCATTACTGAAGTTTAGGGAGTGATGGTTTTCAAGGTTTGAGGTGATTAGTAGCCTTTGTTAGGGTATTAAGAATGAGGCGATATATCGACATAATCTTCGTTTGTAAAAGCACTAGGGATTGCATTGTCTTCTCGTGAACGGCCTTTCTGTGCTGTAGAATTCATAATACTGAAATATACCATTGGTGCAATGTCATTTTGGGCTGGTGCACTGTATAGACACTTGCAATTTCACGGTGTGTCCATCTCTGGTCTTGGGCTTCCTTATATTTTAGCTGACATTCCAGTGATCTGGAACGTCTAAGAAAAATTCCCACTTCAGACCACTAGAGGGAAATATTACACTGCATTGTAGTTAGCCAGCCTGCGCTTTCTGATTCACTCTGGTAGTCAAAACTACTATCGCTGCTGTTCTCTGCATTCTGTCACCACTAGGTCGTGTTAAATCTGAGAATGCAGCTGTGTTAGGCAGAACGGTGAACTACAGTGTTGACATTTAAATTGAACTATTATGTGCCATTTGTTTATCATCAATGATTTATACTGCATATTTCCCCATCATATTCAAATGAATCCTGTGGATATAGTTTTGTGTGACTTCTAAAAGAAGACCCCATTGTATAAACATTTAATTGGAGTTTCATAGGCATCCTTCCACAGGCTGTGCTAAATCGCTGTGGTCTTAACCTTGAATTGGTCAAGACTGTTCACCGTGGCCAAGAACCCCCAAGAAGGGTAATCCAGGGGCTCGCCTGCTGCACTGTTGGCAGGAACACATTACAGTTCTGTGGGAAATGGACGCGCTAAAACCCCCTTGTGGATTCATGCTCTCTCCATCAGTCAGGCTTCAAGCGCCAAACGCTGCCCTAGTTTCCTGTGCATCTTTAAAGGAAGCCGGAACAGGGGAGATAAAACGGCTTTTCAGCTTTCATAAGCAACTCTCTGTGTAGTTGCACAAATAATAATAAAAAAAACATTTTCTTTTGTTTCTTCCCTGTGATCGAATGAGGCATCCTTGTGCTTTAGGCATAGCATTTCCATGTAAATAGCAACACAAAAAGACTCTTCATCTCCAGCCTCTCATTGCAGTGCCAGGGAAATGTAAATTCGCACGTAGAAATAAAAGGGAAAGCCTATATAGGCTGCAAACATACAATCCCACATTATCAGGAGATAATTATTTAATTGAGGGCTCTCCCCTTCGGTATCTGCAAAATGCTCTCAATCTATTTGAAGCTGGGTTGGATCGTCTCCAACACTAGAAATACATGTTGGATGAGCGTTGTAGCTAAAGGCAGTTACAGAACATGCCAATCAGACAGACAGACAGACACACAGACAGACAGACAGGTCCTGGCATGGACTGATAGTCTACCCTTGAGTGATGGAGCGGTGCTTTACTGATGCCTGGAGCGGTGCTTTCTTGATGCCACTTAATGACATCACAATGCTAAATCTACGGAGGACTGGATTTATCCGGGTGCCAACGACACAAGAATTAAATTTAGATGAAGACAATTCAATGAACAACTTCAAAGCTGCCTCTGTATTTAATTGAAAAAGAAAAGATATTCGGTATCTTCAGTACATCATGAATAAAATAACAATTCCTTAAAAAAAACTATTTGAAAACTGTGAATCTCAAGCACCTGATTTGGCCCAGTTGTGAGTTGACATGTATGCTAAATAAGATGAAAGAAGTAATGTTTGGGAAATCTTTGGGTTGGAGGTTATTGACATGTAGACCTCGTTGCTCCTTCAAGAAAGAAGGGAAAGGACCTCGTTGCTCCTTAAAGAAAGAACGGAATGGACCTCGTCCCTGCCTGTGGTGAAAAGGTGCTTGGGTCACTAGTATGGGGGTACGAGCTGTAGCTCCATCATCTGACCAAGAATGCACTTGACCTTTGACACATTCAGTTAACAGATTATCGCCATGGTGACTGGGCGTGGCTGGCATCGACTCTGATCTTTGCCTTGTGAGAAATTTTGTGTTGGAGAAGATTATATCGTGAGAACAGCCCCCTTGGTATGTACAAACAACAAACTATAACTCCAAACAGAAAGCAGGTCTGTGCTCTAGCCATCTATTGAAGTGTTTAATAAATAACAATGATAACAGCAGCACAACAATAAATGCTTCATATATATATATATATATAATATAACATGCAGTTTTCATAAGTTAAAAATAATTTACAGAGTGAGGAAAGTTTTATGTGCTTGTGTGTATGCACGTGTGTGTGCTTGCATTTGTGCGTGTATGTGTGCATGTGTGTTTGTAATTTTCTGTGTGTGTGTGTGTCTGTATATATAGATGTGTGTTTGTGTATGTGTGTGTGCATATGTGTATTTTTGTGTGTATGTGTGTGTGTGTGTGTGTGGGGTGAGGAAAGGTAAGGGCCGTCAGGCTGGTGTGGTGTTTGGATGAGCAGGCCGTAGGGTGAGCAGGAGGCAGCAGGGGGCGCCGTTGGCACGGTGCGGGGGTCAGTTCCTCCAGGACTTGCGGCTGAGCACGCAGACGCACGCGGCGTTGATGCGCACCAGTCGCCAGGCGACCAGGCTCTTAAAGGAAGTCATAGCCAGCACAAAGGTGTGCGTGTTGGTGCAGTACGAGTTCCAGTGGCGGCTGTCGATGCCCCGGCAGGTGGACTCCCCCGCATGGCCGGGCCGGCGTGCCCCGTGGCACGTGGTCTCAAAAAAGTACTGTTTCTTCACAATGTTGTTCATGCGCACGTCCGGCAGCACGTTCACCTCGTTCCCCGTGATGTCGATGGCCTTGGTCTTGTTGCCCACCCAGTTGCTGATGCTGTCGCAGACGGAGTACTCCCCCCGGTGTTTGGGCTGACCGGCACGCCGCCGCACCCTGGCCCCACCCCCCCGGGCCTCCCCCACCTCAGCGTCCGGTGGGTGGGCGCTGAAGAGCACTCGGGGCGAGCGGTAACGCCGTTTGTTGAAGACTTTGGGGTCAACAGTAGGGATGGAGTCGAGCGACTCGATTAAGAGTTTGGGGTTTGCGTGAGGCACGTCCTTCTGGGACTCGTTGGAGAGTTCAGGGCCTGATGCTGGATTCGAGAAGGGGCTGACGACGGGGAGTTTGGGGTGCGTAGTGGGGACAGAGGTGGGGTGTTTGGGGAAGAGTTTCGGAGAGTCAGCCGTTGAGCTAGAGTTGGGGGCCGCGGCAGCGCTGTGTATTGACTGGAGGTTCCCAGTGAGAAGTTTGGGGTCCGTGGTTGGAGTAGAGAGATGGGTCATGCTGTGGGGTGTCCTGTTTCCTGATGGGGTGCCTCGCCCCCCTCCTGACTCAGACTGGGCGTGGCGTAGCCGGCTCGCCCCCATGTTAAACACAGCTCTAACACTGATCAGGAGGAGCAGGCCCAGCGTAGACGACCTCATCAGCTCGCTTCCTGTCCATGAAACAGAGGAGGTCAGTGCAATCACAGATAACAGCACATACTTCCTGTCCACAGTCAGAACCCCAGGCAGGGATGAATTTAATCTCAGCATTAATCATGCCACTGATGAAATTCACATTTAACACCATGTCTCAGAGTACAAGGTACTTTAAGGGAGTTTTACCCTTTACCCTTAGTTAAATTTAAATGTTATATGACGTTGGATATGCAAATTAAAACACAAAGTTAGCCATTGAACGAAATTTGCTATAAAATGACTTACAGGTCTGTATAGCCAGCATTGCAATGGCTGACCTTGTGCTGTTGGAGGAGTTGCTGCTTAGGAGAGAACCGAACGCATCTTTAGGATCGCGCAAAAGCTATTTGTTAGCTGATGTATGGCTGGTTAGTCGTTTTCGGGTTTTTATGAAGTTTCCAACCTGCCCAATGTTATTGGTGCTGTAACTGTACTGCACAAACGTAGCCTCAAGGCTCCATCCGAAGATACGTTTGCAAAATATGCATAGAAAGGGCTGTCACATCTGTGCAGCTCATATGTCATGCAAAATGTATTGCTCAACATCCTGGCTCGATTGTCTGGTGGGACCCACAACAGCTTCAGTTGACACTCGTTTGCAGAACGCTGTGGTGGGAGACTAATTGGTGTAGCTACGTCAAATTGCTGTTTACCGTGGCAAGAGTATAGATTCCTAACTACCTCTTTCCATCACTAGGGGATATGGGATTTCAACCCACCACTCGCATGCACAGAACACCAACAAAATGACAAAATTAATAAATTAACAATTTTATTTACTTCCAGGCTGCGATAAAGACCGCAGCCTAGTGCTTGGCAGATGGAGGCAATGCGCTCGTCCGGTGCAGATAGAGACTACAAGGTTCTTTAAGTTGATGTGACTCTGGCTCCATGAGCCCCATATTTTACCCACCATATTTCATCAGTAACTCTTATTTGAGCCATCTTATTGTTTTGCCAGGGACAGCAAAGTTGATTGGTTATCAATTAAGTCCGTGGGTGACACAAAGGATTGTTCAAAGAGAAAATATAGCTCAGGGATTTGTCTGGTTGGATCACGCATTTTATAAGATCCTGGTAAGGGTAACACTTTCCTCAAGATTTATTGGAATTATATTCTTAAAGACCTCATTAGATATAGATGCTAAGCCATAATTATAACCTAAAATAACACTGTTTTATTTTGTTAGCATTGAAATCTTTTACAGCCTGTAATGGAAGCACAGTCATCCTGCCTCCATGTACTTGTTCAATAGCGGAATGCAAATAAAAATGCAGTTTTGTGCAGAAATGTACTTTAGCCGCTACTCCCTGTATGGTCAACATAAACCGGATTTCATTAGCTATGATTTCATTTCTATCTTATTTATGCTACAATCATTTAAAATACAACAGTTAGTGTTGTGAAAATAGTCCATAACCAATTGTTATTCTTTGGTGATAATTTAAGTAATGCATTCAGGGAAGTGTATTTTTCAAATATTTAAGAATTAGTCATCATAGAGTAGATCCAAATTTAGCTTGATATTGATATTTATTGGTGTGCATTTTGAAAAATATTTTTTATACATCTTAAATATAAAGGGATCACACTCTGATTAGTTTCAGTATATTGCTTTCATCAATGAAATGGCATTTTATGCTATTGGTACATTTGGCAGTCTTATATACTCTACAGCATCACCACAGGTGTACAAGCTAATTAGAGATTAACTACTAATCAGAGCCTCTAATTTCAGGTAGGCCAATAACGAGTAGTTAATTTGTGGCAGCAAATCCAAAATGTAATATACATTTCATACATAAATAGATTGCACTCTATCCGAGATGTGTAGAGCAAAATAATTCAGTAACTAAATACAGGAAAGATCCATACTCAACATTTTTAGTTAAGATGAGGCTAAAAGCTTGAAAACTTTTTGGCATATCACCTTCATCAGTGAAATGGTGTTGTCTGCTGATGCTATCAAACTCCACAGCATCACCACAGGTGTACAAGCTAATTAGAGCTGATCTACCAATCAGTTCATTCAAGGACTGAATTGGAATTTATCAGCAATTCTGCTTTAAATTCAAAATGGACCCTAACTCTGATGTGTTCTGTTTGTGAGTACTCTTTCTCTTTTACTGTTTCTTATTTGTTTCTCTTTATTTCAACACAGATGTCCTCTCTATCAAATAGGGTGAGCATATTTTGGATTTCAAAATAAGAGGACAGGGGCAGTTAGGCCTTATGAATACAATACTAGGCTATTTGTTTGTTTATGTACGTTTGTGTATATGGAATGAGCAAAACCTAGGTGGACATTTTAGGAATTTAGAAATACCGCCAAGACCGATATTTTCATTCTCAAAAAAAAGATAAAAATGTCTGGGAAAAGGAGGACTAGCAACCTAACACCACCCCCCCCCCCCCCCCCTCCAAAAAAGAAAAGAAAAGCAGAAAATACAAACTGAAGTAAATCCACAGTGGACTGTCCATTTTAATTAAATTTCTGAGTGATAGACTCAGCACTGACAGAGCAGACTGTAAACAGAACATATGGAAATGTCATGGGACGAGGGGTCAAGCACAGAGCTTACTACAGAGTCCTGGTGATTTCATTTTCCATACATATACGTGAATCCTACAGAGGGAAGTGTTGTCTCCTTGCCAATGCACTATTGTGATCCAGCTGTGCTATCCTCATTCACCCAAGTGCCTGAATGACTGCACGGAGAGGAAATCCTGCTCCCTGCTTTTTCACTTTACATTCTGTTTTTCAGCCAATCCTGCTATCAGATCAAACATGAGTTGCAGTTTGTTAGAATGAATGGGCCTCATTCATGAAACGTGAGCAGAACAAATTTGTATGAAAATCGTTCGTATTAGAAATTTTGCCCGTATTTTGGCATTCATCAATGTTTTAGTATCTGAGATTTGTTCGTATGTACGAACAAACTTTACACCTGCTAAGAACCACACGTACCTCACGTAAATTCTAAATGTCACTAAATGTAGCTTCTGAGTATCAATTTGTTAACTTCACATGACAAAATGTAGCCTCTGAAATACACAATGCAAACGTAGCTAATACGTTACGATTGTCAAAAGCAAACACATTAGATGATGCCTATTAATCAATTGTAGGCTATGGACTTGTTTAATTAGACTCATAATAGTAATGAATGCTCCCAGTAGGCTACTATTTTTCTGAATTCATTACATTTAAATGTTATATGATGTTGAATATGCTAATTAAAACACACAGTTAACCATTGAACAAAATTTGCAATGGCTGACCTTGTGCTGTTGGAGGAGTTGCTGCTTAAGAGAGAACAGAACTCATCTTTAGGATCACGCATAGGCTAGGCTATTTGTTTCCTGAGAGTGATGTATGGCTGGTTAGTCATTTTTGGGTTTTTATGAAATTGCCAACCTGCCCAATGTTACTGGTGCCGTAACTGTACTGCACAAACGTAGCCTCAAGGCTCCATCCGAAGATACGTCTGCAAAATATGCATAGAAAGGGCTGTCATATCTGTGCAGCTCATATGTCATGCAAAATGGCCCGGTTGTCTGGTGGGACCCACAACAGCTTCAGTTGGCACTAGTTTGCAGAATGCTGTGGTGGGAGACTTATTGGCTTGAATGTTAACAGCTGGTATGACAGGAGATTCTGCATGTTATATCCTGCCCTGTCTTTTTACTTGACCATGTAGGCTACTTTACTATTTACTTTATGACACCGGAATGGACAATACTAAACAATCTTTTCCCTTTGATTGAACATCTGCTAATAAAACTTAGATTTCCAATGACCACTGACACGTCTATGGATCTGTCAGTCCCGTCATACAGTATGTGTGCAATGCCTGACCATTCAAAGGATCTGTGGAGGATTCAGGTGAGTGAGCTGCTCCAACACAGAAATAAATGAATAACAGAACGACACCTGCTCCCCCTTACCTGTGAAATGCCTCCAGGTGAAGTGATGCCCCCTGTTGGGCTTCTAGAAAAATTGTCCAGAGCAGGCCACGCCCCAAGCACCTGCCATTGGGACTGCCCACCTCGTGCTGCTGCCCCCTGTCAGTCAAAAAAATAAATACACGCAGACACAGGCACACACACACATGCACACGGATATTAGAGAAAAATTACAGTCACCTTTCAGTTGTCATTTAATTTACTCCAGATTAACTGACATCCTTCCTGAATTATGAATTCACCTGAAAAATTAAGAGTTTAAGCTCAACTAAAACTCTGAAGCCCAACAGGACTACACAGCCCACATAATTATATTCTCTTTGCTGCACAGATCTTCAGCTGAAGAAGACAATATTAAGTCTCTGACAATTCTGAAGCTAAATGTGCTTTGAATGAATTGTCCCATTATGAACGTTCATGGGGCGGTATAATGGTTAAGGAACTGGATTTGTAACCGAAATGTTGCATGTTAGATTCCCAGGACAATGCCGTTGTACCCTTGAGCAAGGTACCTAACCTGAATTCAATATATATCCAGTTGGATAAATGTAAAAAAATCTAAAATGCTGGAAAAAGTTGTGTAAGTCGCTCTGGATAAGAGCGTCTGCTAAATGCCTGTAATGTAATGTAATGTCATGACATCGTCCGTGGTCAGCATTCCAACAGACAGCACTGGGACATCCTGCTACCAACTGGAAACTCCTGGACATGGATATTAATTTGAACAGCAATGTGCTTCCTTCTATTTCTCAGCATTCTGTTCCCTCCTGAATGAGGCTGTCCAGGAGTGCATATTCACGCGGCACAAAGCAACAGGGTGACGAAGTTGTAGGTAATAAGTATATATATATATATATATACACACACACATGTGTGTATACTGTGTATATAAATGTATATATACACATTTAGCTCTGTAGTCCAGCACATTGAATTTGAAATAAAAAATGAGGTTGAGGTGCAGACTGTCAGCATTCATTTGGAGGGTATTTACATTCATATCAGTTGATCCGTGTAGGAATTGCAGCCCTTTTTATACATAGTCCCCATTTTAGGGAAGCAATGGGACTATGGGGCTGCTCAGCTGTTTCTTGGGGAGCTGTGTGTCCTTGCATCATTAGTTCATGCAAAAGAAAGCTAATAAAAAGGTCTATAGTTGATTCTAGGTGTGGAATTAGCATTTTTGTCTGTTGCTGTTGTCTCTCAATATGAGGACCAAATAAGTGTCGATGCCAGTAAAGCAGTCCAGCATTTGGGTGTGTCAAAATCAACTGTTTGAAACAAGAACGCACTGGTGAGCTCAGCAATAGCAAAAAACTGAATGAAAAATAACACTGACTGGGTTCACGCGTGGATCCTGCACAGGCCTGTACAGATGCTCTTTCCGAAAAACTCTGACAGCTGAAGATGACCTTAGGCGAACCGCAATGCACTATTGCGTACTCTGCAATGAGATTTCAGTGGAGATTAGTCTAACGTTTGATGTTGGCATCACTCTTCTGATCATACCTGTCATTTTACACATTTTTACACTACCTCAGCATCATGTTATCTTGGGACAACTGTAGTCTCTGAGGATCACTGCAGTCAATCACTATGATCTCAGCTCTTGACAACTTTACTTATCAGTTTAGACCGTTTCAGACAGTTTACAGGGCGCCTTCATGAAGCGAGATTTTGGGAAGACTCAATGGGATTTCAGTTTAGTTCGAGCACACAGAGTCAATGGTCTCATTACATTACATTACATTACATTTATTTAGCAGACGCTTTTATCCAAAGGCAAATCAGCAACACCACACTTCCATTCCAAATACTATTATAAACTATACTATTATAAACCATTCCAAATACTATTATAAACTATGCTATTATAAACCATTCCAAATCTATTATAAACTATACTATTATAAACCATTCCAAATACTATTATAAACTATAATAAACAGACCGGAAAACACAGGGAACAGGGAACTGATATTCCTAGGTGAGGATATCAGTCAAGGTGGAGTCTGAAGAGGTCTCTTTACTGGGCTGTACAGATATGTTGTATAATTTTCCTAATATATCATCATAAACCATTTTCTTTCATATAGCATGCATTTAATTCTCTCTAAAACAAAAAAATCTAAGAAATTTGAAGTCGGTGACAGAATACCTGGGCCCAACACAATACAATGGAATGACCTAAACCTCATTAGTTCAAAAGGAGCTGATTATCAGAAAGAATGCTGTCCACTACACACAGAGATCCTAAAGTCACTTATCCATTCATATGCTAAAATACACAAATCCTCTCTCTGTAACCCCATCCCGTCCTTTAGTTCTTTATCTAAAGCCTTGGTTTTAATCAGAGGGTCCGTGGACCCCTGGGGGTCATTGATGGTACTGTAGGGGGTTGATATGCAATGACTATGTGAAGGTCCCTCATGGGAAAATAAAAGTTATTCGATTCTATATGTAGTTTTGTGAAAATATTTCAAATATTACATTTTTTAAAAAACATAACCCTTTTAAGCTTCTGATGTGGGTCCCCTGGATGCCTCTGAGCCTCAGTTTTCCTCAGGTTCAAATAATGCCCAAAGGCCAATAAGTTACTACTGCAGATGTAAATATCAATATGTTAGCAAAGGCAGTTTTTAGGAACACCCCAAAGACCTATTACTTCTGTTGTGATTACTTGTGACGTGACTATAAGATTCCAAGTAAATGCTTCTCTTTGCCAGACCATCAGAGATCATCTGCTGAGGTACGAAAGTGTCCCAGATTTCTCATATGCTACCTCTGAGTGTGGCTTGGAATTCTCTAATTGAACATGCATTTCATGTTTCTCTTTAGACTACAAAAAATGATTGAGTGGAATCCACTTTATGCTGAATCCAGATTCCACATGGATAATGTTTATATATGTCTAAATACACCCAAAGAAAGCAAGGATAGGGAGACAGAAAACAATCCTCTTGGAGCACTCTTAGCTGTTCAGTTCTTACAACAATGGGGAGAGGATCCAGTTAATTTATCCACACATGTCTTGTGTTAAGATGAGGAATTGAGTTCATCCAGGAGGTGCACCCTGTGTTTCAACAGCAAATGTTTCATTTATTTATTTATTTATTTTATTTGATTTTTTCCCCCATGGATTAATTCTAAAGACATGGAAGTCTGTCCAGTCAGTGGTGGTCTCTGATGTGCAATTTCCTGTTTTTTCCCCCCCAAAGTTACTCTTGTGAAATGGATGTAGGTTAATTTGAACCTTGTAAAATAAGTTGAGCAAACATGATTATAGGGCAAGTTCATGGGCTGCTGAAACTTTCAGCCCTGTATTTGAAGGGGGAATCTGTGAAATACATATGAACTGTGGCTTTTTAAAAATGACAGTTTTTCCACAGAAACTGGAGAGTAAATAATGATCTGTAATTCACTTGGAAGCTGTTGCTGCATTTGTGTGCAGTTCTGTTGCTGCAATTGTGAAGCTGTTGCTGTATTTGTGTTCCTGCATTTGTGAAGCTGTTGCTGCATTTGTGTGCAATTCTGTTACTATATTTGTGAAGCTGTTTCTGCATTTGTGTGCAGTTCTGTTGCTGCCATTGTGAAGCTGTTGCTGCATTTGTGTGCAGCTGTGTAATGTAACCTGTATGTGTTCAGCAGGGGGTGGCAAGCTGCAGCAGCCTCAGTCATTGGCCACATCAGTGATGACATTATCACAGGGGCTTGTGATTGGATGGTCATGGGCTTGTTAAGAAAGGGGGAAGAAAACACATGGACCAAGTTAGATGATTGCTAGATACATCTTCTGATGCTCAAGCTCGCACACAGGCCTTACCTTTGTGTGTGTGTGTGTGTGTGTGTGTGTGTGTGTGTGTGTGTGTGTGTGGCCTGTGCCTGTGTGTGTGTGTGTGTGTGTGTGTGTGTGTGTGTGTGTGCGCGTGTGTGTGTGTTGCAGGACGACAGTTTGGCCACATGAGGGCAGAGCTGTGCCAGCTGTTCTTTCCCTGCTGACCAAATCACAAAGGCTATAGAAAGATTATGGAGGGAATACAATATGGAAGATTTGTTTTGCTTTGCAAAGGTTTTAATATTTGGTCCTGGTGTACTGTAGTGTCCAAATAGATGTACAGATCCTTTCCAAAAAATTTGAATATCATGGAAAAGGTTTTTTTTTTTCCATAATTCCATTCAAAAAGTTAAACTTTCATAGATTATAGATTCATTACACACAAAGTGAAATATTTCTAGCCTTTATTTGTTTCATTTTTCATAATTTTGGCTTACAGCTCCAGAAAACCCCCAAAACAGTATTTCAAGAAATTAGAATAGTGTGTCGAAAATCATTTAATTCAGTTATTTCAGAGAATGAATGTTTTAGACTGAGTGTCACACTCTAATCATCTAATTTACTCAAAACACCAGCAAAGTTTTTCTACAGGTGTGTCATTAAATTGGACAGGTATCTCAGTTTGGTTCAGTATGGGAAAGATTGCAGACTTGACAATTGGCCAGAAGACCATCATTGACACCCTCCAGAAGATGGGTAAGCCACAAAAGGTCATCGCTAAGGAGGCTGGCTGTTCACAGAGTGCAGTGTCCAAGCATATCAATAGAAAGTTTAGTGGAAGGGAAAAATGTGGCAGGAGAAGGTGCACAAGCAAAAGAGATAACTGTAGGCTTCAGCGGATTGTCAAGCAAAGACGATTCCAAAATTTGGCGGAGATGCAAAGGGAGTGGACTGAGGCTGGAGTCAGTGCTTCAAAAACCACCACGTACAGAGTGTGACACAGTCTAAAACATTAATTCTCTGAAATAACTGAAGTAAATGCTAATTTTCGACACACTATTCTAATTTCTTGAAATACTGTTTTGGGGGTTTTCTGGAGCTGTAAGCCAAAATTATGAAAATGAAACAAATAAAGGAGAGAAATATTTCACTTTGTGTGTAATGAATCTATAATCTATGAAAGTTTAACTTTTTGAATGGAATTATGGAAAAAAAATAACTTTTCCATGATATTCTAATTTTTTGGAAAGGATCTGTATAAGCAGGAATGCCACAGATAAAAAAAACAAAACAAAAACAAAGTCCATGCTCTGTGCAGTGTTGTTAGTATTAAATAAGGGCAAAAAGAATATTCCAGAAAGAATATTTTAAGTTAAATATTTTGTAATTTAGAAAAAGGGAATGGCTATATTGTTGTGTTACTGTGCACATACACCGATGCCAGAAAGAAACAAAATGGCCCTGCTTAACCCTTTTAGTCCAATTTCATGTCATTTTATTTTACGTAATTTCTTTTATTTTTAGTGAATTTATTTGAATCACATTTTAAATCCCTCTTATTATGATTTAATGATTAATGTATGCAGCAGTCTTGTCTTAGTTTTACCACACACTCTGTTTTTATACATTAAAAAATGTATCTTTGTAAAAAAAAGTTTAATCTTCTTCTTCATATGGAATTAAACCAGTTTAGTAGTGCCTTTTCTGCTTGAAGCTACTTTGATGTTATCTCAGTGTTATCAGTACTAAGTCAATATTGAGCCAATGTTGTGAAAAGTAACATACCTAAGTGCTATTATTTTCTTTACAGCATAAGCTGGGTAGTGCTATATATTTTTACAGCATAAACTGGGTAGTAACCCTTATCTCTAAAGTAACTTTTCCTGGAATGCATCCATGCTGTTGGGCGAACACAATAGGTGTATATATTCGCACGTTGCTTAAATGTGTCCCATCATAAATTTACCAGAAGAAAAATGCCTTGAGGGGAAGATTTGTTATATTTTTAGATGTGGCCACTTCACCCTGGGATTCCACAGTAAATCCACATTTCCTGTAGGACATTTTTAATATTGCCCTAATAAGGCACAGGATCCAAAGTCTTAGGGCTCTATTTTCAAACCAGCGCAAGGGGACGGTATAGTCAAACGCAAGCTTGTTGACAGCATCAACGTCTTAAAACTGGCGCTATGGCGTTTCTCAGCAATACCGCTAGGATCAACAAATTCTCAACATAACATCCTTTCGCTTGCGCTGCAGTGGGATGGGTGGCGCTGTCTGGGGCGTGTTCTAAAATACTTTTGGCTCAGTGACAATTTGAACCAACGAAAACCCATTGCGTTGTGATCAGCTGGAACCACCTCTTAGCGGGAACGCAATAGACTCTGGCAATTTGGCAACTTATTCGTCATGTAGTTCTATGTAGTGTCTATAGGTGATGCCAACATTACACTTCCATTTAATGAACAAATAGCCTATAATTATTATTAATTAATTAATTTTAATTTCAACTACTAGAATAAAACAGGACAGCTTACAAGAAACTTGCGATCATGTAGGCCAATAGCCTATAATATATAAATTACACATTGACACAGTTGAATCATAAGCCTACCATTTGAATCATAATTATGCCTACATCACGTAATGTAGGCTAATTAATGCATTCGCCACCTCCTCCCGTGCCTTCCGAACTTCTGGGAGACGAGGTGGTGTGGATTGTGATCCATAAATTACTACAGTCCTAGCCTGTACTTCTGTTGCAAGTATGTCTGATTCCTGTGCGGAAAATCGCTCTTGTCGTTGACGGTCCAGTGCGTTTGGGTTGCTCATTATGAAATTGCATGGAGCGATTGCGTTCCAACTAGCTTTTTTTTAAAGCATGAGAACAACAATTTGATTGGCTACCATAGAGACACACCTTGGACATTTAAACCCAGCCTTTTAGCAATACCGCCATAAGGTGCGCCAAGATTGCCGTCATGAAATTACCAAATTTCTCGCCGACACGCCCTCAGAGCGATACCGCCAAGCGATTACTCTTGCTTTCACCATTGCGTTTGGGTTATTAAAATAGAGCCCTTAATGTGATTCCCACTTCCCCCTCTAGAGGATCTGCTCTGCATTGTCTTGTGTACATTCTGTCTGGATACCAAGGTAATACATGTACTTAGGAGAAGGAAGATCCCAGATGAAAAATATAGATTATGCCTGATTGCCAGAAATTCTGTGTAATTTTCACATTGAGTGAGCTCATACAATTGAAGTAAACCCCTAACAGATTACGACATATTATCCATTTTGCAAGGTGAGAGTGAAAGAATCGTGGAGATGTTTCATGATGCCAGAGTAAAGCTGTAAAAACTAAACATAACATGACATATATAACCTGCAGCCAGATAAAGGATGTTTAAATTTTAAATACTTGGGAAATACATGAAAAGCAAGAATGAAAGACAATCCATATTTTTTCACATTAGAGGTAATATTCTAAACATAATGGGCCCTATCTTACACCCGGCGCTAACCCAAACGCAAGTATCTTTGCTATCTTACACCAGGCGCATGGTTCATAATAACGCCTTGCGTTCACGTCCTTTACCATGTATTCTTGCGCCCATTACAAGTGAACTGGGCGTGTTGGTCTTAAGATGAGGAGTGGCCAGGATTCTTTCTGGCATATTGCTATCTTGAGCCAGCAGAAAGCGCTTGCGCTAGAACCACCACAAACCTGGTCTAAAGTCATGTCGCAGTTGTTTACATGTTATTTTAATGGTGCATATAAGTGCGTCTACATAGGCGTGTGCACAACCCGCATACCCTCCTGTCTGTTACACACAGGGGCGCGCACAAGCATGACTAAAATATCTAGATCACAATGTGAAATATTATTGTGTATATATTGGCTATATCAAAAATGCATAATAATAAAAGGTTCCATAGGTCCACATAACTTTCCCTCAGCGAAGGGAAACGATGCCACATTACATTGCTGTCAGCCCACTCCATCAACATCCAGGCGATGTGTGATGGTACGGGACAATGGCTATCCATTAAAAAGGAGCTGATGACACCTATATCAAGCCTAATGCGCAAATTGTCATTTACACCTAATGCGTGAATTGTCATTCAATGGAAAACTCGCGCACTGCAATAGACGGACATTTGAGTTTTGAAAATGCGCTTCAGATGTCATTACAATACAGCTCTGTTTATCTAGGAATACAGCCTGTAAGTAAATAGAATGGTTTGTGACTGAAAAAAGTTCAAAACCTTGTCCAGTGAATATTGCTTTTATTGTTTTTCAAATAGCTTAGGGTTCGCTGTTTTTTTTCAATAGCCTATGGTTAAAAAACGGAGCTAAATATCACCATGTTAACTGAATTGTAACCTTAGCTATTCTTCGTCCTTCATATTTTTTAAATTACAGTGGCAACGTTTCCATACCCTCAGCTTATTAAAACCCCGCTGATTTCACCTGTTATTCCATAACTGAACAAAAGATTTTAAAGAGAACTAAGCGTCTAATTATAAACGAAAACAAATTTGCAGCACGTTACAATTAATTCACAATTAATTTTAATACCATGTGCGCTTTACATGAGCAGGTCTGTTTCCCCTGCTGTAAATCACACTTTTAACAGTCTTCCTGGGAAAGTGGATTGTTACCAGTTACGCTACCAGTAAAAAAAGGTTGGTCACATTTCCATAAGCAGGACATTATAAAACAAGGGAAAATATGCGTGAACCTATGGGTTGCCAACCTGACAGCTTTATTGTATTTATTGTCATCATTAAGGCAAAATAACGTTATTTATTTTATTAATCAAAATTAGAATGCAGGTAATGAACTTCGGATGAAGCTTGAACATGAGTTAATTGCTTCATTGCATAATCAAACGAAATTCGTTAAACAAGCCGGCTAATTTGGCGTTTTCTAAGGTGAGACGGAAGCCATTGGTAGCTTATTCTCAGCTGTTGCAGGTGCCTTTAACGAAATTTAACCGCATACATTTTGTAAAATAACAGCACTGTCGGAAATGACCGGGAACTCATAATGGTTTGTCCAAATAATCATAGGCTACTAGTGATCCATATAGCCTATTCCTTGATCGCACTAAACACGCACGCGCATGTCTGTTTCGCCATCATATAAGCAATCCGCCGAGGTGGAAAAGCAGGCTTTTAAAGGGAATGGGATATGAAATTTTGATTGGTTTATTGCATGTCACGCCTAAGACACACCTATAATTAATGAAGAGACTAGGTTCAGCCCACTTGCACGCTGCGCCGTGCTTAGCGCCCAAAAAACACGCCGTTAAAAAGTGGACTTGGACACGCCCTAAATGGACTTTACGCCATGCGCTTAGACTAAGCGCCAAGATCGCCAAGATAGGGCCCAATATGTGCATGCCATTGGCATTAATCAGCATTGCTACCCTATTGGCTTGTTGTCTATTTATTCTTACTTGTTATTAATATCTTATGAATATTTTTTTCAGAGCCAAGGATTTTGGTAATCCTAAACAAGAATGTTGTTGTGGCCCCAATATAAATCACAGCCTCCACTTAAACTTTACTTGTGTGGCTCAGGGATGGTTGTGGCGCGAAATTAGTGTTGATGCCAGTGGCTCTGATTCAAGTTTGAAATGTTTTAATTTCTTTTGCAACTTACTGCGTATAAACCTGCTTGAATGTAATGGAGTAATTGCACTTTTTATGCCAAATTACAAATTCTTATTTTTTTTCCACAACCCTATGCTGACCCAACTGCCCTTCAGTGTGCAAATACTGAACATTCTTTACAAAAAGCAACCTGTTTCTGGTCACTGCGCAGCAATGCATGATCTTCAGTGTCCTGGGACTCGTGTGTTAGCCCACTCGGCTAAGCTGAACCTTGTAAGCAGATGCGCTTGTGTGAATAAGCCTTAGGGGGCTGCCAGAAAGACTTACGGGAAAACCATATGGCGAGTCGTACACTTGCCTCTGTGCTACACAAAGTCACAGTGTGGACGCGTGCTGCCCGTCTCACTTCCAAAAGGACACCACACAATCATTTCCCCCCAGGGCTAAAGAGCAAGAGCAACACGTCTAATCTGTTACACTATCTCAATTGGACAATATTTATGCGGTTCTATACACAATGCGTTTACTGTTTCACCACAAACAAGCGTGGTGTAACGAGAATGTAATTACTGTACACAGCTTATATAATTACATGCAGAGTCTGAGAGAAGAGTGGTGTGAGGTTTTGGGTGGGTTTACGGGTAGAGCTAGAGAGAAGAGTGGTGTGAGGATTTGGGCGGGTTTACGGGTAGAGCTAGAGAGAAGAGTGGTGTGAGGTTTTGGGCAGGTTTACGGGTAGAGCTAGAGAGAAGAGTGGTGTGAGGTTTTGGGCAGGTTTACGGGTAGAGCTAGAGAGAAGAGTGGTGTGAGGTTTTGGGCGGGTTTACGGGTAGAGCTAGAGAGAAGAGTGGTGTGAGGTTTTGGGCGGGTTTACGGGTAGAGCTAGAGAGAAGAGTGGTGTGAGGTTTTGGGCGGGTTTACGGGTAGAGCTAGAGAGAAGAGTGGTGTGAGGATTTGGGCGGGTTTACGGGTAGAGCTAGAGAGAAGAGTGGTGTGAGGTTTTGGGCGGGTTTATGGGTAGAGCTAGAGAGAAGAGTGGTGTGAGGTTTTGGGTGGGTTTACGGGTAGAGCTAGAGAGAAGAGTGGTGTGAGGTTTTGGGCGGGTTTACGGGTAGAGCTAGAGAGAAGAGTGGTGTGAGGTTTTGGGCGGGTTTATGGGTAGAGCTAGAGAGAAGAGTGGTGTGAGGTTTTGGGTGGGTTTACGAGTAGAGCTGGAGAGAAGAGTGGTGTGAGGTTTTGGGTGGGTTTACGAGTAGAGCTGGAGGGGACAGTGGTTTTCTGTACATAGACTATTTCCTCCCTATGGAACCCATGGTTCAGGTTTTTACACGGGTGCACATTTCAGGTGTGAAGGGATGACAACTCAGAAGGTGCCATGACAGGGGACTGAACCCTCGTCCACACAGGGAACATTCACATACGCTTCGGGAATCAATCGCCCGACTGCGCCTCACGTCTCACAAACAGCCACGTGTCTTAAATAGGACAGGTGTAATTAACCTGAATGAAATCAGCCCAACTATCTGAAGACTATATTCATACAAGCTCCAGCAGGACCTTTAGATGAGAGAGAAATTATTATTATTTTTTTGTTTCTCCTTTGGCGATCACTTGATTTGGGCTTTTTAGAAAATGTCACAGTATGCAACTAAAGGGTGCAATTAAATTTTCCCCCTGACAACATGTCCTTTTTTCAGCAGGTTCAGGCAAAAGCCTCATTACTGTAATTAGGCAGCTATTGAATTATCAACGTGGAGATATGACAAACACTCGCAGCCTGCTGGCATGAGGTAGGTGTGCAGGTGTAGGACCTGAGTCCGGGGTTTACCCTGATCAGGCCCTGCTAACCATAGCTCATGGATGGATCATATTATTGAAATGGTGGTGGTGATGATGATGAAAATGATTATGATTACAGTTATTATTATTATTGTTGTTATAATAATACATTATTATTATTATTATTATTATTATTATTATTATTATTATTATTATTATTATTATTATTATTATTGTTTTTTGTATTCCTAACTAATTATTATTTATATTATTGTATATTTATTCTTAATGCATTGGATCAGCAGGTATGCCATTCCTCCAGTTTAGGGCCATACCTCATACCAATACAGAAAACAGGAAAATAGATTAATAAATAGGTGAGTAATTTCTACAAACGAAACTTTACTTTTATGTGAAAATAGGCTACTTAAATATTTAAAAAACAAAATGCTCTAGGTAATGGTATGCGTACAGTACACAGTATCAGTCAGAGGTGACTATGGCAGGAATTCTTAAAATTTTATTTTTATCTTCAGGTTTGGGAAAAAAAATAAAAAATAAACTACAGAGAGCTGTAAAACCACAGTCAAGCACTATAAAGCATAATGACAAAGCCCCATAAAGCGCTTAAATAAACACCCAAGAGAGGAGGTTCTGCCATTAACTCACTGTGCTGTAAATACCGTGCATAAACACAGTAAACTTGTGTTTAAACTTTAACTGCAAAACGCCGTAAAACGGTATCCCGCTAATGTTTAACGAGAGTAGTCAAATTCGCCGGTAAAAGAACCGGGCCTGGCATGCGCGCCGTAAAAGTGGGAGCGGAATCCATACACATAACGTCACAACAACACGGAAGACCTGTCAGGACGATGACAGCGCTCGCATAAACAAAATGGCTGTCTGGGGGAAACGGAAGGAGCTGAATGGCCCACCTGTAATTGTTTCCATTCACGATGTTGGACAGCCCTACCAGCAGGCTGACCCAGATATGTAGATAAATATCACAAATAACAGCCTGTGGGCTTAATGCTTTCTTAATGTCATTGATTGGTATACCAGGCTTTCTCCTTCAGCAACATGGCATGGTATGGCGTCTCTAACGACGCAGTATTTCTAAATACCCAGAGCAGGTTTTTGGAAGTGGCGCGTGTATCCCAAACGCATGTCACTTATTGGGGTAATTCTATGGGAAAAGCAAACTAAAGAGAACACGAATGCGCTACGCATTTGTGAAAATGCCTTGCAGCGGTCATTGACCTGCTATGTGATCTGTATTGCGCAGTACAGACTTTTCTTTGGGCCCCTTTTTGATAAATGTTGAAAAAAGGTACAATCCTTCCCATTTTCTAAGTAGATTTACGTGGAGAACTCATTATAAGGTAACCAATCACTGCATGTAATGAAGAGAATGGGCAGTAAGTAAACACCACTACAACACTACTAGATAGCCTATAGGCAAAGTTACAATCAAATAGACTAGACTACCCAAACTAAATTAATGGGCAGAAATCCACACGTAATCTCTGTACTTTAAATTGAGAATGCATTGCACAGAATTTTCGCATAATCACAGGTATGTATGTCCGGAATTGGCTGTAATAAGTCAATACCTTTTTCGGAGGGGTGAATAAAACATATTTCAAGAATGGCCTGTTCTTTGTCTTATCTAGTCTATTTGATTGTAACTTTGCCTATATCTAGTGGTTTTTGCTTACTGTGTTCAGTGTACTGTTGTTGCTTTGGCTGAAAGCATCTGCTGAATGACTAAATTGTACATTTGTAACATTTGTAACAATTAAATTTAGCTTCAAACAGAAGGACTTTCTTCTGAAGGAAGGAGGATCTCATCTCTATCACTGCAGATAAGATACACAGTGTGTATCAAATAAAAAAAACAAAACAACAACTGGCCATCCTATATCTGCTGTTGCTGCTCAGTGACATTGTTCAAGAAAATGTCAAATTTAAAAATGTCAAAAAGTGACCAGCATTATATTAGCAGCTGATGGATTGTTTTGAAAGCACAAGTATTCCTGTGAGTACAGAAACCACGCTTTGCGTTTAGCACGGCATTTCACTCCCGCCCGTGCTGTTTTGTAAGCAGCAGATGATTATCTCAGCAGATGTGCAGATTTATGTTACATCCTGAAGTACTGTATACAACTTTCCTTTGTCTCCTTTCAATATGGAAACTGGATCTGTGGCCTCGAGAAGCCTGTTAAATTCTGACTGCAGGACTTCAAAGATGATTACCTTTCCACAAGTAAAGTAAGCTTGACATACAGCGGTGATATACAACATCTCTGTTCTGCTATTTCCCACTTCCCAGTTGCTCACCTTGGTTTGCACTGGGATCAGTTGAGATACACCACAAGGCCCGCTCATATGAAGCACACCGAGCTCTTGAAATGTGCTTAAACTAGTAAAGCTAATTCATTAGCCATGACACAGTAATCCCTCTGGGTCAACATGAGGTTCATATACTGTCTGGTGACTGTAAAAATGTTCTGGATAACTTCACAATCAAACAAAATCTGAAAGAAACACTGTTCGTGTTGCAATTACAGACTCTTTTTTGGAGCAAGAATGAATTAATTGCTACAATATGGAAAAGGATGTTAAGTTAGGAACCTTGTGGAAATTAAACATTTTTTTACATTTATTAAGAAACAACAGCAATACTTTATCACACTCTGATATGAGCCATCATATCTAAGCTTTCCTCTGGACTGAGTTTGTCAAAGTAGGACAGGAGTTCCCAAACGCGATTCTGGGGACCCACTGTGCGTGCTGGTTTTCATGCCAACCGTTACTGCAACCTCTGAATTGAAACAAGCTAATTAACTTGTAACAATTGTAACAAGTTATTTAGACATTCTTCTAATGCCAATTGGCCATATTTTGGGCATATGATGTCAGAAATGGTTATTCACATGATGAAGAGGTTCCCAAGTATTCCCTATTCCAAGAGCTCTTTTAAAATGACGTTAAATAAGAGACCGCAGGTGAAATCACTTCCTAATTGCTGAACGAGTGGAAACCTGGACACTGAAACTAACACATTTGTGTAAAATGAAGAGTTCAGAGACAAAGCAAATGACAGCAAGCCAAATCTGCCTTGTGTTAAATCAAGTATAAGGAAAATATCCTTTGAATTTTTAGCAACACGATTTCAACAACCTTAATTGACCCACACACTTCGTAGTATACCCCCCTGGATTGGGCTGGGGGGGTACCCAAGGAGAGCTTTGGGAACCACTGGTTTATGCCATTAAACATGTAGTCTACATGAAACTATAGAAGACTGAGGAATGGAATTAAATGGAATTGTTTAAAACCAGATTGAATATTTACAGATGAAAGTTGACAGATCACCATGATGGTATGTATGGCTTGCAGTGTGCAGGTACTAGCAGCTATTAGGCTCACTCCTCCCGTTCAGCCCTCGCTCAGCTGGGCTAGTTGCCAGTATGCAATAGCAGTTACGTCAATGTAAAAACATCTTGCTTATAACCAAAACATATAATCGGAAGGCTAATGCTCTGTGTCAACTTTAGCTTGAACATTATTTAACACAATAGTAATATATAATGATATACAATATTTATGAAATATTGTAGGGCAGTGCAGGTCCTCAGATTTGGTTCACTTAATTCATTTACAACATAACCCTGGGTCAGTATGCAATGTTTGAAATAAAGAACATGGTTACAGAGCCAGGTACCATAAATATTTTGTTCAGAGGAAAGGCACTTCAAAGGCGGGTATTTCTGTGAAGTGTTCTGGGAATCCAACCCTCCAGGTGGGTCTAGTATTGTCTCTAGCTGGTATTTACCACTTGTTCTGCTGATGACTGCAAAACACTATAAACTTACTGAATGTTCTCTCTTCTCTCTTTTCACATCCTCCTGGTGCAAGAGTGACTACTAGACTGCCTGAGAAGCAACTAACATACTGCCTCAACAAGACCACTGTCCATCAGCATTATAATACCACAGCTGTATGTATTAGGATTGTGAATACTGGAATCATCCTGTTTTCCACAATAGGAATTATTCTAATTTGTGTTGTAGTGAAGTGATTTATTGCTACGAAGACAACAAAGATGTGCATCCATCCATTAGCGCTGGAGCCTATCCCAGGATGCATTGGGTGAGAGGCAGGAATACCCCCTGGAGAGGCCGCCAAACCATCGCAGGGCACACAAACCATTCACTCACAATTTAGAGTCTCCAGTTAACTTAATCTGCATGTCTTTGGACTGTGGGAGGAAACCCATGCGGACACAGGGAGAACATGCAAACTCCACACCGAAAGGCCCCATGACCAGGATTTGAACTCGGTAACTTCTTGTTGTGAATCAACAGTGCACCCTGCGTACAGATGTGCAGAGGAAGTCAAACGCATATCCTTCACAAGGAATTCTGGAAAAGGTCACAGTTCAAGAAATGTCTCCTATGTCTGTTACTATATAAAGTACAGGCTTGCTACAGTGTTCACAAAGTTCTTGTTAGAGACAATCTACTCAGAAAACTGTCACTTTGACCAGTTTGGGGTGGCTGTAGAATTTTATCTTAAAGGGTATTGGATACGGTATCGCTCAATCAGATGTCATAGGGGGAGCTGCACTTCTTTCAGTTCAATGAAAGACAAGAGATACGTGCTGTGATAAAATCTCCTGTTAGTCTGTGGAGTGCATTCCAACATGGCTGCACAATCCCTTACTTTTTATCTGTAGAGGGTCACCACCTTGAATAGCTTGTGATATTCAGGAGCTTTGCCCTGATTATTGACCCGTGACACTCTCTCAGTGATCCTGGTTCCCTGCTTACATTACAGGTCAACCCAGGGGAGGGCACATGAGTCGAGACTTCAAAATGTCTCCTGCTGTCCACAAGCTTATGGGCCAGCACTTTGAAACAGATAGCAGTATTAAGTCTTAAAAATCCCCGTAATAAGTGGGAGGTTTCATCCACTTGCCTCTCCCCATTGAGTTGATAATCCAAACTAAAATAACATAATTGTAAGAGGTTTATTTTTGTTTTCTTTGACATGCCTTAAGTTTCACTTTGTTCCCTGAAGGAGAATATCACCCGTTGAAGCCGAATTTCCAAGGACAATGTTGGACGAAAGGTCTTCATGGCCGAGCACTTTTTAAAATTATTTTATTGTGTTCTGCATTCCATATGGGTCCAATTCTTTATGCTATGAATCTACTGACTAAACAGCTGCTGAAAACTAGAACATAGAACAAAATGAAAGTTTCCTGTACCAATCATTTTTCAAAACTTTTTTTTTAAGAAGTCTTTTACATGAAGTGCCTTATACTGTTTTCACCTGAGGAATCAGCTTTTGACATTTTAGCAGGCATTTTTCTTTTTCCGAATAGTAATTATTCTTCAAGGTAGCACCATTTTTGAATATTAAACTGCTCCTACCTACAGCCAGAATGATTAATCTTTTTTATTTATTAGAAACATTATTTAATTTAAAAAAATCATTAAATTAATTAATGCAATTACATTTAAAAAGGCTTTTATCTTAATCATATTAATTTATTTAAAAAACATGTTTAATGCATCATATTCTGTTTCGGCAAGACACTATATTGCCCTTTCAGCAAAATAAACAGCTAAAAGACCTGGATTTGTGGGGGAACAACTGACAATAAATAAATGTACATTATGATGCATTTTTTATTATTATTAGTCTACATTCTGAAATGTACTGAAATGCTGGAATGATTGATATAGCACTGGCTGTGTCCCAATACACAAAAGCTGTGTGGGAGTGTGTTTGATCCGAAGGTTTGCACTTAGACAATAAATCAGTCAAACAGATAATTTACTGAACCCAATAGAGAAATGGAAGAACAGGGTAGCAGAGAGGCAATATATTTTAGTGGGAAGACAAGTGTTGTCTCAATGCCAGGCCTAAATAAAAGTTGAGTTAGGAGAAGAAAAATTACATCTTTCATGGCAAAATAGAATATCTGTAAAATATCTGCAAACTTCAAAGTTTCAATACATTTCCTTCATTTGTTTTTTTTTTTGCAGTGAACAAATATACAAAATTAGAAACTTATACCCTACAGAAAGAGAGAGAGGAAAGGTAACACCATTCAAATTCTAAGAATAAATAAAGTGCAAGCCATTTAAGTGCAAGTACCATAAACTGTTTTTATTGGGCTAAATAAAATTGGTATAGCATAAAACACACTAAAAAGCATAAAAACATGCATTAAAATCCTCAAAAACTCTTTGAACAAATCCACTACAAAAGAAAAAGAATAAGTCAATCTTAAAAAGTACTTTAAACTTAAAATTCTAGTTCTATTACTTTTTTGGTAAATAAAAAATAATATTGCCAATGAGGTGAGACAGTTTGACTCAAGATTTGCCAATGGAGTAAAACAATTTCACCTCACAAGCAAAAAGTAACCTAAACAAGTTAATATTTAGAGAGAGAATACATTTATTGCTGACAATGGCAGATGAAATGTCTGCACGGATATTTTTAGTTTTTTTAAAGACGTAATTCTAAGATGACATCTTTTGTGTCTTGGTTTGTACTGTAGTTTGTGGCATTGCTGTACCAATAATCTGGAATTACAGTCCCACTGACAACATTCCACTGAATATTTATTGTCCTAGAATGTTCCTTTCTTGTTGCCTGTAAGAAATGCCTCAGAACTTCATTGTTTTCTATTTCACTCCTATTTCATTGTTAACCACTCGTTCTGAAATGTTAATCTTTTTTGTTGTACTCGTGCACTGCAAGATTTCCAGCATGACTGAAGAATATCTTTAACTTAGGCCACCACTTAAAGTCAAGAGGGCCCTCTGTCTTCCTGTTGAATACTTGGAGACGTCATTTTGCCGAATGTGGATTGGAATGGAATCCTCCCAAACAGTGTAGGCCACGCAATTGTTTGACTCACAAGAAGAGAGGCAGTTTAAAGAGCAGGCTGAAGCCAGAGGTGCGTGGAGGATGAACCCGATCGACAATGTTGCAATCCCAAATACCTACCCAACACTCACCCATAAACCCAATCCCAAATACCTACCTAACACTCACCCATAAACCCAATCCCAAACAACTACCCAACACTCACCCATAAACCCAATCCCAAACACCTACCTAACACTCACCCATAAACCCAATCCCAAACACCTACCCAACACTCACCCATAAACCCAATCCCAAACACCTACCTAACACTCACCCATAAACCCAATCCCAAACATCTACCCAACACTCACCCATAAACCCAATCCCAAATACCTACATAACACTCACCCATAAACCCAATCCCAAACACCTACCCAACACTCACCCATAAACCCAATCCCAAATACCTACCTAACACTCACCCATAAACCCAATCCCAAACACCTACCCAACACTCACCCATAAACCCAATCCCAAATACCTACCTAACACTCACCCATAAACCCAATCCCAAACACCTACCCAACACTCACCCATAAACCCAATCCCAAATACCTACCTAACACTCACCCATAAACCCAATCCCAAACACCTACCCAACACACCCATAAACCCAATCCCAAATACCTACCTAACACTCACCCATAAACCCAATCCCAAATACCTACCTAACACTCACCCATAAACCCAATCCCAAACACCTACCCAACACTCACCCATAAACCCAATCCCAAACACCTACCTAACACTCACCCATAAACCCAATCCCAAACATCTACCCAACACTCACCCATAAACCCAATCCCAAACATTTACCAAATACTCACACATAAACCCAATCCCAAACACCTACCTAACACTCACCCATAAACCCAATCCCAAATACCTACCCAACACTCACCCATAAACCCAATCCCAAATACCTACCTAACACTCACCCATAAACCCAATCCCAAACATTTACCAAACACTCACCCATAAACCCAATCCCAAATACCTACCTAACACTCACCCATAAACCCAATCCCAAATACCTACCAAACACTCACCCATAAAGCCAATCCCAAACACCCACCCCCTTAAAAATCCCAAACATTTACCAAATACTCACACATAAACCCAATCCCAAACACCTACCTAACACTCACCCATAAACCCAATCCCAAATACCTACCCAACACTCACCCATAAACCCAATCCCAAATACCTACCTAACACTGACCCATAAACCCAATCCCAAACATTTACCAAACACTCACCCATAAACCCAATCCCAAACATTTACCAAATACTCACACATAAACCCAATCCCAAACACTTCCCGAACATTCACCCATAAACCCAATCCCAAATATTTACCAAACACTCACACATAAACCCAATCCCAAACACTTACCTAACACTCACCCATAAACCCAATCCCAAACACCTACCTAACACTCACCCATAAACCCAATCCAAAATACCTACCCAACACTCACCCATAAACCCAATCCCAAATATTTACCTAACACTCACCCATAAACCCAATCCCAAACACTTACCAAACACTCACCCATAAAGCCAATCCCAAACACTTACCAAACACTCACCCATAAAGCCAATCCCAAACACTTTCTCAACCGTTTATGTGTGAGTTAGTGAACATCAGGAAGTCAGGCTTGCAGTTCAAGAATTCTTATTTTAAATATTTATTTATTTATAACAGGATAAAGATCAGTAAATACTTTTGAAGTTTATGTGAAAAAATTTCAAAACCAATGGAATGAAACAGTGAGCCTTCCCACAAATTAACTATAAAACTCCTGATAAATATGAACCATATGCTTTTACGACTGTTTAATGACGGCTGTCTCAACTGAGCATGTGCAAGAGGACAACTACCTGTTTGACACCCAATGAGGTTTCATTCGAATAGTAAATAATACCATATTGAGGGTAAATCATGGAACAGATAAAAGCCTTTTTCTTAACTTTAAATAATTCACTAGGCAATGGGGAATGCATACATTTTGAACATGTTTTGTACATGTTTAAATAGTAAATTTCATCAAACCAACATGACACCTCACAACCTCTGATCAAAAGCTATATAGCACAGTAAAAATAATAGACTTTTTGTCTTTCTGCCTTGAAGGCATCAGCATTTTCTCTTTTCCCCTGCTTCTGACAGTAATCCCTGGATCAGGCAGAAAAAAGGCTGGGGGCTTTGGCTCTCCTATAATTCCTATAATAAAAGTATTGGGGGTGGGGGGTGGTGGTGCAGGGTGGGGGGCTGGTGTCCTATAGCACACCTCCACTGCCACAGTACTGATGGATCTTTCTTCAGTGTCTCATAACTTCTCTTAAACAATAACCACAACCCTGACAACGACAACAACAACAATAATAATAATAAAAAAACCTTCCAAAATACTCAAACTGGAAAATTGGTAAATAAGACAACTTTTTTTACTAATGGCATACCCTCAAAATGTGACCCTTTCTAGTAAAAAGGGATGAATTCCATATGCTGGGAATTCAAATTACAACCACCAAAACCTTAAATTGTTTGAAATTGAGAGCTTTGCACACATTTCTTAACCTGCTCTAATCTTTCATGTCAAAAAGTTTCCTGTATGTATTATAATAACACAGTAAATACTAAACAATGCCATTTTTACACAGCTGGACAGTTTCAGTTCAGCTGCTGCATCATCTGTGAGAAGAAGCTGAACTCCTGTTTCCTGTTGGTTCTTCAGTCGCACGTACACTGTCAACACACATGTAATGAGTTGGCTTGTGCAAACAGTTAAGGCCTGTGTGTGTGTGTGTGTGTGTGTGTGTGTGTGTGTATGGGGGGGGGGGGGGTTAACATCTGGGAGGCGTAGGGGATGCAGTGTCACCCCGCCCGCACACATGAGGGCTTCATTACCCTTCCTGGGTGGCTACACATGAGAGGTTTTACAATGCCTGTCCCCAGAAGAGACCCTCAACAATGGCAAAGCTTTAATTCAGACTCAATGGGAAACTGGATCCGGGTCATAAATAATCACGTATATCATTGCATCGGGTGGGGTGGAGTGGGGTGGGGGATGGTGGTGGTGGTGGGGGGGGGGGGGGGGTGTGTCCTTATTGCTGTCTGTAATTAGCAAGACATGTTGTAGAGAAGTTTGAACATGGCTGGAGGGGAGGGGGGGTCCATTCAAATGTTCTATTCTGCATTTAATGGGTCGATTATCTGTCAGATTCGCAGATTCCTTCAGACAACACGCCTGGAGAGATGCTGTTCGGCTCCTTCCTGTCAATCAAGGCTGCTGTGAAAAGCTGCTCCTTGCAGATGTGACCTCTCTACCAGGTATTACATTTTTAGTTGCTGGATCCATTAATTGGTCTAATACATACATCTCATATGCTTTCACTTGACATAAAGGCATTTTGTGACTAACAATCCAAAAGTAAATAAATAAATAAAACTGCCATTTTCCTGCCTATCCTTTTATGTCCAGTACGCCGGGTGATCACTCCGACCATATCATGTGCACAAAGCCACTGCCTCACCCCCTGCTCCAGATGAAAGATAACTGTGCCAGGCCCTGAATGCCTTCTCCATGTGCGCGGGACTACCAGTTGAGTAACTGGAGGAGTTGTGTATACGGGGTTTTGAGTGGTGCTCGGTGGACCAGAGTGGGAATGGGCTTTGAGCAGCTGTAACCTGATGAGTCCGGGTCCCCTTTGAGGGGGATAGTGGGGTACTCTGTTGGCTAAGGGGACTGCAGTGCTATGTGCATTTTCCTATTAAAGTCTGAAACCCCGCCTGCTCCGTCCATGCACCCGCAGTCAGCTTCAGCCAAAAGGGCAGTTTTACGCTTGTAGAAAGCACTCATTAGCCCTTTAGCGAGTGGAGACACATTGTGTCATCTCCATGGGGCTCTCAACCACGTTACTTGCACTTTTATTTGATCACGTAAACGGTTTTAGAGCTTTCTCTTTAGAGCAGAATCCCTTTATGTCATAAAGATATGAAGGGGGAAAAAAATCTCTGTTGTAGTTCACAGCAGATCATTGAGCGCAGATCCTGGAGCCCTTCACCTTTCCCTCTCTAGCAGGACATGGAACCTGCACGTCTTAAGAACCTGAGGGATAAAAGCGCAAGCGGAATAGGGGAGAATTCTCTTACCTGTGCTGCACCTCTGTTTGTCCACTCCTCACAGGTGATACAAAGTCCCAACAGTCTGAAGAATATTCCACCTCACACGCTAGTCCCCAGGTTGTTACTATTATTTTTTTTGTTCACAATGCCAAGCCCAAGTTGGAAAGCCAGGTCCTGTTTTCATTCACTCCTGCTCCAAGCCCTTCCAGTCTTTGGGAAATTGATTGCTCTGAAAGTTAGTCTGAGCAGTCTCCCTGTGAGTCCCTGCTTCCCCCAGGTCCTAGTGTCCGCCCACACTCCCTAACCTCCACACGTTGCTCCCTCTCCTAAGCTGAGAGCTTGCAAGCTAGCCATGCTCACCTCATTTTGCACGGGCCCTTTATTGGCTATAACCGGAGTGGGTGATTCAGTCCTGCGTACATGCCGCACGTTTCCAGCCCGATGTTTGGCCATTCCGTGATTGGCCGGCGTGACTCATTGTTATGCAGTCAATGGCCTGGACTACCTTTCTCTCTGACAATGTTTCTGTCTACGTTCTTGGATTCTGACACACCAGCCATACAACTACAGTCTGCTTATAAATAGTCTGGACTATTTATGTTTTTAATTAACCCAACTGGCATCCATAGTAAAAGTCTGCCTTTGGATTGGGGGGGACGGGATTTAAGGTAAATTCTAAATAGCTTCAGACAACATCCAGCTGTATAAGTAGATATTTTGAATATTAAGCTACTAAAGTCACCCTAGATAAGGGCCTTTGCCAAACCAATACATAATAATTACCATGTAAATAAATGTGTCATGTGTACACTCTAAAAGCAATGAAGCACATAATAACCCTAATAACTCGTTTATAATCAGCACAGTCAGAGTTCTGAGTTGTCTGTGTCCTGTCCTTAGTGTCATCATTCGTTTTGTTGATGGCCTTGTTCTTGGACTGTTTAAGTTGTGTTTACTGTGTCCAAAAATCACTAACCGATTAAACCACATGGTTGTATTTCATAGTGGTGAAGACAAGGAATGAACGGAGATCCAGACCCGTCTGAAGCCAAGTGAATTCTCCAGTAATGTCCCTGTCTCATCTCCTGATGAATAACTCATTATTACTACAATTATTTCCTATTTAATTGATCTGTGGCATTTCTTTCTTCAAATTACAAACATACACTGCCTGGCCAAAAGAAAAGTTGCCATTGCACCCGTCATGCATAGTGTCCACTGTACAAGCCTCTGGAGGCAGTGTTACGATCTGGGGTTGCTTCAATTGGTCAGGTCTAGGCTCAGCAATGTTATGCAGCAATAAAATGAAGTCAGCTGAGTACCAGAATGTACTGAATGACCAGGTTATCCCATCAATGGGCATATTCCAGGACGACAATGCCAAGATAGATCAGGCTCAAATTGTGAAAGAGTGGTTCGGGGAGCATGAGGAATCATTTTCACACATGAATTGGCCACCAGAGTCCAGACCTTAACCCCATTGAAAGTCTTTGGGATGTTCTGGAGAAGACTTTACGGAGTGGTTCGACTCTCCCGTCGTTAATACAAGATCTTGGCCAAAAATGAATGCAACTCTGGGCGGAAATAAATGTTGTGACGTTGCATAAGGTTGTCGAAACAATGCCACGACGAATGCACACTGTAATCAAAGCTAAAGGTGGTCCAACAAAATATTAGAGTGTGCAACTTTTTTTTTGGCCAGGCAGTGTATGTTTTGCAGACAAAACCAATCAAACTGTCAGGTCTTCTCCTGTTTAAATCGGGAAATTAAATTATGGGTTCTTGTTTAGTTTCTTTGGTTTGGACACATCACCCCCATTCTGGCCATTTTTGCTCGGGTTTTTATCCTGCTCAATCCCCCAATCTAATCTCAAAATTAGGTCAAATCTTTTAATGTGAAAATGATGCCTAACACTAAACTAGGTTATCATGTATAAAACCCACCATTCATGTGGGTATGTTTTGCATTGGGCACCAGAATTCATATGTGCCATATCAGCTAAAGTAAAGCATGTTATAGTTCATAGGTTTTTATAGCATTGCAGCACGTTTACCAAGATGGTAAAAACTATATTGTAGCAATGTATTTACACTGTACTTATTTTTTTTACCAATCCCCAAACCAAAACTGTGAAGCTACATTCAGATCACGCTTCCAGAACTTTCCACAATAAAGAAATGTTTGCAACAGGATTCTAAAATAACACTGAACCCCTCCTGTTTTATCAATAGTTGTTGAGGGTCTGAGGGTTGAGGCCACAGCCAGTTCCACACTTTATAAGAGCCCAACAGAAAGAATGTTTTTTTTACAATGTGTGAACTGTCACTATAGACTACAAAAAGAGGGTAAAGTTCACAGTGCTTATAAGTGCAGTAAATTGGCACATAATTGGTTTATCAGGGTTCTTGTACTATTCCACAACAGGTGCATTTTCACTCTGGGACTCTTGACTAGCATGTGCAAATTTACTGAACTATATTTGGCTTTTCTTTCTAGAAAAACATTGTATCCCAGTGGCTTCTTGGCTTCATTTTATGAAGCCTTCAGTTTCTTTTTAATTATTTGACTGGAAACCTATTTGACATTGTGGGAAAATATTTTTGCTTTCCTGATTGTCTGAGACCTAGTCCTGATAAGATCTTCCATTATTTTAATAATGCATAAATAATGGCTTCTTATGACACATTTTGCTTCTTGATAGAAATGAAAATCAGAGTTGAAATCAAAATATATGTGCTGATTCAATCACCATTTGTCCTTACTAATAAACATTAGTGTTATTTTTATTCTTCACAAAATGTTTAGTCATTTCTGAACTCAATCCAACACTTGATTTTAATTATGAATGAAAAGAAAAATGAGGTCTATTTTTTCTATTACTTGTACTTGTCACTAGTCCATTCAGCCTCCCGTTCCTATAACAATATATAAATTCAGTACAAATGGGTGGAGCTATGGCTATTTTCTATACAGGGCCCTGGGTGTACATTGAGGTGCAAAAAGCCTGGTACAATGTGAGAGCTCACTAGCCATTATCTCATCACATGTCCACTCTGGATCAACGCTTCAAAAGGTGTGGTTTTGGGGCTGTTCTGCACAATAAAAGATTGGGCGTGGTGAACGCACTGAGGAACATCAGGAAAGCAAGCACTACCTGCACGGAACTGTACAACCTATCCCAAAACCAGCCACGTGCTTTCCATCATATTAACTCATTCGTTGCCAAGGACACAAAGTATGACTTACATTTTGATATTTAACAGACACTGTAACCCAGGGGTGCACTGATGACATTTCTATTTAATTTAACCGAAGCAATGTAGGCTAAGTACCATGCTCAAGGGTACAGTGGCAGCACTTGATCTGGGAATCAAACCTTTGTGTTACAAGCACAGTTCTCTACACTGCCATGCCATATGCCAAACATAATATGACCCGATGGTATTATGTTTGTATACCATCCTGACATAGTATCACACTGTACAGGGCTGCTTCTCCTATGTTTCATATGAATAATGCAAGAAATGTCTGTGCTTACCTGTGGTACACTTATCCAACGTGGTACGCAGTGACTGGACATGATTACTCTTCAGTCTCCTACATTTGTCATTGTGTTTTTATTTAATGCGGATTTCTACAGCTCTATAGCTCCTGGGGTTCATGCAGGGAATCTTTTTTTAAATCTTGATCAGGGTTTCCTGAAGGTACACTGTCATAAAAAAATGTGCAAAAATTGTACCTACGTATAACGGGTAATGGCTTGTCACTGGGGCAGTACCCTCAAAGGCATGCCCAATGTACCTTTTACCCTTTTAGATTAGTATTCTAAGGTACAAACATGACCCCCTGAGGGAACATTAACAGGAATTGTACCGTAGAGAACAAAAATGGACCCATACTGTAAACCTTTTTCTGACAGTGTAGACATTGTGGCATTTTTTAAAGTAAATAAATAAATATATGATGTGACTGAAAAAATAAAAGTGCCGTTTTGATTGTTTAATCAAATCATGAGCAATGAAGTCTGCCTTGTGCGTTGTACAATGCCTCACAGATCACACAATGCGTTTTCTGCACAGTGATGAACAAGTTCCACGCATCCACTGACGCACTGCACAGATTTGACGTCGAGAGGCTGTCTGACGGACCTGGAAAACATTTGAAAGGGGCTCAATAGCATGTGAGTCAAACCTATCAAATGTCCCAGATGAGTAAGATTGGTATTCTTTTATTTTTCTTGGTAGAAGTTGTCATCCTCTCATCTTTTTGCTTTGGCAATACATTGATTTTGGGATTCTCTTAAATCCTTTCTGTGCACGCTCATCACAGGAAGTGTTTTTTTACAGACGTTCTCAGACGACAAATGATACATTTTCTTTGTTGATGAATTGCGCTGAGCGGAATCCGCAAGAGAGTGACCTTTCGATATGTCCCAATGTGTAATCCCCTGAACCTCGTGCACTGAGAATGTTCTGCACATTATCTTTCAATACGTTCCCATATGCAGCTGTTTAGCGTCTGTGTCCATGAGAAGTGTTGTGCGAAAAAAAACATGTTGTCATTTAATCTGCTAAATAAACTCTTACTACCAGACACATTGCAGATGGTTACATACAGGAACATGCTCAGTCACACATGGCACATGCTGCAATGTTTTCTATTCCTAAAACCAGGTTACGCACACACATGAATGTTTCATGAATGTTAAGCGTGTACAAATTATTTTGTGGGGATGGAAAACTTCAGAGGGGCAGGACATTGAGCCTTCAAAGGTTGAGTGACAGCAGCTAGTCAAGTTTCTTCTCTTGGACCTTTCTTACTGTCTCACCCAGCCACGTTGTACTGGGGTCAGCACCAGTACAAGATCCATTCACTCTTTCCAGCGGGAATTGGGTGACGAAGCCTCACTCTCCCATCACAACAGAATGCAACCAGGAGTCAGCTATCACATGCACATTGTTACTTTTTTTAACACAGTTAATCTCATGCAGACATAGAGATTTTTTTTGGGATTTATTTACTCCACTGTAGGGAAAAAATAAAATATAAAATACAAAATGTATTTAAGAACATATATTGCTAGGAATGATTCTAATAACTATAATTTACACAGATTGAAAACCAAGGCCATTTTGTGGTTGAGCTTCTCAGAGAAAGCAGCCTGGATGTTGCTCTTTCTGAGAAGTAACGGAACAATTGCGGTTGAGAAAAATACCTTTAAATTTATGGGAGAGAGGCCTCTTTTCCTCATCCCAGGAAACATAATCCTGCGAGAATAAAGTCACTCATCGGCAGATGAACACACACACCATCATCTTATGAGCTAATCCAGTTATACAATTCAAGACATCTTGCTCCCCATGCTGCCGCATCGCTGTTTGGATCATTAGCCAAAATACTAATCTATTTTTCTTTTACACCTATCAATTAGTTCAAAGGGTCTTTAAATGAATAGTCTGGGGAGACATTTGCTGCCTATTTATCTGACACAAACGTATAGTACACTACTTTGAGTGTTTTATTTGTAAAACCACAACCCACAACTACACATTTAGTTCACAGAATAATGGGATGCATATTTTGCAGTATCATTGCCCAAAGTTAGGGTTAGGTTCAGTCAGTCGAGATCTACATTTCAATGCTCGCTAGAGACCCCTGCTGGTCAATGAGGTGCCCGCGTTCTGCTTGCTAAAGCTGCATATAAACTGTCTTCCTCCAACTCATGTCTGTGCAGCTTGGATTGTACGCTGTGGTGTGAAAAGAAGCAGCTGGAGACATCACGTGTTTTGAAGGAGAGTGGGTGCTTGTCAACACTCTCCCACATCAGTAATGTGAGCGTGGCCTATACAATTGGGCAGTTCAAATTGGGGAAAAAACAGTGGAAAAAAGAATTTTAAAAAATAATAGAAACTGAGATTTTCTTCTTCAAGAAAATAACATTAATAGTGGCTCTGTGTTTTGTCCCTGTGTGCAAATTCCAGGCAATTAGTATTGCAGCACTCCTAAATAGTGGTAATTTGCCTGATTTGGACTGTAACCAAATGTCATTTCCACTGAGAAACCTTTGGCCTTTGTTTCTTGTGCATATGAAATGTAACTGTACTTACTCTGTAGAGCTAATACCAGGTCATACATGTTGCGCACAGTCTGAATATTCCTCAATGTAGAAAAATAACTTGTTTTCTTTCAGTGGTGTATGTACAGCTCTCCAGCCCTCATCAGATAAAACCAGTCAATTCTCTTCTCTGATCCCTATGTCCTCTTGTAGCCTTGGCCCAGTATAACACAACAGTTTTTTTTTTCAGATTACCTGGCACGTGAGATCACACTTCATTCTGCAATCTAGGCAGACTGAGATAACGGACTTGTCACAGCGCAACAGGGTAGAAGGGCATTTACTAGTTTTGGAGTTGGCTTGACTAAGTGCAGAACTTGGAATTTTGCCCATTTTCTAGATTACACAATAAGTTTGGCATAACTTAATATTTTCATGTTTCTCTGAATTATAGCCGGAGTGAGTAGTGAGTAGTGAGTAGATTCCCAACGCTGGAACAGATACGGAGAACAGTTCAGATGATTGACAGAACGTCATGCCTGTAAGTAGATCTCTGAGGACTTGATTGGTTCCAGAAAAATCAGATCATTTTACAACCTTTACATGTCTACTTCAAACATGACTGTTGCTAAATGGTCCCAGAACTTTAATGCCATAGAAATCAGGGAGGAATAAGAAGGCAAATTGGTCATGAGCTAAAAAAAATAGTGTACAGCAAGTGAAGAACAAAGTGTATCCAATCCATTACATTACTTGGGTTTGCTTCAATACTTCAATATCAGCCCACAGTCTGAAACCATGCCAATGCTCTCAGTACAGATTGAGAAGAATATGTATATTTTCAGCTCATATTCATTCACCCGAGAAACTAAATAAAATATGCAAACAATTAACAATTAAAAACAATTAATAGAAAAGGACAAATAATGATAAGTTAATAATATAAAAAATTATAAGGGCATTTCATGGGTTTAGTTTCTCAGCCATGAGTGGGGTCAAACAGACTGAAATTTCATATTCCCCATCTTTGTGACACAGACAGGTTTGTCCTAAAGTTTTCAAAACATCCATCACTTTGGTTTACATTTACAAGTTTATCGCAATAAATAAATAAAGACTAAATTAATAAATTAAGACTTTTTTATTTTTGCACAAAGATTAAATACATTTGGCTGAAACATAATACATGAAATTTGGCAGGATGTTGTATGGTGTCAGGGTGAGGTCTGTTTTGTGAAAATCGCGACTGTAGGAGCTATATACTTTATTTTATCTAAATGAATTATGTGCACCCATGCACTCCATGCACCACTGACTAGCATTTATTTCTGGCTTTTTCTCAGGATTTAAGCTAGCTCAGTAGGCTAAGTTTGGCTAACAGTTTGTCCTCAATATACTCGATATATATTTTGAAAATCAGTGTGTCTTCGAAAGTACCGTCATGACAAATTTATCCACTTTTATTGTCATTGTCAGCTCTTACTGTAACCGAAAAAGTCAAGGGAGTTTTGTCTGGATGAAAAGGATTAGTGAAAAGCATGGTATTTAATTTTAACTACAATTATTTAGTGTAGACACAAAAAGCGATTTGCCTGTCTGCTTTTCATTTTACATTTTGGATGCCATTTTGTTTTGGGCAGAAGCGTTTGAATCAAATAAAATTGAGGTTAGAGTTGATAATAAGACAGCGTGTGCTCTATTGCCACTGACATGGACAACATATCAAAAATCTGACACACATAACAAAAGCCTGAAATTGTCTGAAAGCAAAAGACTGTGGCACAATGTGCAGAGGTTTAGAGGTTTTTAATAACCAACAGTTTTTATGCCAATAATGATGTCACTTAGAAAATTCAGCATCTGATGAAAAATTAAATATATTCCATGCAATCTTAATTAAAGACAGTTGCAATTTTTAAGCTATTCTCTGTTCAGCTTCTAACCAGCTGTTTCAGAGATCATGTTTACGCCAAATATGAAATCACACATACAAGATCATTTGGCTATAGAAGGTGGTGCCAATGGACAGGCCCCATGTTGCTACAGATATTATTTTCCTCAGGTTTTATCAGTGTTCTCTGTTTCTGCTCTTGCAGACAGGTGTCTGTGAAGTGGGTTGAACTTGGCAGCCACTGGTGCTGCTGCTGGCCAGGACGTTTACTAATTATTCCTGGTATTGTTCTCTGAGATTTTTAGATTTTTTGATGTGATCCTTTTCCCAACCTAACCTTGCTCCTAAGAACTAAAGACAATCAAATTAAGACTAAAGGAGATTTTTATAATCATTCCCATTTGCAGTCTTTCTCCACAAGCCACAGACAAATATTGTATCTACGTTCCGCCAGCAAATGGCAGACGTGCTACGTGCTGTTGTCACTAACCTGTACTTCTAATTGTAATTCAGTAGGGTTCGCCAGAGGGGGTGCCAGCTACAATCTAGCCAGAGAGAATTGGAGAGAGAATGGGTTCAGAACACACACTCGCAGCTGAAATATGAAATACAACAGAAAACCTTTGGGGAATACCTCGCTCCAGTTGCAGTTCTGGCCACGCTCGTCCATGGATTGCAGCATTACAAACCAGAATCAGCTGACAATGTACTCCTCGATACTGAGCTCCATTCAGACCACCCAACATACCCCATATATCGGGCAAGGCAGTAAGGGAGACCCTATTGGCCCCTCTTTCACCCCACACTCACAGAGTCCTGCAGGCCTTGTGGCCTCTGGTGACCCCCCATTGGAGTCTATTCTCTGCCTGGAGTAGGAAACTACTAAATCACTGGCGGCGGGCACGCTGTGTCCTGGGTGTCCAAGGCAAACCCAGTTTTCGATTGATACACCCAAAAATTGGAGCATGGTTCTCCCCTAGTCCGCAATCGCAATCTCCGCCCTGGTCCACCCCCAACTTTCTCCGCTACACCCACGATTGCAACTCTGGCACCACTACTGTCGCTAAATTAAGGCTTTTGGTATCGTGTGAGTTAAGCACACATCACGTTTACACAAAGTCTGTGGAAGGCTGCGCTCTGAGGAAGACATTTTTTTGCGCCAAAACAGTCAGTCCGGATTATGTGTCCCTGTTCTGTCTTATTAAATTAAGCCATATACGTGCTACTATGCATTGAGAGCTGCAGTCTTTAACTCAGCTAGTCTCACCCTTTGGAGAAATTTCCTGAATAAGGGCATTCTTTATTGACCACAATTCTGGCTGTTTTCAGGGCCTTCATTTCGGGTTCAATTTGGGTTAATTTCCCCCCTCTTTGTTTCAACAGTCTGTCCCTATGGATGCCTTGCTTCTATTTTAATGCCCAGGTTTTAAGGTGAAAACATATTGTGATCTCTAAACCTACATACGGGTTGAACTTACCTGGTCACCATTCAGTAAATAACAATTGTTTTGATGATACCATGGATTTCTAATATAAATGAGACATCCTGATGAAATAATGCTCTAAGGTTATTTTTTACTGATTTATTAAGACTATATAACAATGCTATTAAGCAGTCATAAGACAGTCATAAGCTTCACTATGAGGACAATGCAATGTCCCTCAGTGATATGTCAACTTTTTAGTATTGTAGACCCAACTCACTTCACACTTAAAGGCCCACTCAGTAATTTCGGAAGCTAATTGACAAAAATTATGTTCATGGCAACTAAGTACCTCGGTGGATCATGGTTCTCATAGTTTTTTTTACCGTAACAGTCACAATACAATACAATGAAACCATTTCCAAGGCATGGTTTATTTGACTAAATGTGAGCTAACTATTCTTTTCAATATATTATCTGACGAGCGAGCACCACGTAAAAACAACAAGTGAGTGATACGTTTTTTCCATGGTGATGAGCTGTGCAAAGACTACAAAAAAAGACCAGATATTAAAAAAAAGAAGAAGAATGAAATGCAGAAGACGGAGGATGAGCAAGGAAGTAGTGTCAGCCCGACACTTATTTTAAATACTTATGTTTCCTGTCCTTTATTTTTATTATGGCAATAATTCTATACTATAGTACCATATATTAGTCTATGTTCTCATTGTAAGCAATTAGCATTTTTTTTTTAGCAACCAAATGTCATGGGTTTCCACCCTTTTTTCCCTATGCGGTCGTTTTCCTCAGTGGCCACGCGAGGGCGCTGCCCTTTTGGTAGATGCTTGCTCCGCCCTGCTTGGATTGCGGAGCTTCTGTCAGCATCCACACCTGTTCGTGGTCACCTTTTAGAGCTATAAGTCTCCCTTTTCTTTCGTTTGGGGCTTCGAGATTGATTGTTTATTGTTTTGTACTGTGGTGTATTGTCTGGTGTAAGTTATTTGTACCATTTGGGCTACTCGCCTATTTTAACGTCTCGTTGCTGAGGCAGGGCTTATTTCTTGCTGGCTTTTTAGTTACTTATCTCGTAGAAGTATGGGACCGCAGATCTCTGCTCTATTTCGCCTGTAAAATCTCTCTCCTGGGAGATCGGGCGTTTCGCTTCTACTTAGTTACTTAGCTCGTAGAAGTATAGAGTAGCTGTTCTTTGTTCCATTTTCGCCTTTGATTGGTTTTCTTACTGAGAGACCTGGCATTTTAGCTTCTTCTCATTTCTGTGTTACAGTGAGCCAGTTAGTAGCTTTGGTACGTTTATTCCCTGTTTTGTCTCCTTCTTGTGGACTATGTTCCCCTTTGTTGCGAGTCAGGGTTTTTTCTTTATATTGAGAGGCTGTGCGTGCTATTTTCTATTAATAGAAAATAGCGTTGGTCTTTTGTTGCAGCTGTCCTGTCCGTCCTTTTTACCTGCGGGACGATTTTGTTCGGAACTGTTGTTCTGTTCGGTCTCCGGGTATGTTTCTCCTTGTGTGGAGCTTCGGGGAGGTTGTGGACATGTTTGTGTGTGACTGTGCGTAGCATTGGAACGTCAGTTCTCTGTTCTTTCGCCTCGTTACATTTCCCTTTACTGAGAGGCTAGGGCTTGTGTTTTCTATTAATCTTGCATTAGTCATTTTTGATAATGAAGTTATGGGACGACGGTTCTCCGTCGGCTCGTCTGTAAAATGTTTCTCTCTCCTGGGAGATCGGGCGTTTACCCCTTTATGTTCTACATGTGACTGCGAGCTTATGGAAGTAGCCACGGAATGTTATATCTGTTCCTTCGCCTCCTCCTTACATTCCTCTTTACCAAGAGGCAGGGCTTTTATTCTCTAAACTCGTGTTGGTCTTTTAGCCGGTAATTCCGGTGCTGCTGTTCTGTTTCGTCCTTTGTACTTGCGGGATGATTTTGTTCGGAACTGTAGTTCTGTTCGTTCTCCAGGTATGGCTCCTTACATGGAGCTTGGACGTTTGTGTTGACAGGTTTGCATTTGACTGCGAGTCTGAGAGTAGCCTTGGAACGTTAAATCTCCGTTCCTTTCGCCTCCTGGTATACTAATTCGCATTAGTTTTCAGTGTTTGTTTGCTGTGTGTTTTGTTTGTGCCATTGTGCTACTCGCCTGTTCTTATGCGTCTCATTATCGAGACTGGCTCTCTTTAGTCACTTAGCTCTTAGAAGTATGGGAGCCCAGTGCTTTGTGCCATTCATCTTGTTTGGTTCTCTTACTGAGAAACCTGGCGTTTGTGCTTCTACTCATTGGCGTGTGACAGTGAGCTGGTTAGTAGCTTTGGTATGTCTGGTGTGTGTTATTTGTGCCATTGTGCTGCTCGCCTGTTCTTATGTGTCTCGTTACCGAGACAGGGCGTTTGTTATTTCCGGCTCGTTCTCTAGTCACTAAGCTCGTAGAGGTTTGAGAGCCTAGTGCTTTGTTCCATTCGCTTTGTTTGGTTTTCTTTCTGAAAAAAACTGGCGTTTGTGCTTTTACTCATTGGTGTGTGGCGGTGAGCCGGATTAGTGGCTTTGGTGCGTGTGTTCCCTGTCTTGTCTCCTCCCTTATCTGCGGGGTTTCCCGCCTTAGTGGCCCTAGGGCTTAAAGAATCTCCTTGCTGCATTTGGCTCCTCCTACCTCACACGTCATGCCCCATTACACCAAAATTACTGAGTAGGCCTTTAAATGGAATATCCTTTTTGATTTTGGGATTTGTCTTTTTTTGTAATTCGTCAAAATGAACAGAAAATATTTATGGAGCCATTTCAGTTATGGAGAAACTACTGGAATCCTGGACTGATTAAAATTTTTGTTGGATTGGCACCAATAATCTTATCCTCATTCCTTTGCCCTCGGCGGACGTCAATAACGAACAATAGCTCTTAATAGACTCTTCAGGGTATAGTGGTAAAGTTTTCCCTGAAAGTTAATGGAATGATCCAAATAACAGGAAGGTATTTTTAGGTGGAAAAAAATCGATGCTGTGACCCAGCAGGATCAAGGCTAAGAACCACTGCTATACTCAAAGGAAGGCCCCACTTTTGCAAAAATTTTTGTGTTTTGTTCTTCTTATAAATGTGGAGCACAGTAGAGCATGTTACAGTTAACTATCTACCCTACACTTTGTTAATACTGGACATACATCCAGGACAACATCATATTCTAAATAACACCCATAGCAGATTAATGAAACAGTGGCCAAGTAAATTGACTGTTTATTATCCTATTTAGGGAAATTAATTTAGTTGCCTTAAGAAACAATCACATTACAAAATACTTTACAGAATAATTCTCATTGTAAAACCTTAGGGCTGCAGGAATGAATGAGTCCTCATATCTCCTTGTGTGTCTATACCATAGACTGTATAAAAATATGGACAAAGTCACTGAGATGTCACCCATTGCCTTCCCACGGCCTCGTAAAAAACCTTGTACAAACTGCGTCTGCTCTGTGGAGCTGAAGAGGACTCAACCTGTCCCTCTGATTGGTCCTGATCAAATGTTAATACCCTGTCCAAACGACACAATATTTAAAAAATTCAGCACATGCAGAGGCATTAGATGAAGGAAAGGCACCTATTGCAATTAAATTTTTTTGTGAGAAAAATTTATTGACTGAGTATTTTGACCACATTGCTGCCGTTGACTAACATGGTCTTACTTGGCGCAAAACCACAGAGACGCAGAAGCTTAAAGGCACGTGTTGTTTTGAAATACGCTCGTGACACGCACAGCCCTGACAACGCTCCCAACTGTCTAATGACTAATGATTATACCTCTTTGGAAAGCTTAGAATGTGTTCTTTTTGGATATTAAGACTGTCAATCAATTACAATTAGTTCCAAGACATTACTACTCTTAATGTCTTGTAATGTTCTGCAGACAAACCTTTGAGATTTCGCCCATGTTGAAACTTACACTGTAAACCACATAGCTATAGGCAGAAAATAACTAGATAATCTTAGCAAGGACGTATCTGGCTTTAATACTGCAGGTAAGGTTATGACTTTATTTCATACTTTATGAGAGATTTTCATAGCAGAAGGAAATTATATGATGATGACACAAATTCACTCGAATAATTGAACACGCAAAATAACAGTTTCATTTACCTATATCCAGGACCTTATGTGGTTTTTATTGTTGCTGTGATAGTATAAAATTTTTTGGTGGTTAAAGAAGAGCTGTAACCAAATATATTTAAATGTTCAGTATCTTCAACCCGATTCGCTCTCATGTAGATCACACTGTAGAACTTCATGGGCCCTATCTTACACCCGGCGCAAAGCGGCGCTAACCCAAACGCAAGTGTCTTTGCTATCTTACACCCGGCGCTAGGTCCATAATAACGCCTAACGCTTACGTCCTTTAACTAGCATGTATTCTTGCGCCATCACAAGTGAACTGGGCGTGTTGGTCTTAAGATGAGGAGTGGCCAGGATTCTTTTTGGCGTATTGCTATCTTGAGCCAGCAGAAAGCGCTTGCGCTAGAACCACCACAAACCTGGTCTAAAGTCATGTTGCAGTTGTTTACATGTTATTTTAACGGCACATATAAGTGCGTCTACATAGGCGTGTGCACAACGCGCATACCCTCCTGTCTGTTACACACAGGGGCGTGCACAAGCATGACTAAAATATCTAGATCACAATGTGAAATATTATTATTGTGTAGGCTATATCAAAAATGCATAATAATAAAAGGTTCCATAGGTCCACATACCTTTCCCTCAGCGAAGGGAAACAATGCCACATTACATTGCTCTCAGCCCACTCCATCAACATCCAGGCGATGTGCGGTACGGGACAATGGCTATCCATTAATAAGGAGCTGATAACACCTATAGCTATCAAGCCTAATGCGCGAATTGTCTTTGCACCTAATGCGTGAATTGTCATTCAATGGAAAACTCGCGTACTGCAATAGACGGACATTTGCGTTCTGAAAATGCGCTTCAGATGTCATTACAATTCAGCTCTGTTTATCTAGGAATACAGCCTGTAAGTAGGCTAAATAGAATGGTTTGTGATTGAAAAAAGTTCAAAACCTTGTCCAGTGAATATTGCTTTTATTGTTTTTCAAATAGCCTAGGCTACAGCGGACTCGCTGTGCATAATGTTTTTTCTATAGACTATGGTTAAAAAACGGAGATAAATGTCATCATGTTAACTGAATTGTAGCCTAACCTTGTAGCGTCCTTCATATTTTTTTAATTACAGTGACAAGGTTTCCATACCCTCAGCTTGATTTCACCTGTTATTCCATAACTGAACAAAAGATTTTAAAGAGAACTAAGTGTCTAATTAGAAACAAATTGTTACACAATTAATTTACAATTAATTTTTATTCCATTATCTGCATGTTCCCTTTACAAGAGCAGGTCTGTTTCCCCTGCTGTACATCGCACTTTTCACAGTCTTCCTGGGAAAGTGAATCGTTTTAAAGTATTACGCTACCAGTAAAACAGATTGGTCACATTTCCATAAGCAGGACATTATAAAACAAGGGAAAATATGCTGAACCTATGGGTTGCCAACCTGACAGATTTGTTGTATTTAGTGTCATCATTAAGGCAAAATAACGTTAGTTATGTTATTAATCTAAATTAGAATGCAGGTAGCCTAATGAACTTCGGAAGAAGCTTGAACATGAGTTCATTGCATAATCAAACGAATTCGTTAAACAAGCAGGCTAATTTGGCGTTTTCTAAGGTGAGAAGGAAGGCAATTGGTCGCTTATTCTCAGCTGTTGCAGGTGCTTTTAACGAAATTTAACAGCATATATTTTGTAAACAGCACTGTCAGGAATTACCGGGAACTCATAATACTACTACTACTACTACTACTACTACTACTGCTGCTGCTGCTGCTGCTGCTACTGATCCATATAGCCTATTCCTTGATCGCACTATACACGCACGAGCATGTCTGTTTCGCTATCATAAGCAATCCGCCAAGGTGGAAAAGCAGGCTTTTAAAGGGAATGGGATATGACATTTTGATTGGTTTATTGCATGTCACGCCCAAGACACACCTATAATTAATGAAGAGACTAGGTTCAGCCCAGTTGCACCTTGCGCCGTGCTTAGCGCAAACACGCCGTTAAAATAGCAAAAGTGGACTTGGACACGCCCTAAATGGACTTAGCGCCATGCACTTAGAATAAGCGCCAAGATCGCCAAGATAGGGCCCCATATATTGCCCGATAATATCCCAACTCATGATATGCAGTTTTCCATGGTACCTCGCTTTCTGACATGGTACAGTAGGGGTTAAGGGCCCTATTTTACACCCGGCGCTAAGTGGTGGTAACCCAAATGCAAGTGTCTTTGCTAGTTTCAGACCGACGCAGTTGTCATTTTAACGCCCAGGCGCTCACGTTGTTTAAATAACAAGTGAACTTGCGCCCATAGCAAGTGAACTGGGCGGGTTTAAGATGAGGTGTGACCAGGATCATTTTTGGCATATGAGAGGGAAGCCAAGTTCTGCTTTCTTATGCTCAGCTGTTGCAGGTGTTATAATGAAATTAAACCTCATGTATTTTGTAAAATAACAGCATTGGTGTATGCTAATGGAAAAAATTCCTGTTTTCCCGTTATTATATTTCTGGGAAATTGTTTGGCCGGGACCCCCTGCCGTGAAAGATAGATTATTATTGTGTATATCAAACATGTCATAATGGTTAGTCCAAATAATATTGATCATAATATAGATCCATATAGCCTATTCCTTGCTCGCATGCTTTCACTATGCGCACAAGCATGTGTTTCGCCAGCTGTAAATTGCTGTTTTCAGAGGCTTATATCCGCCATCATATTAGCAATCCACCAAGGTGCAAACCCAGGGAATGGGTTCTGACATTTAAAGGGAATGGGTTATGACATTTTGATTGGTTTATTGCATGTTACGTCCAAGACACACCTACAATTAATGAAGAGACTAAGTTCAGCCCATTTGCACCTTGCGCCATACTTAGTACTCAAATAACACGCCATCTAACTAGCAGAAGTGGACTTGGACACGCCCTAAATGCACTTGTGCCATAAGGCTTAGACCGTCAAGACAGAGCCCTAAGAAAGAAGGGGCAGCTGCGCTTGACAATGATAATTTCTAGTTTGAAATTGATAGACTGTAACTTTATTCATTTATTCTTTCATTAATGGCAAATTTGGCAATGACGTTGTGGTATTTCAGGGTAGCGCTGGTTTTTCAAAGCAGTTCAAAGATGTAAAAGTGTAAGTGAGCGCTGATTTTCCTTTTCCATTATATCAGGGCTAATGTCCATGGAAAATATTTATAGTCGCTGGTTGCATATCTACGCTTTTACCACGCGGCTCATGCAAATGCATATTATTTGCCGCATTTTTCTGACGTGGGGGTGGGGGGTTGTTGTTAGTGATATAGGGGCCCAGCCCAACACGCTCGCCCCCCCCCCCCCCCCCCCCCCATATTGTGACACCCCTCCTGCACCCCTGGACACAGCCAAGGTGTGTAAATAGGCTCTTTAGCAAATCAATGACTTAAAATAAACACTATAATGCAGGAACACATCAAAAACCAGCAGACAGCGGCCCTCCGGGATTTGATCATGAGATCATGTGGATGGCTAACATTGCCAGGGATTTGGCTGACCTTATTACTAAGTATATTTTGGTATAGGCCAGCCACAGTACCTTGGTCTGTGCCAGTTAGCTTGCTTGCTGTCTTAACAGATCTTTCTAGTTTGTTTTTCCACTTATGTAAGTCACTCTGGATAAAAGTGTCTGCTAAATGCCTTTCTGTAAATGTTTTTAGTCTTTTTCCCCCCAAACATTACCGAAAACACAAAATAGGCAGAACATTTAAAAAAAGTTACCTTTCCCTACTTCTGCAGTGGGTATAAAAGTATAGATTTGATTTTGGTAAGCTTGTAAGAAGGCACATAAATCAATAAATAGAAGATTTCTTTGGAATATCTTCATTGAATTTCTTGAGGATGATCATTGCGATGTAGTCACATTTATTTATTATATTATTACTATGAACCATTTCATGAAAAAATAATAAATAATAATGCTGAAAAAAAATATTGACAAGGAAACTATGCTTTTAGGAAAGCATGTATTTATACACTGCCTGGCCAAACAAAAAAGTCGCACACTCTAATATTTTGCTGGACCACCTTTAGCTTTGATTACGGTGCGCATTCATCGTGGCATTGTTTTGACAAACTTATACAACGTCACAACATTTATTTCTGTCCAGAGTTGCATACATTTTTGGCCAAGATCTTGTATTGACGACAGGAGAGTCAAACCACTCCGTAAAGTCTTCTCCAGTACATCCCAAAGACTTTCAATGGGGTTAAGGTGAGGACTCTGGTGTGAAAATGATTTTTTTTTTGCCAGGCAGTGTATGTACTTTTAAACCATGCTGAAGTTGAAGTGGGCTGGATTCCCAGCTGCAGTGCTACTGTTTACCAAGTTAGCAAGGTGCTTAACCTGAATTGCTTCAGTAAATATCCAGCTGTATAAATGGAGACCATGTAAAAAAAAGTAAGTTGTGTGGGTATGAGAATCTGCCAAATGCCTAAAATGTAAATGTAACATGGCTGTAGGCGAGTGTGACACCCTTCTTGTAAAATGGAGCTCCTCCTAGGTGTTTTCTTGCAGAATACAGGTTACATGTGACTGTAAAATACAGAATACAGGTTACATGTGACTGGAAATGGAAGAGATGAAAAAAGGTGTCATGGAGGGGAAAAAAAATGCTTCTGTCAGTTTTTCTTTCCATGTTTCGTTTTAAGGGACATTTCACAGTCATGATATAAACATTGCTTCAGATAGCTTAACTAGCACCGGTCCGTATTCTGGCTGGAAGTGGTTTAGTTTATTTGCATTCATTGTATTTTTTTAGTGTTGAAATTTTCAATGAAATTTTCAATCAATAATATACACATAATATACTGTTTGAAAGTGTTAAATCTCACAATTCTATCTGTATAAACTATTTTACGATCCCAATGTTAAAGCGACAACGCTTCCTTATTTTGTTACATGATACAAAACAGGTTTGATTAAAACTATGACTATGTACATTCTATGTGTTCTGGAAATCCCCAGACAATATGAATCACGATAAAGTAAGTATCCCTATCTCGGCAAAAAAATAAATAAAAAAAACTTCCACTTCCACTGTGTATAAGTTTCTCTTACTTTGTTTTCATAGAGTAATTCTTACTCTTGGAAAACAAACTCCTAAGGGGAAATTTACAGGAGAGACCAGTATTATGCCTGTAGTCAAAGGGGTTCAAGAACAGTAACCATTTTATTTTAGGGCTTGTGTTCAAAAAGGTGGCGCTTGAGAAATGGTTTTAACAAACATTTTGTAGAACCAGTCCATCAAGACACAAGCACAATCTGTAGTCTCCAGTAAAGTTTGTTCAAGGAGCATGAACAAGGAAAAACAGGAGTATGTATTCTGTTTGTTTTACAGTACAATACAACACAACGGAACACAATACTACACAGTTCAATACATCAGATGCCTGCCCAGTCAAGTCAACAATATCGTACAATAACGCACCATAATATTAACTTCTCAAAATCGCAAATTTGTTTGCCTCACACATACAGTTGTTGGTTCTGGACTCTGTTAAGTAAGTTGTTGATGGGCTCCAACAATGACTGCTTGGACGAGCCAGACTGACTGGACTAACTACAACCAGATTTCAGTACTGGAAAAGGTCTGTTTGCGTTTGGGAAAGGGCTTGCTGAAAACCAGATTCCACATTGGACCCATTTGATCATTCCAGGAGTTTCTTTCCCAGTGCATATTGGCAGGACTTGAAACTGCTTTTTGGGTCAATGTGTATATAATGCTGGATTAGAAAAAACAAAAAAAAATATATACTATGAGATTTGTAATCAAAGTTACCTGATATAAACGGATATCTATATTGATGTAAGAGCATGCAAGAATAATGTTCTTAGGTAATATGCATAGCTTTATAGCTTTCGTTTTATATATAGTTTCATAGATCTTTTGAAAAAAAAAAAAATGTTGCTCAACACAGCAGTGGATAAACATGTTACTGATGTTTACTCAGGCAACCACAGAGAAATGAAAACTTATTTTAATGGCCGTTTTTCAGCAAAGTAATTCAGGGTTGCCTTACAGCTAGCAAAACAACAACAACAAAAAAACAAAACAAAACAAAAAGAATCAAACCATAAAGCTAAACATTGCGTATTGTCAACACCGGAAAGATATTGCTCAACAGCCTTCAATAGTAGAGTTTACAGCTGAGGGGGAAATGAATAAATAAAATACATACATTTAAAATACATTTAAACTGGACAAGACAATGAGGAATATCACCCACCTGGCAATAAAATGTTTCCTGTACCAGATGAGTTCCATGACAAGGCCTTGTGAATGTATGTGTGTGTGTGTGGTGTGGTGTATGTGTGTGTCTGTAGTGTGTGTGTGTGTGTGTGTATGCATGTTGTGTGTATGTAGTGTGTAGTGTGTGTGCATGCGTGTGTGTGTGTGTGTGTATATGCATGTGTGTGTATGTAGTGTGTAGTGTATGTGCATGCGTGTGTGTGTGTGTGTGTGTATGCATGTGTAGTGTGTGTGTTTGTGTGTACATGTGTTAGGGGAGGGGTTGCTTTCCACAGCTGCTGATCGTTAGTTACCTCAGATGAGAGGCATTGCCCGATAAAGTGACCCAGTTGGAGAGTAGCTGATCAGGAAACAGAAGTTTACATTACATTCTCTGAGACGTTTATTTTGTGTATGTGTGTGTGTGTGTGTGTGTGTGTCTGTGTGTGTGTATTTGCTTTGTGCAGTATTGAAAAAAAAAAAATCACAGCAGATAATGTCTTGGGGGTCATTTGCCTTATCATTTTTGGATAACATTTAAATCCCACATGTTACTGTGGAATTCTCAACCCTAGTTCATCTAATCTTCAATCCCCTTGCCTGTCCGTCACCTCCCTGGTGGTGGTTAGAGACAAATCCGAATTACTTTAACGCTCGACCTGTGTGTGTAGCCAGCCATCATCACCTGAGCTCACGAAGGAGGGACCGAACTCAAAGCAGACATGATCTCTAACAGTCACAGAGTACAAATGCTTGAGCCCTGCTCCAGCTTTATATGACTGTAAAGATGAAAGTGCTAAGAGTGAACACAGACAAATAAAGTGTAGGGCTGCTGGATGGCTCATTCGCTTACTGTGTTGCATGGATGAGCCTGATGACCTCGGATGGAATCTGGACCATCCAGAGCCGACTCTGCCTCCATGTAACTCCATCGGGACGTGCAATTGGCGATTGCCTCGCCCTGGGAATGGGACGGTTCAGTCGGATAGGGTTCCATGTGTTTTTGGGCACCCATAGGTTGCAGTCAAAGCCGCATATGAAAGGTCCCTCTTCCGACTCTGCTCTGTTCATGCTTATCTGTAGTCTGCGGTGTGAAAAGTGTGTTTCGGAGGAGAACCACGGACGTCTGCACTCTCCCGAATCAGCAGTGGGGTATGCACAATGTATGCGGCTGCGGTTGCAGATGATTGGCCATACCAAATTGGCGTGGGAATTGGATATGCTTAGCCCCACATAGGGTACTAAATGTATTTATTTTTTTAAAGAAAAAAAGAACTGTATTCACTGAGACAAATGTCTTCACAACTAAAGCAGAGAGGAGAGTGTTTACACACATTAATCTTTCCTCTGAAAATGAATGACCAGAAGAATGAAGAAATGACCATACAAAAACTAAAAAAAATATTATAATTATGACGCTGCACAAAGGAGAAAGACATAATATTCACCTTTTTATACTGGAGAGACTGGCCTGGATTATATCTGCAGTTGTCCTTAAATTTGACTCAAAATTAAATACAGGTTTTTTTCTTTATAACAGTGTTTTTCTTTATAAACACAGTTCAGCGAGTTCAGGAAACACCAAAATTAACTTGCCATAATTTGCACTGAAAGAAAGACGTGAATGTAATTGTAAGTTCACACACACAAACACACGCACACACACGCACGCACGCACGCACGCACGCACGCACGCACGCACGCACGCACACACACACACACACACACACACACACACGTGAGTATAGATGTAAGGTGCAGATGGGGCTGTAAAACTTTAAACGTGACGTGAAACTTTATGTAGAAACATTACCACTAATTTGAGGTAACAGAATACAATGAAATAAAATGACAAAAATTATTCTCTGGACAGAGTTTATGTGCTGAACAAGATTTGTAACTTTGAATTAAATATTGACTCTTGGCTGGCCTCTCACTCTTCCATTTAATCCCTCCCCACTCCCTCGGTTGTCTGCAATTGGTTGGATTGAAGTAAATATTGTAATACATGCTTAGGGTTTTCCTATGTCTGTATTTATTTTTAGAAGATGGAAAACACCTGAAGTGTATCTTCTGCCTTGTGAGGAAATTCCAGGGAAATCGAGCCGAGGTTCTACCTTAAAAACGATACGTCGTGTGGGTAAAAAAAATAAATAAAATAAAGTTACTCACTCATCAGTAAAGACAAGCTGACTTTATTATTAAAAGTGTAACCTTGTTGGCCAACCGGGCATTCATCAGATAAGAATGGCCAATTCCATTATATGATATCAGAGAGTTTGATAGAATCTGTGTAGAAGCACAAGACGCTAAACTGAATTGTCACCATTTAGAACTGATTCATTTAATCTCTGTACTTTTGGTGTCGGGAGCTGATGTCCACGTTCACCCACACAGGCAATAACAAGATGGGTGTCCACGGTAGCATACTGTACACAAAGGTCTTCTGAGCAGAACTCTGCCCTACAAGCATATGTAAACACAGGCACATGGAGATGAGAGCTCAGAGTTATTCATCTTTAGTCTACTGAAGAGAGACATCGCCAGGAATTCCTCAGTGGAGCGGAACTGCAGTGGAGAATTGCTATTGCTAGTCGAAACGAAAGCTCTGAGTTGAATATGTTTATTTTATAATTTCCCTTATGTGAGACCACAGGTTTGCAACATAAAATGGGAACCTCAGGCTAGACTAAACCTTTTATGTGAATATGTTGTTGTAATCATGTATTTAAAAATATTAGGCTGTCTAAAAAGCTCCCAAAGTAAATCATTATTTTCAAAGTTTATTTAATTTATGTGTAAGCTATGTAAAAGCAATTTTAAATTTTTCATACACATATATCAAGTTCTTATGTAATCATTACAGCATATTGTGCTGGGAAGTTGGAGCAATCTAAAATTTTCCTGGTGTAAATAACCTAAAAATTGATGTTCCTGCTAAATGGTTAATTTTTACCCTCTTGTTACAGCCTGCACAGCATGTAAACAGAAGAGGTAATTGACTTTAATAGGTGGTAATAGCCACGTTCCCCTTGATGATCCAGATTAATTGTGTCAAGGATATTACAAGCTAAGAACAACCGTAGGGTCTACGATTACACCAGCTATTCATTGAGTAAAGCCGACCGTGATGCACCATTGACATGTAGCAAATAAATAATGAATAACTGCAAGCTGATATGCACATGGCTACACACTGGATGCAATTAAATGTCATCTTACAGGCCTGGGTTGAAAGGCAGCACTCCAAGCATGACAAGACAGAGTCTAAAATGTCCCACGCAGTAAAATATTCTACGCTGTAAAATTAACTCTGAAACAGTATGTTTAACGCCGTACCGAGTATATTTAGTTAATTCTGGACCCATGTAAACTCTTCAACTAAAAATTCAACTATAACAGAGTCACATAGAAAATACTATAACAGAGTTGATTTAAAATGGTTCCATTTTGATGTTGAGAAACTGTAGAAACCAAGCACTACTTCTACATTACTTCTTCTGGCATATCAAATCTTAGCTTGGAACCAAAAACAAAACTTCCACCCATGTCTAAAGATTCTCAAAGATGTTGATGTCAATGGCCTCTTTAGTCTGAGGTTTTTGTGCCTGCCACTGTCTGGCACCCTTAGTTTTCCAAAGCCTGGCTGGGTTGTCTACTTTGAAAATTCTCACTTTAAAGGGGCAGTTCACCCACAAATGTAGTTTAGCTGAGAACTCACTAGTTTTGTAGATATCCGCTGTAGCTCACCATGATATCGCCCTGATAGAATGGACCTCAATGGGTCCAAAATTTGTGGCACTCAAAGCGCCAAAAATGTACATTCGAAAAAAGTATCAACCAGAGCAAGCCAGTATTCTGGGGCTTTATGTCAACACAGTGCACCCTGGAATACTGGTGTGCTTTGGTTGAAACGTTTTGCGGATATACACACAGCAAGATACTGTATGTGGATGTTCGTGAAAAACCATTTCATTATGTGTGTGAAGAGATGTTGCTGTTGATTTTTTCGAATGTACATTTTTGGCGCTTTGAGCGCCACAAACTCTGGACCTGTTGAGGTCCATTATATCAGGGTGAAGTCAAGGTGAGTTGCAGTGGTGGTGGTGGCTTTCTTTTTAGGCCAGACACGACCCCCAGATATGCCCAATTATGGCCGTTTTCGAGGCCCATAGTAAGTGTTTCTTTTGAAATTAAATCTTTTTCCCACTGATATTCCTTGTCTCAATCTTATGCATTTGTGTAGGGCTATTTAAGGAATGCCTTTTATGGATAATTTCCTAATATATAAAAAATAAATACATTTAAATAAAAACAATAAATGTAAATATTGTCACATCTGACATCACTTTAAAAAAAACCCAATCAGTGCTTATGGTAACCGTAAAATGAACTGAACACTAACACGAAAAATCTAATCAAATCTGAACTTCAAAAACAAACTTAACCATCTATGACTGGTCGGGAGTAATCGTTAATCTACGAGTGTTTCTAAGAGCATCTGAAGTTAAGATGCTTTTGCGAAACGCACCCTAAGTTCAAGAAGCTTCATAAGAAGGGTTTTACGATCATCTTAGCCTTATGATGCTTTTAGGAAATGCACCTGTGGATGGATAGATACCACTCTGGGTATGTAGAAACATTTCTAAATAAAATCTTTTGGTGAACCGCCCCTTTAAAATTGCTTTGGGGCTTTGAAGGTGTTGCTTTAATTTCAGAATTCCCCAATCCACTCTTCAGTGTGCTGCTCTTTCGCAGTGGAGACGGTGAAAGCTGAGCTTTCTATTTGAAATTTGACAAAGCCACCATGTGAGCTTTAATGCCAGAACCATGGCTGAGGTCCTGAGAGGGGCAGGCATGAGAAGTGGGGTGGAGAGTCTGGAAAAAACAATGTCAAATAAACAAAGCTGGGTGTGACAAATTATAAGTTAATTTCAAGCAAAGATAATTTTTTTGTTGTTATTTTCCCAAAGAGATCCAATTCCCAAAGAGATCCATTCAAATACAGAGACATTATAGTATCGCTTGTAAGAGTACCAGAAAATAAGATATCAAGAGTCTTTTGATGTTGTTGGGTCACAGATATCAGGAAGTCATGGCATGCAAAGCCAAAGGATATGCGACCAAATATTACAAATTTAAAGGCACAGTCAACTTAGTGTATGTAAACTTCTGACCCACTGGAATTGTGATATAGTGAATTAAAAGTGCAATAATCTGTCTGTAAACAATTGTTGGAAAAATTACTTGTGTCATGCACAAAGTAGTCCTAACTGACTTGCCAAGACTATAGTTGGCAAACATGAAATCTGTGGAGTGGTTAAAAATTAGTTTTAATGACTTCAACCTAAGTGTATGTAAACATCCGACTTAAACTGTATATGTTGAGTGGTACGTAGCTTCTGACAGCTATATATTCTTTTTCAGTTGCATTTAGGTTGTTGATAGAATGAAATATATGTACTATTATATATTTATTATAATATAGGGTTATTTCTCCGGACTCATTTTCCTATAGAACTCTATGGGGAAAAAAGTCAGGAGAAACAACCCTTAAAGTGATCCATCCACATCTACTCCATATCTGGCAACAGAGTGATGGTTTGGGGCTCGTTTGATAGCTCAGACCCTTGATAACTTACAGCCATTTAGCCAGCCATGTGTTCCATACTGTACCAGTGTAATTTACAGCTGAATCTAGTCTCACCCCCAATTTCCATAGAGATCCATTCAAATGCAGAGAGGTTATAGTATCGCTTGTAACAGTACCTGAAAATAAGATATCGACAGTTTTTTTTATGTTGATGGTCACAGACTTCAGGAAGTAACAGCATGTAAAGGATATGCGACCAAATATGAAATATGATACTTTAAAAATACGTTAAAGCAAAGGGTATGAATACTTATGTAAATGAGAAATTTTATTTTTTTATTTTTAATAAATTTGCTAAAATCTCAAAAAAACTTTTTTCACATTGTCATTATGGGGTGTTGTGTGTAGATGTTTGAGGCAAAAAATGAACTCAATCTATTGTAGTATAAGTCTGTAACGTAATAAAACGTGGAGAAGGTGAAAGGGTGGGGAGACTTTCCGGCTTGACTTGTATATAAGACCAAGATTTTGCATGGGTTGTAAATATAATCCTGAGTCCCCCACAAACATATCTCCGCCAACAAAATTGCAACACGTTCAAAATGGAGTAACAATGCTGCAAGCTAAATGGTACTTAATATCATTTTGTTTTTGCTAAATGAAATATGTATTGAAAGGTTTTTTGACAAGCAAAACATGTGCTGTCCAGTTATCCCTCGGCAGGAGTTCTCAGTTCCTGCTGTAACAGAGCCAACATTCTGACAAATGCTGAAAGGTTCCGATCCAATTCATTACTCTGGCAAAGCTTCTTTAGACAGTGTTTGCCTCAACTTTATGACTGTGTAAACTGTGTAAATTAAACAGCGTGTTTCCAAATGGTTATCGCAGGTCTTCCAGAACCCCCAGGGAAAAAGAAAAAAACACACTTGTTTCTCAATAGAATTGTCTCAATTCTGGTTACAGGAGCTATAGTGCTGGATATGTAATGTACTAATACACATTAGTTTAAATGTATTGTAAATATACTAATACACAGTAGTTTTAATGTGTTGTACATGCACTAATATACATTAGTTGTAATGTACTAACAGACCTTAGTTGTAACGTGTTGTAATGTACTAACACACGTTCATTTTAACATGTTGTAATGTACTAACACACATTAGTATTAAAGTGTTGTACTAATGCACATTCGTTTTTAACATGTTCTAACGTGCTAACACGTTAGTTTTAATATGTTGTAATGTGCTAACACTCATTAGTTGTAATGTGTGGTCCCCTTTGAGATGTTCCTGTTTTACATTGTGTTACAAGTCTCCCTACCAAAAATTTGGTTATTTATCTCAATGGGAATTTCCTGGTAAAATCAAGGTTAAATAAGAAAATAAATAAAAAGAGTGTTTTTTCCAGGTCCACTTCCTTCTCACCTTTTGCCTTGTCTGATGAAGTGGCTTTGATGTGCGAATGTGCGGATATTCACGTTGGCAGCGATGACAGCCTCCTTGGTCTCAGGAAAAGCCATTCTGCCATCACCTATTTATCAGAATGATTGTGTCTGTGAGAGACAACAGGATGATTCTGCTCATATATCCCATCACCTCTTTATCAGAATGATTCTGTCTGTGAGAGACAACAGGATGATTCAGCTCATATATCCCATCACCTCTTTATCAGAATGATTCTGTCTGTGAGAGACAACAGGATGATTCTGCTCATATATCCCATCACCTCTTTATCAAAATGATTCTGTCTGTGAGAGACAACAGGATGATTCTGCTCATATATCCCATCACCTCTTTATCAGAATGATTCTGTCTGTGAGAGACAACAGGATGATTCAGCTCATATATCCCATCACCTCTTTATCAGAATGATTCTGTCTGTGAGAGACAACAGGATGATTCTGCTCATATATCCCATCACCTCTTTATCAGAATGATTCTGTCTGTGAGAGACAACAGGATGATTCTGCTCATATATCCCATCACCTCTTTATCAGAATGATTCTGTCTGTGAGAGACAACAGGATGATTCAGCTCATATATCCCATCACCTCTTTATCAGAATGATTCTGTCTGTGAGAGACAACAGGATGATTCTGCTCATATATCCCATCACCTCTTTATCAGAATGATTCTGTCTGTGAGAGACAACAGGATGATTCAGCTCATATATCCCATCACCTCTTTATCAGAATGATTCTGTCTGTGAGAGACAACAGGATGATTCTGCTCATATATCCCATCACCTCTTTATCAAAATGATTCTGTCTGTGAGAGACAACAGGATGATTCTGCTCATATATCCCATCACCTCTTTATCAGAATGATTCTGTCTGTGAGAGACAACAGGATGATTCAGCTCATATATCCCATCACCTCTTTATCAGAATGATTCTGTCTGTGAGAGACAACAGGATGATTCTGCTCATATATCCCATCACCTCTTTATCAGAATGATTCTGTCTGTGAGAGACAACAGGATGATTCTGCTCATATATCCCATCACCTCTTTATCAGAATGATTCTGTCTGTGAGAGACAACAGGATGATTCTGCTCATATATCCTATCACCTCTTTATCAGAATGATTCTGTCTGTGAGAGACAACAGGATGATTCTCCTCATATATCCCACCAGCTCAACCCAGCATCAAACCTGAGTGTGACACAGACCCGTTTGAGTTAAAATAGAAAAGTCTGTTTTTTTGTGAAATGTACACAGTTGTTATTTAACAAAAATGTAATTGGGAAAGGTGATACTCGTTAAAAAGCTAATTTAAGCCATTTGAGCTTCCGGTCCTGTGCTCGTTTATCTTGAAAACTAAATATTGCATAGGGCTTTTCCGTGTCAGCCATACTGCTTACAAGAAAGTGTGTACATTTCTCAAAAAAGAGAAAAGAAAACCCAAACATACTGTGAAACTGACACACTTTTCTGTTGAACTCAAATGGGTCTTTGTCACAATTGGCCATGATAATGATGTCATCAGGGTTCATTTAGCCGCACCCTGCTGAACCCCAGAGAACACAGGCTCTCGCAGTTTAATTAGTGTACAATTTAGTGCTGATTTGATCCATTGTTCTCATGCTTGTTATGTTCTGCATGGAATTATGGGTAATTTGAGCTCCGAAAGGAGACTTGAAACCACAGGTGGTTATTGGACTCAGCTGGTACACACATAAAAAAAAATAAAAAATAATTTGAGGGCACTGGTCACGATTGCTGTCAAAGTCTATTTCCCATATATGTATTGAAAGATACCAGTAGGGTAGTACATTCTGAACAAATTAAATATTGTAAAATAAATTAAAAATATAAAAGCATAATTGTACGTGCATTATATTATCTGGGATAATTGTTTCTTTGGCAGTCTTAAGGTAATTGCTTTCATTTCAATCTTTTAAAAAAACTGATATATTACAGTAAATACACTTGCAATCTCTTACACACAAACTTAAACCAGATGCACATTTATGCTTGAGTTTGTGAAGTGTCCTATGGTGGAAGCATCTCAGCCTTAGGTTCTTCAGAATTCACGTCACCCAAAGTGCATGTTGAGCCTTCCATGGAATATGTGCTTATGTAACCGATAAGTGTTTCCTCTGAGTATTAAATCGCAGTAAAAAAGCTAAACAAATGTTTACGGTGAACTATAACTGTCAACTGCAAGGGCCGTAAGGGGAGACATATCACTTGTGTTGCAGGGTATTTATTCGGACACAGACACAGTTGAAATATATAAATATTGTCCCTTAGCTGAATGGATAGCATATCTCTAACTGAAACCCAAGGCCACAAGCTCCTGTTCAGAAGTCCTATCCTTCTGCTATCACTCACCTTTCTAGTGTGTTTCATGCAATACATTATTTATCATTCTGTTTGATGTAAAGCACAGAACATTTGTATAATACAGCATTTTTATTACCAATGTATAATACTGTATGTACAGTATTTCCCTGTGAGGCCCAAGGTTTTGGTTGTATGCCACATATCACTTGGTCTCCCGGATAAAACTCAACTGTTTTTTCACTTTAGCAAGGCGATGTTTATTCTTTTATGTTTAAACAGGATTAAAGCCCTGTGAACCATGAAACCACAGTTATTTATTGATGATTTATAATATTTGATTCTCAGTGTTTACAGAAGATCTATTTAAGCAATTTTAAACAGTTTAAAAAAGGAATTTTAAATGACTTAAGTAAACGGAGGTCTATCAGCAAGGAACTTGTGTCAGTTCATAGGAAACTCGATAAACACATAAACAATCTATGTTGTGGTCAGTGATGTAGTGGTTGTTATTGAAGCATATCGCTGATACAATATTTATTCTGGAGTAGCACATGACCAGCCATGGTGTTTTCTGGCTACATAGTTTAATGAAAGCAGCAGTTGCATCCAGCTTCGATGTTGCAGGGTTCAGAAATGGTTTAGGTACTGTTGTGTGGCAGCTGTACAAACGGAGGAGTGCCAGAGGCTCCCAGTGCTGCTATCTCTTGTTATATGTAAAAGAAGAATGCTGGAGACAATGCACACTTTCACACAGTGAAAAGCACAATGCACAGCAAAGTAATTAAAAGGGGACCTTAAACCTAATATTCATTGTCATGGTAAATTAGTCTTTTGTAAATGTTGACTTTTCCCATACAAAAAAAATCTGCCAATGCATCACCCAGTTTTTGCATCACCCGGTCACAGCGACAACCACTCTTAAAACCCATTGTGGGATTCCCAAAAAAGCAACACACATTCCCATCTCCATCCACCCTTTGCTTTAGAGCAACAGAACCAGAGGAAAAGGACAAGGAATTAAAAGCCCTGTAGGCTGCTCCTCACCCATGGGAGCGAGGATGAAAATACTAAATCCTGTTCTTCTCTAGCCAGTATGTGTGTGTGTTATCCATTATTGGCAGTAGGACATGATTAGTGCAATCAGCTCACTTGATGACTTTCCAGAAGAATAGGAAGCAATGCAGGGGCGCGCAGTTCCTGTCCTGGAGGGCCGGTGTGTATGCAGGTTTTTGTTTTCCCTGATTGCCCTGCATAAATGAGCTAATAGATTAGATCACAGTAAATCTAAATTTCATATAGGGACACAAGAACAGTCTTCGGCTGTCATTCATGCACTTATCAAGAAAATATGGAAAAAATGTCAGATGGTGTAAATGTTAGGGCTAATTAAGTAATTAAGGCCAGAAGTTGGTTTGAAAACCAGAAACAGGCACGGCGTCCATTGCCCACCTCTGATATTATGGGGACCTTAGCCTGAAAGAGCACAAAAGGCAGCAACATCGGCCAGCACAGCCAACAAATTACAAACAGGTACAACAATTAGCGTCTATGTGGAAAATGGGTCAGAAGAAAAAAAAAAAAAGTGTTTGCTGCCATGAATGGAACCACTGATGGAATTTACTGTCCAAATAGAAGGCTGAAGAAGATACACTGTAACTAGCTGGCCAGAATACTCACTGGTTAGATGTCAATTTAATATCTTGATATTGTTGAGAAACATCAATGGCAGGCAAACCAATAGTCTAGCCAGCTATCAATCAGTCGTTCAAGCTATATTTTGAAATGGATTTGCGCAGGCCTTCAGCAGAAACTTTTTCCAAAATGATCAGTGATATTAATACATTTATAAAATTCTCATAAACAAACATTAGTTAAATTAATAAATTACACAGGATTCTTGTATTTTCCTCTGTCCAGATGAGTCTACTTCAGACAAAACCATAGAAAAAAAATCTGACGAGTGTTGCGACATCCACTGGCTTGAACTTTAAATAAGTCATTCACAGCAGATGTCCTCATCCACGCCCTTGTTATAATTTACATTTAAACAGCTAGTTTTTACTAAAGACAGGTTCCAACGAGTGCCTCACCACAAAAACAAATATGCTACTTTCTCATTACTGAGGTCATTACCATGTCATATATTCTGTACAATGAAGGAAAAAAAGAAAAGAAAAAGCTTATTAGATACACAGGTGTTAAATTGTACTGTAGCCTACTGTGTGGGGAACGAGAAAAAAAAGATCTACTCATTTCTGTCAACGTCATTCATGTGCCTTTTCCTGTTTACACATCTTCTTATACCTTCTGTTCATTGTAGCTCAAAGTGTGACTGTTTGCCGTGGCTTCCCAGCTGAAAGACGTTGCTTACGCGCATCCCTTCTGTTTGTAGATGATTTATTTCCTCTGTTTAATCAACAGGAAGGACACGTGTTGCTCAGCGGAGTTTCCTGCATGTGCTGAAAGATGTCCAAAGCCAATCCAAAAGCAAGAAAGAAACCAGACCTTGCCTTCTAGCCGCCACGTCACGCCACTCCATGCTACACCAGTGGTTTATGTGCAATGTTCCGAACACAGTATTGGATTTTTCAGTTTATGGCAATCTTGTGTACCTCAGAATAGTATAGGGCTCTGTTCAGCTTTATTACATGATCCTTAAATACCCCAGTCTCGCTTCTGTGGGGTTTTACAAGGGTACTCTGGAAAAAGCAGAACGGAAAAACCGCAGAACGATGAGATCCACCTGCTTTTCCTGTGCGATGCTGCTGGGTACAGGTGACCATAATCGCACTTCTGAACGTAATTGGAGTTCTCAGGCCTGTGTACGTTCAGAAGGTGGCCTAATATGAAAAGCCAAAAACATATTCATACACGTACCGAGGGCTCTTCAAAGCATAGGAACTGTGAGGACATGTTTCATTAAGTCACTTTTTAATTGTTTATGGTCAAATCTGTCATTTCCAACTAATTAATCCTGGATGATGCCAAGAGTTAACTAATTGGACTGTTAAGGGGGATATTTTTAAAAATGTGTTTTAAGCAGTAAGGAATTAAGTCACTTGTCTAACACAGAGAAGGGTTTTTTCTTCGTTGAAAGGATTGATACTCTCCTGTGAAGGTTCATAACCAACCTCTGATTCACTCGCTTATGTAGCAGGTGATATCGGGGGCATTCATCACAAATTGTCCATACGTCCTTATTCACAACTGTTCTATTCCCTTTCTATGCACAGTGCAGTCCATATTTGGACAGTGACACATTTTTTGTTGTTTTGGCTCTGTACTCCAGCACATTGGATTTGAAATTGAACAGTGACTATGAGGTTAAAGTGCAGACAATCAGCTTTAATTTGAGGGTGTTTACATCCATATCGGGTGAACTGTGTAGCAATTATATACATATATTATACATAGTCCCCCCATTTTAGGGGACCAAAATTAATTGGACAAAATAACATAAACTTAAATAACGAATGACATTACCTTTGAAGGTGTTTTCCTCAATCATTGACATGTACAATGATGTGATGATTGTGTCTTATGCAGTTAGATTCTCTATCCGACTGAAGTTATTTATGATTTGGCCCACAGGCAGACCTGGGGGGTGGAGGGGGGATCACTGCGTACCAGGTGTATGCCCTCAGTTTGGCCTGGCTCCACATACCTCAGGTATCAGTGCCAAATGAACAGGTTTGCCAGATCATGTGGTACAGGAGAGAGCTACACCAGCTCTGCCCAACATTGAGCAATGCATTTAAGCACTGTGCTGAGAAACGCAGCTGCATTAGTGCTACTGTTGCATGGAAAGAACTGAACGCGCACTGAAGTACATTGGGATCTGTAGTGAGCCCAGTGAGTGAGGACCTCAGAAGATGAAGATGATAGCAGGATGATGACAGATCAGGCAACTCTAACTCTAGAACCTGGGGGTGGTCCTGGACGACCGGCTGGACTTCAAAGAGCACATCAGGGCGACGGCTCGGTCCTGCAGGTTCCTCCTGTACAACATCAGGAGGATTCGACCGTACCTGACCACCTACTCCACCCAGCTTCTTGTCCAGACCATGGTCACCTCACGCCTGGACTACTGCAACTCCCTGCTCGCAAGCCTACCGGCCTGCACCATTCTGCCTCTTCAACTGATCCTGATCCCCCCTGCTGAGGTCACTCCACTGGCTGCCAGTTGCAGCCAGGATCAGGTTCAAAGTTCTGACCCGGGCCTACACTGCAGCCAATAGGACAGGCCCCGCCTACCTGCAGGACTTAATCCAGAACTATGTTCCTGCTCGACCACTTTGCTCTTCTACAGCAGGGCGACTGGCACTTCCCCCCCTCCGTGTCAAAGGCTCTCGCTTGTCCCGACTGCGGAGTTTTTCCACATTAGCTCCTCAGTGGTGGAATTAACTTCCCATTCCCCTACGTTCTACTCCAACCCTGCCTGCATTCCGTCGAGGCCTGAAGACACACCTCTTCAGACTCCACCTTGACTGATATCCTCACCTAGGAATATCAGTTCCCTGTTTACTAGTTCCGTGTGTTTTCCTGTCTGTTTATTATAGTTTATAATAGTATTTAGAATAGAAGTGTAGTATTGCTGATTTACCCACAGCTTACTATGAACTACAGTCAACGTTCATTACTAGGGATAGCTGCTACATTATGGGAAGGATGTGCTTTGTCTTGTCTGTTCTGTAGTGATCTTGATGATGTCTCTGTATGCACTTACTGTACGTCGCTTTGGATAAAAGTGTCTGCTAAATGAATGTAATGTAATGTAATGTAATGTAAAAGCGAGACTCAGATCTCTCCCATACTGCTTTGGCTGCTCTGCTCTTGTTTAGCTGTTTCTTGTTCTAAAAAATATTTTGCTGCTCACCCTCCACCACCCCAGCCTCTTCCTGTTGTTTGGATCTCATTCTATTTACTTGGGGGTTTTTGGTGTATATCTCCTGTTTAGTAGGGGAGTGTGTCGTATGGAACACAGAGAGTATGGAACACTGAGAGTGCCACAATAATAAATAAATAAATAAATAAATGTGGAAATAAATAAAAGAATAAATAAATAAATGTGGAAATATAAAAATGAATAAATAAAATAATTTGGAAATAAATAAATAAATCTGGCAATGAATATAGAAATGTAAATGTATGTGCAATTAATTTGTTATTAAATAAATTTTTCTATTTGTTTTCAAATATTTTTTCAAATATATTCATTTATTTATTTCCATATATATTTCCCAATTTACTTATTTATTTCCATATATATTTTCCAATTGTCATTGTCATTTCCCGATTGTCATTGTCATCTGTCAATCAACTTGCTTTGTTCCACCCACTAAGTTCGCCACGTTCCCACCCTTCCAACATAGAGACTAGACTGTAGAAAAGTGTTTCAGAGCTGCAGACAGTGTTTCTCGATGAGAGCAAATACATTAATTGAAATTCCTCACATATTTAGAGAAATGACGGATAGAGAAAGCTAGCTAGGTATCTGTTTGAGATTTAGATTTGCATCGGATGCCAGCGAACGTTGTAGGTTACATCGAATATGGTCATGTCGCTAACTTTTTCAGACACAAGATCGCTATATTGCTCACAGCAAGCTATCCGCCCGCCTTTTCTTTCAATATTTGAGAAATTTACTTCTCTACTTGCTCATAAGAAATGCTGTCAGTAACACTGAATAGCCTATATGGAGGGTTGGAACCTGATTGACTTGGAACTAGGCGAAATTAGTGGGTGGACCAAAGCAAGTTGACAGATTGTGCTAGTTAGTTAGCTTTCTCTATCTGTCGTTTCTCTCAATATGTGAGGAATTGTCTCCATGAATGTATTTGCTCACATTGAGAAACGCTGTCTGCAGCTCTGAACCATTTCTCTACAGCCTATGCTCTGAACACAGTGTGCCAGATTAAAAAACTATAAACATGCCGAATCTTAATAAAAATAGCCCAATTTGGATAAAATAGGCTATACATTAAGTTATGAACGGAAGAGGGGAGGGAGATTGGACTGGAGGTGGAGGTAGCCTACTGTCAGAACGGTAGCCAATCGATAGACTCTGAAATGTTTATGAATATGATTTGCGAATGCGCACACATGCTTTTAAGTTATGGGCTAGTTCTGTTTTCCTAATCAAACGTTTCGTGCTTACACAAAATCGGGGAAAGCAAGCTTGCACACACAAAAAGCAAGTTGAGCAACATAGAAGTAGTGGGCGAGAAATGAGCAGCCTATGTTTCTATGTTGCTCAACTTGCTTTTTGTGTGTGCAAGCTTGCTTTCCCCGATTTTGCGTAAGCACGAAACGTTTGATTAGGAAAATAGCTTAAACGAAAAGACACGGCAGTCAACGTGCGTTCAAAGATAAGACACGGTGGTCTACACAACAGTAAAGTTTACAGATCAGCCACGCCTCCCGTCTCCCCGTTAACGCATGAACAGAGCATAACAGCTACTAGCCTACTTTTCCACGAAAGTCAACTGAAAGTCAGCGTTCTTTCTGATTTTCACGATTGTCTTTATAACCCACTGGCAAGCCTCTGCATATCAAACAAAAGCAGCAACTATTAACTGGTTTCAATGACAACCGAGGAATAGGCAGAGAGAGGAGGGACAAACTACACCAGAGTTAATGTGAATAATTAGCTAAAAGAGGAAGATGAAAAAATGCCAAAAATAAAAAAAATAGCCCAAATTATGACAAGCTGCAAAAAGTAATTTTCCCCCGCACAATAACATAAAAATAAATAGCCCAATTGGGCTGGAATACGCCCAATCTGGCAACACTGAACACATACAGTTAGAAGGGTGTGATCGAGGCGAACTTAGTGGGTGGAGAAAAGCAAGTTGATTGACAGATTGTGCTCATTGGGAAATGACAATCGGTAAATGACAATGACAATCGGTAAATATATATATGGGAATAAATTGGGAAATATATATGGAAATAAATAAATGAATATATTTGAAAAAATATTTGAAAATAAATAAAACAATAAATGTAATAACTTAAATTAATTGCACATACATTTACATTTCTATATTCTTTCCCAGATTTATTTATTTATTTCCAAATTATTTTATTGATTCATTTTTATATTTCCACATTTATTTATTTATTCTTTTATTTATTTCAACATTTATTTATTTATTCTTTATTTATTTATTTATTATTGTGGCACTCTCGGTGTTCCATAGTGTCGTGCTCCCTGTTTGATAGGTAGTGCACGCTGGTGCATGCACTAGAAGTACATAGAGCAGATCCATTCACCGCCAAACCAAAATAATATATAGATATATATTCATTCATATATTAAATATGTGAGTTATCTTGACAGAACTGAATAAAACAGAAAGCAAAAAAAACAGAACAGAAAGCATTCATAGAATGTAGTGAAAATGCAAGTTTAAAAGCCGCAAAAACAGTCCGTATAGCACATTAAAATTACATTTAAGGACAGTTATTGTCCATAATACGTTTATTTAAGGTTAAATGGATATTTTAAGCACAATATTTATGTCGATTTCCGGAAATACATTTTTTGTTTGTCCTGCCTACTAATAGGGCACAGGCATGGACATGTCCTCCATTGGAGCAGCCAGGGAGAACTAAAATTTTAACAAATGGGTTGATTTTGTGTCGAATCAGCAGAAGGGAAATCAATTTGACATTCTGCTGTGACACTGGCTTTGGACACCAGATTTAAACAGTGTGTTGATTTTTTTTTTGGTTGCCGTTTAAATTTTTAATGTGAGATGAGGTCATAAACAGGATGCTATTGCAAAGGGAATTTTTTTTTATTGCATTCATGCACAAAACAAGCATTCTAAATTCAACATGAAAACTTGTCCACTTGGCAAGGCATACTTTCAGCATGGACCTGTGGAGTGGTACAGTTGCCGAGATGCTTCTTTTTCTTTTATAGCTTTCAGAAGGGTTATTATACAATTTATGACTGTAGACAACCAAGTGATATTGCCAACAACATGAGTTCTGGCTGACACTTGTAAATCCCTCCAATAAAGATCTGAAAGTCACTTTGTCTCTTTGTAAAACATGACAGGGAGTTGATTGATTAATCTGGTCTGGCCTTCTGTAGGACTTCTGCCTGCCTTTGTCTGCCATAAGGCCTTTCCCAGACACCAGGGGATATATTTTTATTGGTAGAGCTGGCACAAACTATCATTCATGTTAGACAAGCAGTTATTGAGAATTCAGTGAGAAAATGACTGACAAGGAGTCATAAAAAGGCATGTATGTATTAACGGAGAGACAAGAGGCTGTTCAACTTTACAAGAACAATGGAGGAGTGGGAGACTGGAAGTGAGGACGGAATGGTGTGGGGGACTAGCTCCCCCTATTGGTCTGGAGGTCACTGCCAGAGACAGGAGTACCAATTAACTTACAACCGATATGCCAACTTAAAACAGGTGTGTCCAATCTTATTTGAGAAAGGTCGATGTGGGTGCAGATTTTTGTTTTAGCCCAGAAACCAGATTGAATTTTTGAATCTTGATTGAAGACCATGATTTAGTCAAATCGGGTGTTGTAGTGCTGGGCTAAAACAAAAACCTGCACCTACACCACCCCTTTTCGGATAAGATTGGACAGCCCTGCCTTAGAACACTCTAAAGAACACAGACAAATCATAAGAACTTTCTCTGAACATCTCTGTATGTGTTGGATCTCAGATCAGTGGCTACAATTTCATCAACACCATATTTTCCATTACGGGGAAGGTTCTGGAAAGAGCAAACAGGGCCAAAACACACAGCACCTACAACAGTTATACGTGCTTTGATGTGAAGCCTATTTTATGTTATTTTAAGTTGAGCAATCACAACCAACTGTCAGTCCATTTTACAGAAGGGTCATCCCACCATGGTTTGTTATGACCTGTACATAAAATGTAACAGTAACAGAAAAGAAAGTGTTGTTTGTGTCATTGGTATGTGTCATGCTTTCCCTGGACACTGGTACATGATTAAATAACAGTGCACGCGCGTGCATGCACACAAACACACACACACACACACACACACACACACGCAAAGTTAAATTAAAGTACAGCGTTGAATATCAGCCATCAGAAATGGCCTTATTTCTTAAATGAAAATAAGGTGGTCAGAGCATGCAATGAACTAATTTCTTCAGGTTATGCATGAAAGGTGGCCATAAATCAAAGACATGTGCTTGACATGGTTTTGTAGTTTCCTGCTGTTGCAACAAATTGCTCTAATTTGCAGTCTGGCCTCTGCTGAAGTGTGATAACTTGTTGCATGTGGTGTCTGTTCCTCTGTACAATTAGCTATTCCTGAAAGCATGGAGAATTATCCCCGCTGATGTGTGTCTGATTTCTCTCAAAACAGCCTCTTGATTCATACCATCTCACTGTAATCATGTAGCTGTGCACAAATTAGATGGATATGTTTCCATGGGGTATAATATGGAGGTTAAATTTTGTTTGGCACGTATACCACATATATCATTCCCAAGAGTACAGGCAAATGTTTTAAAAAAAAATTTTTATTCACAGTTTACTATAGAGACAATGGTTCTTCCACCACAGAAGGGAATTTCATTGTCCTTATTATTTAAAAAAAAAAATTTTGCTTAACAGATGCTTAAGAACCTCAGAATCACATGCACAATTTATATTTTGGTATTCATTTACGTGGCAGCATTTTGAAATGAATACGTCACTCAGCTGCAGAGAGCTGGGTTGTCAAGTGAAATGAATGAAAGCTGAACCCTTTGGCACACAGGCCTAGCTCCAGAAGCACAACAGCATAGGATATTAAATTAAGTGATTATGCGATAGGCCCAGACAGTCTCTTGGTTTCATGTGTAAATAAGAAGTGAGTTTCTGCCATTTTCACAGTGGAAATATTCTGTGTCCAGAACTGACCCTGGATCAAATTTTGGGTTTTCTCCTCTCCGATTTAGGCTTTTGGAAACCTGGCCTTAAATATATTGTTGGGACGGAGATCAATGAATTAAAAATGTTTTGAAATCAATGAGCCAGAATAAAAACGTTGATTAGCTGAAAATAAACGTCAGAAAGCTGATTGGAAATAATAACATAACAGAAAGAAAAGCTATGGTGCTTAACTACTGACAGCAAAAGGAAACTGAATAAAATTGGAACACGATCATAAAACAATGCTCATAAAGAGTTCATGAATTCCATGTGCAATTACTTTTTGAAAACAGTAATTAATTTAAAGTACACTTTTCCTTGACCTGAGAATGATGTTATTTGAAAATACCACACTGGGACTTATATAGTTTTTGAGGAGCTGGCTCGCCCACAACCCTCCAGGAACACCTGATCATGCACTCTTTTTAGGTCTTTATCATATTTATTATCCCTTTTGGTCCAAGTGCCCAATGTGCCCCTTTCAGGGCCGTATGAAGCAGTTAAACTGGTCTGAAATTGAAATTGTACAGCAAAAAAAACAAAACGTTCACCGTGTAGCCAACTTTTAGTTTGAAAGGCATGCTGCGAGAATGCAGTCCACAAGTCATCATGGTTCGTCAGGGTCCTTTGCCCAGGGTCAGCTTATGGGTTACTGCTTTCTTTGGGTGTTTTAAGAAAGAAGTATAATTCCTACCCAGTTTTAGTGAGGGCTAGATCTTAGTATCTCTCTTTTCTCTGCTTACTATTCTCCTCGCTACGCCTACCTCCCTGAGGTTTGCTCTGTTTATTTTTTTACTTTCTAATGCGGTAGCCTCGTTTGTCCTGCTCGTTTAATTTAGTTTTCGAGCTCGAGGTTACCCCTGCGATAGTACTAGCAAAAGCGAGAGCCGGCGATGTACGACCGGGGATTCTGGGTTATGTTTCTCAAACTCCGTTAAAGGGATAGTTCGGAATTTTGGACATAATGTCTCAATTACGACTTACCCATAATGTAGTTGATTGATGGAAACCATTTTCAGCTAATTCCATGCTGTCCCTTCTTCTGGACATACACACGTTGCTAATGCTAGCGCAACTCTATGGCAACCGGTAGCATCCACTACCAAACGCACTTAAACACTCCACAGTGCACCCAAAGCAAAATAAAATATGACAACAGTCTATCGGGGTTATTTTGAGTGTTTATACCATAATTTTTGAAGTCAAACTATCGTGGAATCCTTTACTTTGTTCTGACCTATATTCTCTGTGGAAGTACGGCGGCGGAGCGAATGTGGCCATTGCAACTTGTTGCTCTTCTTTGTTGTTGTAGTCGACCAGTGCCGGCAGTACATTCGTAGGTAATGTAAAGTACTACCGTACTTCCACAGAGAATATAGGTCAGCACAAAGTAAAGGATTCAACGATAGTTTGACTTAAAAAATTATGGTATAAACACTCAAAATAACCAGATAGACTGTCGTCAAGAGCACAAATTAAATATTTTTTTAAAGATTGCTTTGTTTTGCAGTATTGCTAGCTTGTTTGGAATGCTTTTGCTTATACCTTTTTTTTAACAGCAGATTAATAAATACTGTTATCAAAAGGCACTAGAAATTAGCATTTAAGTGTTGTTTTAAAAAAAAAAACGCCAAACCACTCCTACACCCTTGGCCCCTTTGATTTGTTGTTAAAAATTCATAAAAACAAAATGCAATATTTTATATATATATATATATATATATATATATATATATATATATATATATATTATTGCTGTCATTAATTTGAATCATTTATTTGAATTGTTTTTCTATGTTGATTGTACGCCCTTTCTCACTTTGAGCACCTGTCCCTCAAAATGTCTCTGCATGGCCTTGCTGACATGGTACGGAGATGGTGAAATAAAACATTCAAAAGGAAAACCTCTGTTTGCACACAGTTCCATATGTTGGAAGTCCCTTTCCTTCAGTGTAGGACAGTATAACAAATATTAATATGGCAGTTCTTTAAAAACTTTTTTAAAGAATTCTGAGGAAGCTTTCAGTGTGGCACTGCAAGAAGTCCCTCAAACCAGAAAACGATAAGTCAATAAACTTCCGATTCTTATGAGGAGAATCTAAATGTCAATGTTTCTCACAATAAACATTTAGGGAGAACTTGAGGCTATGTGGCAGTGAATTTGTATTATCTGAATCAGTAAAAAAAAAAAGTTAAGAAAATATGGGGGCCATGTAACTGACAGGAAGTGGAAACTATAAATTTCACAATTCTTACCTCCAGGAACAAATTATGGTGGCCTTAGCATAAATGCATCAATAGACAAGTGATGTAATCTTTACCAGGTTTGACATTCAGCAGGTTAAATGATCTCATACAATGTGATGGCCAATCACTTCTCTGACCAATGAGTCAATGTTATGGCTGTGTAACAGTCACATGAGTAATCAGATAAATAATCAATGCCAGAAATGTTGTATGGTTTTCAGCCAAAAATATATTATTAATATCATGTCTGTCTTATGGTAATTAAAACACAATGTTTTCTGTTGGACTGTTTTTACCAATCAATCAGAATATATAGTTTTACTGCCCCCCAGTGGATATTTGCATATTGGTACAAAAAATTTTTTTATTCTTTAATCGAAAAAAAAAATTGATACAGAAATCTAAGGTTTTAAAAGACAAATAAAAAGAAAAATTGTTTAAAAGTTTGTTTTAGAAATCACATGTTCACATATACATTTCACATGAGACATTGTCCACATTCTGTACAACATCAGGACCAGGTTTAGACCAGCATATAGGTTTTGTACTGGACATACCCGTTCATATAATTTTCATCCCACAACTTTGTGGAGTGTGCATTTGATATTGTACACAATGAAACCATTACCTGACAGTAAACACACAAAGCAAGAAGAGTGAGAGCATATTCCGTTTGCTGTTACACACAAATTATTATTGTCAGAATTTTCTCTATAACGGCGAACAGACAGTCCATCCCCTTTTCATATTGTTTTGCTTTATTCAGACAGGGAGAAAGCAGAGAGGGTAACAGACAGAGAAGCAATCCCAGCTCTTGGTGGGGGATCGAACCCCAAACCGTGCAGGAGCACTCGTAAATGGCCTGGAGGTAGGGTGACCCCCAACAGTCTGTGCTACACATCTTGATTTTATTCTATTTTTTAAAAATATCATAAATATCATAAAATAGTGAAATATATTTTAAAGAAATTATGGTCAATTGTGACTAAAGGTGAGAATAGTTCTTGTTCATTGTATGGATGGACAATGACAAACAGTCATCAAGCTGATTTCCCATTATCGCCATTTTCCAGGCCAAACAGCATATTTGATATGATAAATATGCGCACACACGTCTACTGAGATGGTGCCTCGGTTCTTGCAGCAAATTAAAATTATATTTTGGCCCGAGCATGCTCAGCCTTAAACAATCAGCCTTTGTAAACTTGCAACAAATATTCTGTCCAATGATGACTTCATACAGTATATGAGCTAATTAGTAACACAAAAGCACATATTGTTTCATTGTTTCAGGGGCTAATGATGTGGTTTATAAGGCCAATTGCGCCAGGAATAACCTACACAATAAGCAATGAAAAACAGTGAAGACCACAGTTTTTAAAACAGAAGAGAAAAATCTATCTTTTTGTTTTTATCTCAGAGTTCAGCTCAGGGGCTCCGAAGTGCCACCCCCCCCCCCCCCCCCCCCCGCCCCCCCACACACACACAATTCTTTCTTTATTCACTGCCCTGCATACAGAACATTGTAAGATCACACATACTGTATACTATTAGAATGCTCTTAACTGAACATGCTAATTCTAGAAAACTGACTTAGAATTTAGAAAATTACGTTCCAAAAAAATACAATACAACATAATGAATATAATGAATTAGTTACAGCTGCTATGATTTGATTAGTACAACCATTGGCACAATTTTCAACTCCTAGAGCAAAAAAATCTAAACCATCTAAATCTAAATCTGAATTTATGATAAATCCTCCTAGATGTGCAAAACCTTATTTGCAAATTAATCTAGCAAATCATTGCAAGATTTATCAGTGGAACAAAATTAAATTGTCATGGTTTTCACCTATCTTCCCTCTGTTGCTACGGTTTTTATCTTTTTCACATTTTCTCTTTTCAGTCTATCGGATTTTTCTGCGTTCCATTTCGGAGTTTTCATTCTCCCCGCTAATTATTCGTTTCACCTGTTCTTTTACCTCTCAGGTATTTAAACCCCTCACTTCCGCCTCCTGGCGCTTCTTTGTCATTTCGTGTTTTCATGAGGTTAGGGTTAGTAAGTTTTTGTCTCTCTGCTTTTGTGAGAATTAAGATTTATTTTATTACGCAGTACAGACGTTCTTCCACTTAGAAGCCTAGGGGAATTAGGGTTTAGTTTCCCTTATTGCTCTTCCCTCTCCTTCGCTCCCACTCTCATTTCTGAGAGTGTGAGTTTTATTTTTATTTCATTTATTTCCCCATTTATCGGGCGTTATAGCCACGTACCGAAGGTGTCTTGTTTTTTCTGTCCTTTTTTGCTATCTCTTTAGCGTTAGCTATTTTGAGATTTAGCTGTGCCCGTGTTTACGTGGCTAGCCCGTTTTATAGGGGTGTGTTATTATTTGGCACTGCCAGGGACTTTCTATCCCTTTTTCTGTTATCGGGTTTGGCTCATCGCAATTCGGCACAAACCCTTTCAGTACAAAGAAGCCAGTTATGGATGAGTCAGCGATTGAACAACCGGGAGACGCTACACCGGTTGAGGGCGTTAGAGCTCTACAGTTACAACAACAAACACTAGCCAGCCAAGTAGGGCAGCTGACGTCCCAGTTGCGGGTACAGGAAGGCTGGCTTCGGGAGTTGGCAGAGGGCATGCGCCGCCTCACGGTTGCACCTCAAAACCCTGTGCCGGTAGTTCAGGCTACTCCTCCCCCTGTTCAAGCACTTCAACCACCTAGGGAACCCAAGATGCAGCTTCCCCTCCGTTATGACGGTCAGGCCGGCAAGTGCCGAGGTCTCATTTCCCAATATCAAATTTTCTTTAAAGCCCAGTCATCACGCTTTAGTTCAGAAGAATCTCGTGTGGCGTTTATTTTATCTTTGCTCACCGGAACCGCGCTTGATTGGGCTACTCCTTTAATTCGGAGCCAGTCTCCCATTTTGAACTCCACTACCACTCTAGTGAAAGAAATGGAGTCCGTGTTTGATCACGACACTTCGGGTCTTGAGGCGGCCAGACGTCTTGTTCGTCTTCGCCAGGGCAACGAGACCGTGGCCGAATTTTCTATTCGGTTTCGTGCTCTGGCAGGAGAGACAGGTTGGCCAGAAGCGCCGATAATGATACAATTCTCTGAGGCACTCCACAATTCTGTTCAATATGCGCTGGCAGTTTTAGATCCATCTGAGACACTGGAGGCATTCATTTCCACAGCCATTCGCATCGATAATCGCGTCAGGGAGCGGGTCCACATTAAAAGTAGCTGGAGAGACCGCCGCATGAGCTCTTCCTTCGCTCCTTTCACTACGTCCGCCCCTCCGTCCTCCGTTTCCACTCCTCCTAGTAGCGAGGAGCCCATGCAGATTGACGGGGCTACCTGTTCACCCTCCAAAGATACTCCATCTACTCTGGAGCGGTGTCGTTATTGCAGACGCATAGGTCATAACATAAATCAATGTTTTAAACTTAAGGGAAAAGGAGGGTCCCGTTAGAGGATCCGAGATCTCTAGCGGGACTCTGTGTTACTACATCTCGGACGATACTGCTTGTTACTCTTGTATGGCAACATCGCCCTCTCCTGGTCAATGCATTTATTGACTCTGGAGCGGTCGAATGTTTTATTGATGCCCAGTGGGCTAAAACGCACCACATTCCTGTTCTCCACCTTACTCAGCCCCGAACTGTCACTGCACTTGATGGGCGTCCCTTAGGTTCAGGTACTATTTTTAAAACTACCAAATTTCTCTCAATGCACATTCCGTTTGAGGATCATACTGAGCAGATTCAGTTCCTTTTGGTAGATTCCCCTACCTACCCCTTAGTGCTGGGCCATACCTGGCTTTGCTAGAGGGGTTGATTCCGATTCAGGGTCCGATTCCGAAGAAATAATCTCCCTGGAGAATTCCAGTTTTTGCTCCGGGACTGGTGATGAGAGTTTAGAATGGGACTCCACCGGAGAGGGGTTAATTTCGGATGAATTGTCCGATTCTGAGATTCAATGGTCCCCCCCTCCCAGCCCTCATTCTCAGGCTACTGGTGTCAGTATAGCTGGGACACTGGAGTTCCCTTTGCCTCCTAATGTTCCCAGGGAATACTTCAAATTAGCAGAGGTGTTTAGTAAGCAGAGGGCCACCTCTCTGCCTCCGCATCGCTCATATGACTGTGCGATCGAGTTATACCCTGGTACTAGCCCTACCAGAGGCAGTCTTTATTCCTTGTCGGTCCTGGAGAGTTTGGCCATGAAGGAGTACATCGAGGAGGCCTTAGCTAATGGTTTCATCAGACCGTCCACTTCACCCGCTGGCGCAGGGTTCTTTTTTGTTAAAAAGAAGGATGGAGGCTTAAGGCCTTGTATTGATTATCGATCCCTCAACGCCATTACCATAAAAAACAGGTACCCACTGCCTCTTATGAACTCGGCGTTTGAACGTCTACAGGGGGCATCTATTTTTTCCAAGCTCGACCTCCGCAACGCATATAACCTGGTGCGCATGCGGAGGGCGATGAATGGAAGACCGCTTTTAACACCCATAGCGGTCACTACGAATATTGCGCCATGCCTTTCGGGCTCACTAGCGCCCCCTCAGTATTTCAGGCGTTGGTGAATGATGTTCTGCGGGAGATGTTAGAGAAATTCGTCTTTACTTAGACGATATTTAGATTTTTTCTCCTGATCTCGTCTCGCACATCAGCCATGTCAAACAGGTTTTGAAAGCTCTGTTAGAGGCGAAATTATTCGTCAAGGCAGAGAAGTGCTCTTTTCATGCTAGCACTGTCTCCTTTTTTGGGTTTTGTAATTTCGGAGGGCAAGGTCCAGATGGATCCTAATAAAATTTCTGCGGTACTGAACTGGCCCACTCCTCAGTCGGTCAAACAGGTTCAGCGTTTCCTTGGCTTTGCCAATTTTTATCGCTGGTTTATCCGGAGTTTCAGTGCACTCGCCGCACCTATCACTGCTCTCACAAAGAAGGCGTCAGCAGACCAGTTTCGCTGGAACCGCAAGGCTGAGTTCGCCTTCATGGAATTAAAAAAGAGGTTCAGTTCTGAGCCCATTCTAATTACTCCCAATCCCTCCATCCTGTTTATTGTTGAGGTAGATGCATCAGAATTAGGAGTGGGTGCCATCCTATCTCAACATTCCCCCATCGACCGCAAATTGCATCCATGTGCTTATTTCTCTCGCGCCCTTACTCCGGCCGAGAGGAACTATGACGTGGGGGATCGGGAACTCCTGGCCGTCAAATTGGCTCTGGAGGAGTGGCGGCACTGGCTTGAGGGTGCGGAACACCCCTTCACGGTCTGGACCGACCATAAAAATTTGGAATACGTCCAACAAGCCAAAAGACGGAATTCCCGGCAGGTGCGCTGGGCATTATTTTTTACCCGTTTTAATTTCCTTTTGACGTATCGCCCCGGTTCTAAGAACCTCAAACCTGATGCGCTATCACGCATTTTTGACCCGTCAGATAAACCTACCATTCCAGAGCCCATTGTGCCATCTGGCCAGATTCTAGCTCCTGTCCTATGGGACATCGTAGTGGCAGTCCAAGAGGCACTACGCCTTGAACCGGACCCGGGGGGGGGGGTCCCGCCAACTGTCTTTTTGTTTCTTCCACTTTGAGGTCTCGTGTTCTGCAGTGGGGTCACTCCTCCCAGCTGGCTGCCCATCCGGGTGCGCACCGCACCAAGGATTTTCTGTCCAGATGCTTTTGGTGGCCTGGAATGGAAAAAGATGTACGTGATTTTGTCGCCGCTTGTGTCATTTGCGCTCGTAATAAAGGTTTGCATCTTCCTCCTGCGGGTTTATTACGTCCGCTACCCGTACCCAGGCATCCGTGGAGTCGCATTGCGTTGGACTTTATAACCGGGTTACCTGCTTCTCAGGGTAATACGGTTATTTTAGTCATTGTCGATAGGTTTTCCAAGGCGGCACATTTTCTCGCTTTGGCCAAATTGCCATTTGCACTGGAGACAGCGCAGCTAGTGGTCAACCACGTTTTTAGGATCCATGGTTTGCCTCACAACGTAGTGTTCGATCGTCGTCTCCAGTTTTTCGCTAAATTTTGGCGATCTTTTTGTGCACAGTTGGGCGTATCCGTTTGTCTGTCCTCTGGGTTCCATCCACAGACCAACGGACAAACGGAGCGTACCAATCAGACATTGGAGAATACTCTTCGCTGTTTGGCAGCCTCTAATCCTACTTCATGGAGCCGTCATCTTCCATGGGCTGAGTATGCCCATAACACTCTGCGCAATGCCTCCACGGGTCTTTCCCCTTTCGAGGCTCAGGTGGGCTATTCACCTCCACTTTTTCCGGAGCTGGAGAAAGACGTGGAGGTCCCCTCTGCTAGCGCTTTTGTTCGAAGATGTCGTGCGGTTTGGAAGCGAGTTCGTGCCTCTCTTTTGCGAGCTTCCGCTGGTCAGAAAGCTTCCGCCGACAGACATCGTCGTTCGGGTCCCTCCTATCGGGTCGGTCAGCGGGTCTGGCTGTCTACACGGGATTTGCCCTTATGGGTCGAGTCTCGCAAACTCGCCCCGCGTTATGTGGGTCCATTTAAGATCATCCGCAGGATCAACCCGGTCACGGTGCGTCTCCAGTTGCCACGCTCCATGCGTATCCATCCCACTTTCCACGTTTCCCGTCTTAAACCAGTTCTCTTTAGTGCCCTGTCTCCGGCCGAGAGTTCGCCACCCCCTCCTCGGATTGTGGAGGGAGGTCCGGTTTATACGGTTCGTCGCATCTTGGCTGAGAGACGTGTGGGTAGGGGTTTCCAGTTTTTGGTGGACTGGGAGGGCTATGGCCCTGAGGAGCGATGTTGGGTCCCATCAATAAACATCTTGGACCCAGATTTGATTAAGGATTTCCGTAGACATGGTCCTGGGGCATCGTCTGGGACCGTGCCCTAGAGGGGGGGTCCTGTCATGGTTTTCACCTATCTTCCCTCTGTTGCTACGGTTTTTATCTTTTTCCCATTTTCTCTTTTCAGTCTATCGGATTTTTTTGCGTTCCATTTCGGAGTTTTCATTCTCCCCGCTAATTATTCGTTTCACCTGTTCTTTTACCTCTCAGGTATTTAAACCCCTCACTTCCGCCTCCTGGCGCTTCTTTGTCATTTTGTGTTTTCACAAGGTTAGCGTTAGTAAGTTTTTGTCTCTCTGCTTTTGTGAGAATTAAGATTTATTTTATTACGCAGTACAGACGTTCTTCCACTTAGAAGCCTAGGGGAATTAGGGTTTAGTTTCCCTTATTGCTCTTCCCTCTCCTTCGCTCCCACTCTCATTTCTGAGAGTGTGAGTTTTATTTTTATTTCATTTATTTCACCATTTATCGGGCGTTATAGCCACGTACCGAAGGTTTCTTGTTTTTTCTGTCCTCTTTCGCTATCTCTTTAGCGTTAGCTATTTTGAGATTTAGCTGTGCCCGTGTTTACGTGGCTAGCCCGTTTTATAGGGGTGTGTTATTATTTGGCACTGCCAGGGACTTTCTATCCCTTTTTCTGTTATCGCGTTTGGCTCATCGCAATTCGGCACAAACCCTTTCATAAATAACAAATCAACATTGCATAATCACCTGAACAGCAAACTCTAAAATATGACACATACCAACATTGAAATCATAAATCTAATAGAATTTAAACGTGCACAGTAATGTTAGGCAAACTCCACTTATACGTTTGTACACAAGACTGATGCTTTAGGCCACACATTTTTATCAACAGCACAATAAATGTTTTCATTCACCGAGAGTCTAGGGAAAATCAAATCAATGCCCATCTCTGTTCTCAGGCCGTACCATCACATTCAATTCCATCTCATTACAGTACATTACAGTCACTTAGCACACACTCTTACCCAGAGTGATTTAGAAATGTGGGGAACATTAGTGTACGACAGTGCCCCATCACCCAGAACACACAGGAGGTCCATTTTATAATCAATAAGTGTAAAGTTAGTCAGTCATCATCATCTAAAATGGCCCACCCGTCACTACGCCATCATGTAAAATGCTGTTTGTCCAGTTACCCTGGTAATCAGGTTGTAACATGCTGACAGATTATATTATATCCGGCTTTTTACCCTGTGTTTTTTACATGGCGGGGCCAGCCACATTAGCATGCAGAAAGTACTTGCTTACTTATGCATATGAACACATAATACTACTGTTCTGAAATATTTTAAAGTACTGGTTCATTCTCACAGGCTTTCATATGATGTTTATTGTTGTAGACATTATTATAAATAATGTCTACAACAATACAATCACAAAGCCAACATACAGTAGTTTAATAAAAATAATAAAGTCACCTCTAGAGGGCAGTCAGTGTCTCCTCCAGATGTTTGTCGGGGAAATTTTATTGACACAAGGTCCCATTTAAAATGTTAAGGACATCCAGCGATTCAGTGAGTGGAAAAAAATCCTGTTATTGCTTCTGTAGCCACCAAAGACTATTTTAACTTATCTTTAATTTGAAAAAAGCTAAATAAATATACAAATGAGTTTCTCATGTATTGCCAAAACCATTGTAAGGAAGCTTGGTTCTAGTAGAATGGAATGTTATTGCTGAAGCACTGATCCACGGATTTTAATGAAGAAACCAGCTGTTATCTGGCCAAAATTTAAATATAAAACACATGCAGATAAATGCTTCTTAGTTTCATTGCACTGTTTATTTGAATATGTTTTGATTAAGGCAACCTTGTTAAGATCCAAGTTTAAGGGAATTGAGTCAAGGTTTTGTTTTTGGGGAATGTGGATGCTCCAGAGATCCTTACGCAATGGAGAGGTTGGCCGGACGTCGGCTCGTTAGCGGCAGGAAATTGAATTCTCCGGAGGTTCCTCTGCCAGAAGGCTCGCGCTGCTGCAGATGTGTTCGCTGGCTTGAGGCGCTGCTAATTAATCATTTAATTAAGCCGCGCTTCCTAGAGAAGGCTGGCTTGCCCCAGGATAGCGTGCGGATGTCTGCTACCTCGGTGTAAACACAGAGAGGGCTGTACTGTGTTGGAAAAAAGAGGAAGGTGTTCATCACCTGGCAGAGTGATTTGAGTGCTGTTGGCATGCCAAGAGGTCAATAAGTAACAGTAAATTGAGCTTTGGAGATGTGGGAGTCGGCTGGAACCTCATTTTGGGTGAAGCTGTCCAAGTTTTAGAGTTTTATTATTGTCGCTGGGTAACATTTGTTGTTCTTGGAGGGGTGTAAGGTGGCAAACATACTGTTGCAGGTAGTTCTTCCAATTAGTGCATTACATTATGCATTATTTACTGGCTAAGCAAATGTCCACATCTAGGGACTTGGCCTGCGACTTTACACAGCTTTCATTTGACATATTATTAATTTATACAGCTACATGTTCACTGGAGCTAGGGCCTTACTCAAGGGTACATAGATACATAGTCGCCTCAACAGGGATTAGAACCAACCTAAAAACATCCAACTACATTTCCAGCCACCCCAATTCCACTGGTGCACTTGCACCAAAAATAATCTATGGGGGAAAGGAGTGGATTTAATGAAGATCATGAAGGCCTACACAATATGCTTCCCAGAGCGAGAAAAGGCATAGGACAAATAATGACATCGAGGAAGAACAAGCAGTAATGAGGAGCAGACATGTGCACATGCTTTAGCTTCTGATGCAGATTCCCTGCTGATCTGTTGCTAATACTAATGTTGGCTATATATAGAGGTAGTAAACACTTCAACCCAGGAGGTGTGAGCTGTTGACAGCTGTCTGAATGCAGTAGCTAAAACAGAACACTTGCTCTAAGATTTGCATGAGGACACATTATGCGGGCGTGCATGGTTCTTTATATGCCTCAGTCGAAATACGTTTTTGCAGTCACAGCGAAATGTTTTTTAATTTTTTATTACATAACTGCTCCAATATGCTTTCAAGATAGGTGTTGAGTTTTTCTTCACAGTTCTCTGCTTGCACTGAGCACCGATATTCACAGAATACGAAAGACGACATCATGATTTTCGAATGTAATCTGTCTTGTATTGTTTTTATTGTGGGTGAAACTTTTGGGGTGAAAATTGAGAAATGGCTCCTCACTCAGGAAGTCAGTGGACCCTGAAATTTGAAATTTTTTTTTTTTTTAAATTGGGTGGACCCTCAGAGTAATAACAGTACCTTCCCTGCACCTTAGGGTGATAAAAAGGATGGAATAAGAGAATTCACAGCAGGATTCTTAGCCATTTTAATTTATCGGTATTTTACATTAGTTTTCGTTTTCATTTAATTATATTTTGTGACCTATTGATGATATGGGTGGTGCTATAGTATAATTTTTCAGTTATTTCTGTATTTGGTCACACTTTAAACTAAGTGTTGCTCATAAAGGCTTTATATAGCATGTACAGTATAATGCCTTCATACACATGAACAGCAGACTACTACAGGAGTTATAACACACAGTGTGATCATAATAGCTATAGGCTATTACTTCCGTATAGCCAGGAATATTATTTCAATTTTTTAATATCGGTATTGCAGGACGTGTGACTCCGTATGATTGTATTTGTAACTTGCAAAGCGCCCCACGAAGGATGAGGGTGCCATGCTTCTATAAAAAATAAAAATAAATCTATTCTTGGCCATTTTTATTTGATCTTGTGTTACGGCTCTGAAGCACGTGTTGGTTGCTGTGATTCTGGCACACACTGATGAGGGTACAATCGTGGGAAGAACGAAGCAATACTCAAAATGCTAATTAGTCTCCATTGTATGTTTTTAATTAGTGTTCACTCTTGATTGTCGTCACATTCTGCATTAATGAGGCTTTTTTTCCCTCCGCTGATATACATATCAAACAGAATCGCATGCGTTTACAGATGGCCTGGTTTTCATCTGTTTATGGAATGCACCAACCCTTTTCCATTATTATTCTGTTTATATCAGTTCCCCCACCTCACGCACACACACACACACACACAAACTCTCTCTCTCGGCTTAAAAGGTGAGCATTTTGTTGTCACCATGCTAATTTTGCAGACGTGCAGTGAGGCTCGGGTTCAATTCCCAAGCGAGGCACTGCTGCAATACCTTTGAGGAAATACAGTATATGTTTAACCTCAACTGCGTCAGTCCAAAGTACAGTGAATGAGGGTATGCACTCAAAATGACTAATAACAGTGCATTGCTTCTCTCATTTAGTATCCTTAACACATACGATCACTGGGTGTGGTGTCTGTGTTGTGACACTTGTCAGCTGAACAAGCAGCGTCCACAAGCATAGCAGATCTACAACCTGTTCAGCTCTGACTTTTCCATTTCAGAGCATTGACTATCGCAATTAACTCTTCTAATTGTGCATTTACATATTAGGAAAACTACTGTCATTCCAGTGAGCAAAAGCCAGAATCTAGATGTGTCGAGTGGTGGAAATCTAGGTTGAGAGATGTTTTGATGTGAACGGACTAGCTTAACCCCAATATAGCTGAGGTTTTACCCCGATATAGTCTGGCTATAATATGAGAGTGATGCGCGGGAAGCATTGCAAGCACCAGAAGGGCACCGCGCCAGCGTACGATCGCAGATTCCCGCTTTGCTACAATTCTAAAAGCATTGCTGTCACCAAGCCAAAGGTAACCACAGGGTCAGCCTTCAGCTTAGAGGGGATCTGAGGACCCCGTTGAGGACGATGCAGCCCTGAGAGGGGCCGGCCCCGTTGAGGACGATGCGGCCCTGAGAGGGGCCGACCCCATGCCCCTGGTGTGGCTCTGACGCCCGGGCCCTGGAGAGTGCCACGCAATCAACCGTCAACCTGCTCCCGGATCTGATTCTGCTGTCCAAAAATAGTGAGCTGGAGTGTTCGGGGCTCTCCCAGGGCTCTCATTACATTTGCAATCATTTAGCAGACGCTTTTATCCAGAGCGACAAACAGTAGTGGAGAACATCAGCGTTATTCTTAGGAATACAAAAATTAGGCATCACCAAGAAGGCACAGAGGCCCATTTATAATCACCAAGTGTAATATTAACCTAACAAACAGAAATTTGTATTGCAACAGTGTGGAATTAGGAGTGTCCTCCTTTGGCAGAGGACTGATCCCACCCTCCACCCATTATGGGGTTTATCTCTCACTTGTACTGTTCTGCACCCTCCTATGTTATTTAAGGCTATTACGATTTACCCCAAGCCACAAATGCAGAACCACACCAACCTCCCTCCCCTAATCTCCCTTAAATCCTCCTCCACAGAAATCTACACCAAGATCACAGTGCCACTCTTAGGATAGAAACAATAATAGAAACGCATAATTTACAGCTGTAGAGAGAGAGATAATGTGTGTGTTAGGGCATGAAAGTGTGTTCACACACATTGTGTTTGTATTTCTGTGTGTATATGTGTGTTGGAAAGAGGGTGAGACTAGCTAATGAGTCTCCAGAGCCCAGATGTAATTCCACTCATGTCTGTGTGTGTGTGTGCATGTGTGCTTGCGTGTGTGTGTTCCGTTTGTGTGTGCATGTGTGTGTGTGTGGGATGGGGGGTGGGGGGGGGGGGGGGGGGGGGTGGTGGTATTGTGACTTACACAGCTTCCCAGGTGCCCCCCCTCTCTCTTGAGAGAACTGTACTAGAATGTACTAGTAGCTCCATGTAAACAAGCTAATCTCTTCATCTGAATTTTCTGGATACTGCATGCAAATGTCGTCTCGCTGGGCGATCTTATCCAGTTCGCCAGATAACCACAGCAGTAAATCATCACCTCGCTGGGTGATCTTAACCATTTTGCCAGATGACCACGCTGGTAAATAACCACCACGCTGGGCGATCTCAAGCATTTCCCCAGATGACCACAGCGGTACATCACCACCTTGCTGGGCAATCTCACCCATTTCCCCAGATGACCACAGCGGTACATCACCACCTTGCTGGGCAATCTCACCCATTTCACCAGATGACCACAGCAGTAAATAACCACCTCGCTGGGCGATCTCAAGCATTTCGCCAGATATCCACAGCGGTAAATCACCATCTCTTTTTAGTGAAGTCAAGTCCACCTTTATTACGCCTGAGGGAAAATTGCTCTGCAGACAGAATCAATAAAAACAAAGGGATTTAAGACTAGATTCAGCTTCCACACCCTACACCAATGCCTACAGATCAATTTAAATAATGCTATGAAATACAATAAATCACAATGTACGCTAAATGGCAGCATAAGGAAAATAGTTATGCATTTTCAGATTACTGAGTTAGCTGGATAACTGCACTGAGTAAAACCCGGAACAGCTGTTTTTGCTTCAGTCCATGTTCCACATTTGGGAGGCTTCCGGGTTTTAATCAATGCAGTTATCCAGCTAACTCAGTAATCCTGCTTTGTAGTATACCCCCTCATGTACGTGAGTATGGTGTGTGTCTCTCTGTGTGTGTTTGCTTGTGTGTTATGCATCAGGAGCATCAGACATTTCTTCTGAGGACCAGTTCTGCCCAAATGATAATTTCTAGAATAGTCCTCCTCTGTCTGCGGTGTTTTGTTCAAATATCATATGACCATCAGGGAAATTACCTCATGTTTTTGATGTACCTGTGTTACACTGTGACTTCAGAGCCCCAAGTTATTAAAAGAAAATGTATCAATAAAACTGACTTCAGACATCTTCAGCCGGTACCTTATCTGAGAAAGGGGATTGACTGAGAATGGGGTGCAGCTATTCTAACTGCTGTTGAAAAAATGCATTTATTAACACTGTAGTGTTTTTTTGGTTTGAATTCATGCTGCAAAGGTTCAGTCACACAGTCTTCATCCCCATTGGTCTTTTCAGGGTTCACATGATCATCCAGCTGCCAACACTGACCTACAAATCTAAACTAAGAACAAAGAAAATGAAAGGTGTTCTCACACAAATTCAATTCCTACAGTTATTTCGTCATATTTCTTAGCAGAGGCCCATATTCAGGTCAGCTTAACTGCTTTTTACAATTTTTTCCCTTACTCAAGCACTTCAGTGTGGTGCATTTCTTGAAGGGCAAACAGTGGCACCATCTCTGGCATTTCAGCCTTTGATGATCTGCCAACGGACCAAATTCCATCACCACCACACCATACTGTGAACAGATTTAGGGGAGGAATGTTATTGGGATGTGTACATGCAAAAGCATTGGGCTTGGTGGTGAAGTGCTCATCCTGCTGCAAGCAGCCTATTTCAGCAAAAGCAATCCCCTCAGCCTGCCATTTTGGTGCCTGATTCATTAAAGCTGTGAACTGATTGCCCTGTTAGTTAAAACTCACCCTGGAGGCACGACCTTTACCGTTTCCACTGGCTTTCACATCCATCATACATCCCTGTGATTCATCACCTGTCTCTAAGTTCTGCCTCCTCTCCTTCATTAATTCCCCGTCGGCCTTTTAAAGACATTACAGTGAGAACAATGGGTGACATTTTGTCAGAGGAAGAAGAAAGAAAATGGAAGGATTATTATTCTGGTTCATCACTGTATGTGCTTATGGGACTGAGTTTTTGATTATTAGGAAGCGTTGCCTCACACTGTAGGGTAATTACCTTTTCCTTTGCCACTCACAAAATTAAATGGAAGAATAATTGAAAGGGATGGCACAGTCAAGAAAGCTCTTTGGGAATGCCATTAGACAGCAGAAGTAATTAAAAATCCATTAATTGGAACCTCTTATATTTCTGGATTATCAAACCTAACCATTTTTTAAATTCCTAAATCCTTGCTCTGTTAGATAAAGCCAGGAATTCCTCAACCCCTGAACTAAACACTGTTGAACTTGAGGAATGGTGCCTTTATGAATATAATGTGTGAAATGTAATAATGTAGGTAAAACGGGGAGATTGAATCTTCTCCCACACAAAAACTCTTTGAATCCTGTTTGTGATAGTGGCTGTGTCCGAATACGACCCCTGTTTCCTGTCCACTGTCCCCTCTCCACTCAGACCCCTGTCTACTATGTGCTCTGTCCCCTGACTTTGCAAGCAGTGTGCAAAAGAAATCCCGCAAAACTCTTTCCAAACTAGTGAGGAAGTAGTTTGTAATATTTATTTATAATTTTTTTAATTTTATTGAGAATATCAATCAGTTAACATATGATGATTGTTACAAAGTGTAGATTATGAATGAAGATCGAATTAACAAAAATAAACAAAAGAGTATTTCGTAATATGACCCACTCTTGTACCATAGATATGCATATACTACGTCTTTTATGTTTTTACTTCCGGGTTACTTACTGAAATTGTCGGATGAGTGCACCGTTCTGCAGATAAGTGTGCTCCCGAATTCCCTCAACAAAACCCAGGAAATAAGGGGTTCATCCTGGTATTTTAAGTGCCCCCATTTGTGAGAAAAAGTCACCCACTCAAAAGCTTTTTGATGAAGTGGACTCAAATATGTGCCCTCAAAGGGGTGTAGGGGTTGTATTCGGACACAGCCAGTTTTATAATCACTATTATAAATTGACTTAAATAGACAGCTAATGAGAGGGTTCTCAGAAACTAGTCATTCTATGGGCCCTATCTTACACCCGGCGCTAAGCGGCGCTAACCCAAACGCAAGTGTCTTTGCTATCTTACACCCGGCGTAGGTGTCATTATAGCGCCCAGCACTCACATCGCTTAAATACCAGTTGATTGTGTGCCCATAGCAAGTGAACTGCGGGGTTGGTCTTAAGATGAGGTGTGGCCAGGATAATTTTTGGAGTATTGCTATCTTGAGCCAGCAGAAAACTTGCGCTAAAACCACCACAAACCTGGTCTAAAGTCATGTCACAGTTGTTTACATGTTATTTTAACAGTGCATATCAGTGCATGCATACACCCTCCTGTCTGTTACACACAGGGGCGCGCACAAGCATGACTAAAAATATCAAGATTACAATGTGAAATATTATTATTGTGTAGGCTATATCAAAAAATGCACAATAATGAAAGGGTCCATAGGTCAAAGACCACATACCTGTCCCTCAGCAAAGTGGAATTCCGCATTAAATTGCTTTCAGTCCACTCCATATAAACATCCAGGCGATGTGCGATGGTAAGTGTAAGGTTACATGTAGCTAGACTATTTGCAATTATCCTGGATCAAGCTATCACTTAGCCTATATATAATGGAGTGAGTTGGTTTGGAGGACCAAACGTGACAGAAGGGTTTTCAGGCAAGTGACTCCGGAGAGACACCAATAAAACAGAGCGGACTCCGTAGGAGGGAGAGGGAAAAGAGGAAAACAGAAAAGCTCCAGCTCCCAAAACAGGGGAGTGAGGAAGGAGACTTAAAAGGGGAGAAAAAGGAAAACAACCCAACGAATCGGGCGAACTGACAAATAAGTCAGCGAGAGAAAATACTTTAGAAAAACAAAACCTCTACTCTCAAGATGAGAGGAATCGAAAGAGGCGACAGAAATAAACAAAGGAAAACAAACCCGGAAGTATCGGGCGAAACGCTCATAGGGAAGAGCTAAAAATAGAACGACAGAAAAAACAAACTAACTCGCACTAAAAGCGAGAAGAATAAGATTTCTACTGCTATCAAGACCCGCGTTTTTTAGACAAGCAGAAACAAAGCGTTCGATAGGGCGTACTGGTCCTAAACCTTACCGGCTTGAAAGTTAAACAAAATAACATGGAAGCGCCGATACCGGAAGACGCAAAGTATAAATAGCCGGCGGAAACAAGGAACAGGTGAAATCACTAAGTGCTAGCGAAACGAAAACTCGGCGTGGAATATGGAAAATCCGATAGAGTGCTTAATACAGGTAACGAACGCCCGCAGAGCTAGGGAAAGGCAAGCACAACCCATGACACTATATTTGCCAATAGTTCCTGTAATCTTCCGGGGGGACAATGGCTATCCATTAAAAACTTTGCTGATAACACCTATATCAAGCCAAATCGCAAATTGTCATTTACACCTAATGCATGAATTGTCATTCAATGGAAACTCGTGCACTGCAATAGATGGACATATGAGTTCTGAAAATTCGCTTCAGATGTCAGTAGGCTACAATACAGCTCTCTTCATCTAGGCCTACAGCCTGTAAGTAAATAGAATGGTTTTCACTGAATAAAGTTCAAAACCTTGTCCAGTGAATATTGCATTTATTGTTTTTCAAATAGCCTAGGCTACAGTCCCCGGGATTCGCTGTGCATAAGGTTTTTCGATAGCCTAAAAAAAAACTGAGATTCATTTAAATTTCACCATTTTAACTGAATTTGAAACTTATTCTTCATCCTTCATATATTTTTTTAATTACAGTGACCAGGTTTCCATACTCTCAGCTTATTAAAACCCAGCTGATTTCACCTGTTATTCCATAACTGAACAAAATTATTTTAAAGCGAAGAGTCTAATTAGAAATGAAAACAATTTAGCAGCACATTACACAATTAAATCACAATCAATTTTAATGCCATTCTCTGCATGTGCGCTTTACATTTTTTTACAATCACTTTGGTGCTAATAAAGTTTGTGCTCAATTTTCAAAACCTTAGACACAAAACTCAAAATGGTTAGCACTTGTAACACAGCCTGTCCCATGTTCAAAAGCTTGCATTATGCATTCATATCTTTGAAGTAATCTTGCACTTCAGAATCATTGGTTCAAATAACTAATTTATAATGAAATACGAAAGAAACATTAGCTTAGATCACCCAAACACAAGATACCGATAGCTTCACTGTTTAGTTGTTTTTACAATCCTTTAATATTGCAGTAAAAAATACTTGATACATGTTTCAATATAGTTCTTTTTGTGGTTCTAAATAAAGGGAATAGTAGAGACAGTAGAACAGAGTGGAATCATTGAACAAAATCAGAATTTATTTTTTAAAATACAATTACAACATAGGTTTCTAGGTTTACAGCTAAAATGAAAAAAAAAATCCTCAACTGCAGTGAGAAACAAAAAAAACAGTAATAACAGTTCCGACTTCTGGCTAGGTTGAAGCCAGCCTCGTCCACAAAGAGGAATTTGTGGTGGTTCTCTGCAGCATCCAGCTCCATCACCCTCTAAAAAGAAATTGAAAAAAAAATTACCCAACAGAATAATGTAGAACTATGTAGAAGAAGAATGTAGAAATGTCATGAACACACTGGTTCTGCACAAACTATGAGAGCGATGTAAGGTGTAGCTGGAGTAAATGTATAAAAACCTTTCTGATATACAAGTACATATTCCAAACTAGAGAAAGTATTTACACTGCACACACACCACTGCACAACTGTTTTGTAGCATAATTTTGTCTTTTTACATTGTCATGAACAATATATACTGTGATTGAATAATAAAAAAACATTTTGAATTAATTCATGCTTATGTTTTTGTGTTTCTTGAAAGCCATTTTAAAAAATTTAAATTGAACTATAACATTTGGATTAACAGAAGTCATATCGAAATTGAAAAGTGACAATCGCTCAGCACTAGCTCCTGCAGTGAGAGCACTGAATGTTTTTAGCTCATGTGCAATGCCTTATTGTCATGGTTTTTAACCCTTTTCCCTATGCGGTCGTTTTCCTTGGTGGCCACGCGAGGGCGCTGTCCTTTTGGTGGATGCTTGCTCCGCCCTGCTTGGATTGCGGAGCTTCTGTTAGCGTCCACACTTGTGCGTGGTCACCTTGAGAGATATTTAAGCCTCCCGTTTCCTTCGTTCGGGGCTTCAAGATTGATTGTTGTTTTTATTGTTTGTTGTTAGTGCTGTGGTGTGTTGTTTGGCATTATTTGTGCTGTTATGTGTGTGTGGTTTATTTAGCCCTTTTAATATTTTAGCCAGTATGTTGTTCTAGTGTTTTAAGGAGACCGTTTTTCTCCGTTGTGCTCTGTTGTGCTTTGTTGGAGTTTTGCGGGACTTGGCTTAGTGCTTTGAGCTTTCAGGTTAAATTCCTGTTTTGTATGCTCATTTCAGTCGCCGCTTTCTGGTCTGTCCTTTGTTTGTCGTTTTGCCTAGATCATTCGCCCTTTGCTGTCTCCTTCTCCTCTCTCTGTCTGCTGTCTTTTGTGAAAGTAAGAGGAGTCTGTTTGCTGGGAGACAGGGCGTTTTTTCATACTGACTTTAGGGCTCTGTTTATACTGAGAGGCAGGGCGTTTATTCTCCATACTCGTGTTAGTCTGATAGCCGATAATTCCGGTGCAGCTGTCCTTTCATCTTTTTTGTGCTTTTCTCCGTATATGGAGTTTTGGCCGATTTTGTTCGGAACTGTAGTTCTGTTCGCCCTTCGGTACATGTCTTCCCATAGGGAGACCGGGCAATGTTGTGGACATGTTTGCGTGTGACTGTGAGTCTCAATTTAGCCTTGGAACATTAATTATCGGTTCCTTCGCCTCGTTACATTTCCCCTTACTGAGAGGCTAGGGCGTGTGTTTCCTAGTTAAGCTTGCATAAGTCTTTCTGCTAGTAAAGTTATGGGACGACGCTGCTCCGTCGGCTCGCCTGTAAAATGTTTCTCCCTCCTGGGAGATTGGGCGTTTACCCCTTTATGTTCTGCATATGACTGCGAGCTTATGGAAGTAGCCACGGAATGTTATATCTGTTCCTTCGCCTCCTCCTTACATTCCTCTTTACCAAGAGGCACAGCGTTTATTTTATGCTAACTCGTTTTGGTCTTTTAGCCGGTTACTGTCCGGTGCAGCCTGTCCTGTTCGTTCCTTTTGGTACCTGTCTCCGTACATGGAGTTTGACAATTTTGTTCGGAACTGTAGTTCTGTTTCGTCTTTCGGTACATGTCTTCCTATAGGGAAGATTGGGCGATGTTGTGGATATGTTTTGCGTTTGACAAACGAGTCTTTGAAAGTAGCCTTGGAATGTTAAATCTCTGTTCCTGTTCACCTCGTTACATTCCTATTTATGGTGAGGCAGGGCGTTTATTTTCTACTAATCTCGCGTTCGTCTTTTTAGCCGGTAAATGTCCGGTACAGCTGTCCTGTTTGCTCTATTCGGTACCTTTCTCCGTACATGGAGCTTTTGACGATTTTGTTCGGAACTGTAGTTCCGTTTCATCCTTCGGTACATGTCTTCCTATAGGGAAGATTGGGCGATGTTGTGGACATGTTTGTGTGTGACTGCGAGTCTGAAAGTAGCCCTGGAACGTTAGATCTGTTTCTTTCGCCTCCTCATATACAATCGTATCATTTTGCAGTGTTTGTTGACTGTGTTTTTATTTGTGCCTTTACGCTACTCGCCCGTTCTTATGTGTCTCGTTACCGAGACAGGGCGCATATTATTTCTGGCTATTCAGAGACCTGTCCTTGCGCTCCTACTTATTGGCGTGTGACAGTGAGCCGGTTGGTAGCGTCTGTAGGCGTGTTCGTTGTTTTGTCTCCTCCCTTAACTGTGGAGTTTCCCGCCTTAGTGGCCTTAGGGCTTAAAGAATCCCCTTGCTGTGTTTGGCTCCTCCTACCTCACACGTCACGCCCCATTACACTTATAAAACAAAATGGCAGCTGACCACTCGTACTTTCACACAAATTCCTCCACTGCTGCTTTTCCTTTGTTGAATTAGTATAAATGGAGTAAAAATACCACGGACTAATGCTTCAATGCATCCTTTTTGGCTCTCTCAAGTATGAAAGAAAACATCAGGGGAATTTCATGTGTTTTTTCTTTCACATACTGGAGTACACAAGGTGATCACATGGTCCAGTAGCACAGCTGCCTCAGCAGACATGTAGAATGGTCCTCTAAATTGTTAGTGGTTTCATATAAGTTCTAGATCTACATCTATATTTGATTATGTTTTAAATAAATACTTTATGGCCCTGTACAGCATCACATACACAATGGTCATGTATGTTTCAGTACACGTGTTTGCACACTTTTAAATTCAGAGCAAAAATTCTGTTTTATTTACTGAATTAGCATTTGAAGCATAGCCGAGGGCAGGTTCAAACACCAGAGATATGCATAAAATATGCAGATGTTAATCACAAAGAATCGGACCCCCCCCCCTTCAAAAACAAATACAAACACACACAGAAAAGGATTAGCTCCCTGTTGGTCCACAATCCTTCTGCACCCACCCCCTAATCTACAATTCTGTTTTCTGGGTTGGTTCAGAATTTTAACCCCCAAAAAATCGCATAAAACTTAAATTAAATTGAAATTAATAAAAAAACAAATAAATTATTTAATTATATCTTGGTTACCCCACTGATTTGCATGTTATCTAAACAGTTCAAAATCTTTGCCCTCACCTTGTAAGTAATTAAACAATGATGATTATTTATAGTAGAACAGTACCAAAAATGACGTCTTAATAAGCTGGCCTTAAACACAAGCCAACAACGTGTCACAGTGCACTGAGGCACTGGTACAAGGAAAAGTAGAGAGGTGTTGATAGGAGAATATTGTCAGTGTGGTGCGAAACAGCTTTGAAAGGAGAGAGAGACATATGAAGTGAGAGTGAGAGAGAGAGAGAGAGAGAGAGAGAGAGAGAGAGATATGAAGTGAGAGAGGGGAAATTCGCACTCTGAAAGCTGACAGGAGAGCTGCTGCAACAGTGTTACTGATTACATCTCTCCATCTGTAGGCCTTCTGAGAAACACAAGCTTCTTCAAAGTGAGTTTGTACAAAGGGACATGCTCACCTCCCCTTTCCACATGCTGTAGGATCAGCGCTGGAGAGAGGGAAAAATTCTCATGACGGGCTTCTTGACACAACACATGAGATACGACAGAAATGTGGCTCAAACAAAACTTCTCAATTTTGGACAGAATGACATGGACATTTTCACAGTATAGTGATGTGGACACTGCTCTGCAGAAGGTGCCATAATTTGGATGAAATAATAATTCAAATCCCAGATTGTGGAATTAATCCCAGATTGTGGAATTCATCCCAGATTGTGGAATTCATCCCATATTGTGCACATTTGAATAGCAATACTGAGCATTCCGTCAAAGCATTCATAGAGTGATTTAATGAGCAATTGGGTTTTCAAAAAAAAAAGTGGATATTTATTCTTTTGTTTTAAGTTGAAACTGGATTCTTAGGTTTCCCACTCAGGAACATAACACATAGTATGCAGAAGTTAGAGACCGTTAAAGTGTATTTGTTTTACACAATGGAAAAAAGTGCCACCTATAATGACTAATGTGTTCATAGAATGTCACATACAATGTTATGATAATTTCATGATATTATGATAGTTTGGATAGTGTGGCCACAGATAGTGAATTCTATGTAGCATCTATACAGAATATTCTATATATTCTATATATATATATATATATATATATATATATATAGAAATTTCTATATATTTGTAGAAATATTCATATAGTTGGGCCTGCATAGAACTAGGATGGCCAAAATGACCCTAGGTGGGCATTCACAATTGGGTGTGAATGGCTTAGCCAAGGTAAATGGGTACAAGTATCTAGGTGGCCATGGCCCACCTGTGCCTACGCAGTCATTCTATCAGGTTCTAATGATTATTATATCAGAAATAGTGAACTTCTATTGGTGCAGGTTTGGCTTGTCATAACTGAATATCAACAAGTAAATATGTATTATTCCAGGTATTTAAGTTTCCCTATTTTTGCAGCTCTAATCGAAGAGCAGTCAGCTGAAGGAGAAGTGGAGAACCAATCAGTTATCACTGCTTATCACAGATTGTCACTCCAGGGTAATTACAGTTTTTCTAAATCGCTTAGACACAATCACCAAATGTGTAACCTCATTCTCTAAACAGTGCCTCAAAACCCCTCACCATTATCGCAATTGGCCACATCACTATTTCAGTTCTCATTGAGTTCACACAAAATGCAATTGCTAAAGCACATTTTGCAAAACACTAAACGCAATTGTCCTTGTGTTGACACAATTCTCATTCAGCTATGACATGCCAGTCAAAACAGATTTGTATTTTTCTGAATCAGCTATGTACATTTCCCACTCGCATTGACACAGTTGTTCATTGGGCAAATCATTGCATGCTGCAAAATACTATGTACAATGAGAATTGTGTTTGTACTAAAGAGAAGGCCAGCATGATGTGTGATTGGACTGGGTCACTTACCTTCCCACAATTGAAGAGTAACAGAGAACACATGCTGTCAATCCCATCCCAAAGGTGCAAATTAAATATTCACAAGCACATATAATGCTAATGACAAGGCAGGATTCAACCTAAACAAAGTTAGACGACGTGGCAGGAACATCATAGGTCATTGAGCCACAGTGGATGTGCCAGGCCAGCGTGGGGGTAACATAACAATGTGTGCTGCAATCTCAGAGAATGGTGTAATCCACCATATTCTGACCATTGGACCCTACAATACAGCCCATCTCGTTGATTTATTGGGGGGTCTTTACAATGCATTCATCATTGAGAATGAGAGGGGAGTGGTGAGGACTGCCAAATTAGGTGGTGATTTGGGACAATGCCAGTTTTCAATTGAGGAATTCTTCTCAGCGTGGAGGTGGAAGGTTTATGATGACCAGCCCCATAACCAGTTGTCTTTACTGGAGGCAATGGATGCTGGTTGTGAGGACATCACAGCAGTGGATTGCTGAGGGTGGCTGTGACATGCAAGAAGGTTTTTGCTTCTGTGCCTTGAAAGGCAAGACATCAAATGTGATGTTGATGAAATGCTGTGGCCTAACAGGGAGGAGAGACTGGATGCCAAATGATACTGATGAATACTGTAAATGTTTTTTTTCATATTTGTGTGTCTGGGAAATCTTTTGTACTTACAGCAACACTGTGTACTCAGTCCATCCAGTGAGTGAGAGAGAGTGTGAGTGTGTGAGTGAGTGTGCATGTGTGTGAGAGTGAGTGAGTGAGAGCGTGTGAGTGAGTGAGTGTGTGTGTGAGAGAGAGAGAGAAAGATAGAGAGAGTGTGTTAAATAAATTGTTCTCAAATTGTTTAATTTGGTTCTGAGTGTAGGTTACTTCCCTGACATTTGGAATCATGGACTCATAACCCCTATTTTTTAAAATGGACAAATTGTTTGACAAATTTGACCCCAACATGTACTGAGGCATTTGTGTGAACAGTAACCTGGGGAAGGTTCTCTGTAGCATAATTAACACAAGGCTAATGGACTTCTTTACAAAGCACAATGTCTTGAGTAAAAGTCAAATTGGATTTTACTTAACCTGAATTGCTTCAGTATATATCCAGCTGTATAAATGGATAAATGTAATAAGAAGTTGTGTAAGTCGCTCTGGATAAGAGCGTCTGCTAAATGCCTGTAATGTAATGGATTTCTTCCAAATTGCCGCACATCTGACCACATTTAGGGCCGGATTTAGAGATAGCCAACTTAAGTCATGCGTGCAAGTGCCTCTCCTGCGCGGATTTAACGCGGGATGAGATACGTCGTATTCTAACCTGCGCAACGCAGGTGCGTTTCTAAAAATGTGGGTGGCACAGGGCATGATATTCTAATGACCTGTTTCGTGTACCTGCCCCCTGGGTTGCCAGCTTACTACTAAAAAAATGTGTGCAGGGTATACATTTTCAACATGTCAGTGACATTGCCTTTACAATTTTTTTCCTATTGCTTACAAGCTATTTGTGAAACAGAATAACACAACCCAGTTAAAAAACAGTTAACACAACCCTCAGAACTGAACCACATTTTGCAAAATGACACATTTCATCTGCAAAATGCTCTAATGCTCTCAAAATGTTGAATACATGCACCGAAAGCAAATAAGTGCATCAAAACAGAATCATTTGTTATCTAATGAAAAGTTTTTTATCCATCATTTCATAAAGGCACATTAAAAACAAATTACAGTTTTTCACAATTGCTTAAACACATTTCCTGATAGACTACCTCACTTTCTCAAAACCCTAAACACAAATCTCAAAACTCACACACAAAATGCAAAATCCTACACTTCTCTTGCAAAAGCACACTTTGCCCTCAAAACAGTGTTAACTCTTCACTAAATGGTATTTTCTTTTCAAATGACAAACACATACATCATATGAGTAGACATTTCTAAGCACCCATTGAACACTGGTGTGCAGAATGGAAAACACTATACTATGAATGGAAAACACTATATGAATGCTTTATCAGTAGAATTATGCCTTTGCATGTTCAGTGTTTCACCTGTTGGATGTAAAATATTACCATATATTGTTTTTACGTATACTCAAATAGAAAACAACACACAATACTTTAACAACAAATAATATTTTATTTGTACCCAAAATGTGCAGTCTACTGTAAATCACAGCAAACAGGATGAAAACGGGATGAAATGAAAGAGATAACAGAAAATAGGCAATAAACAAAACAAAACAACTAGGCTGCATCCTGCCTTCGGTCCCTGCCTGGCCACAGGACCTCATCCACATCGCAGGCGATGTTCTCCCTGGCCAAGCAGCGGGGGAAGAATCGCCTACAATGGCGCATGAAGCCTTGACAGGCCTCAGCAGTCACATCGCCACATGCGTCCTCCATGGCTTGCAGCAGTGGGATCCGTGTCTGCGGATTCCTCTCGTACACCTTCCATCTCCAGGCAGAGAAAAACTCCTCAATTGGATTGAGGAAGGGAGAGTATGGAGGGAGATGCAGGACGGAAATTTCAGGATGGCCCCTGAACCAGTCACGGACCAGAGCAGCCCGCTGGAAACTGACGTTGTCCCAGACAACAACAAACCTGATCACCTCTGTGTCATCCATCTGGTCTGGTTGAACAACGATGTTGTAGAGTGTGTTCAGGAATGCTATGAGAAGGGCAGTGTTGTAGGGGCCCAGGGTGGCATGGTGATGGAGGATGCCGTGGTGGTTGATGGCAGCACACATTGTTATGTTCCCTCCGCGCTGGCCAGGGACTTCAGTGATAGCACGCTGGCCGATTACATTTCTGCCCCGGCGCCTTCTTTTTACAAGGTTGAACCCCGCTTCATCAATGAATATAAATTCATGCAGGTCTGCTTCTGTATCTAGGTCAAGAAATCTCTGAAACAGACAACATGACAATATTATACACCAAGAGTGGTCAATAGAGTATAGGCTATTGTGAAACATTGTAAAAAAGGACAACATTGGATTACTGTAGTACAATACAGTAATGTGTCAGTGCTGATAGGACACAGTGGAATGTATAGGACTTACTTGCACATAGTCATGGCGAATCTCCTTGATTCTGTCAGTGTTCCTGTCAAAAGGAACCCTGTACATCTGCTTCATCCTCATGGAATTGCGTTGGAGAACACGGTCCAGTGTGGATAAACTCACTGTTGCTATATTTTGGAATAAGTGTTGGTCTGCAATGATTGCATCTTGGATTTGTCGGAGGGTTATGACATTGTTCGCCAGCACCATGTTGACTACTGCAGTCTCCTGCTCATCTGTGAGGAGTCTTCCTCTCCCACCACATTGTGGTAATCTTGCAGTTCTGCAAATGATACAAATACAGCAAGGTCCTTGCAACACTAATTGAATACTGTATTGATATGCAGTACTACAGTAAGGCGAGTAGGTTTCTTACCTATGCTCATTTCTGAAAGTCCGAATTATTGAGGCAACCGAGAAGCGACTCAAGTTGGGTTGGACCCTCTGGCCAGCCTCCCTCATGGGCAAACCATGGTTGACCACATGATCAATGACAGTGGCCCTAATCTCATCAGAGATTATGGTTCTTCTCCTTTCTCCTCCTTGTCCTCCTCTTCCTCCTCCTCCACCTCCTCCTCCTTGTCCTGCTCCTCCTTGTCCTCCTCTTCCTCCTCCTCCTCCTTGTCCTGCTCCTCCTTGTCCTCCTCCTCCTTGTCCTCTTCCTCCTCCTCCTCCTCCTCCTCCTTGTCCTCTTCCTCCTCCTCCTCTTCCTTCTCCTCCTTGTCCTCTTCCTCCTCTTACTCTCACTCCTCTGCCTTGCTGCTCACCTCTCTCTTCAATGTTGCCACCATCCATTGTTCTCCAAACAAACCAGGAGTTCATCTGTGACCCTTCTATAGCAAATTGCTGATTTCTAATTGCACAACAGCCTTTGGAGTTTAGAAATATGATTGGCAGTGTGTTCTGTGTGAAAACCAAGAGAGGGAATTCAGGAAGAGTGTGCAAGATATAGAGAATTGTGTGTAGTGTTGTGAAAAATGTGTGGTTTGGAATGGGAATCTGAGTCTAAAGCAGAAAATGTGCTTGGAGTTCAGCAGAATTGGTTTGGCAGTTGGTACATGAGTTTCAGGTTGTGCACATTGTGTCTGATGTTCCAATTAATGTGTTTAAACAATTGTGAAAAACTGTAAGCATCAATATAACATGATCATAGATCTGAGTGCCTGAGTTTATTCTATGATCTCTTCTTTGGTCTTTTTTATGGTGATACATTGTTGTAATTTGTAAGCACCTGTATATGTAAACATGTTACCACAGCAAGAGCTGTAATAATTGTCACCTGACAGCTGACTAAAACAGCAAAGCTAAAATGATTTTTCACTCAAACACACTTTGACTTTTTATTTACTGTATTTACAGCCGAAGTTTACACAGAAATAATATAAATTATGGAATTATTCTGTAAACAAAGCACATTTCAAGCTCCCTCAAGCGCATTTCATTATTGGCCAACACCATGTTTACAATGGCCACCTCTTGTTCTGTGGTGAAAAGTCTTCAGCGACCACCTGAACGGGGATGTCTCTCCACTCTATAAAAATATAAATGTAAGTTTGATTGGCAAAGAAGATGTAAAAGAAGCAAAACTGTTACAGTAAGAAATATGTTGTGCAGTAATGTATACAGTGAATTACAGAATATGGTCAGTTACCTATTCTCATTTCGCAATATCCGAATTATTGATGCCACAGTCGATCTGTTCAGATTGGGTTGCACCCTCTGCCCAGCTTCTCTCATTGTAGGACCATGATTTATGATTTGTGGCCCTAATTTCATTGGACACTTCTGTTCTGTGCCTACCCCTTCCTGCTCTACCACCACGCTTATGGGCCCCCTGTCCTCTTTGGGCTCCTGGTTGTGGTTCCCTTCTTCCTCTCCTTTGTCTTTGTCTTTGTCCACTGTTGTCCTCCATTTCTCAACAACACCAACTCACTGGTGTTCTCTTTTATAATAATAATAATAATAATAACAAATAATAATAACTTATATTTATATAGCGCCTTTCAAGGGACCCAAGGACGCTTTACAGAGTGAATCAAACAAACAATTAAATAGAAAAAACAGAAAAGAGAAAATAATGGGATGACAGAACAGCTAAAGGCCATAGGCCATAGTGAGCAGGTAGGTTTTTGAGTGCTTTTTTAAAAATGTCCAAGCAAGCAGCGTTGCGGATCTCTGCTGGGAGAGAGTTCCAGAGGGTGGGGGCAGCAGCACTAAATGCTCTGTCCCCAAAAGTCCGGAGGCTGGTATGGGGGATGGAAAGCAGACCCGTGTCCGAGGACCGCAGATTCCGAGGGGGGTGAAGGAGGTCTGAAAGGTACTGGGGGGGCAAGGGCATGAAGGGATTTGTAGGTGAGGAGGAGTATTTTGTAGATGATGCGGGACTTAACCGGGAGCCAGTGAAAGTGGATAAGGGTGGGGGTGATGTGCTGCCAGGGCTTGGTGCGGGTTAAGACCCTGGCAGCTGAGTTCTGGACGTACTGGAGCCTGTCCAGGGCTTTGCTGGGTACCCCGAACAGAACACCATTGCAATAATCCAGACGGGAGGTGATAAAGCAGTGGATGAGGGTCTCTGCCACTCTCTGAGTCAGAGAGAGAAGGTCGAAGTCTGGAGATGTTTTTGAGATGATAAAAATCAGATTTAGTGATGGATTTGATATGAGATTTAAATGAGAGGGTGGAATCCAAAATGACACCCAGGTTGCGGACTTCCGGGGATGGAGAGATGGAGCAGCCATCCACATCTAGGAGGAGATCACCAACTTTCCGGAGCAGTGCCTTGGGAGCCACAACCATGAGTTCTGTTTTATTGCTGTTTAGTTTGAGCAGATTGGATGACAACCAGGATCTTATTTTATGCAGGCAGTTAACAAGTGACTGTGGGGGGAGCTGAGCGGATGGTTTGGTATTGAGATACAACTGTGTGTCGTCAGCATAGCAGTGGAAACTGAGACCGTGGTGGCGGATGATCTGACCAAGGGGGAGCATGTAGATGGTGAAAAGGAGGGGTCCAAGCACAAAGCCCTGGGGCACGCCTTGATTGACTGGGGCTGGGGTGGAACTGGAGTCTCTGATGGTCACAAACTGTTTCCTGTTGGAGAGGTATGACTGGAACCAGGAGAGAGCTACACTGGTGAGGCCAACGTATTCAGAGAGACGGTTGAGGAGGATGGTGTGGGAGACTGTATCGAAAGCTGCAGAGAGGCCCAGGAGAATGAGAATACTGATGAGACCGGAATCAGTGGCGATGAGGAGGTAATTAGTGATTTTTATGAGGGCAGTCTCCGTGTTGTGGTGTGCTCTGAAGCCAGATTGGAAGGGTTCATGGAGCTCATGGTTTGACATGTGCCGAAGAACTTGGGCGGCAACTGCTCTTTCCAGGATTTTATTGAGGAAAGGAAGGTTGGAGATCGGTTGGTAATTGTTGAGGTCACCCGGGTCCAGGCCTGGCTTCTTGAGAATGGGGGTGACAGTGGCCATTTTGAAGCTGGAGGGTACTATGCCAGATTCCAGGGAGGTGTTGATGATGTCAACCATGATGGGGCACAGGGTAGGTAGGCATGCCTTGACCAAGGTAGTGGGCATGGAATCCAAAGGACAGGTGGAGGCCTTGGCTTTGGTGACCAGCTCAACGACCTGGGGAGCATCCACAGGGGAGAAGGAGGAGAGGCACATACTGTGGGTGACGTGTATGTGGAGGGCAGGGCTGGCAGGCTGCAGTAGCTGTTGGTAGATGGAATCCACTTTGGCCTGGAAGAAGTCCAGGAACTTGGAGAAGAGGTTGAGGGCATCAGAGGGGTGGGGGGCATCAATGGAGCGGAGTAGGCGGTTGATGGTGGAGAACAGCATTCTGGGGTGATTTTGCTGGTCGCCAATAAGAGTGGAGTAGTATTGGGTCCTAGCTTTGGAAAGAGCTTCTTTACAGGTCCTCACATGGTCTTTGAAGGCCTCGTGGTGAACAATCAGGCCAGATTTTTTAAAGAGCCTCTCTAGTTGGCGGCCGGTGGCCTTCATGGAGCGGAGTTCAGTAGTGAACCAAGGGGCAGGATGAGAGAAGGAGACAGTCCGGGTTTTGAGGGGGGCAAGAAAGTCAAGGCTGAGGGATAAGGCTGAATTATAGTGGGCTACCAGACCATCCACCGTGGTGTCATGGGGATCTGAGGCCAAATGGGTCTCAATGATGTTAGACAGGGCTGGTGCACTCACAGTCTTGATATTCCTGAATGTGATGGTACGTTGAATGCGCTGCCGAGGCAGGGGGACAGGAACGGAGAAGTGGATGGCATGATGGTCAGACACAGCTAGGTCAAGGCATTGCAGGTGGGTTGGAGTTGTGCCAGTGGAGCACACCAAATCCAGTCTGTGACCTTTGGTGTGGGTGGGACCTTTAACGTGTTGAGTGATATTGAAGCAGTCCAGGAGCGACAGGAATTCAGCAGCGAATGTGCAGCTGCTGTTGTCCACGTGGATATTGAAGTCACCTAACATGAGCGTAGAAGGAGACATGGAGCAGACAGAGGTGAGTAGCTCAGATAGCTCAGACAGGAAAGAAGTGGAGGCTTTTGGGGGGCGATAGACAAGGATCACTTGGAGATGTGAAGGCCCAGCCAGTGTGAGAACAACACACTCAAATGAGGTGACATTAGGCACCGGAAGTTCTTTCACCAGAATGTCAGCTCGATGTATAACAGCCAGCCCACCACCCCGGCCAATCGAGCGAGGCTTCTGGATGTACACATAGCCCGGAGGAGTGGCTTGATTGAGTGCCAAAAAGACCTGCTGATTTTGCCATGTCTCAGTTAAACATAAGAAGTCAATTTTACTGTATAGTTGAGTATGAACTGATTGTTGATTGAACAATTCAGCACATAGGGTTTGCACATGTGCAGTAGAGATTTACTTTACGTGTCATTAGTGTTGTCTGCTGTGACTAAATCATGTCAGTTTTTTCTGGCAGGACTTAATTGATTTTTATGTCATGTGATGAGGCTTGTGTTTACTGTTTTGCAAAAATGTGTTAGTCAGTTGCATTTTGTGTGAAAGCAGGCAGAAATGACTAACTAAACTAACTGTTTTGCAAAAAATGTTGGTGTTCTGTTGATTTAGGTTTAGGTGTTGACATTGAGAACCACTGTTTCATTCATATGCTGTAAGCAATAGGAAAAAACTGTAATAACCGCATTTGCCTTTTTAAAATCCTACCTTTGTGCATCGTTGTTGCTCTTGCCTGATGGGGAAGGCAGTGAATGTATTAATCCATCGCATTGATAAAATGATCATAGCTCCTATTGGATATACCCATCACACAATCAAAAGAAATAACAGTGGTTGCATGCAATATTATTAAGTAAACAAATAAATCGTTGGATTTACTGGAAAAAACGTTTTAAAAATCTAATCTTTTTTTAACGATTTACCTAATAAAGTCATGTAGCCTATGGTGGTTGAGCACAATAGCCTATATGCGACTAGACATAAACTACCTTTTTTCCAAACAAAGTTGCGCAGAAAAAAATATTTAGTGAAAACTCTGAATACGTGTATTTTTCAGGACTTGCAGACACGCCTCATTTTCATCAAATTTCCACCCGGATAAGTCAAATGTCTGAATCACAAATAGCTTAAGCTACACGGAATTTTGGGAGTAAGTCCCATTTCTGCACGTTTATCTCTACTCTGAATCTGGCTTTCAGTGAGCACAGCTTGGCCATTGAAAAAAGGTCGCCACCGAAAATCGTGGCTTCATATTGCGGAAAGGCTGTGTCAACACTGCCCTCTGAGGGAAAAGTATAAAGACGTCAGAGAAAAATACTTCCCTAAATTCAACCGGATTTGCCCATTAATGACCTCCCTGATCAAGAAAAATTAAGACTACTACTGGGGGAGAGAGCGGAGTGCTCTACACTTGCTGCCTGCCACAGTCTGAGGGCCAGTGAGTGATGGAACACAATATGAACACACACACGCACGGACACATAAATCGATGCATATATGCACACACAAACACATACATACAAACCTGTTACTATATATATATATATGTTGTATATATTATCCAGATGTATTATCATTGTTATTTTGTATTTTTTCTCATGTTGACATGTTCCTTTTTCTCATCAACAAGCTTTGGCAATACAATTTTGTCATGCCAATAAAGCATATGAATTGAGAGAGAGAAAGAAAGAGTGAGTGAGTGATTGTGTGTGAGAGAGAAAGAGAGAGAGAGTGTGAGTGAGTGAGAGAGTGAGTTGATGTACCTTTATTTCCTGATTACCAGTGACTTTCCTTTATGCAGACACGTTGAAGGTTGTGAGTTTATTTATAGAAAATTATTTTTTTTTCTGTATGTGACAAAGATAAAGTATGACTTAGGCTTTAATCTCTTGAGAAGATGTATAAAAAAATGTAATGACTGATGCTGGTGATTTTATAGAGATGCTGATATTAAGTAACAAACATGGTTTGTTCAAATTTTAGTGGTTTAATGTCATGCATTTGAGTTCTTTATTTTAATTTCTGTGGGAGTAAAAATGCTCTACCAGGCGCTAATATGAATATAATAACGGAATACATTTTCCCATTTGTACAATATTGCTTTAACTTCACAGGAAAAAATAAAACTGCTTTACCATACTATCTGTGGATTCTTACTAAGTATATATAGTAAATGCATGTCATAGATTTACATACACGTACCTTATATTTGTGTGTAATTGTGAGATGGTGAGACAATGGAAGGTGCAATTAAACATTTAAATAAATAACTTAGATAATGTAGACTCCTGTAGAGAGACAGCCAGAGGAAATGATTCTGGGGCCAAATTGCTATACCTTTAAATGAATAACGAGTTTATTTATAAGCAGGATCATAATAACATATTTCACTTGTTTCATCTTGGGCTCTGTAACTTTAACCCTTTCCATCCTTTGGCTCTCTGTGTTATTTATTTAACATCAGATTCCACTGAATCAGTCATCCAACCTCCACCTGCACTAGAAATGTTGCGTGTTGTGATAAGCGCTCGCTGAAATATTAACCCGACATAATTAATTGATGCAGAGAGGTGTGTGTGTATGTGTGTGTGTGTGTGTGTGTGTGTGTATGTTCAAGAGAAGGGAAACCCAAGAAACCAGGAAGAGGAACAGAGGCGTAAAGGGATTGGAGGTTAGAGGAAAGTTGCTCTGCTCTGATGGGGTCTTCTTGCTAAGATGGGGTGACCTAGTTACTGAGGCAACGCCCCCTAAAACATTGGAGGGGGCGGGGAAGGGGGGGGGGGGTTGATAACACAGCTGCCACCTAAGAACTGTAAAGGATTTCATTGCTGCTGCTGCTGCTGCTGCTGCTGCTGCTACTGGAAAGCACAGTTTGACAAGAACCACACAACCCCTGTGTGTCTATCAGTTAATGAGATGACTTCATTTTCCTATAAGAATGAAGCCCCCCCCCCCCCCCCCCCCCCCCCCTTTGTTTATTCCTCCTTCTCTGCTCTCATATTTCATTGAGCATTACCATGGTGCGTTGCCCGTCACATAGCTCTGCTTGTGCCTCCTCTCACGCACAACCTTGGCTTTTCTCCTTCTTTACTTATTCATTTTACCGTTTCGCTGAACGCTCTCGCAGGGAAGCAGGGACATGAAAATGAGTAATTCCGCCTGTGTCCGGACCAGAATCAGCGGGAATCTGAGTCATTAGACAATGAACAGCAGAATACCGGGCTCATTTCCTCAAATCAACTTGATTACTGCCGTCATTAGGCAGCTGATGACAGTGGCATAAAAAAAGCAGGTTGATTTATTAAAGAAAGAGAGGGGAAGCCTACATCACTGCGGTATTCGGCTCCAGTCTTTATCCTAACAGAATTCCCAGTGCTCTGCGGGGGGTTGTCTTCAGCACATGTGACTCGGATGAGCCCGAGCACGGCTGGGAAATTTCTGGAATGCATAATGAATGGAGACATAATAATATAATATTAAGCACAAGCTTCTGTGCACCACCATCTGGCCAGAGGGCAATCTGTGTTCCCTCAACATGCTGCTTTGGAGAAGAGGGGGTTTCTCCACGTCTCCCTGTGCACCTCCCCCCCTTGTTCTCTCTGTCAGCATGCGTGTGTGTGTGTGTGTCTTTGTGCACGCGCGTGTGTGTAACAAAGCAGGAATGAGGACTATCTATTTTGCTCTTCCGCTCTCACTGTGGGGCTCGAAAACAGTCCACTCTCTCCGGCTCGTTTCCCGATGTCACTGTTCCCAGCAGCTCGGGGCTGTCGATTGGGTTCTGGGATTCTGTCCCGAAATATTTCCCAGAACAGCCAGAGTCATGTTTCAGAAAGGAGGCTTGCTTGTTGTCCCTGTCTACAAATGACAAAACAGGATTTGAAGGTGCTAATTAAAAGCCTACAGTATGCCGTGTGCCCTCTGAGAATAATGCCCGTGGCTCTGAACACCACTGACTGTCCTTAAGATCTGTGAAGAGGTGGGAAACAGTGACATGTCGCTCCCTCCCTCTCTCTCTCCCTCCCTCCCTCCTTCTCTCCCTCTCTCTTTCCCTTTGTCTCTCTCGATCATGCTGTTATAATTGAAGACTGTGTAAATGTATTTTTACTGTCCCAAATAAATCCATATGAGAAGCTGCCAGTGAGCCAGACTGATTTCTTTTAAGATACTGACCAACAGAGCACAAGCATTTCTGCTGTTTGTAAAAATCAAGCACTTACATTCGTGTTAAATATTCATTCGATGACAGGTCACATGCATTTGCGTTTTTTCATGCAAATCGTTCGTGTAAAGACATAGAAGAGACATCTCTGTGTTGTATGAAATATTCAGATGAAGACGAAACGCGCACATTTGTGTATTGTTTAAAATGTTGAGACACGGAAAAGCCATGTTGCTGCATTATGTTCATAAGGAATTATGGTTTGAAGAGTGGAAGGGAAGGTATACGAGCTCTGCCATGTGCTTAAACCGTAGTTTTGACATCACCTGCCAACGCAGCCTGGTCTCACTCCCAAGTCGTCACATAGCGACGCTTGGGCAGCTCCTACGGCGTCATCCTTTAGACGCAGAAGGAGGCCTTTTGCGTCATTATTTGACGCACTCGTCTCGAATTTACGAATCCTACTATGGCGAAGGCTTTGCTCATGATAACCGACTGCGAGCATGCCTGCTCAGTCTTCGCCGTGTGCGCAGAGATCTTTCTGAGTTTGTGATTCCCGTACCCCACCCCAACCCCTAAACATAACCTCACAGGAGTTCATGTAACTCGGGCTCATGCCCGAACTGTTAAGATAGTGGGTGAGCTCGACCACAAGAGTTCACGTAACTCTCTACCAGATGAAGAAAAAATAAAAATAAAAAAGCATAATATTGAAGTGCCACAACCAAAGACAAATTATGTGGCCACAACCGTCAATATACGACGCAAAAGGCTGCGTCAATATACGACGCAAAAGGCTACCTTTGGCGTCACATAGCGACGCTTGGGCAGAAGCGTCACTATGTGACGAGTCCGCGTGAGACCACGTTGGCCAACGGCAGAACGGTGGCAAGGCCTCGTTCTCGGCTTGGTGACGGGCACTAGAGGAGAGTCGGTTGGCACTTGGGCCGACAGAAGATAAGCACAGTCTTCTCCAGCACTGTTCATTAGAGCTGCAGCCAGGAACAGGGCTTCTATACCCCTCCATTATGGAGATCCACAATGTGGGGTGACTCACACGTGACAAATGCACCACCGTGCTGAGAAAACACTGAAACTGACTCAGCTGCCTGCCACAAACAGCAGAGATGGCACAGGGTCAAAAGGACTGCTCTTTTTAATAAAAAAAAACATCATTATAATTGTCACAATGTAACAGCATGGGAGTGTACCAATAGGCAAAATAATGGCCAGTAGCCATGACACTGATCCAATGAAATGCCGTATGCACACGCACATACACACACACATTACATTACATTACATTTATTTAGCAGACGCTTTTATCCAAAGCGACGTACAGTAAGTGCGTACAGAGACATCATCATCATTACAGAACAGACAAGGCAAAGCACATCCTTTGCATAATGTAGCAGCTATCCCCAGCAATGAACGTTGACTGTAGTTCACAGTAAGCTGTGGGCAAATCAGCAACACCACGCTTTCATTCCAAATACTATTATAAACTATACTATTATAAACCATTCCAAATACTATTATAAACTATGCTATTATAAACCATTCAAAATACTATTATAAACTATACTATTATAAACCATTCCAAATACTATTATAAACTATGCTATTATAAACCATTCCAAATACTATTATAAACTATAATAAACAGACAGGAAAACACAGGGAACAGGGAACTGATATTCCTAGGTGAGGATATCAGTCAAGGTGGAGTCTGAAGAGGTGTGTCTTCAGGCCTCGACGGAATGCAGGCAGGGTTGGAGTAGAACGTAGGGGAATGGGAAGTTAATTCCACCACTGAGGTGTTAATGTGGAAAAACTCCGCAGTCGGGACAAGCGAGAGCCTTTGACACGGAGGGGGGGAAGTGCCAGTCGCCCTGCTGTAGAAGAGCGAAGTGGTCGAGCAGGAACATAGTTCTGGATTAAGTCCTGCAGGTAGGCGGGGCCTGTCCTATTTGCTGCAGTGTAGGCCAGGGTCAGAACTTTGAACCTGATCCTGGCTGCAACTGGCAGCCAGTGGAGAGACCTCAGCAGGTGAACGCGCGCACACGCGCACACAGCCCTGTTTTAATCACCTTCTGCTATAAACTTCTAACTCCCACAGTAAACAGCTGGAAAAAGAACAGCTGTCTTTGTTCCAGCTGTTAGTTCTAAGGTATGGTTGGGGGAGGGGGAGGGGGAGGGGGAGGGGGGTCAAACACTGTGTGTGTTGGGGTGGGCTGAACACGATCACCAGGACAGCAAGCAGTGGCAAAGGTGAAACACAGAGGAATGCTCTCTGACCTTAGACTCATACCGTAAGTCTCTGCAATATCGTGAGTAATCAAAGAAAAACAGAGCAGTTAAATGACATGCACTCGGTTATTGATCGATGGGTTCACCAGAGGATCTCCCCTGTGGTGTTCTTGAGCTCACCTTTAAGTGGGGTCAGTTATACCTGCTTATGCAGCCTTCTGCTCATTCCTGCCACCAGCCCCTGAAGGTCACTTTGCCTCCTCTCTCCTGAAATGACACTGGTGACGCCTCTGCACGTGCAGAGCAATCAGGCCCGTTTCACGTTCTCATTCAATAGCCCCGTTGATTCTCAGAAGCCCTTCCGATGACGGCGCGCCAAAACGCGCTCCGACCACGTGAGAGGGGTTTTCATGGCAACATCGTTTGCAGTAAATCAGGTGGAGGTTCGCGATGAGAGGTGACTGGCGGCTGTTAGAACGGCTGCCCTGGTTCCTCCCTGTGGTCCAACTGCACTTCACATCGGTCCGCAGCGTGAACAGATGTTCTCATGTTTCCTCGGTGGCTGAATCCAATCAGGAGGGAGATTTGAAGGAGACGCAGGCCCATTAAAGACACGTCGGCTTCCACAAGAGCGCAGATGCCGAGTTCGACCTCTGACAGGTCATTAGAGCACAGAATTAACGGTCCGAGAGACAAAGTAAGCAGTGCAGTTTAATTCACTGGTAGAACACTTGGGCATCAGTGTGGCCCAATCAGGGTTTGGAGAGTAATGTAATGGGTGTTGGCTCAAAGGTTGTGGGTTTGATTGGTTGTGGGTACTGCTGTTGTAGCCTTGAGCAAGGTACTTAACCCAAATTGCTCCAGGAAACTATCACGTTGTATAAATGGATTGTAAAGCAGTGCTAAAAAGATACTGTGGATAAGAGCATGTGCTAAATGCTAAAGTGCTATGTATTTAATGTAATGGTACTAAACTAATGGAAAGGGTACTGGTTCTTTTATTGTGTGTATTTTCAATGTGGATTTCACTGGTGCTGAAGGGGTTAGTGTAAAAGGATACACTGGTTATTACATGAAAATGAATGTTCTGGAATGTTCTCAAAATTGACCGTTTTGAGTATTGATAGTGGGGGAAAAAAGGAAAAATATCAGTTTGAGTTTTTAATACACTCCATTCTTTCATACAAAACAAGTGATCAATTTTTCTAGACTATTTCTAAATGTGACTGACTGAATCAAATCTTTACATAACCTTGAACGGACCATTTCTGTCAAAATTCAAACTAAAACCAAAGTAATATCTATTATAATATATCAAATAAAAATAATAAAAGTAATACATAATATACATGTCTGCCCACATCACTCTCTGCAATTGGCTGCACGTCAAATTCAGAATTAATTTGAAGGTTTTACTGTAAATGCCAGCGTTTCATTTGCAGAAGTGGCCATGTCTATTTTGAAGAGCTAATGTTCTTTCAGAATTCCAGAGCCTGTTATACAGACTCAGGGTGAAGGCTAAATCACTGAGGAGGTGGGAAACTAAGTGCTAATTAGCATTGTGACACTGCATATGACTGTCTGTCATCAGTATTAGCATTTGATCTGTCCTCTGACGTTAATGCAATATTATACGCTATTTTATAATAACAATAATAACAACAATAATAATAATAATAATAATAATAATAATAATAATAATAATAATAATAAATAGTAATCATAATATTAATAATTAAAAACTATTTATATAACTCCTTTCATACAATGAAACAACAGAAAGTGAGATAATGAAACAAAGCTAAAATAAGAAATCGGAAAGATGCACAATAGTTTGTACAGTTAAAATCCAGAGATATGAGCCAGAAGTCCAATAGCAACAATAATAAAAATAAATTAAACCACACTACACCCATATGTTTTATGTGTGCTTATGCCGTGTGTGCGTGTGTGTGTGTACGTGCACGTGCATGTGTAAGAGAGAGAGAGACAGAGTGAGTGACAGAGTGTGTTTGTGAAAGAGAGAATGTGTGTGTGTGTGACTGTGTGTGTGTGGGAATGTAAGTGAGTGATTTTGTATGTGTGTGAGAGAGAAAGAATGCGTGTGTGTTGCATCTAAAAGTCAACAACTTCCCCATTGGCTTGCAGAGAAAGACACTCTGCGTGACCTTGACATTGACCTTACACCATCACAGAGTTCCAGAGGCCCAATGCATAATGATCACAACAGCAGGCTGATTCTAATCAATAAGCATAGCTTGTATTTACATTAATTTGTTGAAAAATAAAGATAATCCTATCAAGTCCCCAAAACCTGATTGCATTTAAGGATTTTAGCAGACGCTTTTTCCCAGAACAATTTACACAGATTACATAATTAATTAATTTATTTTTTTTACAAACAATCCATTTAAACAGCTGTATATTTTGCAAAAGTGTGTGACATTTTTCTAAAGTATTTCAGATTAAGAATGTTGCTACAGCACCAGTGCCTCACCTGGGAATTAAAGGTATAACCACAGAGCTGCAAGCCCAGTTCCCTAAGCATTATACTGCACTGCTTGGTAATAGTTGACCCACATCAATTTAACATACAGTTTAAGATACATTTCAAAAAAATGAATGGCAGGTATGATGTCACATCTATAATGTCTCTAAAATGTCTCTAAAATGTCTCTAAAATGTCTCTGAAATGTCCAGCTGCACCCTTTCGGGGATTAATCCCGTCAGAGGACACACCCAACCTTTAAAGGGTAAGTTCGCTATTTTGGACCTTGGACCCTATTTGCGGTCGGTCTTCCATGAACCTGACCCATGAAGTCCATTTTTTCGCTGATCGGTCCAGTATTGAGTTCGCTACAGATTTCCTGTAGGCTCTCACTGGGCTACAATAGAAGTCAATGGGGCAATTAGAAATATTATGGAAAAACAACGATAAATGTGCTTTTATAGGTCAGTGTGTATTCTTACGGTCTCAATATGCTCTCCTGTGAAATGTAGGCTATCGCAAAACGCAAACCGAACGTTGAAACAACAGTTCCATTTGAAACAGAACTATTTCTCCGACCGCACTACCTCGCACTGACTTCGGATAACATTACCTGCGCAACTTCAGCCTCTCTCTCTTCTCTTGCTCTCTTATCATCCATCTCTTGTAGTTCCGTGTCCGTGTATTCTGGCTCAAATCTGTAGCCAGTAACGTCAAAGTCAAAATCGAATTCTTCGTCTTCGTAATCATTATAGTCATCCATCATCCAAGTTTTTTTGTGGAAATTGTAGCCTACGTTGCTGCAGGTAAACAAACGCAGACTGCTCATCTAGATAGTTTCGTAAACGGCCGGCACACCTTCCCGCTCCCCTACCCCCGACACATAGTACTCCGCGGGAGCAGCGAAAACAAGCAACAGAGAAATGCTTACTTCCAAGCCATGCCAAGCACGTAAAAATGTTCGGATTGAGATACATTTCACAGAAGAGCATACTGAGACCGGTAACAATACACCCTGAGCTTCCCGTCTCATTTATTGTACATGAAAGCACATTTATCGAACATTTCTAATTGCCCCGTTGACTTCTATTGTAGCCCAGTGAGAGCCTACAGGAAATCTGTAGCGAACTCAATACTGGACCGATCAGCGAAAAAATGGACTTCATGGGTCAGGTTCATGGAAGACGGACCGCAAATAGGGTCCAAGGTCCAAAATAGCGAACTTACCCTTTAAGTTCAGCTTGGTTTATATACTGTGGGTGATTGACAGCTTCAACCACAAGCTTCGGTGTAACAGAATCATGTACATGGTCATCTTATTTTGGCAGGTTAATGAGGAACTTTGAATTGGATTATTTATATAAGTGTTAGAACAGAAATTAGTTGTTTTTTAAAAAGTAAAGTATTCCTAATGAACTTTGTTGCACCCACTGTTTCAATACATTTGCTGTAATCATTTTCTTCAGGCCCACATATTCATGCCCACAATGGTGTATATTCAAGCGCACAATGGCAGTGGTCTCATGTGTATTTGTGTTTTTATAAAAAGATATTTTGAGTATACTCTATCTAAGCTTTAGTGTTTGTTCATAATATTTTCCATGAATGGAAAACACTTTATATGAGAAATACACAGTGAAATTATATTTGACGTACATATATCAATATTGAACCAGCTTCGATGTCCAAAATGTAGTGATCATGCCTGTTACAGATTTCTTTTTTAATCATTATTCTTGACGGTTAATTATACCTGTACATTATTTCTAAAACAATCATTGATTGCAGTCTAACTTTTAGCCTCCTCTGGACGGAATAAGCACTTCTATTTTTCTTTCCCAGAAAAATATTTCTGATTAGGTTGGGACCAGGGGCTCGACCAGAAAGGATATGCTAAACAGAATTCCAAATTTAGGAATGTTGAGGTATGCTCCAGTCCCCCTCACACTCATACTACTGTTAGAGTGTGTGCATGCGTGCGTGCATGTGTGTGCGTGCGTGCATGCGTGTGTGCATGCGTGCGTGCGTCTGTGTGTGTGCGTGCGTGCGAGAAGAGGAAAGGAGAAGGTGAAAGAAAGAGAGAGAGCCTTAAAGTAAATTAAAAAGTTCCTTTTTCACAGGCAGCTTTTGTAAACTTCTCTTTGTCCATCCAGTGTAAGATTGAAAGAGTCATCACTTCAGTTCCAAGGTCATTTTTCATTTTGTCTTATTTCAGTGCAACATCTTTAAAGCCTATTTATCCTCCCAATGAAAATAAATTCTGTTACTCTTGAGCTGCAAAGCATTTATTTATACATCATGAAAAATGTTGCCAACTTTCAGCATTAGATCTCCTGCCACGGCATGGCTTTAGAAATGTACGATTGCTAAGGGGACATATTCTTTCAGTCTAACCACTTTAGTGACTTGCCCTTAACCTTGGATGAAGTCATTACAATTAATATATATTGTTTCTTGCAAAATATCATACATTCCAGGAAGATTGAAATCAATTTAACAATGCTTCATACAAAAACATAAAGAGAAACCTACATTTATCATTAATAGATAAATTCTGAACACCACAACAGTTATACCGAATTCCATCTTGAAGGAACGATTTAAAGGCATGGACGGTATAACATTTTATTTCATGTCAATTTGCTTTTAATTTCCAGAATACCATTTCATTGTCTTTTATGATTCAGTTTCCACAGTATTTAGACCATTTAAAAAATATGTTCCAATGATATTCATTTATCTTCTCTGACAATTCACAGGCAATTAAGCAATAGAACATATGCAAGTGCATGGCAGTGTTTTCTTCCTTTCAACCTTGTACACAATGCCATCATATGAAAAATACAGTCAACTTTAGTGTTGTTTAATAAAATTTAAACAAGTACAATTTGTATGAAGACTGTAGCTGTGTTGTCTGGCCGAGAATGTGTAGTAGCCTTGAGCCACTGTGGCATTAAACAAATACAAAGCGGTGTGTTCTTTATTCATTTAACCCAGGACTATTTTGCCACTGAGATTAAAGCAAACTGATTGTCCTAAAGGCCTGTTCGTCCACTCAGCAGCCACTCAGTGTTGTGCGTGACATTTGTCATTCTTACCTCGACCAAAGCATACAATTCCATGTCTTTTCCTAAGAGCAAATTTCCATACCGTTTTGCCGGGCGTGTTATGCTGCTAAGAATATTCTTTGAGTATGTTCTGCGATTGTCCTAGGTTTATGTATGCATCGGTGAAATCGGGGAAGGCTAAATGCATGCGTGTATTTCGTGCAAGTTTTCGCAACTGGCCCCTTCTCGTTTCAGAACCTCGGACAGCTCCAGTATGTCTCGTTGACGTTGCGTTCCGTGCTTTCCGGCAAAATTTCACCTGCCCTTTTGCAGGAATCTGTACGGTCGTGGTGTCCACTTCAGCCTAGAAATTGAGGCGCACGTGCTGTGCAACAAATTTCCCAATCATGCGTAAGCAGGCTATAATAAAAGTTTTTTTGCTATCTTTGTGTTTTGTCACTTTATTGAGCATATCCCATTTCTTTAAAACTCCTGTAGACTATGAGGACCTTGCTACATCTGGCACGCGCATACATCTCCCCTCTCTCGACTGCCCACAATACAACCTTATATCCCCTCATTTAAATTCCGATCACCGTTAGAAAACATTAAGATGCCTGCTTTCATCGTTCCGAACATGCTGCATTTACGCCTTTGCGTTTTAAAAAAAAAACTTTCCTCCGTAAGTAATCCAAACTGTACCCCAATTAATAGGATATTTTCAATTATTCAAACGTCTATCGTCCTTTTTATGTGTGCGTGTGAATAAATAACTGAACGTATGATGTACAGTGAAAATGTGATTAAGTTCTATCGGGGACGAAACAAACTTCAAATTCAGTGGCATATGTGTTATGGAATTGATGTGCCATATCTACAACATCGGACTTTGGACGACATGTGCATTGACCTTTCTTTCAACAGTTAACCATTTGCATTCAAAGTGTGCGCGCCCTGAGGGTGGCAACCAAATCAAGAGCCGGGTGGCGCGCGTTTGGGGTCTCTGTTTGTGTCTGTTTGGGTTCCGATTGGGCGAAGTGTGGAAGTGTGTCAAGGATCCGCGCGTCGTGGGCGGGAATAGACGTGTTTATAAACCACAGTGAGCGCTCTGTGGGGCGGTAATATTATATTGAGAAATTAGACGGAGAAAGCGAGGTGGAGAAGAGGAAAAAGGACGCGACGGCAGTGAAGCGGCAGGCTGGCTCACCGTTGCTAGTTGGAGGGGGCGCGGCTCTCCCTGCCCCTCCACACCAGCACCTGTATGGATGACCACTTCGGCCTCCTTGACTCGCCTCCGCCTTCGTCTACCAAACAGAGGGGCAACAACATTATTAATAACGGCTATACTGAGACAGAGCAGGACGTCATGACAGTCGTTGCCTGTGACAACATACTGGAGGAGACGGCGGCGCTTCCCGGCCACCTTTCCTTGGACCGATACGAACCCGACCATGAATGCTGCGAGAGAGTTGTTATCAATATATCTGGCTTGCGCTTTGAGACGCAACTTAAAACTTTCAACCAGTTTCCAGAAACGTTGCTCGGCGACCCCAAAAAGAGGATGCGCTACTTTGACCCGTTGAGAAACGAATACTTCTTCGACAGGAACCGTCCCAGCTTCGATGCCATCCTCTACTACTATCAATCAGGTGGGCGTATCCGGAGACCTGTTAACGTCCCCATCGATATCTTCTCCGAGGAGATAAGGTTTTACCAACTCGGGGAGGAAGCGATGGATAAATTTCGCGAGGACGAAGGATTCATAAAAGAAGAGGAGCGTCCTTTGCCCAGTAATGAATTTAAGAGGCAGGTTTGGCTATTGTTCGAGTACCCCGAAAGTTCGGGGCCGGCCAGGGGTATCGCCATTGTCTCGGTCCTGGTAATTTTAATTTCTATCGTTATATTTTGTTTGGAAACTTTACCAGAGTTCCGGGACGACAAAGACCAAAGGACCATTGCCCCTATTATAAACGGGACGGGCCCGTATCCTAGCAGTACTTTTACAGACCCTTTCTTTGTGATAGAGACGCTCTGCATCATCTGGTTCTCGTTTGAGTTGCTCGTGCGGTTCTTCGCTTGCCCCAGCAAAGCCACGTTCTCGAAAAACATCATGAACATTATCGACATAGTGGCCATCATTCCGTATTTTATCACACTGGGGACGGAGCTGGCGGAGAGACAGGGGAACGGTCAGCAGGCGATGTCATTGGCGATCCTTAGGGTGATCAGGCTAGTGCGGGTGTTTCGCATATTTAAGCTCTCCCGACACTCCAAGGGGCTCCAGATTCTGGGGCAAACGTTGAAAGCCAGCATGCGCGAGCTGGGACTGCTCATCTTCTTCCTGTTCATTGGAGTCATCCTCTTTTCCAGCGCGGTCTATTTCGCCGAAGCAGACGACCCTACCTCCAGCTTTAGCAGCATCCCCGATGCGTTTTGGTGGGCTGTAGTCACCATGACAACTGTTGGTTACGGGGACATGCACCCTGTTACCATAGGTGGCAAAATCGTCGGGTCTTTGTGCGCGATCGCCGGTGTGTTAACCATCGCTTTGCCAGTGCCAGTAATCGTTTCCAATTTCAACTATTTCTATCACAGGGAGACTGATGGAGAAGAGCACGCACAGTACTTGCACGTCGGTAGCTGCCAGCACCTATCCTCCACGGAGGAGCTGAAAAGGACACACAGCACGTCCTCTCTCAGCAAATCGGAATATATGGTTATAGAGGAAGGGATAAACAGCGCTTTCAAACAGCCCAACTTCAGCACTCAGAACAACCAGAACTGCGTGAACATCACAAAGATTTTCACAGACGTGTAAACAAAACTGATAAGGAGCGTTCAGTTACTTCTACCACCGTTATTGATATTAATCGTGGTGTGTCGGTGCATATATTGTATGGAGGCAACATAAGAGGCCCTTTGAGTCAGTGAAGATGCCTCGAGTCGAAATATACTAGGTTTAATGTTCTCTGTTTCAGGACAAGTTTCATGTGCACTTGTTCAGTTTGTTGAATTGACGCAGAAGTCACCAACCGTTGTTTGTTTTGTTTGGATCAAGCAGCGAAGATACGCCTGCTTCCAGTGCTGATTTTAATTGTTACGTGGAATTTGCCTAGTATTCAATGTGTCTTTATAAAGTCATTACATGAATATGAATATGAATATGAACATATACATACTAATACTATTTTTATTACACCGAATCACATATATATATATATATATATGTGTGTGTGTGTGTGTGTGTGTGTGTGTGTGTGTGTGTGTGTGTGTGTGTGTGTGTGAGTCCGTGCTAAATGTTTCTAAAACAAATACATAAAATCGATTGTATGTTTAAATAATCATACAAATAAATTTAAGATAATGTAGCCTATCTACGGTATTGTTTTATGTTTCCCTTTATTGAAAAGGGAAAAATTACAAAAAATATAATATCCGTATATTTCCCTAAGAGTACAATTGTCTCACGTTTAATAAACATGTTTTGTGCGTGCGTAACGTAACATTGCAATCAACGTATTTGATCAATATTTCTCTCAAATTTCAAGCAAAATGTTTTCATTAAACTGTAGTGATTACGCTTGTAAAGTATACACAGTGCGCCGATGTTTTCGAGCTAAATGTGACTTAATGATCTGAACTTGAAGCAGCAATACTAACACGAAGACACGCTAGCGTGTCTCATCTAAGCGAGAGAGAAAAAAGAGCATGCCTTTCACTGGATGCTTCTAATCCCGCCTTGAGATGCAGTCTCCATGGTGACGGTGGTTTCCTGGGTAACCCAGTAATGTTGCCATGGCATCCTTCTCTGTTTCCACAGTAACCCCAAGATGGTTCAGCTAGCAAGGCCAGTAAAATAAAGAACGGATGAAAAAATGATAATAAAAAAAAAACTTCAAATGAACTGGATTTAAGATATTTAAAAAAAACTACATAACAGCATTAATAGATCAATATTGCTAATATTTACATGATAGGTAAAATAGGTAAAATAGCAAAATAGCCTATGTAAAGAAACACACTGGAGTAATTAAAATAAGTATGATTTGCAGGCTGAAATATTTTTTATCGCTAAAAAATATGTGTTATCTATGAAAGAACTCAAAGCATTTGATTTGTAAAGATTCGGTAGCCAAGGAAATGAAACACGTGAAGGTAGTGTTACAGATGATATTCTCAGGAGGGCGCACAAAGCCAACACCACAGCCCACAAAATAGGAAACCATTGCAGTTTGTGAATGGACTCTGTTTACGTGTTATATAAATATAGTTTATTATTATTACATCACTCTTACATCAGGGACTGCTATACACTGTCTGCTACAATAGGTGGTTGTGATTGACAATTGATTAGGCTCGGACTTGCGTGTTCGTCCGCATGGGTAGCCTGTTGTGTGTTTGTACACTGGAATTGGGTTAAATTTACAATAGATCAGAGATTAAAAAGAACCTCTCCTGCATTTAGAACTGTAAAAATCACCAAACCAAGTCCTATGCAAATTTGCAATACTCACGGTAATTACTGGGGATTTAGTTATGTAGGGCCCTCATTACTGATGACAGGAACATAATATTACATTTCCTTGATTGCAGCACAGGAAATCTGCATTTCTACTGCAGAAGCATGGGAGGTCACACAGTAGATGGGCTTGACTATAATTATTCATTTCTTTTACAGCTATAAATGAATAGGACGCCAGATGACACCATGTCCCAAATGACTACTTTTGATGCGACTGTATTTCCCTTTCAAGCTGAGATAATATATGACCGGATGCAAGGGAAACACTGTCCTAAACATGTCAACTGGAGTTAAGAGAACACCAAATTTGGCTCTGTTAAATATACAATGAACATGTCATTTTATATACAACAGTGGTTGTATATCGTACAACATAAATAGTACCAATCTATACAATCGGCACTAACACAACAGTGCCATTTGCTGCAATAATACTTATTTTATAGAAAGAAACAGAGAGAGAGAGAGAGAGAGAGAGAGAGAGAGAGAAAGAGAGAGAGAGAGGGGTAGTGTTGGACGTGAGAAGAAGCATAGTTTGAGCATAATAATACTAATGATAGTAATAATAACACTACTAATATTAATAATACTCCATTATCATCATTAACATATTCATGAATATGAATTGTAATTTGGAGTTGTCTATGTTGTGTCACTTGGCAACGCTGGGTTATAAATGTTTATTTACCGTTTACAGTCATATGTCTGTGTGCGCGTGTGTACAAAGACAAATAGGATGGCCTTAAATCCTGTAAGGTGATGAGTCCTGTCTAATATAAATAACTCTGAGACATAAGTCTGGGGCTGTTAACTTGTCACATAACCTGATTATCGTTGAACACAATTCCTGTGAGGCTGATATCAGATATAAACCTCCCTGAACCTTATTAGTGAAGCCAAAGCATTTCCTCAGCACATGCACCCCCTGCAGGGAGCTGTCAGTGTAGCACCCTGGCAGATCCCTTCTACATGCCACTGTTCCACTCTAAAACCACTTAGCCATAAATGGTGAAGTCAACAATCTGGTCTTCAACCAGGATGGAAAACTCCATCTGTGGCCTTACCAGGACCAGTGATTCCACTTTGTTGTAACATGGGCTTTGTAAAATAGTAACCAAAACTGATTGTGTTTTGCAATACTTCATTTTGCATATTGTGGAATAAGTTAATAAAAAGTATTTTATTGCAAATAGAATCATGTTTCTTAAGTGTTTTTGAGGTATTATGCAGCCTATGTAATGCTGTCAGAGAATTTCACACTGACTGTTTATAGAGGATCCTAACCCTGCACAGAAAACACACAGCACTGGTGGAATAGAACAGAAACAGCATATTATTTTGTGGATTCATATGCTAAAAATATCAATTTCTCTCCACCACATGCTAAACAGAAAATGAAGCCATTAATTAAATGTAAAAACTTTGCGGAAGCAAATTAGGTACAATAAATTGTCTTTACTTTTTTGTTTAGAAGGCTAATTTGTGGAATCCACATGGATTTGTTTTCATTTTATTTACTTATTTCTGAGATAAAGGGCATGATTTTGTAGATCACTATTATACAATATGTTAATTTGTTTTCTGTATTGAAAGCATGAGTAGATTTGGACATGAAGACAAACAGACATTTTGCTTACTTAACTGTGCTCAGTACTGCCCTCCAGTGGCAGGAGACTAATAGCGCATGGATGGCGTGCTAAGTTGGCTAAGTCTTATTAGAGAACACACGTATGCACTACTATAAACATTATGAGCACACACTTAAAAACGTGAGAGAGAGTCTGTTTTTGGGTCTTAACTTCAACCAAATGCTTATATATATTCAGGGGTTCAGAGGTAGGTCATGCTGGGTACCTGCGGGGGGGGGGGGGGGGGGGGGGACATCTTTATAAATCATTATAATTGCAAGCTTCTGAGAGGAGAGATATATATTCTATTCCAAAAGAAAACCAAAACGAGAGACTGAAATTCTGCCTCACCTGTACTGAACTGTCATATGCTGTCGCTCCCACTCCAACTGCTGCCAAGGGAAAACAAATGTACAGATTATTAAATGGGTCCAGTGGTTAAAAGTCACTGAACAGACTAAATTGATAGTCCCACCACCTACAAATGATCAAATTAACCAGAACATTACTTTTTCAATCCCTATTGCATTTACCTGTTAACTGTATGACTTATTGTACAATATGGTAGAAGTAATATATTGTTTATTGTTAATAAAAACTTTAAAGGTTGTTTCGGATGTTTTGCAGTCTACATGGCTTTCAGCATGACCTACCTGTAAAATCATCATATATGTATATGGATATGATATATGTGCATACATGTTAGCATATCAAATATGTCCAAACTGTTCTGATAAAGATGTTTAGAAAAAGCTGCTGGGAGCTGACGGACCAAAAAGATCTAGGCCATTCCACCTCTCGCAAACCACTTTAGAGATTCCATGTGGATGACTGCCGCTAGTCCAGGGTCTTATGTTTTCTGCTGCAATGCCTGCTTAATGCTGGTGGTAAACTAATGTCTTCCTTTTAATGTACAGCTTGTCAATTCCACAGAGAAAACTTGTGTGTGCACATGTATGTTTGTGTGTGTGTGTATGCGTGCATGCATACATGTGTACGTGTGTGTGTGTGATCTGTGTATGCATGTGGGCGTGCGCGCGTGCGTATGCTAAAGGAGGGATCTTATGGATATTCCTTTGGTGATTCACATTTTAAATATTCAGTGGTGCTTTGGTGCTTCACATTTTAAATATTCAGTTCTCAGACTGGGAGTAATGAGCAGTAATAACACTACTCTGATGGGCTGGGTTCAATGATAATAACTGAGGAATGTATTTAAAGCACTGCTTCGATTTGTGTCTAAAATCACTTCGAGACATTCAGCGAGTTAGAAAGGTGATTATGGGGCGTTTCTCCCCTGGAAGCATTGCTGGACAGAGGCATTACATGTTGGCATTTGGCAGATTTGATTCTTTTGACTGTAGCCCTTGATTCTTTGCAGTTTCCACAGATGATAAACACATAAAAACATTCCTCAGTGAATCCCGGCCTTGAGCCGACCAGTATTTGGGGGGGGGTGGGGGGCGGAAGTGCAAGTCGCCCTGCCGCAGCAGAACGGAGTGGGCAAGCTGGAGTGTAGTGCAGAATCATGTCCTGTAGGCAGGAAGGGGCTGTTCTGTAGGCAGGAAGGGGCTGTCCTGTAGGGCAGGAAGGGGCTGTCCTGTTGGTTGCAGCGTAGGCCAGAGTCAGAACCTTGAACCTGATCCTGGCGGCAGCAGGCCTGTGTGCTGAAATTTCTCTAAAAATACACCAACAATTACGCAACCTCTTGGAAAGGAAAGAAATTGGGGAGTCGCCAGCACTTCCATAAATCGATTATCGGACAGACACAGACCTAGGCTCACATCATTATGGTTAAAAATATACCACTCATAGATTTCCCAACAAGGCTTATTCCATACGCAGTCTCACCATGTTCTTTCTGCCTAAAACTTTTTTTTTAAAACGACCAAAAAAAAGAAAAAGATCACTTTACAATCAGGTGTTTTTACGGTTTTGTACTGTACAAGACAAATATAATACATTAATTGATCAGTCTCCTGAGATACATTCACTGCCAGCCAAAACTCAGATAAACGTGTTTCTTCCCATATAGAATAGTTTCCTAACAAGAAAGGAAGAGAATACAACCTATTAATCCTCATCTTTCTGATCACACTTTGATGGTCAGTAGATGAAGAAAAATACGAAAAAACCACCGTCCAACAACCTTGGGGGTCGTAGGCCGAGAAAGGAACACAAGAAACAGCGACTCCTGATTGCTGGGCAAGCCAGTCTTTTAAAGGTGTGGGCCAGGTGACTCCAATCAGTCAATCAGGCCAATCATTCAATTCTCTGGAAGGGGGAAAACACAAGACAGACAGAGGGAGAGACAGGCACGCGTAACACATAGCCTGTTGCAGGAGCAAAGTTGTTTTTTTAGTTTTTTTTTGCCCCAAATGTGAGATATGAGTCCTTTCCTTCTGGGAATGGAAGAAGAGAGGCAAAGTAATTTATTTTTGACCTTGACTGTAGCCGTATATCATCTTCATCACTAGAACTACAGTACTGTAAAGGAAATTTAGGACAGCTCCTTAGGTGTAACCCAAAGTAGGCTAACCCTGCTGCAGAATAATTCAATAAGCCAACAGTAATCACTACAAAACATGCCGTACCTGTCTTAACTTAATAAACTTTAATTACTTAATTTACTTAATAAACACATGTATCTTTCGGTTTTCCAGATATCTGAAGCCTTGGCAGTCCAGTGGCTCATGCTCATAACATTCCATGTAACATTCCAGCAACGATGCAAGAACGCTACACATTGATCTTAAGAATGTAGCTGCTGCAGTGCGAGTCAGCAGAGGCAGTGTGGAGCCACAAGGGTTTGTTATTGTAGGGCACTGGGTAAGTGAAATGATTTAATGAGTGTGTGTGCATGTGTGTGTGTTTGTGTACAGTTAAAGCCAATTTTGTCACAGAAATAAATAGTTTTTTGATCGTGTTTTGAAAAATAAAACATGGTTATTATCGAATGAAATATGGTTAATCGGTATATGGTTAAATTAAACAGACCTGTAAAAACACACATTTTGATTCATCGCCCAAGAGGAATTGAATGATTTTTACCACAGATTGTATATTGACTACAACGGATTACCATCACAATCATCATTATCATAATCAACAGCATATTATTGTTATCCTTAGAGCTCATCAGAATCATTGTTTAGATTTTATTCTGTAATGGGGAGTCGGGTTCGGAGGACCAGACGCGATAGAGAGGGAATATAAAAGTTATTCTACAGAATAGAATAACCACAGGAGCGGAAGAGTTCCATGAAAGGAGAGGAAAAAATGAAGAAAAGGGGAACAAAACTCCCGGCATAGCGGGGAGCCCAGGAAAATAGGCGAGGCTCGAGTCTGAGCAGCGAAGGGAGAAGGAAGTACCTCTCACGCGCAATAAGGGAGAGCACTAATAAGAGAGGTAAAAAAAATTGAAAATAAGGCGACCCGAATAACTGGGCGAAATAGCCTAGGCTTGAGTGTAGGCGAGAAAAGGAAAGAAAAGACCTCTCGCTCTCAATACGAGAGAGCAGTCAATAAGAGGCAGAAAATAAACTGTACCGTAAAGACAAAAACAGTCGCAGAGGGACTTGAAAAGGAAAACTAGGACAGCAAAATGCAAAAGAGAAAGCAAAACCCTATAAGAAACTCTAATGCATCAAAAGGCCAGTCCCGCATTAACCCAAAACAAAGCGATGGGGCAAAGTGGTCACCTTAAGTTGCCTAACTCCTATACCGTTTACCGGTTACGTGTCACAACGAAACAACACAGAAGCCCCGGAAAACGGAAGCACAGAGCTTAAATAGGCAGCAGGAAACCCAACACAGGCCCGCTGGATAAGTGCTGAATAGAAGGGAAAGCATGGCACGGAAGGTGGAAAAGTACTTACAAAATAAAACACACACAAAGCCCAGAGATCCTTGTCTTTCTTCCTCAGAAGGTTAAACACAACCAAAGCAGCAAATGGCGGGTCCTGTCTCTAATGGCCGCAGGGAGTTTTTAAACCGCAGCTTTCATGGAATGCCATCTGTGCGGAAAAACCCCCCCAGGACGAAGTGTGTCCAGATTGGAGCTGGAATGAAGAGGGAGGAAGGGGGGAGAAAGAGAGAGCATATGCTCTTATAAAACAGCTATAATACATTCACAACTAATAATCCATGGATCCATATTTAAGAAAAAATATGATGTGTGTGCAAGTGAGAGAGAGAGAGAGAAAAAAAAAAAGAGAGAGAGAGAGTCTGCATGCAAAATGTTGTGTCTCCATACTTCATGTATCACCTAATAGCCAATTATAGAATTCAAGAATGTGAGAAAAATCCATGTGTTCACCGAGTCCTTTCTACCTTGGCAATGGATTAAAACTCCTATCCTTAATGCAAAACTTATATTCTGATCCCAGATCAGTTGTTAAGGGCAGAAAATCCCTCAACACAGCATCTGTGTAAGTAGTGTTTCCCCTGCCTGAGTGATGTCATCACCGCATTCACCTCCATGCTGGCAGAGGAACTTCTGCAGGACGTTTCCATAGCAACAAGGTAAAAGGAACAGTGACGGTGCATGGGAGCCAATGAGATCAAAGCACGCTGGATCTTTTCTGAGCTCTTTTCAGCTGGTTTGCACGTTAGCCTATGTGTGGGGAATGGAGTAGTGCTTGCAAATGGGTCTGGAGAAGTGAACACTCCAATCATTCTGGATAAAAGAGTTAGCTAAATGCTGAAATGTAAAGTAAATATGAAATATAGAAATTATGGGCATTGCGGGGCTGCTGGGCGGCTCGTTCTGTTAAAGCGCTATTCTAGCGCATGGATGGGCCCAACGGTCCAGGACCGAATCCCAACTCTGCCGGTGGGTAATTACAACACCGCTGTCCTGTCTAATACTACGGATAATAAGGAGACGGAATGTATATGACTTGTGAATGTATCTGTGACTGAAAAGGAGGGAAGCACTGATGGTCCAGTGATTGACTTGTGAATGTATCTGTGACTGAAAAGGAGGGAAGCACTGATGGTCCAGTGATTGACTTGTGAATGTATCTGTGACTGAAAAGGAGGGAAGCACTGATGGTCCAGTGATTGACTTGTGAATGTATCTGTGACTGAAAAGGAGGGAAGCACTGATGGTCCAGTGATTGACTTGTGAATGTATCTGTGACTGAAAAGGAGGGAAGCACTGATGGTCCAGTGATTGACTTGTGAATGTATCTGTGACTGAAAAGGAGGGAAGCACTGATGGTCCAGTGATTGACTTGACAGAAAGCTCTGGTGAACCACTGCCTAGGGAACCCCTGCCTACCCGAAAATGACATATCCAGCTTGTCTGCTCCAGGGGGTTCGGTCTGTCTGTTAAATATCATTGAGCATTAGAGGTAGGGTTGTGTAACGGGTAGAGAACAGTGTTTTTTAAACATAACAGGAGTTCCTCACTGCCAACGACACAAGCGAGTGAGCGAGAAAACATTATTAGAATGCATTTGTTTCAATAAGACCTTGACCTGACGCGAGCGACAGCGAACTGGGGAACGACATAATTCACCGCTCAAAAATGAGTTCTCTGTGTCTCTATTTGAGCGGACATGTGCCGCCCCTAAACACTTTTTATTGATCCAGCCGCACGCTGACTTATTTTCAGCTCAATGGTTTCTTTACACCTCAATCTGATTGGCCGTTATGGCGACAGCCAATGCTACGTATCAGGAGAGTTTTGCGCAAGATTTTGCCTCCAATTCGCTCGAACCGGTGTAAGGGACAGGTTTGATTTGCAGTGCTGCAGTTATTAGGGTGGCCGTGTAGCATAGAGAACTGGGGTCGTAACTCAAAGGTTGGGGGTTCAATTTCCAGGAGGGGTGCTGCCGTTGTACTCTTGAGCAAGATTCTTAGCCTGAATTGATTCAGTAAAATATCCAGCTGTGTAAAATGGATTTTGCGTAAAAATGTAATCTGTGCAAGTCACTCTGCATAAGAGCATCTGCTGAAACGTAATGCAATGAAATATAATGAAATTAAATGCATTGGAATTAAACGTAACATAACGTAATGAGAATAACATTACTGCACAAGCCCAGCCTCTGCCACTGCACTGGGTGTTCCCTCAAAACCAACACAGCATGGGCTAATCTGATGAATGGCTTGACCTGGAAATCTGAATTTACAACTGGCCTTGGACTAAAGACAGAAAGATTTGATATCAGTGACCCACTGGAACAGTTATATATTTTTTTTTTTTAAATTTTGCATTTAAAAACTTTAATCAAATACAAACAGTTCAGTAAGAGCATGCTAAATATACAGTTTGGAAGCGGTCAAATTATATGGTCTAAACGGATGAAAACTGCACACAAATGATGTGTCACTTCCTCACAAGAACCAGCAAATATATATTTTCATGTTCACTGTCAAACAGTTTTTAGTCTATCAGGCCTTGCACAGTTTCTCTGTTCTCTGCTGGGCTCTGAGGCCATTGCAATGAAAAAAAAAAAAACTAAGTTTTAACCATTTTTGTTTTTAAGAATTCTCTTAAAAGTTCCCAGTTTTTCTTCATGTAAAAGACCTCTCCACTATTTATACAGTGTATGTTTTTCATATATTACTGTGAAATGGGCAGTAACGTTTTCCTTTTATACCCACAGGTATAAAAAATACTAAATCACTGAAAGTCGCAGAGACAAGGCGCGTCCCCTTTAAATTTCCCACGCGCTGCAGAAAGGTAAGGAGTGGTACTCTGTGGCGGTTCGGGGACGCGCGTTCGCTTGCCCGCTCAGTCTCCTTGGTCTCTTTGTATGCACAACAATATCCGACTGCAGACTTGCCTTGAAGCCATAAAAAACAGACTTGTGGCAATTTTTAATAAAATTCCAGATCAAATTACAAACCAAATGCGACGCCGTTCCTATAATTAACGATTGGAATGCAAGAATTGAGACGGCGATTGAAACTGAGGAACCCCATCATGTGTTCTGCCTAAAGGGTGATTTTTACATGCATGCCATTTCAATGCAATACCTAGAAATTGCGATAAATAAAATGTCTAATGTATGTTTAGATTGCATGGAGCTAACTATACACGTCGAGCGACTAGTTTGACAGCGCAGAAAGCCATGCATTGAGCATGTCACTGCAGTCACCTCCCTGTGCGTTTTACCTGGGTCGTCTAACGTCACTCAAAAAGCAATAAAACAAAATAAATGTATGCACGACAAATCAAGACATGGATAATTCTGGGAGGGTTTGTCTGCGGATGCATGCACGTGGATGCGCAAACGAGTCCAATTGTCACACAGACGAACATGGGGCAAATAACAGTTAATTTCAATGGATGGATTTTTGTCGTTTTGTTTCTGTGATTTTTAAAGAGTACTGTAATGGGTGAAGGTTAAATTGGCTTTTGGAGGGCGCTGGTTCCACCTCCTACACATATATACGATCACAACTTAGTTTGCATATATTATGTCGAAATACAACCAGCAACCCCTCCCCACCATTGCTAATGTTTGCGAATCTTCCCTCCGAGTGTAGTTATCAGGACTACCTTTTGCTGCTCTGTGTTGCAGGAGACGTCATATCGCCTAAGGACACTGGGGACGTTCAATTTTGCTGAGGGTAGCATCTTTGGATTTTAGAGGAGGCTTTAGGGGTAAAGATAAAACCATCGCCGCCCCGCAACACCTTCTTCGATACCCCCAACTGTTTCTCTTCTGCTTCCAAACGGCGACCTATTGATGAGGGAAAGAAGCAAGCAGTGTGGAAGCGGCTCGCCCACAACGGTCACCCCGCTTAATACAGCGCTACGGGGGAGCTAACGGTGGTTGCATACAGAAGCGATACCTGAATGAATTTCTGGACGTGGACGTAGGGGGGGACTGTGGGATCCGAGACCCCGGGGTTTCATCAGCGGCACTGCCGGCTTTCTGGAACCAAATTAACGCCGGCATCCGCCACCCACACCCTTGTCTTTAGGTAAAGGAGGCGACACGTTTTGCAGGTACGTTTTGCTTTTCTTGGTTGCTATTCAGATTGTCGGCCTAAGTAAAGTTTCACACCTATATTATGAAAATAAACCTCCACATTTCACGTAATTGAGTGCGCAGAAAAGGATGAAAAACTGTCTTCCCCACTTCGGAAACATTGTCTTGTCATGTCAAGTGATTGATTACTTTCATAACAGATATCACATTAGCAAGGAAGATAATTTTACGTCTAGTTAGACTGATCAGCCATCCAAGTTAACATAGCTACAGGTTAGGCCCACGTTAACACCATATGATGATTAAACGTTTAAATGTTTAATAAAATAGCCTACAAACTGTATATTGACAATTTTCTTGTTAGATAATTAGGATTGCTTATCACAAATGTTTAAAAGACAGCTATTGATAAACTGGAAGGCATCTGAATAATGCCAAAGTGGAGAGAGGAGGAACACAGATGAAGTTACACTTAATAATGCCACTAAAATCTATTTGTCTGCAGTTTAATATTTTATATGACGCTCCTGAATATTTTAACGGCAGTTGCATTTCAATCTGCAGGCATTCCGACAGACATAATCCAAATACATAAATAAATAAATAAATAAATAAATAAAACGAGCAATAACGTGGGTGTCTCTATAGCAAATTTGAGTCATTCATAATAAAGCAATGATGCAGGCAATGCAAAAGTCAGAACTGTAAGTATATAGTGATGGGTGAACATGCTAAGGACACCAAGCTGCTGAGGGGTATATATGAGTATCTATAGCCATAACTCACACATAGGGTGCAATCATGCACAATTAACCCATCTTTACAGACGGTTGCAATACCACATGTACACAAATTGTGTTTGTGCCCTCTGCACAGTTGTGATTGCATCACAGATAGTGACGGTTTTATATGCATTCATATCACATTGGCTGATGCAGTATGGGAGAACCAACACGTGACTCGACATCTCTCCAACTCTGTGTTTGTGTTAATTTTACATAGTCAAGTTTCAGGAACATGCATAGTAGCAAGACTCCCATTTAAAGCACACGTATGCCTGAATTGTGTTTGCCATATATTGTTAAGTGATGTAGGCCTATACTATACCCAGAAACCCAATTAAAATGTTTAAGGTTTGTGTAAGACAGTGTGTACTTTATACAGGCATTGCATTTTGATGGACTTGTGTGTTGAGATGATGGTCCTTCTGGACCTTTAATCTGAACAACATATTTTGGGAGGCAGTGTGGTACAGTGGGTAGGGAACTGGGCTTGCAACTCTTAAGTTTATGGGTCCGATTCCCAGTTGGGGTGCTGCCATTGTACCGTTGAGCAAGGTATTTAAACTTTACTGCTTAAATAAAATAGCCAGATGTATAAATTGATTGAATGCAAAAATGTAATCTGTGTAAGTCACTCTTGATAAGAATACATGCTAAACAGCAAAATGTTTGTATAATGTATAATTACATCATGAGTGCAATGGAATGTCCTTGGATGATTTTTAAAACCATATTCACGGCTACATATTGTGTCATATGAAAAAATATTCATTTGAAACAGAGTTAAATGCTTTGAGGTATCTTTGCCAAACATTGAAATACATGATTCATACATGATTCTTGTTTTGCTTGTTTGTCCTTCAGATTGACATATGCAGAATCCCGCGGCCTTGAGTTCTCTATGGTGTTGAGAATCCTGCCTGCTTAATTCTCCTCAGCACCAGGCCTCACTGAAAAGTGAAGGCCATATCCCTGACCCCATTCAGCCCAGTTCAGAATGACCGTAGCAACCGCGGATCCATCCGATGAGGCAGCTGCACAACCTGGCAACCCTCAGGATGCCTACGACCCCGAGGCCGACCACGAGTGCTGCGAGAGGGTGGTCATCAACATCTCCGGCCTGCGGTTCGAGACACAGCTTAAGACTCTGTCTCAGTTCCCTGAAACCTTGCTGGGGGATCCCAAGAAACGGATGCGATACTTCGACCCGCTGAGAAACGAGTACTTCTTCGACAGGAACCGCCCCAGCTTTGATGCCATCCTCTACTACTACCAGTCAGGCGGGAGGCTACGGCGGCCGGTCAATGTGACCCTGGACATTTTCTCAGAGGAAATCCGTTTCTATGAGCTGGGGGAAGAGGCTATCGAGATCTTTCGGGAGGATGAGGGTTTTATTAAGGAAGAGGAAAGGCCTTTGCCAGAGAATGAGTTCCAGAGACAGGTGTGGCTGCTTTTTGAATACCCTGAGAGCTCAGGACCTGCTAGGATTATCGCCATCATATCTGTGATGGTCATCCTCATCTCCATTGTCAGCTTCTGCCTGGAGACCCTACCAATCTTCCGCACTGAAGAAGAGGAGATGCACAGGGTCTACCAGCCTTTCTCCAACACCACCTACACCTACCAATCCACATACTTCACTGACCCATTCTTCATCCTGGAGACCCTCTGCATCATCTGGTTCTCCTTTGAGTTCCTGGTGCGTTTCTTTGCCTGCCCCAGCAAAGCAGGTTTCTTTGTCAACATCATGAACATCATTGACATTGTAGCCATCATCCCATACTTCATTACCTTGGGCACAGAGCTGGCTGAGAAACCGGAAGATGGTCAACAGGGACAGCAAGCTATGTCTCTAGCCATTCTCAGAGTGATCCGGCTGGTGCGCGTATTCCGAATCTTCAAGCTCTCCCGGCACTCCAAGGGGCTCCAGATCCTGGGTCAGACCCTGAAGGCCAGCATGCGTGAGCTGGGGCTGCTCATTTTCTTCCTCTTCATCGGAGTCATCCTCTTCTCCAGCGCTGTTTACTTTGCTGAAGCAGATGAGCCAGAGTCCCAGTTCTTGAGCATTCCCGAAGCCTTCTGGTGGGCTGTAGTTTCCATGACAACAGTAGGCTACGGTGACATGGTCCCCCACCACTATAGGGGGTAAGATTGTGGGGTCGCTCTGTGCCATTGCCGGTGTGCTGACCATCGCCCTGCCTGTGCCTGTCATAGTCTCCAATTTCAACTACTTCTACCACCGGGAGACAGAGGGTGAGGAACAAGCCCAGTACCTTCAGGTCACCAGCGTCCCTAAGGTGGACTCCAACGAGGACCTGAAGAAGAGCCGGAGTGGTTCTACCCTCAGCAAGTCGGACTACATGGAAATCCAGGAAGGGGTGAATAACAGCAATGAGGACTTCCGGGAGGAGAACCTCAAGACAGCCAACTGCACGCTAGCTAACACCAACTATGTCAACATCACTAAGATGCTCACGGATGTATAACCTCTTGGGATACTCATGGATGGGGGTAGAGAGTGGGTACTGGGGCGTTACTGAGCTGGTGTCAGAGGTAAGGGTTACCCTCCCATTGGACAGGCTTGGAAACCAAGTTGGTGTAATCAGGAAAATACCCTGTGCCCTCCGAACCCCCCTCCCCCATGCCCAACCTAAACCCCCATCTCTCCCCCACCTGAGCTCTCCATCTTTTCAGATCCTTCAGATCCAATTCCACATCCTTTTTTGGTGTCTGCATGGAGATAGTCTTGTCTGTGTGACTGTTCAATAGTCAATGTCCTGATTGCGACAGTAGCCAAAGCAGTTAACTATAAAAGGAAAAACATACATACAAACTGCATGAAGGGGTCCTGACTCCAGCTTATAATAACCCGCCACTTCTCTCCCCCACTATGCACCCCCTCCCCCACCCCCTGCATGTCTCCTTGTACCCAATTGTAGACACACCCCATTTCCCGGTACTTCTAAGGGATGTCATTTGCACGCTTCAGTTTTGCCTTGTCTTGAGTGTGGGAAAAGGCTGTCTTTATATGTTCAAAGTCAAAGGGGAATTGGGCATCTCCTGATGAGCATAATTAACAGAGCCCATCAAAGCTGCCCTATCAAGAATCTGAAGAAAGTCAGTTAATTATGTACAGGGGCACTTATATCAACGGCGAGGAATAGTGAGGCCTGCATAACATTAGCCGACCACAATCATGAATTTGTTTTTGTTGTTGGAGGAGCCATGTATTTACAAAGCAAACCCTCCTCTTTGCTCATGCAAGACTTGCTGCAGAGCTCTGAAAACAGAGAATGTCTATTTATTTAATTTATTTAATATTTATTTAATTTATATTTCATTTTAATTAGTGTGGCTGGTTCCCGCTATGAATCCTATTCCCTGCATTGCTCATAAATGCAGCCAGTCAGGGCGTAAACCATCCTTGTTCTCTCTCTGCTTTTTCGGACATAGAGGAAGGGGAGGGAGGTCTTTAGCAACCATGCAGAACTTATTACATGTTGTCTGCCTTCCATTTGACCTTTCCCACCCCACCCCCCCCCCCCCCCCCCCCCCCCCTCCCCCTAAAACCACACCTACATCCCACCCCTCCCCTTATGAAATTGTCTTCCTGTCTCCTATTGATAGGGGTTTTCTGTTGTTGTAATGCAGCGGATTCCTAGCTGAACCATAGCAAGGGAAGGGAATTATGTTGACACTTTCCTAACCTTGTGTTTTAATTAATCAAATAGCCACCGCACCTCTCAGGCTCTGCTGCTCTGTCTACACATGCAACTGAATTAATCAAGAGTCATTTCTATTTATACCCACACCATTAAAAAATATTGCTCTTAGATTTGTTTCATTTTCATGTGCAGGACATACGTACTCTAATGAAACCTGTATGAAACAATGCTTTGCCCTGAAACTCCTTTTTCAGTCAGTAGGAGCTTATTCTACCTATCTATTGCTGCATGGCCTAAAACATTCCTTGTAGCATGCATTTCAGTATGACAACAGTTAAAAAAACAAAAACTAATAATTATAAATACTATATCTTTTTTTATCAGTGAGACATGCATTGAAATGTGTGTTTTTTTAATTATGTTACTATGTGTGCTAAAGATTTTGCTACTTCACCATATAATTTCTAACACTAATACTGTAGGCCAATTTCAGGTAATGTCCATTGGAAGGTTGTTAATTTTCCTTAGTTTTGGGAGAGGACAGAGTGTCAAAAGAGCATGACACCAACTGCCCAGGGAAAAATGTATGAGTAGGAGATTTACCATAGGAGTGCCCTATAGAATAGTCTAGTTTGACAGATATTTTGCCTCCAGTGTAAATAATAATCTCTGTCACAACATGCCATTGAAATAAGATATAATAATAAAACACATTTCCTAAGAGGTCAGCACCCAGTGTTGAATTTGGGCAAAGTTACCTACTGCCGGGATGGACTGCAGATCTGATACTGTTGCTGCTAATCTTAGCTGGTGGCAGCATCACATTGCAAGGTCTCCGAGTGTTAGTTCTTATGTCACCATGGCTTTAAGAAGCTGATCGGTGGGCTCAGTGGTGTGTTGAGTTGAGGTTTAGGTTAGTTCAGTCTGGGCACTTGTGATGAAGGCACATATTCTAATGGCACTTGCAGAGCAGAGGTTGTGTGGTTTGGAAAATGACAACCTTCTGATGTGACTGAAGTTCTTGTTTCCTCAGTATCGCTAGGGGGTACAGGTCATGCACATGCATACGGGGAGACTCTGTTACTGTGCTGAAGTCTTAGCTGCTACTGACAACAAGTCCTGAGCTCTTTTAATTCTTCAGTCCTCTACCCACTCCCATCTCTGTCTCTCTACCTGGGTCATTAGTGTAAGAATGTGTGTGTGTATCTATGTATGTGTGTGTGTGTCTGTCTGTTGCTCTGTGTGTGTGTGTTAGTGTGTGCACACGTGTAATGTTACACTCTGTCAGGACAGGCAGAAAGATTCACCATAACCTCCAAAGGAGACCAAAAAGGCCCAATTTGAAAATCTGGACACAGGGACCAATTGCTCTGAAAACAAAAGCAGGACTAAGTGTGTCAGGTGATGTTGAAAGGCTACATGGACTGAGCTGCATGAATTGACTGCCAGAGTTTGATCTGAGGACTACGGATGTGTGACCCCTCCATGTGGCCACCTCCCCATAGACCACATAAGTGCGTAATTACATAAACAGGCAGTGATGCCTTGTTACTGAGGTGCTCCTATAAACAGTTATAACCCAAGGAGGAAATCCAAATGATAAGTGTTACAGCACATTAAATGTGTCAACGGTTATGGTGGGAACTTTCCGTCATTCTATAATGAGTTAAACTGGGGCAGATCGGACGTGTGCATGTTCTTACACAGAGAGAAACATGGAGTGACAGATGCAAGCGTGTGCCTGGGTCTTTCGTGCGTATGGAGAGATATTGATCTATTGGTCAGGGTCTCAGTTATGGTCAGCGCCTTGCCTGTCGAGAGGCTGTGAATGATGCTGGCAGAGGGGGCTTGAGCAGGCCAGGCATTTATTTCAAGGGGACGGTATTGATTTGTTCCTCAACACCCCTCCCCTTACACACAGGCCCCAGGAGTGACCCTCAGCTACATCCTAAAAAGACGTGGCTGTCGTGACGGGGGCGGTGTTCTGGCGCTCGGGACAGAACCCTGCAACTTGGCGTGTATGTGTGTGTGTGTTTATGTATGTGTGTGTGTGAGTGAGTATGAGTGTACTTGCTGCTTTGTGGTATAACTCAACTGTTTAGCCCATGTAATCATGTGTCTTGCATCTGTTCAACAAGAAAGCCTGGATTCTGGAATCTTCTGTGTAAATGCAGATTTTTTTTTTTAAATCAAAAAAAAACAAAAAAAAAAACATGGGTATACAAAGAGGGAGAAAACACTATGCTGTATAACTATGAAGTCTGGATATCAACTTATGTGATGCACTTTACAAGGACAACAAAAGGACAAACTAAAAGACAATCTATTGAAAAGACTGCACATAGAATCCGCATATTTAATCCTTCCAAGTGATCATATTCATCATAAGTCATATCAGAAATAATAACAATAATAATAACCTCAACAAATTGTCTTGTGTTTCTTTCTGAGTGAAATCTCTGAAATCACCATTCTTGGCTTTAAAAAAAAATGAAGATTTTTTTTCCACGATATTCAGTGTGTACTGCCACTTTCGCAGGCACAAAGATACTAATATTATTTATTTTGCCAACAATGTTGCCACTCATATTCTTTGTCATATTCTTCTACAATGCTTTGAAATTATCGAAGGTTCCTTGCTTTTTTTCTGTTGCATGTGTTTACATTTCTGAGGGATGTCTTGTCGAATGCAGACATCACGGACAGCCAAATGGCTTTATATCTTTCAGTGTGCTTTGTTTGGTTCTCCGTTAATTGCAAAGAATGCACTCTGCGGTAGGGAGGGAGAGAGAGAGAGAGGGAGGGAGGGACAGATGGAGTTCCATTTAAGTGGGCTATACTCCCTACAGAAATGAAAACAGTGGCGTTTCCCATAAACGTCTGCTCCCCTGTGAGAAACCCCGCCTTAAACTGTGACTCATGGACACATCCCTGTGAATTCCTTCCTTGCAGGCTACATTTTTTTATATTATGTAAATTTGTATAAAAATGCTCTTGATCTATAGGAAATGTGAGACCAGCTATATCAGGGCAATATGAGACTACTAAAAACCTGACCATAATAGCCTCCTTTTTGCTTTTCTGGCCCTGAGTAGATTTTGTTGTTGCAGCACCCCGCCCGTTGGCTAAACACTAATGTGCCTGAACAGTGCCATGTCAGTATGACATGCCAAGGAAACTCACATTTCTCTCACAGATTTTGAGTTGTAGATGCTTACAATACTATTATCATCTTATTATATTTCTATATCCTCATTTTTGTATTTACTTGGCTTATTTTGGAATACATAACTGCAATCATAAAGCGGGCAATATTCTTACTGCGGAAATACATTTCTGGTAGTTTGTACAAACTAAATGATGTAAAAGGACGCGTTAGTGGAGAAGGTGGACCTCCGCATTGACTTCAGCCACTGCAGTGTTCACATTCATGCTGGCCAAACTAGCAGAGATGTTCACACACCAATGTCAATGCGGAGATTGCCTGCAATTGTTCGATAATATCACATGGGTGGCTGCATACTCTCCATCTCCTCGTCTGACTGAGCCGTCGAACATCCTTTCTTTTCTTTTTCGCAGCACTTCAAAATCGTCTTCCATCTGTTGACGTTTCTGCTCCGTCACCACAGGTTTAGTGCAGCAAAATGTTGTCACTACCGTGTTTCCCGTGGTTACCACAACCACAGAATCTGAATGGTGGTGGTGGTGTTGTTTCAAGTTTTATACATTTGTGCGTTGATTTTTACCCAAAATCAAATGTATTGAATTTAGGATCAAACCTGTTCGTATAAACATTTTATGAATGAGGCCCTAGTAGCCAACTTTAGATGGACTCTTCACCTGCCTCTTACCATCTTTACTTGCATGTTTTAGCTATATGGTGCCTAATCCGTGGTCTACATTACATGTATAGTAAATGCCCACATAAGTGACCTGACCTGATTATCCAACATCATTGAAATGTTAATGTAAATTTTTATTTGAGTTTAATAGCCTGGGGAAGTGCCAAATTTTACGGGTTTGCAGTACATTAGCAGTACGTCCATTCTTGTGCTCTTGGTGTATGCTAGGACTACTGGACCCCCTCCTCCGTATGTGATTGAGTGTCTATGTTCATCACACTGTGAAAACAAGAAAAAGGGAACAAAATGGTTGCCATGCTTAGTTTAATTTCTTTACCAGTTTTGGATCTTTCATGCATCTTTCCCTATTGAAGTTGAGCATGTGGAAGTTTACTGGAATACCATTTCTTCAAAATCATCAAACGGATATTTTCAGTGCATCCAGAATGCTGCAAAATAGATAAACCAGTCAGTGGTATTTATGAGTAGCACAATGTAATGTTCATATAGTGCTGTCCAGGAGTACATGAGATGCAGTGTGCAATTTTCAGTGTTGTACAAACTATTAAGGACCCCAGTTCGCATGGCTGTTAGATTAGGCCCCTATTTTATGGTGCTGTAGAATGGAATATCATGCTAAGATTTATCCTGCAGTGCAAAGGCAGAGCCATCCCAGCTGTCTTCAGATTTACAGACTCCTCAGCGTTGCTATGCTACCATGTTGTAGAATGGGATCGAAAACACTGTTGCTATGCTACAGTACTGTATAGATTTAAATGTTTAAAAAATACAGCGAGGCTGTAACACCGTACAGTTAGACTATAAATCTCAGTATTGCTGAGATTTACAGCATAGTAGAATAGCATAGAAATCAGGCAATTGATGTTGCAGAGCAGTAGAAAACACAAGAAGCCTCATGTGTAATGCAGTAGAAATGTATAAAAGCTTCTGTGACTCTCCCACCCCACATCAGAAATGAGCTTGAATCCTAATTGTTGCTACAATATAATAAAATGGGACAGAAACCTAAATGTTGCCTTGTTAAATTACAGAACAGTGTAGAGATTGTTACCATGTAATCGTGCATTAGAATTTAACAAAAACCTCAGTGTTGCCTTGCTACATTGCAGAATAAGTGTACAAAACTGAATGGCGCGATGTAACAGTGGGTTAGAATTTAACAGAAGCCTGTATTGCCTTGCTACATTGCAGAAGAACAGTGTAGAAAGCTGAATGTTACGATGAAACAGTGCATTAGAATTTAGCAGAAGCCTGTATTGCCTTGCTACATTGCAGAACAGTGTAGAATGCTGAATGTTATGATGAAACAGTGCGTTAGAATTTAGCAGAAGCCTGTATTGCCTTGCTACATTGCAGAAGAACAGTGTAGAAAGCTGAATGTTACGATGAAACAGTGCGTTAGAATTTAGCAGAAGCCTGTATTGCCTTGCTACATTGCAGAACAGTGTAGAATGCTGAATGTTACGATGTAACAGTGCGTTAGAATTTAGCAGAAGCCTGTATTGCCTTGCTACATTGCAGAAGAACAGTGTAGAAAGCTGAATGTTACGATGTAACAGTGCGTTAGAATTTAGCAGAAACCTGTATTACCTTGCATTGCAGAAGAACAGAGTAGAAAGCTGAATGTTACGATGTAACAGTGCATTCGAATTTAGCAGAAGCCTGTATTGCCTTGCTACATTGCAGAAAAACAGAGTAGAAAGCTGAATGGTACGATGTAACAGTGGGTTAGAATTTAGCAGAAGCCTGTATTGCCTTGCTACATTGCAGAAGAACAGTGTGGAAAGCTGAATGTTACGATGTAACAGCGGGTTAGAATTTAGTAGAAGCCTGTATTGCCATCCTACATTGCAGAAGAACAGAGTAGAAAGCTGAATGTTACGAACTAACAGTGGGTTAGAATTTAGCAGAAACCTGTATTGCCTTGCTACATTGCAGAAGAACAATGTAGAAAGCTGAATGTTACGATGTAACAGTGCCTCAGTGTTGTTGTGCATCTGTGCAGTTGAAACTGTTCTTATGATACAGCACTGTAGATCGCTAGTGCAATCATGACTATTAATACAATACAGCATACAGTAGCAGCAGAATGAGAGACAAACTAGGGAGCTGTGAGATGGTTGCCAGGGGTATTTTGTTGTCATGCAGAATGAAGGTCTTTGGGGGCGGGGCTGAGGTCCTGCTGTGACTAATTAGTGCTTTTACTCACCTGTTCACAATTAAGATGCCAGCCTCAGGAGACCTCCTCTTCTCATTATAGTGATCCGGACAATTTACAGGGGATTGGATTGGATTTTATTTTTGGATTAAACTACATCAATTTCATAAAAGATAGCATGTATATTTGAGCCCAGATGCTATCATGTAAAAGCATTACAGAAAACTACTGATAAATACAGATCTGTCAATACAGACATTACAGGTTAAAATAACTGTAAGCACACGTGCACATCCACACATTTATGTGCACCTGTAATATTTACATCAGATAACAGTGCCCGCTTTAGTACATTCCACACATGAGGTGTGGAGAATGTTTGTACTGATTGTCGCTATGTTAGGACTCTGATTAAATACTTAATCCTGTTGCAGCTGAACTTTGGCTGTCATGACTCACATCTCTGCTTCATTTACGCGGTCACCTACAGCAAAGCTAAAAATGTACATGCACATGTTTCACAAAAGTATCATTCGCAAAACATTTCTGGTGGCACTATGAGATTCTTCTATGTGTTCTTCAGGCCTAGAGCTGTGTGAGTTTGAATTTGTTATGCATTGAGCAGAGGGTGAATATGAAGCTTGCTTCCCTCCTGGTTTTGCTGCCTAAATTAAAGAGTTTAACCCTTGTGTGGTGTTCGGGTCTGTGGGATCCGTATTCAATGTTTACTAAAAGAAAAATGATACAATTAATAATTTTTTCAACCTGAGACTCATTGGCCTTGGCTCATTTTCTGTGATAAACATGAAAAAGAACACAAAAATCACATTTTATCACAAAAACCAAATATCACTTTTATTGATAAATGTGATCTAGCAGAGGTAAATGGTCAATATTAACCATATATGCTGTCCATATTGCTTGTAATTGAGATAAAGTCAATATCTGTGAAGTATTTTTACGTAAATTGTTATGGCTTTATTGTTTTAAAAAACAAATAATGTTGTGGGTCCACCAGACCCGCGAACACTGGGTGAGTAACAAAAACACGAACACCACACAAGGGTTAACCTACCTTGGTCTTACATTTGACTGGTTTACCTGAGCTGTGAGCTTTCTGACGGCAGAAAGTTACAAAAACAAAAATCCCACAAAGCAGTCACACGCTAGTATACAATCAGGAGATGAGATTCATCCTGGCAATTGACCCTCTCCCTCCATGAGCAATGCTATGGCTGATTACATGCTGCCCTGCAGGAATTCCTGCTAGTTGGCGGCGACACTGGTCAGGATTTGATTCCAGACTGTGGGGTACGTCACTGCCTTATGGATCAGCGCTTTAGTTTAGTTTGGTTACCACCATATGAATCATTTAAAAAAAAAAAAATTATTTGGTGAAAATGCAGTTCTTATCAAATTTTTATCAAAAAAATGTATTTTATCTTTCCTTTATTAAATTGTTTTTTTTATTTTTTTTATTATATTTCTTAATACTGATCCAATGTTTTAGGTGAGCTCAACTAATTTCCTCTTTACTGCAGCAATGTACAATTACTGCTATATGAACACTGAACCACTGTGGATGGCACGCAACAATAAAAGGTTCCTACGGTAGTATAGTGTGTCAGATTCATTCAAATTCCTAGCTTTATCTATCACTCAATGGTATTTGGGAATGTTTTAGCTCCAATGAAAACCAAGCAAATCCCTTAGCATGTGATAAGCTGACAGTGGTAGGCTGAAAAGGAATATGCATTGGAGCCAAACAAACAAGCAGCATTCACAGGCTGGGGAAGCTCTCAGTACAACAAGCTGTTAAATCTGTTAATGCTTCGTTATGATGAGACTTCATGTGTTAATTAGCAGAAAAGTGTCCATCTCCTAGCTGATACCATTCATTTTCCAAAAGCAAGGGTTATCTGCACAGCAGACAGGGAGAAGCGTTTAAGATCTGAAGTACAGTCGTCAGTAATGGAAAGCTGAAGCAATCACTGCCCCATTGTGGGCGGAGCCATGACATGCTGTCATCGACTTCCTGATTTTTAAGATGCTTCGGATTTCAAGGTTCAAAGGGGTTAATGACAAGAAGGACAGGGGGACTCTGATCAGAATAGAGTCATAGATCCCTGTTCACCCATCACTTCTGATATAGATACCCTGACTGTTGGGTTTGCTGGAACCAATACAAATAAAATAAAAAAACACAAGTCATTGATTTTTATTTTTTTTCCTCAACTGTGTTGTAGTTAAAGTCTATAATGTTCAGGACATTGATTTTAGCTTGAAATAGAAATGATGCAGTCACTTGAAGACTGATTGGGACTGAATTTAACCCTCTAAACAAAACTATTCAACCTTGCCTTATTTAACATCTGAAAACTAATTTACAGCCAAATTCTCTTCCTCACTGAAATCTCAGATTGCAGTGATTTTTTTTAAAGGGTCATTACTGATTATGACTTTGACTTAGCAATTTGATACAATATCGACCCCTTCTCGCCACAAGGGCAAAGCCGTACATTGCTTGCACATCACTTCCTCTCAGCATAACCTTAAAGGGGAAATGTCCTTTAGTGCCGCTGCAGTCCTTGTTCCTTGTCCTCAAACTGAACTTAAATGCTGTGGCATGTAGTTTTGTTCGGCTGCATCTCAACACGTTCCCTCCGTGCCAGGCATGTAAGTTACACCGGCCTTTTTTATTCAGAGCCAGAGCACTGACCTTGAACAAAAGAAAACGTCATCAAAAGCAAAAATAATGCCCTACGTAAATATATAGAGTACATGCAGCATTGTCTCTAATTATAGAGATACACTGCCCGGCCAAAAAAAAAGTCGCACACTCTAATATTTCGTTGGACCGCCTTTAGCTTTGATTACGGCGCGCATTTGTTGTGGCATTGTTTCGACAACCTTATGCAATGACACAACATTTATTTCCATCCAGAGTAGCATAAGTTTTTGGCCGAGATCTTGTATTGACGACGGGAGAGTCGAACCACTCCGTAAAGTGTTCTCCAGCACATCCCAAAGACTTTCAATGGGGTTGAGGTCAGGAATCTGGTGGCTAATTCATGTGTGAAAATGATTCCTCATGCTCCCTGAACCACTCTTTCACAATTTCAGCCCGATGAATCTTGGCATTGTCATCCTGGCATATGCCCATTGATGGGATAACCTGGTCATTCAGTACATTCAGGTACTTCGCTGACTTCATTTTATTGCTGCATAATGTTGCTGAGCCTAGACCTGACCAACTGAAGCAACCCCAGATCATAACACTGCCTCCAGAGGCTTGTACAGTGGGCACTATGCATGACGGGTGCAATGGCGACTTTTTTTTTTGGCCGGGCAGTGTATATGTGCATGTAGATGAGCCAGTTTCCCAGTGGGTGGAAAACGTGTGCTGAGAATTTCCCTATTGATAAATGACAAGAGGAGGACTTGGGTTCACCTCAGATTTGTACTGGGAAGCACATGAAGCTCCTGGGTCTGTTACTACATGCCTATAGAAAGCAGTGACCCTTAAGAACAGGGGGCTCAAACTCCAGTCATAGAGGCTCACAGTCTCTGCTGGTTTCCTTTCCTTTCAATCAGCAGCCAGTTTAATCCTTGGAAACAAGGTGTGCAGACTCCTTAGCCAATCAATCAATCAATCAATCAATCAGTGACTGAAAATAAACACCTAAGGTGCAGGAACACATCCAAAAGAAGCAGCCACAGCGGCCCTCCAGGATCGATTTGAGTTAGAGATCCCCTTAAGAGTCCAGAATGTGCAATCTCCTGCCAGAAGGGACCAGAATCCTGTAATCCAGGGGTTCCCAAACTGGGTCCTGGGACCCACTGTATGTGCTGGGTTTTCTTACAACCAATCTCTTGATCAATTACGGTTGTTGAAAACATGAATAAGTTCTACTTCTAAACACAGTGCAAGTTTGCCTTGTTGTCATTTGCTTTGCCTTTGAACCTTTCATTTCCCACAGAGGGTATTGTTTCAGTGACCAGATGTTCAGAATTTAGGAGCTCTCTGATTTCATGTACCTGTTTATAAAAGTGACCTCTCTGCAGGAATCATTTCACATACAGCACATTACAGAGCACATTACAAAGCGCATTACAGAGCACATTACAAAGCACATCATAGAGCACATTACAGAGCACATTACAGAGAATACAAGTATTTGTTGATCTGACTGATTAAATGTCCTGGGACGTGAATAGCAATGCACAGTACCTAGTTTCTTACATAACATGGCCTTAATATGGCCCATTGGCATTAAAAGTGTCTAATTAAGATCAAGTAGCAGCTTGCTTCAATTCAGAGGTTACAATAACAGTTGGAATGAAATCCAGTAAACACAGCGGGTCCCCATGACCAAATTTGGGAACCACTGCTGTAAACCGCATTCATGGCGATGTGCAATATTTCAACTTTCCTGCCTTCCGCCTTGCTTAAAATTAGCTTCTTATACAAGGCGATGGTGGTGAGTGCATTTAAGGACACTGATGCACACATTGGCTGCATTCAGATCCAAATTTTATGCTTTCTTCCTGTCGTTCCCTTCCTTTGCTTCAAGGGGGAATCCCCAAAATGCCCAGATGAAATATGCCAGCCACACCAAGTGGGATTCGGTTCCAATTTAAGAAAGGGGAGGGAGTAATTATATTCCCTCACTCACTCGTTTATCCTGCCTTCCACTGGGGTACGTGCCAATAGTCTTCACTCCTCCTTTCCTCCACTCGTCTCCTACCTGGAAGTATGCAAAGCTGCCTGTACGTTTCAAGTACAAGTAGTTGCATGTACAGTATGCAATGTACCTGACATTGCGGTTTGTGTCGAGATATTAATTAATATGTAACCATTAACATGTAATTATGATGTAAGCAGCAACATTAGATTAAAACACAAAGATCGGTTTCCGGGGCACAGAGGAGAGGAGGTGGTAGTGGAGGAAAGGAGTATGCATTTTTCGAGCATTGGAACACACCCCAAGGATATAAAATGCAAGCTTCCAGCAAGAAGATCCCACAATGCAATGCTCCACATGGAAAAAGTGCGTGGTCACATTTCAACATTTTTGTTTGTTTCTCGTCAATCCTCCCTTGCAGAGCACCTATTAAGTTTGCTTGCTGCACGTCACAAATTGCGTCACAAGGTAGCTCACTTGAGGCAAGGGAATGTGTTAAATTGGATTCAAACGCAGCCATTATCTCCTTGTGTCAAATTCTGAAATGTACTGCGATACTTTTTCACTTAGTTTTATCGTTTTATTATTCTTTGGTCTCTCTGCGTCTGAATGATAAAATAAATATGTAATTAATAGATTGCCCAATTCTTTCAAAGTATTTTAAGATTAATTATAATATTAGGCTTATATGTCTAAAACTAGAATTGTTTGTTGTTCAAAAACAAAAAATATTCCTGAAGGAATATACTTAGTTCAGTACAGTACTGAGCTCTATGCAAGGAAATCACCTCTTAGAATTGATTGTTATCCATGCCTTTAAGCAGCGTAGCTTTTCAGAAATCATTAATGTTCAATTTAAGCACTTATCAAAGAACTCCAAAGGGATCTTCGGCTGGGTAGTTTTGACTGGCCCCAGTTTAGATTGGTTAGGGACTCATCACGCAACTGGGTACGAGGACAAAGCTATGCCAACAATGTGTGATAACAGTGTGTGGGTACTAACTTGTGAATATTTACTGAACTGGAGTACAATGGAGGTGGCTGGGTGTCATGAACTTGAACGGGCAGTCGAAAGAGATCACATTATAGATTCATAAGGCCTCAGAAAGGGCATTTTTCACATCCTTATAAAAGATAGAATGTTAGCGGCTGAAAATATATCCTGCTTGTTAATATTTTATAGTAGTCAGCTCAGAGCAATGGCTTTTGGGTGCATCCGCTTCTATTCTGCTTCCTGTTTGCCTGTGATCCCTGATCTCCACCTCCAGAGACTGGGGACTCTGGGATATTTTTGTGTTGAAATACATAATTTTTGGTTCTGCTCACACACCTCCACATGTGCTGATGATTGCACATGTGATCTAGGTGATCTGTGATACCCAAGTGTTTTCTACTCACAAGCACGTGAACACGCAACGCACACACACATATAATGACTACAGTTTAAATAGGATCAAAATCACTCTGTTAATTTAATGAAGTGCGCCGTTTCAAGCAGGGCCTCGAAGCCTCAATGCTAATGCTTCCTGCTTCAGTCTCTAAATAGAGTGATCCTCCACACGTGACACCATTTCAGTACCATTCCACAGTTCTTCAATTATGCATCAGTCTATGCTTTTGAAGTGTGTGCAGGGGGGGCTGGGCTGTCGTGCAGTTACAATTTACAGTTACAGTTTAGTCATTTAGCAGACACTTTCAGCCAGAGCAACTTACAAAAGTGCATTCCACACAGTAAGATGGTGATCCAAGACCATAAGAGCTGGAGATTGATACAGTTAGAATCATAAGTGGGCGCCTGTGTCAAGACCTGTGAGAAAAAGAGAAGATTGTGTCTTTATTTGTTTTTAGAAGGAAACATTGAGGTATGACTTGAGTTTTCAGATGTTTACAGAAAACAGAATCTGCCTTCCTGACTGATTGGGGAAGGTCATTCCACCATCTGGGGAGGAGGGCAGAGAAGAGCCGGGACCGTGAGGAGTGGCTGCTGGGAGATTTAAGAGATGGCCCAGCCAGCTGACGAGAAGATGCTGAACGCAGAAGTCTGCTTGGACTGTATGGTGTGATAACTGTGTGAAGATAGGAAGGGGCAGTGCCATTTTCAGCCTGGTGTGTCAGTGTGAAGTCCGTGTTGCTCTGGCTACCCCCACCATATGCCACTCCCATTTCACCCAACAATGGGCAAGCAATGCACCAAAATATGTTTAAAAAATACAAAACATCACATTAATGTGTCAAAAACTAGAACATACTGGTGACAAAAATGCCCCGATTATGTTGTATTTCCAAAATATCACTTCTAATTTGTTTCACATAAATGTATGTGCCAAATTAGCTAGCAGGCTTTTAATGAAGTGGTACAAATGCAGTGTGGTTGGCTTGTATGCGCATGGAGAATCGAAGGTAGCCATTTAGGTTACATTAGTTGACTGATAAAAGGAGGCAAAGCACTAAACTGTTAATGTGTCTGAATAGTTAGACGAATTAAAGGAAATTCAGTTTACTAATTTTCATTGATTTTCAAACAGAACGCACAAAATTCTTATTGCCGTTTGTTAATTTGAGTCACTTATTTGAGTTTTTTTTTTTTTTGTAACAAACTGGTTTGCCCCACAGGAGTTTTTGGGACTGTGTAATGCTGAGAATCAATTTAGGAAATGTAAAAGTTTTCTTCATTTAAAATGTAGACAGGGAGTGGTCCCAACTAGCTTAATTCATTTCACTGTATTACATTTAAAGGGTCTCTCATTCATTGCTCATAAAAGGAGGTAGTCTATGGGTTTTCTCTAAAACATTCAAAATAATCTAAAATATTCAATCAGCAGTTCTGCAGTTATAGAAGATGGGACGTCCTGCACATTAGCATACAGTCCCAAAGCTAATGCTAACTAGCAGTTCAGTGCACAGCAGCCTGGTGTTGAGGCCTGCACATTAGAATGCAGTCCCAAAGCTAATGTTAACTAGCAGTTCAATGCACAGCAGCCTGGTGTTGAGGTCAGCACATTAGAATGCAGTCCCAAAGCTAATGCTAACTAGCTGATCAGTGCACAGCAGCCTTTAGAGCATCATTCCACATTTTTTGTAAGGTAACAATTTGCATGTTCCCTCTCATAAATTTACATTAGGCCAAAGTCATGTTTGAGACGTTGAAATCAAAATGAACACACCAATAACATATTAAAGTGGAACATTTATTCAAACAAGCGACATTGCAAGCCTCTGTGTTAATATAATCACATGCATATCAGGGTTTCTCCTAGGATTTTTTCCAACAGTAGCACATGGGTTTCGCAATTGCTCAGGTTTAGGTGCAACTCACATGCACACGCACACGTACACGGACAGGTATGCACGCATGCACATACAGCTGATTCTTGGACCTTTACTCCAGCTTTTATCCATCACTCGTATGCATTTACCACTCAATGCAGGCAGCTGAGCTACAGATGAATTGGGGTAGCGAACATGGTACATATTACAAGTTGACTTAAAAGTGAAAGTAAATGAGCAAAACCATTTACGCAAGTTTCAAGCCTGAATGTGAAAAAGAGGCCTGTGGCAAAAGACTAATGTTCTGCTGATAGAAGTGATGAGTGTTGCGAACGAAGTGTGCACAGCAATTTCTGTCAGGAAACTCTTGCTGCAGCCGATCATCGGTCGGCTAACAACCGATATGCGATACACACAACCGATACGCGTCTCATATTCAAGCAATCACATGCACATACCTTTTAAAACCAAGAATCAGACCTCCCTGTGCTGCCCTTTGTTTGCTTTGCAGCTGTGTTAAAAATTACAATCACCCTCCACCACCCCAGCTTTCACCTGTTGTTGTTTTGGTACAGGGGGTTTCTGGTCATCTCTTGTTTAGCGGGGAGATGCCCGCGCTCCAGAGTAGTACCTAAAACAGATCCATTCAGCGGTAAACCAAAATTATTGTACAGCACATTCATTAAAACATGTAATTTAAATACGTGAGTTGCGAAGATAGAATTGAGAAAGGAAAATCGAGCATAGCGTCAGTTCAGGCAGGTCACGAGAGTGAAACCCGGCCATAGTTAATCAGCTGACAGCTCAGCTGAGTAGTGACGATTCACCCATCAGTCCATTCACATAACAAGGCGGTCTATTTAACCGCCTCGCCCTACCATGGTGGATCCCCTGCCAGCACACCCGCTGCACACAAACCCCCCCCCCCCTCCACCCCAGCTCCATCCTCTTCATTGCGCACATACACCTAGCCTATATCGCTCCTGCATGAATCACTAACATTTTCGAGTGCCTACTGATTTCTTTTCCTCTTTCCTTCCCGCTTCGGCATCCGCCGGAGCGATAGCTATAGATCAACAAACATCGTTCTCCAGAAGCAGACGGTCGGCTCCAGCTCCATGCATGTACCCAGCTATGATGCACCTGCCGGGCTTCAATCAGTCTTCCTCACCGGCTCCTTATACATTGACATTTTCATATGTTCGGTCTACAAATTTCTATTCTGTAATCAGCATTTAGTAACCGGTGCCAGTCAGCGGCGGATGGACTTCCCCCTCAGAGTCAGGTTCTGCCCAAGGTTTCTTCCTGCTAACAGCAGGGAGTTTTTCCTTGCCACCGTCGCCTTAGGCATGCTCTACGGGGTTTCAGGCCCGGTTCCTTGTAAATTGTTGTGATAATGACACTTAAAAGTGCCATTTTTATATATATATATATATATATATATATATATATATATATATACGTATATATATATAACTGACTGAATGGATTCTGTCAAAACCATTCTCAGTGCTGCGGTTCTGTTCTAGCGTAACCCTAATGGGGGTTGTGCAGCTGCCCTCGCCGCCATACCCATGCTTGCTCGCGTGGATGGGCGGGAGGGCTTGGTGAACAGAACCATACCGCCAAACCTAAAATGTATTGTTTCATAATGTCAATAAAGTTATTTGAACAACAGTGGCCTGACTGAAATGTTTTTAGGCCAGAGACAATATAGGCCAGAGCTTTGCTCCTTTACTTCAACAAAGTTATTCTGAATCTAAGCCAATGGGCCCATTTGTGTCTAAGCATACAAAAAAAAAAAAAAAAAAAGATTAAAATGTCTAGCAGTGGCACTAGAAATTCAGCAGTGGTGCTGCCCTGCTGCTTCTGCTGCTATGCAGGGGAAACACTGAATATGTCAATATAATCAATGAATATGTCATGAAAGCTATTTGTTTAATGCACTGAGAAATAAAACCATGAAAATGTGTCTGGCTAATTGGTTCTATGACATAGACTGCATTATTTAACTTGGACATGCTGGCAAAGCGCTTACCATTTCACACAGGTAACAGATGTGAATCAGTGGTGCAGCTCTCAGAACAGAGGAGGGAAATCCAGCTAATAATCACTCCCTGAATATAGCCAGGCCTACCACACTCTCAGAAAAAAAGATATGAAAAGCCTCTAAAAAGGTACAAATGCTTGTCACTGGGGTGGTACCCCATATGTACAGTTGCACTCAAAATTATTCAACCCCCTTCACTTTTTGCAAACTTTATTGTGTTGTAGATTTAATTTTAAATTGATAAAATTGCCATTTTTGTCCATCAATCTACACTCAATAACCCATAATGACAAAGTGAAAACATGTTTTTAGAAATTTTTGCAAATGTATTAAAACTCAAATACTGAAATTTCTCATGTGCATAAGTGTTCATACCCTTTGCTTTAATGTATTTTTAAAGTATCATATTTCATATTTGGTCGCATATCCTCTGCATGCTGTTACTTCCTGAAGTCTGTGAAACATCAACATCAAAAGACTCTCGATATCTTATTTTCAGGTACTGTTACAAGCAATACTATAACCTCTCTGAATTTGAATGGATCTCTATGGGAATTGGGGGGTGAGACTAGATTCAGCTGTAAATTACACTGGTACAGTATGGAACACATGACAGGGGAAATGGCTGTAAGTTATCAAGGGTCTGAGCTATCGAACGAGCCCCAAACCATCACTTTGTTGCCAGATATGGAGAAGATGTGGATGGCTCATCCCTCGTTCTCCAAAAGTATAACCCAAAACTGCTGTAGTTAAAGTGGCATTTAATTGTGGAAAGGCTTATGGCAGACCCGAACAATGTGTTGCGGTTTAGTGACAAAACACTTATTAACACCCATCACACACTTTTAATTTGTCTGGCTTGAAATTGAAAGCGCATCCTTTTTGCACCATTTTTAGGATAGCCTCGGACTCTCAGTGCTTGTTGATGTCTCTGCTAGAACGTTAATGAACTAACGTCGATTTGTCTATTTACCCAACCGATCAGCTGTGCGCGGTATGAAAAAAGTGGTGTTGGTTGTTAAAGGAGCTATATGTAACTATTTACTGTACTAATTAAATTTACTGTACTAAATCATAAAATGACCATGATATGTCATCAGAGATTAAGGAAACATGCTAAGTCGAAATACTGTCTTCTCCGACAACAATGCTACAGCCAGTATGTTCTCCTTTGAAATTTCCATTCCGGGTTAGAACGTCTGTATTTGTTTTGGCCTGTGTGATTCACTATTCTCCGAGTTGACTCCGAGTCCACTGCCCATTACGAACAACCAGATGTACTCCGCCCCCCGACAGCCGATTTACGAATGCTTAAGCTAAGTTCAACATTGTTTCCATTTAGCTAGCTAGCTAAAGATTTAAATATGTATATGTATATAGTTACTCGCTAAACATACCACTAACGTTAGCTTATATCTGTGTGACCGTAAACATAGCCAGCCATGCATCTAGCTAACATTGACAGAGTTATAAAAAATCCACATGAGCTGGTTTATAATTTGCAAACAATAAATAATAAACAAATTGCAAACGTATACATTAGCTGATCAACTTAATTGTCAAAATAGAATAAGCTTGTCTCAAAATATAATGTTGCGCTCGGCTCGTCTTGCGCTCGTGTTCGTTCAGTGTCTCGACTCTCTCCAATATTGTGAATTTGGATTGCAGTACCATTTTAAACGCTTGGTGTCAATGTTACATATAGCTCCTTTAAGGTAACAGACATGAAGGTTGATCAACGATTTCTGATTGAGTATTTAGGTTTTCCTAACCTGAGATAAGATAGGATGGAGTAAGATAAGATACGATTCCTAACGTTAGTTAAGATTTGCTTCTGTAATACGAATGTGAAAAATCCTATCTTAGCATCTTAACTTAGACAATTCTTCAAAATGATTGAACTACCCCGTTAATATCAAGCCCTAATAATAATTTACCGACACAGAATAGTTTATCAGCTGGATGTAAAGTAGGCAACTAATAAGATTGTCAGTTTCTATGAGCATAAGTGGCAAACAGTAGGTCTGCCGCTATTCCAAAACACGGTCGTGGAACATTATGTGCTTCTAGCTAATGTGCCGGAGTGAAAACAACGCATTGGCTTGCTTACCATTCATGTAACAAACACAAGGGAGTTTGCAAACTGCGTGAAAATATCCAAATAACCTATCCCTATATTCTTCCCAATATAGGCCTACTAATGATGTCATCCATACATTGCGAAACTAACATTAAATGAAAGGACGATAGATCACATCTCATCTGTCCGCACTGCATATTCCGTATACGATGTGTGTAGGCCTACAGCGCCGAAGTTCAACTTTCTACGGTTTGGGTTTGTTTATTTACCCAAGTTAACCAATCAAATGTGCTCGATATGAAAAAAGTGCTGATGAGCGGTAACCAATCAGAAAAATGATCTTTGCGATGACTGATTGCACACAAACACCGCAAGATCAGTATAGCCTACCACAATTTACTGCCTATTTATTCACACGACTTCCAACAATGGGGAGTGAGTCAGTCAGTCACTCACTTACCCACTCAGTTTGCAATTATCACATGTTCTAGGCCGGCCTGGCGCCCGGCAAAAATGTAACTCCACAGTACCTTTATTTCTCAATGTGCACAGGCTGACTGGCGTTACTGCTCTAAGTACAGTGCTAATCCACAGGACTCCTTTGCATCCTAAGGGACATGAACAGTTGATTCACTTGTCAGTTCAAGACTCTTGAACCTGCCGGGTACTGGAGAGCCTTGCCGGGTGGAAAGCTAAGAAGTGTTTTTTTTAGCCAATGCTGTCATCATATTTGAGGGCAGAGGGCTCTGTTTTCTCGATGTGGGGGTGTAGTGGATTCTGGTCTCAGTGCCTGATACAGAAACTGCAAGTGTGCATAAGGCTCAGACGGCAAGCTGGGGAAATATTATATTTTCCTGGGTACAAGAACCACACTGACCCTCTGGAGCCATTTTAAAAGCCAGGAATCTACTAAATCAATGGCTGGCACTCACATGAGCATTATCCTTTTGCCCAGATAACTTGAGTTGACATAATGTCTTTGCTTTTCCACATTATCTCTCTATATTCTTAATGACTGTTTACAAATTATCTGTCCATCATGGTGAGTCCTTTACCAGGCATCTCCAACAGAGTGCTTTATGTTTATGTTACTATGGTAACAATTAATAAAAAGTGCCTGAAATTTGAGAAGAACAAAATACAGCATCAGCAGCTGCTTGAAATTCAATGCCATCATATCAATGAATTCAATAATATTCCGTTTTTGAAATCATTTAGCATGACAGAATCAGTTGTCATCATATTATTTTACAGAATTATCATAATACAAATTTCCAATATTGTCAAAGTTCATTGTCTGACGTGTCATATCTCCTCCCGGTTCTACGTTAGTGTGTATTGGATGCAGAGAACAACACAGGGCTGTGACTCAACTATGTCATCATGATTATGTCAGCAGGAGAAAGACTGACAGGCTTCAGGTAACTAATTTAGAATAGAATCTTTGTGTTCCATTCAAGGATTTTGTCATCAATGAACACATTGGCCTCCATTTTGAGAAAAAAACAAACCAGTACTGGAAAAGCATTTAATAATCCAGCTGTGGGTTTTTTTTCAGATAATTAATGATTTGTTGTATTATGCTTGAAATGTGCCATTGTGTGAATTAGAGTCTGTACAAAGGCCTATTTGTTGAGCAGACAGCATTATCCCAGGAATATCGCATTGCTAGCATGTGACCTCATTTTTACAGTTGAAGGTTTACTGAAGCAGCTCAGATGAAGAAATCAGATGGGAAGACTTAGATAAAATTCCCCAGATATGTTTTATTTCTTTACAGTCCATAATTTCAGTGATGTTCAGGTATGTGGGGTACCAGCATTTTCTGCCCACATACACTTCTTTTCCAGGCCTGCTTCAGCATCATAGCTTTAAACCAAATCGCACTTAGTGATAATATAGTCATACACGTGACCAACACATTTACACTGTTGTGTGTGTGCTCACCTTCCCAGTGCTGCCCAAGCAGAGCCAATCACAGCGGAGAGAACCAGAGAATGTGGGCGGGTGGTGCCACGAGCGCGCTGTTGATAGGAACTGGTAGGGATGCCCAGGCTAGCGTGCCATATGGACGGGAGGGGACGGGACAGGACGATGCATCACTCCGGTGCACGACAGCACGACAGCGCTAAGATGCCTTTCTGATTTTATTCTATATGGTGTGCTGTAAGGTCAGCATGCTGTACTGAAGAGGACCGCCGAGCTCCCGAGAGACTGACAGTGTGTAAGGTGGGGGGTACTGCACAGTCCTGCTGCTACGCTCAGGAGCGGTCTCTAGGGGGCGTCAGATTACTGTAACAACACTAATCACTGGCAACTGTCATTGAATTATGAGTTGCAATAAACATCATTCTTGTCCCGTTGTAACTTTTTGCAATACAAATAGCTTTATAATTATAATTTATTTAGTACATTAGGAATTATATAAATTAATCCAAATTGAATCTTTAGTTTGATCTCATGTTCAGAGTTTAAACAAATATTCAAGTCATAGCCTGCATTGCACTTAGAATTACATTTTTCCTTTTGAACATCAATATAAATGGCTATTTTCCAATAATATTACGTTTATATTTTTCATGGGGGGTAAAGCCTATGCTTTAAAAGAGGAAAAATACTATAATCATCTCCCTTTTTTTCAAAATAAATCAGTTTCAGCCAAATTAAACGTAATACTGTTGTTATATATCATCATAACCACATATTTTCTCTCTTCATTGACTGCTATACCTGTCAGCTTGATGGCAGCGTCCTCAAATCTCACCACTGTGACCTTGAAATGCATGAGAGCAGTGCGATGCAAAGTAGTTTACAATCATACAATCAAATAAAAGTTATTCTATTCTATTCTATTCTATACACAACCTTTTACTTTCAGAATTCTATGTCAGTGTTCTAGAACTCCATTGCTTTCTATTACCAGTAGTGATTGTTACATCAGCATTCGAATGTTCAGTTAAGAACATTCTAATCACATATGTTCGATCTTACACCTGAAGAGGTTAGGGGATTTTCACTGAATTGTTGCACTCTGTTCCTCCCTCCCCTTTCATGTACTTAGGAATGCGCCTAGTTTTGCAAAGTCACTGAAACCCATAACACTTAAATGGGTTTCACATCAATTCACGTGACTCATTTAAAAGCACAAATGAATATGTTCTAAAGGGTTTTTAACTAGCATACATTACAGTCAGTCTCTGGTATTTTACAAGCCACAGGCTACTACTCCAGTTTCAGGGGGACATGATGTCGTACACACATATGGTACCACTGTGGAACTTTGGAAATGGGAAAAATTAGGGAAAACAACTAGCCTCTCCATGCTGCTAACTCCATAGCTAACTTTCAGCTGACTCGTAGCCTTGTTTACCTGGCGGTGGCCCGAAAGGTGCCTTTTCGCATGCTAGTGATGTGAGAGCATTCATTGAACATGTAGACTGCAGTGTCATAGTTTAACATCAAGCTAAACACAAGTGATCTTTTCAGTTGTTCTCCCCAATTTATAGTTCTGTCTTACCATGTGAAATAGGCTTAATAGGCCTAAAATGGGGGGGGGGGGGGTTGTGCACCCTAGTGGATTTGCAGTCAGTAATATGGTTTAAATCTTCTGAAACTGTTTTTCTGATAATGTCATACTTATGGAAAATGGGCCTTACGCTGGTGCAAAGGCAAACTCTTAGTTTACCCGCTGTGTGAGAGGGAAGCTTGTCTCCTGCTCACACCCGCTGCCCGCTAGCGTCCGTCCTTCAGGCCTAGCATAGCAGACGGGCACTCAGCGGGGTGCACGCTGCATTTACCACAGACTGGAAGAGCTCGCTGCATCTCTCCGACCGTAACATGCGCCTGTCCTGAAGTCCCGCGGAGGGGAACGTTAATTAAGGGGAAGGAGGCACAGCTATGGGACGCTACCTGCCTGTGAGGGCCGTCAGTGGGCTTTCCGCTCAGAAATGGCTACTCTCCTAATGCTATGAACAAGAACAGTAAATCGTTCAATAAGACTCAGTGGAAAACTGAAAAAATTGCAATGTAGAAAAAAAATGGCTGGATTCCAGCAATCCTCAGCCAGCTGGTCTTCTGCAAATAGCTGCCAGGCTCACGGGTGATAATGACCTGAGCCTATGCCAAGCCTATGGCAGGTCCCTTCTGATAAATTTTATTCTTTGGCTGTTTGCTCCTTGGTGTTAGAAAAATTAAGAGGGAACCAGTAGTTTAGATTTAGAAATTCAATTAAATTCAAATAAAAAGGCAAGTCAGTCTACATGGTCATAAACCTGAACAACAATAACTATCAGACCAGAGTCTGCCAGCCAACCCTGGTATAAATCAGAGTAGTCTATGGGACTACAACAGCTACCACCCTTAAAACTGTCCCTAATGTGACAGATGAGGAGGAAACTCAGATACTCCGGTATGCCACCCCCCCCCCCCCCCCCCCCCCAGAAAACCTGATTTCCTCATCTCAGCCAGTCACTAAGCCCCTCCCCCTTGGCATGACAGTGCAGAAGATGCAATTTCAGTATCTCAATCCCATTCTCTGGACTAGCGGATTCAAAGGCGCTTTCTCATCAAGTCCATGAGTGCTTAGGGCTGACCCATTGTGAAAACAGCTTGTTGGCAAATGCGGTTATGTGGACTTTTCGTGCCCTCTAGCCGCCCTTTTTGCAAGTCCGCATCGATGCAGACTTACCTGCCCCCGGAAATACACCATTAAAGTCTGCAAGTCCAGAGGGCTCAGTTTGGGATTCAGCCAAGATGTCTTAGTGGGGAGGAAGGGCCTGCTGATTGGCTTACAAGGTCATCTAGAGGGACAGGCCATCGATTAGCTGAATTTTATCCACTCTCCTCCACATCCGATGGCTCAATTTGCATTTTGGGGATTGTAAATCCAGAGGGGTTCTGCCAAGGAGAGTTTCTGCAGTGTAACCTCACACCTGCCCCAGCATGCCTACAGCCCTAATGCCTGGGCGATGGTCAGCACAGTGTTTACGCCACTCAAACATGTGGTTAGTCAGTGTGTTCCCAACGCTTCGCTAATTCTGTAGAATAGAATGGCAAAGGTCACCGCAAGCAGGGTCACCGCAAGCAGGGCTGGTGGCAAAATTATATTATATTATTCCCGGTCCCGGGACAATAATACTTTCCACAAGTTCACATAAATACAACCACATATAAGGTGACGTGTGTATGGTTAATCCAGTGATTTTGGTTCCAAAATGGATATAATTCATACTCTACAGGAATTGGCCATTGATAGTCACTGGTTTTTGTCACATGCCGTTATGTCACCTTGTACTTGGGAGATGGGTATGTGTAGCCTTGTTTGCCAGACTCTAATGGTTCTAAAGGCTTGTTGTCAGCCCCCCCCCCCCCCCCCCCCCCCCCCCCCACCCCCCCCTCACACTGCAAGTCATCTAAGGCACGCACAACTCATTTTGAATGAATGAATGAATGAATAAATGGGGGGTTGATCAAAAAAACTGCTCCATTTTAATGAAGCAAGTGTGATAAGTAGGTGCTGGTGTTCAGTTTACCTAAAGGAGCAATTTTACAGGGTTGTATTACCAAGCCCTTGTGTGCATATTAACAGGGTCAGCTCACCTGTGTGATCTGTTAACCTGGCTGTTGGGTAAGGTAATCCACACTACCTGGTAGGTGAGCTGAAGGTGAGCGTGAGGGTCTGTCCATTGCCCCTGTACCCCGCTCTGTAACGGGAAGTGGCTTCTTCAAAGATATAGTTACTGGATGGGGGATAAACAGAGCATGTGTTTCAAGTTTCCATCCAATATAGCATAATGACTGGACACAGACTATCGGAAGCATAGATATATTACTAGACCAGATGAGTTTATTAAAAGCAATGGTTCAATTATAGATATCAGGGAGTGAAATTAACACCCACCACCAGCCAAATTCTGGTAAAATTGATTGTGGCTGGTAAGTTTCTCTACTCTAGCAGCCATTTTGGCAGGTAACCAACGACATTGTGTTATATTGTAAAAGGTAATGTGGCTGGTAAAATGTTGAAAATGGCTTGTGATTTTTTGAATCTACAAGCCACTCTGGCCAGAGGTTGAAAAAGTTTTTCATACCCAGAGATATATAATTAATTTTATAATTAATCTCCTATCTAACAATTCCATATCTAGATGTCTGCTCACTCTACTTCTACAGTTAGAGCTGAATTAGATCCAGCCTTGACCGGCCTGATTAAAGTTACATAAGCTTGTCTTTACTACCTGTTCTCACTTTGAGCACGGCGTGTTCTTCCCAGCCCGGCTGGAACATTATACTAAGGAGTAATGCTGTAAAACTTCTGCCACGATTCAGATAAAATCTAAACACAATGCCCTTTGTCCTTGCATTAAATTACTCATTTGGTTGCAGTAGAAGCTCGAGGCCGGTGCATTTCACCTCTTACTCGTATTGAGCTTGTTTCCTACTTGCATGAAACCACGCTGAAACATGCTATGGGAGACACAAATTTTTTCTGCAAGCATTGCAAAAAGCATAAATGTAACAGTGACAAAGCATGAATCCACGAGCCCCAAGTTTCCCTTTGGGTTCTGCACTTAAACAACCCCTTTGGTTTCTTTGATTGTACTGGCTGAGAACCCTACATTGCACTAAAACAGCGTCCAGAGCCTCAAAATCATTGGGGCAAAGGACGGACGCTCGTATATCTAGAACTTCATGATTTAATTCAGTTCCCTGGTAAACCTAGTCCCAGACCACCCTTCACCTCATTGGTCAAACTGATTACTTCCCCCCTTCCTGTCTTCTGTCTCACAGCTTGTATGGAGCAACAGAGTAGTTTGCAAATGTCTAGTAATTGTGAAGAGGAAAATTACCCTCTTATACACAACTGTGCTATCAAATAAGTATACTGAATAGAAGGTTACATTTAAAGAGCAAATTGTTAATAAAACATGATGTCTCTTCCTCTGTTCTGACTGGGAATCCATATTGCCCTTCAAAACTCTTAGGGCCCTATCTTACACCTGGCGCTAAGCGGCACTAACCCAAACGCAAGTGTCTTTGCTATTTTACACCCGGCACAGGGTTCATTATAGCGCCTAGCGCTCATGTCGTTTAAATACCAAGTATTCTTGCGCCCATTGCAAGTGAACTTAAGTGGTCTTAAGATGAGGAGTGGCCAGGATTCCTTTTGGCGTATTTCTATCTTGAGCCAGCAGAAAGCGCCTGTGCTAAAACCACCTCAAACCTGGTCTAAAGTCATGTCGCAGTTGTTTACATGTAATTTTAACGGCACATATAAGTGCGTCTACATAGGCGTATCAAAGTGCATATGCAGTGCAGAACATAAAAGTTTTCAGCCTAGTTTTAAAAGTGGGGCATGTCTGAGATCATCTGGAAGTTTAATCCAGCTGTGAGTAGCATAATAACTGCTTAATAACGCTTAATAAGGACTGCATAACACTGCCTCACCATGTTTTGTTTTACCTCTGGGAATAATTAGTAGACCGCTCCCAGATGACCTTAAGGGTCTGGCAGGTTTATATGGTAGAAGCAATGGAAAACTTGTGCACTGCAATAGACGGACATTTGAGTTCGGAAAATGCGCTTCAGATGTAATTTCAATACAGCTCTCTTCATCTAGGCCTACACAGCCTGTAAGTAAATAGAATGGTTTTGACTGAAAAAAGTTCAAGTGAATATTGCATTTATTGTTTTTCAAATAGCCTAGGCTAGTCCCCGGGATTCGCTGTGCATAAGGTTTTTTTGATAGCCTATGGTTAAAAAACTGAGATTAATTTAAATTTCACCATGTTAACTGAATTTTAACCTTATTCTTCATCCTTCATATTTTTTTAATGACTGTGACCAGGTTTCAATACTCTCAGCTGATTTCACCTGTTATTCCATAACTGAACAAAATGATTTTAAAGAGAAATAATTAGAAATAAAAACAAATTTGCAGCACATTACAGAATTAATTCACTATTAATTTGAATGTCATTCTCTGCATGTGCGCTTTAACTTCATGTAGGAAGCATTAAAGCATTACGCTACCAGTAAAACAGGTTGGTCACATTTCCATAAGCAGGACATTCTAAAACAAGGGGCAATATGCGTGAACCTATGGGTTCCCAACCTGACAGCTTTAGTGTATTTAGTGTCGTCATTAAGGCAAAATAATGGTATTTATGTTATAAATCAATATTACAATGCACATATTGAACTTCGGATGAAGCTTTAACTTCGAGAACTCCATGAGAACAGCCTCATGGAATTGATGTTTAACAATGCTTCATTGTAAAATCAAATGGAAGTTGTTAAACAAGCAGGCTAATTTGGCATTTTCTAAGGTGAGACTGAAGCCATATTCTGGTAGCTTATTCTAAGCTGTTGCTGGTGCTTTTAAAGAAATATAACCGAATATAGCCTATTTTCTAAAATAACAACACTGTCGGGAATTACCGGCAACCCGTGCCGGTGTTAAACCCTAATGTTAAAGATTATTATTGTGTATATCAAAACGCATCATAATGGTTAGTCCAAATAATATTGATCATACTATTGGTCCATATAGCCTATTCCTTGCTCGCACTACACACACACAAGCATGTCTGTTTCGCCATCATAAATTCGCCAAGGTGGAAAAGCAGGTTTTAAAAGGAATGAGAAACATAAAATATGACATTTTGATTGGTTTATTGCATGTTACGCCAAAGACACACCTATATTTAATGAAGAGACTAAGTTGAGTCCATTCGCACATTGCGCCGTGCTTAGCGCTAAAAAACACGCCGTCTAACAAGCAAAAGTGGACACGCCCTAAATGCACTTTACGCCATGCATTTAGACCAAGAGCTAAGATCGCCAAGATAGAGCCCTTAACCTTTTATCTCTGAACATTTCTAGCAAAATAATTTTAAATAGCACAATATTGTATCGTAACCCATTTAATTAAACATCAGCTGTTTCATTTTGGTCAATGAGTCCAGTTCTCAACCCACTTATTGAATTTCTGGGGAAGGGCATAAAGATTAAGAAGCTAACACTATTTAGTAATAAAAGTTAATCTCTCAAAGGTTTTCGAGCAAAACTCACTGTGGAGGTCCAATATCCCAAAATGTCTACAAGACAATGCCTCCAGTGACTGGGAAAGTCAGTTCCACTGTAGACAGCAAGAGGCTTTTACCACACGTATTGTAACAAAATATAGGCTAGCTCTACATACATTATGTTCAATTGTTCTGACGCTCACAACAAAGTGAGTACATTTTTGCATTCATATTTGAACCATTTATCAAATGCTCTTATCCAGTCTGGCTTACATATTACATTATTTCTTATGTACAATCCATTTATATGGCTGGATATGTACTGAAGCAATTCAGGTTGAGTACCTTGGTCAAGGGTACATTGGCAGTGCACCAACTGTAAATTGAATCCACAGCCTTTGAGTTGCCAGCCCAGTTAACCAGTAAACAGTGCCTAACCATTATACTACACTGCCACCCTAATAACACAAAATAAGTGGATTTTCTATTGAATAGGTGAATGTGCTCCTCTCTATACCTCTCACACAGTAGTGCTGTTGAACTCTGGATAGGCCACAAGCTCTCACTGTTATATTGATAGTCCTTCTTTGGATTGGAAGCAGAAGTGTGTCATATAGTGAGTAACAATAGCCATTGACCGTCATCTCATTAATACATTATGTTGTCATGTTTTGTCTGTACCATCAGCAATGTTTACTGACAGGTTAGGAAACTGCCCGTTGAGTCAGCGGTTGCCTGGCGCGTCTGTGTTTACAGCGATGTTGACAGAATCACACTGGATGATGGAGCCATGTTATCATGCTGTCACAGTGATGGAGGATGAACGAGAGGCCTGTCCAAGGTTGTTACATTAATAAAAAATAAAAAAATAACATTAATATAGACATATAAAAAAGAAGAAGGAAAAAATAGCAGTGTTTTCTCAACCCTGTGGAAGATGTTTGGTGAAAAATGAATGAGGATGAAGGAATGTGGAAGTGCTTAAATGACCTTCAGTAGGGTTCCATCCCTGGGAGACTTCTGCTGAGTCAGCAAAATGAGGAATTAAAGGGTGAGGGGTAACAGTCTTCAGCTCTGTTCATAGACAAATCCATTATTCTGTCCGTGAATCAGACTTGGCTTTTCATCATGTAACACAATAACAGAGGGCCAGGGCCAATTTGGCTGTCCTTTTCAAAATTCACAAGATGAACTTTGATTGGTTGCTTTTTTTTTGCTTTTTTTGTTGAAATAGCTCAGCGAAAAGATCAGCAGTGCTTTTTAGATCTAAAAAAAGATTAATACTGTCAGCTGTGGCTACTCCGATCACACTTCACCGACTGAACAGACACTCCGTTCATTTGACAGACCATTGTCTCCTCGCACAGGTCTTGCTCAAGTCATGAAACACCCCCACCCCCCTTTCTTTATAAATACTCTCAGTAATGGATACATTTGAAAAGTTGATGAATAGACAGAGTAACTGTCTTTTCTTGTGGAAATATGCACCTGGCCCAAAAACTCAAATATCAGAAATCCGTGTTTCCCCAAGGGCTTTTTCCCCCCCATTAAATGGTGGCTCATAAGGCAGGTGGCCTGGGGGCCATACATTACTTAAATTACCAAGGGGGAAAAAAATTAGGATCTAGAATTTGAAAAGGTGAAAAATTTGCACTATCAATATTAAAATATACACATAGGTTTGCCTGTATAAAATTTGTTTTTTTCACCTTTTCGAAGGTATACGGGTGTATAAGGTTAAGATACGGGAAATCTAGTCTAATACGTTTTTTGCTAATTTCTGAATGATACAGCTTCTTCTTCAATTCAGAATTTAAACCATGGATGCGCAGGGAACATTTTTTGAGATATTGACATTTAAATAAAACTAGTACAAACTAGGTAGAAATTGCCTCTGGAGGGCCAAAGTAAATAAAGTTAAATAACTGTTACTAGAAAATTTTCCACATTAAGATGAACTAAGTTTATAACCATATGCACATTAATGCATAATGTGGCTTAATTAGAATATCAAAGCTGTTATGTAGGCTAGTAAGATAGCAAAACTGCATTAAAAGTGCCACAAGGTCATGCAACACAACTTATGCATAATTTAGGAAATGGTGGTATCTACATATCTATGCATCTCTCTTGCACTGGGTTGTAAGTGGAAGCCTCAGTGACTGTTTAACGGTTTTAAAATGAGCACCTTGCTGAATTTGTGTGCACAGTCATTATTTGAAAAGCTAAATACGCTGAAAATAAGGGCAGCTCTCTCCAGAGGTTGACACCTATGTATACATGACCTAGCGATCAGAAGGATAAAAGTCAATGGGCATATTATGTACATATTCCACATATTCGATTTTAACAACTCCTGCGCTTGCGCAGAGGTGCCAGGTGAGCTTATAGATTTAGAGATACAAAAGCTTCTAAAGTGGCCACACACAAGTGTACAACACATTACTATAGTATTCATCAGGGAGCTACTTTTAGCGTTCAATTTTATGGCAAAATGTGTCTGCCATATAGGACATTTCATCCAGACCATGTGTTCTTATTGGGTACAGGTGGACAAGGAGGGCCAATCTATATTCTGGATTTCATGCCAACTTCTGGTCTTATTTAATTAGCCATAACATTTACGCCAGCCGACATTTTAGCAACATTTCATATAAGTGCATGAATGACAGCCGAAGACGTCAGGTCACTGGATGAAATGCTTCATTGTGATCTATACTACGAGCGCACCAGTGTTGGAGTATACAGTCAATTATCTCATTTAACCAGGGTAATTGGTGGAAACAAAAACCTGCATACACACCAGCCATTCAGGACCGGAATAGCCTTCTCCTGCTATTGGGCCTCAGATGCAAAGCTTGAATGCACATGGCCAACAAACCCAAATCCAGCCCCGACAAAACGTAGCAAAACGTTTATTTAAACGGAAACGGTGGTGCGTTGAACACCCTGTTGTGTTACGCAAGCGTTGCCTTTTTAATACGGCGGGGTTTATATACACGTCGCTGCTGATTGGGTAACACCTCTGACACACCCACCAAACGAGAGAAAACGTACCTCAAAGCCCGTTGCACACCGTTTAACACCGTTTTGAGGAAACCTGCCGTTCAACCCGGAAAACGTAGCAAAACGGTGCACACCGTTTTCAGATTGAACGTGGCCCAGGTAAAGGGAGGGTGAAAACCAGCAGTTCCGGGCCCTCAAGGACTGATTTAAGACATCGAGGCTGAATCCCATTAGCTGGACTCGCAGACTCAAAGGCACATTTGTTAAGTCTGAGTTCTTGGAGCTGTCCCATTGTGAAAACAGCATTCTTGTCGCACCTTCTACCTGCACATTTTGCAAGTCTGCATCAATGCAGACTTACCTCCCCTCGGAAATACGCCATTAAAGTCTGCAAGTACACAGTCCACGAGTCTGTGAGGGCTCAGTTCAGCCATGAATGTTAGGAGCATAGACCTGAACAGGTTGTCTACATATTAAACAGCCCAACTTCCCCGCTATCACTACTACAACTCAATTTTTACAGCCACACAATTAGCCACCCATATCAGAGACCATTTAAACAGTTGCAAATTGATAGTTAAAAAAAAAAAGTAATTGCAATCAACGATTGTGCATAAAGTCCCTTCTCATAAATGTATCATCCTAGTCACAATCACGATTCAGAATTATCCAACAAATCAGATCACAACATGCCTGCCTAACAGCTGCAATCAGACCATTGACCTTGGTCAAATCTCAAATATGAGGGTTGGAGAACTTGTGTAAACTGCCCCTTTTCATACATTTTTTTTAAGCACCCCTCAAAAGAAATAATATATATTAAGAGAATGCATACAAAGGAACATTTAAAATGATTCATTGGGGGTTTCTTTAAAAAAATAAAAACAAAAGAAACACAGAAGTGGACTAACGGCCAGAAAAAAAGAAAAGAAAATAAGGGGAAGTTTCAGGTCTCCCCACAATGGGAAGGCGGACCTGAAATATTCCCAAACTGCCTACAAATATCTAAAAAAAACAACAAACTAAAACAAGCCCGAAAACTGAGAAATTCAATCCACAAAAGAAATTCTATTCAAAAAGAGGACCCCTATCACACAGCAGCAGAGCAATGAGCAGACAAGCTGATTTAAGGACAGGAGGGATGAACATATAGGCTCCATGAAGGACAGGTGATGGCGGTTCCCAATTAGCACAGGTGCAGTTATTTCCCAATTAGGGCAGGTGTGGGTGTTTCCTAATCAGCACAAGAGAAAGGGAAAATACACCTACATGCCAATAAAATATTAAAATAAATCAATAAAGGGAGTTTTGACTGTGCTCCTTGAATCATTGTTTCATTCATGCACTGTAATGCCTGTTGACCAACATATTGCTGGCAAAACCCAGGGGTGCACAACTCCGGTCCTGGACGGTTGGTCTTGTGTTGCAACCGACTACTTTAGTTTTAGTTTTCTGACAGATCTATAAACTACACTAGTTCCATACTGTACTTGAGCACAGTAAAATCTTTAGGATACACTTGGGCCATGTCTGAATCAGTGCCCTATCTACTGTGTCCTGTCTCCTGTGTACTAGCAACTGTGTACAGTTTACTGTGTACTGTTTAGTATGCGATGTGCAGTATGCAAAAATATATCCCCTATACTATTTTTTAACCGTACTGTGGAAGTGTCCTAAGATGTTCCACCCTTGCACGCCATGTCACGTGTTGTTTTTATTGTTATTGAAGGAAAACGTCACTGAAGCTGCACCTCATTTTTAAAACAAAGCTGTGCGTCATATTGATGCAACCAATATGTTCGCATCCTTCTTGAAAAGTATGCTCCCGAATATACTCAGCGAAACCCCGGAAGTAAATATATCATATGGGGGTTTTAAGTATACTACATTTAGAGATAATTCTGCTTACTTAACTACTTTCTTGTCCAGTCTACTCAACAAGCTTACTCAATAGTATGGAAGGATGCTAATTCGGACACAGCCTTGCAGTCTATGGCTGTAGCTGGTGTTTATACTAATGTCAGATCAAGGTATGATTGAGGTAATTAAATAATTAAGAGCAGAAGTTGGCACAAAATCCTGAAGCGGATTTGTCCTTGTTGCACACCCCTGCCTTAGCCTCACTGGGGAAACGGTGGAGTTTATGATTTCACAGAGATAAATGAGAAGGCTTTTCGATTGAGAGGACAAGGACTAACATTCACAGAGTAAATACAAAATAATTTTCCATGACCTTCAGGAGAGAGAGAGGAGAGAAAGAGAAAGAGAGAGAGGGGGGGGAGAGGAGGTAGAGAGAAAGAAAGAAAGAGGAGTCAGTCATATGAAAAGGGATCAGTTTTTATATCAGGGTATAAAAATGCTATATAGCCTCATTGAAATTCAGATGATTGTTCAAACAAGGTGGCAAAAATGAGAGTGTAGAATGATAAATGAAATGGCACATCAGAGCACATGGCAACATGAGATCAATTTATCGTCCTGCAGAAAATTTGTTGCGAACATTCATGGCAGATTCATGTTGTTTTACAAGCACAATCTGTCACCTGATGTGTCTCTCCTGAGCCTCCTTTACCCTGGCCAGGGCCTCTTATAAGCATGAGATCAGCCGGGAGGCTGGGTACAGTGGAAACCGGCTAGTGTGGCACTGGTGCAGTGGAAAAGTCATTTGATCCGAACTTGAAGTTGGATCGTTCCTGTGGGGCGAGAGTCACGTGATCAGTGTATGTTGTGACAGCTGACCCTGTGCACCTGAGCAGGGAGCCTCCGGTGGTTTCCCACATGCCCCGGGGGCGGGGGTACCAGGTATATGGGCGTGAGCATGCCCCCGTCCGCAGCTCCGTTTGCTTACTCTGCAGGAATTCGGGGAGGGTGGGGTGGGAGGATTGGGCGGGGTGGGGGATCAGGTCCCATCTTCCTACACCCATGCCAAATTGCAGTCGCATCCTGCAGGGAGGGGATCGCCTGGAGCTGCCGTCCCAGGACAGAGAGAGAAAGAGAGAGTGGGACAGAGACAGAGAGAAGGAACGGAACAGTCCCCGACCTCATTACCCCAGGTAGGGTGTGTGTGTTTATGGGGGGGTATGCGCAGCGAGTGCGTAGGTGTGTGTGAGAGTGCGTCTCGCGAACAGCGACTCTGGTTACACTCTGGGTAAGGTTACCAAGTGGAAGCTTTAATAGAGCCTAAGGCATTCTGATCTCCTGATTGTGTTGCTACCTGAGGAGTGAGTGGCCAGGACAGAGTACACGGGCCTCCGACCTGGTACAGACCCTGGGACGCTGGTAAGGGCTCCGCGAGGAGGGGGGTTCTGTGCTCGTAGCTCTGTATCGATTGCTAGGGTGTTTTTAGAGGTTGGGGCTCTGATGAGGCATTCTATGTGATGTGCTGAAGTCCTGTCTGCATGATGAGTCTAACGTTGGTCATCCACCAAAGATCCTCACTGTCATATGAAAGAGCGAGGCTTGTTTCCACAGGTAAATGCTTTTATTTTGTTGTACAGGTGCATTGTACCTGGTTTGATTTATCTCAGTTGGTTTTCCTCTGTCCTCCAGCATGCTGAAGTGATGACTAAAATACTTTCACAACTTGAAATGCTTGAAGAGAACGAGATTGAATGTCTTCTCATCAGTGAGTAGCAGCTCTGTCATTATGGTTCAGAGGTTATGCCATCTTAAAATGAAAAGATAATGAGGACGAGATGATTTGCGCCATGAAATGTTCTTTGAAATATTTACCAATGGTAGCAAAAGAAAGGGCTGATATTACATGGTTACTCTGCACTTTAAGGACTTGCCTTCAAAATTAATTTTGAAGTAGATGAGACAAGGTTCTTGTTGATCAAAGTTCTGGAAATCAAGCTGAAAATTTCACATCCATAAATCAGTTCCAGATTCCAGATTAGAGCACCCCTTTGTGATGAGCTCCATTGTCATTGTTCCATGTTATTCATATATGACAAAAGAAGTTTGAGATAAATTAGAGGTCTAAATTAAGCTGTAACGTATATAAACAGCATAGCTATGTTTCAAATGGCAGTTTACCCAGATCTCTGGGTTTCATAGATCATGTGTCTATATAGACATATGAAGGGAAATAATAAAAATCATAGGTTAATTAAAGCTATAAAACAATGTGTCTGCATAACATTTATTATTATATTATATATTTACTTTGTAAACCTGCTTTGCCTGATTATACATTATTTACATACTTAAAAAAAAAATGACACTCATTCTGATATATTGTTTATGTCACTCAACAAATCTGTTTTTAAGAAAAAAAAAGTTTAAGCGTTTGGTCAGTTATATAGAAATAGAAAATAGAAAATATTTGGTATTTTCTCATTAGTGACATGTAAAACGTTCATATCATTAATGTCTCTGATATACTGGGCAGATACTTCTCTTTATTAAACAGCTTTTTCAGTAGAATAGCATGAGTGCTGTATTTTTAATAATTTCCAGTAAATCAAAGCATGAAATATGGCATCAATATGCAGATTATACTGATGAAAAACAACTGCTTGAGCAGTTAGCCAGACAACGAGTGGAAGTTACTTGTAAGCTGTGTGTATTATCAACGTATAATCATTTAAACAACAAGAACAAAGACGGTAATGATTGTGATTCTCCAGAAGTTTTTCTCCTAAAAGGTTTTAAACAGTACCCTGTTTGATTCTTGTATTGATGCATGTCTCACATAATTTTGAAGGACAGTCAATCAATGGGTCATGTTGTCTGGTACATTAGAGCACCTCTGCCTCTATCCAGCCTGAGAACTGTCTTTGTTCTGTCTCTTTCTACCAGTCCCTCTCTCCTTATTCTCGTCCTGTTCTCTTTCCTGTCCTCTTTTTAAAGGATCTGCTGCAGTATCTCTCTCCTCAGACTCAGGTGGATGATGACTCATTTCTAATTCTGTCTAAACATATGCAAGAGTGTCCTGCAGGCATCACACACACACAAATACACACACATGCACGCACACACACATACATACACACACACACACACACACACACACACACACACACACACACACACACACACACACACACACACACACACACACACACACACACACACACACACACTTTAACATCTTCAGCTGTCTCACTCTGTGTGATGATGCTGTGAAAACGAATTGGGCTTTCACCTCTCCCTCCCTGGCTCTCAGATGTCTGAGCATGGAGTGTTAGACATGATGTGTGTGCACTCTGCAAATGCTATAACCTATAAAATACACTATAACCTCCAAAATAAATGTTATAAACTCAAAAAAAACGCCATAACCTCCAATATATAATATAGCCTATAAACTCAAAAAACAAATGCTATAACCTCCACTATAAATACTATAACCTCCAATATAAATTCCCTAACCTCCAAAATAAATGCTATAACCTCCAAAATAAACACCATAACCTCAAAAATGAATGATATAACCTCCAATATAAATGCTATAACCTTCAAAATAAATGCTATAACCTCCAACATAAACACTAGAACCTCCAGGATAAATGCTATAACCTCCAAAACAAATTCTATAACCTCCTAAACCAAAATAAAAGACTAATAAGTCCAACAGAACACTAAGTCAATTGAAGGATAGGTTAGCCAGTTACCCCTGGTTACAGAGTTATCTGTCGCAGGCAGCAACATCTTTTTTATTTTTTTTACCAGTGATCACGGCGATCAGGGGTTTCAGTGTCAAGTGCTGACAGCCATACCAATTTACAGGCTGGGATGCTTGCGTCAGGTGTGAAGCTATGGTTACAGCTAGTAGTCATCAAGTTGTTGAATTGCCCTAAATACTTAAATGAGTGCATAGCAATGAGACAGAATGGATCATGACAGTGAACAAAACAATACAACAAAGTCTAAGCATCATTTAATATCTGAACTGCTTCCCTCATGAAAACTACAATAAACAAGAACTGAAGTGCTTGTGATTAGGCAGTTAAGTGTATTGATAACGTTGCATGCGGTACATAATATGCATTTTGGGTATGTATGACCTACATTTCAGCATGCAGGGGTCAGAATAGGTTTTCTTTTTTTTTATAATATGCCTGCTGTTGAAAATAGCAATTTATTTGGGGACAGTGAAACATTATCAGTCCATTCTAATAAACAGCAAAAACATTGTAATATACTGGTGCCTTGGTGCCAATAGCAGGATGCCTTTGAATTATATTTTTCTCTCCTACAATACAGAAGATGAATGGGGTGCAGGGGGGGGGGGGGGGGGGGGGGGGTGGGTGAATGGAGGAGAGTGAGATGGAGGAGAGGAAAGACAGAGTTGGAACTCCTGATTTTGCACTTCCTGTATCCTGTTTGCCCTTTTGCTTCTTCTGTCTTGCTGGTGTCCTATGGCCTTGTAGCTCTGAAACCCCCATGTGATGATGATGATGATGATGATGATGAAGAGACTCCGGGGAATGGAGTGAGCATAATGATGATGTAGAGACTCAGGGGAACAGATTGAAAGTAATGATGATGTAGAGACTCTGAGAGATAAAGTTAGGGTTGTGTTGAAGTAGGGACTCGGGTAAATGAAGTGAGACTGGCCGTGCTGCAGAGGCTGAGAGAGATGAACTGGGAGTAATGATGATGTACAGTCTCAGAGGGACGGAGTGAGAGTGCTGGGGATGACGCAGAGATTCTCTTAGATGAACGGAGAGGAAGAGCATGTGTACGGAGACGCCCGCATGAGAGTGCGAGAAGCAGGAGGCACACGCCACTGTGAGGCTGACTGCATTATTCAAGCGACTGACGCCACCGCACCGGCGAGAGCACGTCAGCGGGGTTACGCAAGGAGAAACAAAACAAACCATAATAACCTATCACATGATTACAAACTCTTCCCTTTCACCTGCCTGATGGTCATACTCTCACCTCTCAAAGCAACTAAGCACAAGTTCTTGCAATATACTGGTGGAAACTGCTTTCTTCAGAGAGCAGTTTTTCACAGATCACATCGTAAATTAGTGCCTTGTTGTTTTGGTTTTTGCATTAAGTGTCACACCTTATTTGGTAGCCAGACTGTTTCACTGGCTGTAGCTCCTCAATAATAACTACAGAATTCCAGAGCTTCGTGTTTTAACTCGACAGTGAGCAGCACATGCCATAACTTGGTTGAAAATTCTTAACTGCGGTGTGTTCCTGCTGCTTTGTCCCACAAGTAGATGCATGCATGTGATCTCAAATTCCACCCTGTGGCTCCTGATAAGCTGCTGCCGTCTGTCTGTCTGTCTGTCTGTCTGTCAAAAGGGATCATGATGTCCAAGAGTTAAATAACTGGGCACATGAGTTCTATTAGAAATCATGGAGCACCACTGTGCTGCCACATACATGCAATCACACACTCATTAATCACTGCTCTTTCTTCTGTGTTTCTCTTCAGATTGGGGGAGATACACCTGAGGAATAGCCTCCCTATGTTGCTCCTGAAGCTCTGCTCCAGATCAGCAACCTCCTGCTTTCCCACTGACCCTGCCACCTGGGTCTAAGTCTGGGGGGCTGAGGTGAGCCGCGGCCAGGTGTGGGAGGTGATGGAGTTGTCCCTCGTCAACTTTGAGAACCCGGACGACATCGGCATCGACGTGGGTGATAGCTCAGTTGACTGCCTAACCAAGATGACCACGCTCACTGCGGGCTCACCCAACTGTAGCCAGGGCAACAATCAGTTGAGCACACCACCTCATTCGCCGCAGCAGGTCAGACCAGGACAGCAACGGGAACCCTCACCCACGACACCTCCCGCACCGCCCAGGAGAGGGAGCCGAAGCAGAGGCAGCCTGGTCTCCAACTGGAAGCTGCTCCTGAACAGCGATGGGGCACAAAACGAGAATGTCTTCAACAAGATGGCTAAGGAGTGCTACCACGACCTTTTCAGTGAGAAGGAGGGCCAAATGGATGAGGGGGATCAGAAGATGATCCTTAACATTGCTGGCCTCCGGTACGAGACTCAGCTGAAGACCCTGGACCAGTTCCCAGAAACCCTTCTCGGGGATGCCTTGAAAAGGTTGAACTACTTTGATCCCATGAGGAATGAATACTTCTTTGACCGCAACCGCCCCAGCTTTGACGGGATATTGTACTACTATCAGTCTGGGGGCAAAGTCAGGAGGCCTGCGAATGTGCCCCTGGATGTATTTGCAGATGAGATAGTTTTCTATGAGCTGGGACATGAAGCTATGGAGCAGTTCCGTGAAGAGGAGGGTTTTATCAAGGAGCCAGAAGCACTGCTGCCCACTAATGAGGTGCACCGACAGTTCTGGCTCTTGTTTGAGTACCCTGAGAGCTCCAGTGCCGCCAGATCTGTGGCCTTAGTCTCCGTCCTCATCATCATCATCTCCATCGTCATCTTCTGCTTAGAGACGCTGCCCGAGTTCCGTGAGGATCTGGATGTCTTACCTGCCTATGTCCACATCCTCAATCACACCCAGGATGGCTACGGGCCCCTGGCCCCGGCAAACCCCACTCGTAAGACCCTCGCCGCAACTTTCTCTGACCCCTTCTTCATTGTGGAGACCATCTGCATCATTTGGTTCTGCTTTGAATTCAGTCTCCGCTTTGTGGTGTGCCCCAGCAAGAAGGACTTCTTCAACAACATAATGAACATCATTGACATTGTCTCCATCACCCCTTACTTTGTCACTCTGGTGACAGAGCGGATGGCCACGCCAGACGCCAATGCCAGCCAGAACATGTCCCTAGCCATCCTGCGCATCATCCGGCTGGTGCGCGTATTCCGAATCTTCAAGCTCTCCCGACACTCCAAGGGGCTCCAGATCCTGGGCCAGACCCTGAAGGCCAGCATGCGTGAGCTGGGGCTGCTCATTTTCTTCCTCTTCATCGGAGTCATCCTCTTCTCCAGCGCCATCTACTTCGCAGAGGTGGACGAGCCAGAAACACAGTTCATCAGCATACCAGAAGGCTTCTGGTGGGCTGTGGTGACGATGACCACAGTGGGCTACGGGGACATGTGCCCCATAACACTGGGGGGTAAGATGGTAGGCACCTTGTGCGCCATTGCTGGCGTCCTGACGATCGCCCTGCCGGTGCCCGTCATTGTGTCCAATTTCAACTACTTTTACCACCGTGAGACTGACCAGGAGGAGAAGCACGTCTTGGACGCGGCGGTGGAGGCGGGGCTTAAGTCAGGGACTGCCACCAAGCATGGTAGTACTTCCTCGCTCAACAAGGCCAACGGCAACTGGCAGAGTGACAAATCCAAAAATGGGAGGTCCTAAAATAAAAACTCCCATTGGAAGGGCATTTCTACGTAGCCAACTCAACTAAATGTCAGCTGGATTACAGTGGGATCCGCAGTATACTGTACAATAAAAGGGATTATGCATTTCTCAGTTATAGGGAGATGACCGCATGTTATGCAAAGATGCATCTAAAGTTTGCTGACAAAGTTTTTTTGTAGTTTTGTCGATTATTGATTCAGGTATTTTTAGAGGAAGGCTTTTTGCATCCAACTCAGGTTGAACACATACCCTATTTTACTACAATATAAGAGTATTAAAAAACTTGAAGTTATCAAAATGCATGCTTTTGCATTCTTCTGCAGATCTCAAACACCTAAACTGACTCAGAATATATTTAATTGTTTTTGGTGAGTTATATCATCATAAAAGACTGAACTATCATGTGAATATAAGTAATATTAGATATAATCAAGCCATTTATGTTGACTGACAACAATGCATGATGGTAAATTTAAAATTTAAATCAAATGTATGCATTAAACATATGCTCAAATAAAAACACATTGGCACTCATGACTCAGTCTTTATATTTTTAAATGAATCTTTGATTCTTTGATCTGTGTCTCTTAAAGAAAAGTGATCAAAGAGTGAACTTGATAATTGTATAAGTTAATGAAAGTGTTCAAGAGATATGTTTTTAAGAAATATAATGCTATGCAAGCATAATGGGCTTGAAAGAGGAGAATCATACAACAAATGGCTTTCATGATGATTTAAAAAATATAGGCCTATATATTTTATGATCAAAATGGAAAGAAATGGAACTCCGCAACACATTTCTACCTTCAGTTTCCTTTAATATTTTAATTATATATCTGATTGTATTTATTTAATGTATTTAAGTTCCTTTTATTGGTGTGCTGCTTGTTGTCCCAATCAGAAATCGCCATACAAAGTCTGGTCTTGGCTGCAGTGAGCACCATAATTCATTGGACAGTGACACATTTTTTGTTATTTTGGTTCTGTACTCAAGCACTTTGAGTTTGAAAGGATACAATGACAATGAGGTTGAAGTGCAGACTGTCCGCTTTAATTTGAGGGTATTTTCTTCCATATCGGATGAACCATTTTCTGGCATCAAAAAATATTGGACAGTTTAACATAATGTAGAATAAAGTAATCATTTTTACTATTTGGTCGCATATCCTTTGCATGCCATGACTTCCTGATGTCTGTGACACAATAACATCACTTTATTGATTTTTGTAAATATACGCTAATTCCTAATTTGTTGCCTGCAACACGTTACAAAAAAGTTGGGACAGAGGCAAAAAAGACTGGGAAGTTCAAAAAACACCTGTTTGGAACATTCCACAGCTAAACAGGTGATGCTATCATGACTGGGTATCAAAAGGCTCTTTATCATTTTTTTCAGGTACTCTTACAAGCGATACTATAAGCTATCTGCATTTGAATGGATCTCTATCGGAAATGGGGGAAATGCAGTAGATATGGGTGGATCACTTTAAGGGTTGTTTCTCCTGACTCATTTTCCTATTGAACTCTATGGAAAAATAATTCCACATCTACTGCATATCTGGCAGCAGAGTGATGGTTTGAGACCTCAGACCCTTGATGACTTACAGCCATTTAGCCAACCATGGGTTCCATACTATTCCTGTGTAATTTACAGTTTAATCTAGTCCCACCCACCAATTTCCAGAGAGATCCATTCAAATGCTGAGAAGTTATAGTATCGCTTGTACCTGGAAATAAAATATCCAGGGCCCTATCTTACACCCGGCGCTAAGCGGCGCTAACCCAAACGCAAGTGTCTTTGCTATCTTACACCTGGCGCGTGGTTCATTATAACGCCTTGCGTTCACGTCGTTTAACTACCATGTATTCTTGCGCCTATTACAAGTGAACTGGGCGTGTTGGTCTTAAGATGAGTGGCCAGGATTATTTTTGGCGTATTGCTATCTTGAGCCAACAGAAAGCGTTTGCACTAGAACCACAAAAAACCTGGTCTAAAGTCATGTCGCAGTTGTTTACATGTTATGTAATTCACCTCATGCGTGAATTGTCATTTAATGGAAAACTCGCGCATTGCAATAGACGGACATTTGAGTTCTGAAAATGCGCTTCAGATGTCATTACAATACAGCTCTGTTTATCTAGGAATACAGCCTGAATAAAGCAGGACATTATAAAACTAGGGAAAATATGCGTGAACCTATGGGTTGCCAACCTGACAGCTTTCTTGTATTTAGTGTCATCTTTAAGGCAAAATAACGTTATTTATTAGAATGCAGATAGGCCTAATGAACTTCGGATGAAGCTTGAACATGAGTTCATTGCTTCATTGCATAATCAAACGAAATTTGTTAAACAAGCAGGCTAATTTGGCGTTTTCTAAGGTGAGACGGAAGCCATTGGTAGCTTATTCTCAGCCGTTACAGGTGCTTTTAACGAAATTTAACTGCATTTTTTTTTTTTTTATAACAGCACTGTCCGGAATTACCGGGAACTAAATAGGTTTACTTATTTATAATGGTTACTCATAATAATATTGATCATAGGCTACTATTGATCCATATAGCCTATTCCTTGGTCGCACTAAACACGCACGAGCATGTCTGTTTCGCCATCATATAAGCAATCCGCCAAGGTGGAAAAGCAGGCTTTTAAAGGGAATGGGATATGACATTTTGATTGGTTTATTGCACGTCACGCCCAAAACACACCTATAATTAATGAAGAGACTAGGTTCTGTAATGGGGCATGACGTGTGAGGTAGGAGGAGCCAAACGCAGCAAGGGGATTCTTAAAGCCCTAGGGCCACTAAGGCGGGAAACCCCGCAGATAAGGGAGGAGAACATACAACGAACACGCCTACAGACGCTACCAACCGGCTAACTGTCCCACGTCAAATAAGTAGAAGCGCAAGGACAGGTCTCTGAATAGCCAGAAATAATACGCGCCCTGTCTCGGTAACGAGACACATAAGAAAGGGCGAGTAGCGTAAAGGCACAAATAAAACACACAACAAACAAACCCTGAAAACTAATAAGCATTAGTGTACAAGGAGGCGAAAAGGAACGGAGATCTAACGTTCCAAGGCTACTCTCAGGGACTCGCAGTCAAACGCAAACCTGTCAACAAAAACGCCCAAGCTCCATATAAGGAGAAACATACCTGGAGAACGAACAGAACTATAGTTCCGAACAAAATCGTACCACAAGTAAAAAGGACGAAACAGAACAGCTGCACCGGAATTACCGGCTAAAAGACCAACACGATTTTGATAAAGAATAAAAGCCCTGCCTCTTGGTAACGAGGAAATGTAACGAGGCGAAGGAACAGATATTAAATTCCATGGCAGTTTGATAGGCTCGCAGTCAAATGCAACGACCAGGAAGCAGGAACAGAAAAGCCAGGGGAGATGAGTCCTAATAACTACATCTACATAGGCAAATACGCCAGGGGGGACGAGTCCTAATAGCTACTTCCACATAGGCAAGTACGCCAGGGGGGAAGAGTCCGAATAACTACATCCACATAGGCAAGTCCCGCGTTGATCGAGAAAACGTAAAGGGGTAAACGCCCGATCTCCCAGGAGAGAGAAACATTTTACAGGCGAGCCGATGGAGCACCGTCATCCCATAACTTTACTAGCAAACATGACTAATGCAAGCTTAATTGAAAACACACGCCCTAGCCTCTCAATAATGGGAAATGTAACGAGGCGGAGGAACAGAGCTAACGTTCTAAGACTATTTTCAAAAGCGCGCAATCCCGCACACACATGTCCATAGCATCACCCAAGCTCCATATAAAGAGAGACTCACCCAGAGAACGAACAGAACTACAGTTCCGAACAAAATCGTCCCACAGGTAAAAAGGGCGAACAGGACAGAAGACCAATGCAACCTTAACAGAAAATAGCACGCACTGCCTCTCAATAACGGGAAATGTAATGAGGCGGAGGAACAGAGATAACGTTCCATGGTTACTTTCATAAACACGCGATCAAACACAAACAGGTCCATAGCATCGTCCAAGCTCCATATAAGGAGGGACACACCCGAAGAACGAACAGAACTACAGTTCCGAACAAAATCGTCCCGCAGGTGAAAAGGACGAACAGGAACAGCTGTAACAAAAGACCAACGCAAACTTAATCGAAAATAACCGACCTGCCTCAAAGAATAAATAAAACCCTAAAGTCAGTATGATACAAACGCCCTGTCTCTTAGTAAAAGGCAATAGATCTAGGTAAAAACGACAAACAAAGGACAGACCAGAAAGCGGAGACTGAAATGAGCACACCAAACAGGAATTCAACCTGAAGCTCAAAGCACAAAGGCCAGTACCGCAAAACTCCAGGTTCAGCCCATTTGCACGTTGCTCCGTGCTTAGCGCCCAAAAAACACGCCGTTAAAATAGCAAAACTGGACTTGGACACGCCCTAAATGCACTTAACGCCATGCGCTTACATGAAGCGCTAAGATCGCCAAGATAGGGTCCCAAGAGTCTTTTGATATCCTTTTATACCCAGTCATGATAGAATCACCTGTTTACCTGTGGAACGTTTCAAACAGGTGTTTTTTAAACTTACCAGTCCCTTTTTTGGCCCTGTCCCAACTTTTTTGGAACGTGTTGCAGGCATCAAATTCGGAATTAGCGTATATTTACAAAAATCAATAAAGTTGATAATCTTTTCTTTGTACTGTTTTCAATTAAATATATGTAAAAGAGAATTTACAAATCACAGCTTTCTGCTTTTATGTGCATTTTACATATACTGTCCCAACCTTTTTGGAATTGGGGTTTGTATTACTATATAATGTTTGGGATATATTAATGTTATGCAAAAGAAAGTAGTCATGTATAGTACTTTGTCGCATATCCTTTGCATGCAATGACTGCTTGAAGTCTGTGGCCCATAGACATCGCCAGATGCTGAGTATCTTCCCTGGTGATGCTCTGCCAGGTCTGTACTTCAGCCATCTTCAGCTCCTGCCTGTTTCGGGGGCTAGTTGCCTTAAGTTTTCATTTGGCATATGAAACGCATGTTCAATTGGATTCAGACACTGACTTGTCTGACTTGGACTGTCAGGACTGACTTGGTCAGTCAAGAGTTTTACAGTTTTTGGCTCCTTTGTTGCTTTCAATGTTTGTGATCATTGCCTTGCTGAAGGACGAGGCACCGTCTGAGTTTGGAGGCATTTGCTTGAACTTGAGCAGATAAGATGTTTCCGTGCTGCTGCTTTCAGCAGTTACATCATCAATGAAGACAAGTGAGCAAGTACCTGTGGCAGCCATACATGTCCTAACCATAAAACCCCCACCAACAATGTTGGATCTTGGGCAGTTCCATTTGGCTTCCACACTTTGTTCCAGCCATCACTCTGATACAAGTGAATCTTGGTGTCATCTGTCCACAAGACCTTTTCCCAGGACTCTGCAGGCTCTTTTAGGCAAACTGGCCATTCTGTTTTTGCAGCTAAATAGTGTTCTGCATCTTGCAGTGTAGCTTCTGTTGTTCTGTTCATGAAGTCTTCTGTGGACAGTAGTCACAGACACATCCACACCTGCCTCCTGAAGCGTGTTTCTCATCTGTAGGACAGGTGTTTGGGCGGTTTTCTTCATTATGGTGAGAATTCTTCTGTCATTAACTGTAGAGGCCTTCCTTAGCCTACCAGGCCCATTGCGATTACTGAGCTCACCAGTGCTCTCTTTCCTTTTAGTGATGTTCCAAACAGTTGGTTTTCGTAAGCCTAAGGTTTGGCCTATGTCACTGACTTTGTTTTCTTATTTCTCAGCCTTATAATGGCTTCCTTGACTTTCATCGCTGGTCCTCGTGCTGACAAATGCCAATAACAAAGGCAATCAAAAGCCTAGAATCAATACGAGATACTGAAAGCTCTCTTTTACCTGCACTAAGGAAGCAATTGAACACATCTGACTAAACAGAAACACCTGTGAAGCCATTTTTGGTGCCAACATTATGGTTCCCTGAAATGGGGGGCTATGTATAAAAAGCGTTGTAATTTGTACATGGTGAAAACAAATTTTATTAATTTTTTTTAATTAATAAAATTTGAGAATATGCCCTTTAGCCACATGTGAATTGTATGATTACAAATGTAAAATGGAGTACAGAGACAAATAAAGGCAAAATACATCTTTCTCCCAAACATTATGGAGGGCACTATATATATGCACACACAGACACACAGACACCTGGCAGAGACCAGTGCTACACAACAGCTCTGTCAATGAAACCAAGATAGATGAGCCCATAAAGGATGAATTGGCTCTGAAATTTTAATAAGGCACTTTTGAAGCCAGGAGGGTGAAAAAAATTATCAGCTTTTTCTCTTGTATTTAGTACAGTTAAGGAGAGTGCCTTACTGCTGAATATTCAATGTAAACAGCCAAGCATTAAAACATGTACAAATCCTGTATTTCTGTAGGTATGGACTGTTATAGAGCCTAACTAGCATGTGTGAAACTGATATCTATGGCAGTGATGTTCTGATGTTACCTTTGTTCGAACGGTAAGTGTGATGGCTAAATGGCATGTCACTGCAGATAAAGGCCTCTCTTAGTGGCTTGTCCTAATAGGCAACTGCAGGACGTGTTTCTGGCATGATAGTACCTGACATACAGCTCTGTTAACCTGCCGTGGCGGCTACTCCGTCTTTGTCCGATGTGCTGTTATGTCTAGAGTGTGCGTGCGCGATGCTAGCGCTTCAAACTGGCCCCACAAGGCATGCTTTCTTTGTGTGCCTGGCATTCTAAAGGTAAATGAGACTGGACCACAATGGATGCGTTTGATCCACACGTCATGTGTTGTTTGGGTACACTGCTGTAGCCTCTACCGTTACCACCACTACCAGACAGAGAAAGGGGAACCTGAAAGGTTTCTGTTACAGTGAAAACCTAGCCAGTGCAGGTTAGACCTTTACTGTATATGTGAGTATTATGCATACACAAATATATATATAGGCCCTATATATACAGTTGCAAGAAAAAGTATGTGAACCCTTTAGAATTTTCTGTATATCTGCATAAATTCGATCTAAAATGCGATCACATCTTTATCTAAGTCCTAAAACTTGATAAAGTGAACCCAACTCAACAAAAAACACAAAAAACATTATTCTTTTATAATTTATTTATTGAGCAAAATTATCCAACATTAAATGCTTTGTTGGAAAAAGTATGTGAACCCTTGGATCATACGTATTTTTAAAGTATCATATTTAATATTTGGTCGCATATCCTTTGCATGCTGTTACTTCCTGAAGTCTGCGACCCATCAATATCAAAAGGCTCTCAATATCTTATTTTCAGGTACTGTTACAAGCGATACTATAACCTCTCTGCATTTGAATGGATCTTTATGGGAATTGGGGGGTGAGACTAGATTCAGCTGTAAATTACACTCGTACATTATGGAACACATGACTGGCTAAATGGCTGTAAGTCATGCAGGGTCTGAGGTATCAAACGAGCCCCAAACCATCACTCTGTGGCCAGATATGGAGTAGATGTGGATAGATCACTGCAAGGGTTATTTCTCCTGACTCATTTTCCTATAGAACTCTATGGGGAAAAAAGTCAGGAGAATAAACCCTTAAATGTATGTGTGTAAGTGTTTTGCAAGTGTCTATATTCAATGACTAGGCAAATTTGTGTGTGTTTTTCCACAGTGCAGTCACACAGAAGCCATGCTCCAGTTATGGTATGTGCGTGTATGTTTAAGTTCACTTTAACAGTGGATTGAGAAAGTATTCAGCCCCCTTAGACTTTTTCATATTTTGTTGTGTATGAACATTTGATAAAAATGGATTTAATCAGGCTTTTTTGCTGTTATTCAACACAAGCAACTCGACAATGTCAATGTGAAAAGTAAAATCTACCCTTTGTGCAAAGAAAATATAAATAATCACCTCTCCATCACTATATGCAAAAATGTTGAAGGTGCAAGTACAGTAACTTTTTCCAGTCTGGTTTCACTATGGAAGTCAATGGAGAAATCTGATGGGAAAAGGTTACTGAAATTGCACCTTCTACATTTTTGCATATAGTGATGGAAAGGTGATGATTTATATTTTCTTTGAACCCCAGGGACTGGTCTCAAATGCCATCCATGAGTGAACAATATCACATATACTGTGTTTGAGTATTGTGATGTAACGTCCATTTTACTCCATAAAATCCCATTAAGAGCCATTAAAATGCATTGAATGGACCTCATCTTGGCTTTGTTACCAAGAAAAACAGTATTAACACACATTTTAAAGTAAAATATTGTCCAAAGTCCTTAAATACAATCTAATCATGACGTCTGGGCAACTTATGACGTGCAATTTTAAACAAAGTTTTGCCTGTATGTCTGTTAAAGTACAAAGCAGGCTGAATATTAAGGAATTCTGTTTTATATTTGTAAATAATTTGGAACAAATGGTATTTTACTTTTCACATTGACATTGTAGAGTTGTTTGTGTTGAATACCAGCGAAAAAGCCGGATTAAATCAATTGAATCAAAGTCTCAGGGGGCTGAATACTTTTTAAATCCACTGTACATGTCTGTGTGTGGCTACAGGCAGTGAAGAAAACAATGGAAAGCAGAAAGTAAAGTCACTTAATGGGGTGTAGTGCTGCCAGTGTACACTGTGGCATAGGTTCTACCAGTGTGTGGAGATCTGCATGAGGAATACAATATCATTCTTCTACCAGAAAATCTGTCAAGTCATGCTAGTTGATATAAGTGGAATATTCTGCCTCAGGCATTGTTCCCAGAAATGGATATCTCATAAATGCTTGGTTGGGTTCACATCTAGCAAGAGAGGATCTTATGATATGTGGATAATGCCAGTGTCATACTCCTTAATCCATTGGACAGCTATTCCTGATTTGTGGATAAGTGCATTGTGATCTTGTGCTCAGCCATGCATCAAAGATGCTATATAATAATAATAATAATAATAATAATTTAAAGCCTGCCTGTCCACTTGGAATACTATTTGTTCTGAAACTACATATTAGTCCTCTGTATTATATGTTATGGTCAAGAGGCTATGGAGATTTCCAGGCCTGGTGTCCATTATCAGCTCCCGCCCTGACCTGGCTGCAGCACTGCTGGCTGCCATGATTTTCATCACTGCTACAGCTTCCCTCATATTTCATACAGGCACCATTTCTCTAATGGCCAATTGAGATGCTGTATCTGGTAGCTGCCAATCAGAGGCCAGGCGTAGTGTCAACATATTGCACTTCCCCTCAACTGCACCCCCAGAGAGGGGCAGGTCTCATATATCACTGTAATGAGAAATCACGTGACAGTATTACCAAGAGGAATGTGAGCCAAGCCCCATCTCTCTCCATCTCTTTTTTCTTCCACAGCTCTTTTCTCTTTCTTCATCTCTCTCTCTCTTTCTCGCTTTATTTCTCTCTCTCGATTGGCAATGTTTCTTGTGTCTCAATGCTCACCTCTCTGCAGATGACGGAACACTGTCGGAGCAAACTTGCCAGTACTTGCTTGTATTACACCATTTGAGATGATATTAACAGTTACAGTACTTTAATCAGTAACTGTGTTCTTATTAAATGTTGATACTCTCACACACGTGTCAAAATTGATTTATTTACTTTGGATGCTATTAAGTTAACATGGATAAATACAAGAAGGTTGACAACGATGGCAATTCCCCATTTATAGAAAATAATATGTAATAAATCTTTTATTATACAATATTATGGCACTCGTGTTAATGCTTTACTGTTTAACTGCCTGTTTAGTGTACAGATCGTGGAGCTCTGCGTACATGAGCAGCTGGGCCTTGGGTCAAAACTCATTGGGCCATCACTCAAAATATCTTAACGATCAAAAGTGGAGTTGGACATGCCCTAAATGCACTTGCGCCATGCGTTTTAGACCATGCGTCAAGATAGAGCCCATTGAATGGATCACCTTACATTGCAGTTTTTTTTTAGCTTTCTTGAGAATAAATACACACAGGCACACACACCTGCATGCATGCAGGCGCACACACACACATACGCATGCACACACACACACCCCACTCACAGAGCACCATAGAAATAGCACATGGTGGCTTCCTCTTGGCATAAATAATAGTTCAGGGTTCTCTCCAAAGAATGTAACAAGAGGTGCCGAGCCATTCTTTTCCCTCACTTGTGCTGCTGTGTAATTGTATCTTTTTTCCGGTCTAATCAGAAAAGTATCACCGCTGACTTTGTCAAGGGTGGAAAACATTTCCTCTTTCCGTCATACGGGACTTTAGGTTTGGTAGGTGCTGCAAATTGAACAATTAGTCTTGCTTTAACCCCTTCTCAAGCACCACCTTTTTAACTAAAATAAAATGTGGACTGTTCTTGAACCACTTTGAAGCATAACCCCAGTCTCTTCTGTAAGGTAACCCTTAGGAGTTTGAAACAAAGTAACAGAAGCTCAAACACAATGGAAGTGTACTTTTTTTTCTTGCATAGAAGATTTATTTTATTTATTTTTTGCCGGGTTCAGGATACCAACTTTACCATGATTTGTGTTGTCTGTGGATCCAGAACGGTATCGTTGTTTTGATTGAGCCTGTTTTGTATCATGTTCCAAAATAAGGAACCGTTGTTCGGTCTACAACATTGGAATCATAAAATAGGTTGCATAGAGATAGAATCCTGAGTTTTAACACTTTCAAATGGTAAATTGTGTTACCAGATTGATTGAAAATTGAAAAGAACGCATTGAATGCAAATAAAATAAACCACTTCTGGGCCGAATACGGGCCGGTGCAAGATAAGCGGTTTAATTGTCCAAAATACTTGGAAAGCATGTACATTTTGTATTAAATATGTCTTACCATCAAGATTCTTAGAAACATTTCTCGGAAATTTGTCTTCATAACACCATTACAGCTTCAAATAATGTCCATAGCCTTTGTCAGAAGCATATAGTAAAAAAAAACCTTACTAGCTTATTGCAATGATGTGAAGCTATGAAGCATATGATTTTACATCGTTCTCAAAGCACTCAGAAGGGGAAAGTAACAGAAGCTCTGACTCAAAGCACTCAGAGGGGGAAAGTAACAGAGTCTCTGACTCAAAGCACTCGATGGGGTAAAGTAACAGAGTCTCTGACTCAAAGCACTGGATGGGGGAAAGTAACAGAGTCTCAGACTCAAAGCACTGGATGGGGGAACGTAACAGAGGCTCTGACTCAAAGCACTTGATGGGGGAAACTAACAGAGTCTCTGACTCAAAGCACTGGATGGGCGAAAGTAACAGAGGCTCTGACTCAAAGCACTGGATGGGGGAATGTAACAGAGGCTCTGACTCAAAGCACTGGATGGGTGAAAATAACAGAGCCTCTGACTCATAGCAGAGAGAGAGTAAAAAACACAATTGAGCTTCTTGAGTAATGTCGACAAAATTAAATCCCATTTAGTCTTCGCTTTGCTTTCTTGGGGTATTCTATCACTGCTTTCTGGTTGCTCAAGTCTCCTAGCCAGCACTCAAGATCATTGTTGGGGAATTTCTTGACCCCAAGTTGAATGTCCTTGTTATTCAGTGGTCACTGATCGTGTCGCGATATCCATTGCATGGTCTGGACAATATCTTGCCATTACGCAGACCGTAAACTGGCATGAATTATTGAGCAGTGCGCTTGCCAGAGAGATAGTATCAGTCCCATCATGACACCCATACATAATGATACCATTCTTACAATGAATAAATAAACAGATAAATAAATTAAAACCACACAAAAAATATTACCACGGACCAATTTTCCCAGACAAAGTGCTCTCCCTGTTTCAGGGCGGAACTTTCCATCTTTAGAGTGAACTCTGTTCAGATATACTGCACTCATGCATCTTTTAGCACCTTGCAGCATTCCAGCTCTTCAACTGAGCAGCAGCTCCATCCTTTCAAAAGTAAGACAGGGATTAAAAATGGTGGAAGTGTGTAATTCAGGCTCTTCCACTTAAAATCACTACGCAGCAAGTTAAATGTAACTTTTATGGTGTACACGTGGTCCCTATTGGACTCATATAAACTAGAGTTAAGAGTTGAATTAACACTGGACATTTTACTGTGTACCTGACAAAAGACACATGCCCACATATTCAGCAGCAACCCCTGGAGGTGGAAAGGGTGACTTTTAGGTATAAGCTTGAGGAACACGAGAGTAACTAGGGATTCAGATTTCCCAGAATAGCTGCCATTTTTTCACCCCAGGAAATTTTTATGCTTCTGTATTGAAATCCCAGGTTTCACAAACAAATCAGAAGTAACATTTAACAGTGCTTAGTATATGATGTAGAAACAAATGGGTAAATATTAACTTCTATTCTTCCAACAACATATTGAATGTTATACATTTTATTACTGTAAAGAGGAAAAATATGAGTACTGTTAGATCCAGAGATCTCTGCCATTTCCACACCACTACTGTACATTTGTGCTACTGTACAACTTGGTGATCTTTTTTCCAACTCAAGTAGTAAGGGATGAACTCCCTATATAGGACTATATCATATTATAAAATAGGTTAAATACAACTAAATGGAAATGCCCACCACATCTGTTTCTAAATCTCTGTTTCACAGGTCCAGTCAGTTTTTGAAATTCACTGCAATGCTTTGTTCACAACGCACATGTGCAGTGCAGGGGTGGCAGTGTAGCAACTGGGAACTGGGCTTGTAATGCAGAGGTTGCAGGTTCGATTCCCAGTTGGGGCTTTGCAGTGCTGAATATATTTACCTGAAATCCTGATTTATAAATGGATTGTATGCGTGTGTCAGTTCCACTGGATAAAAGTGCCTGCTAAATGCCTAAATTGTAACAGAAATTGCACCTCTCTTTCACTGTAAGAAAACTCATTGTAGATAATTAACATTCAACTTTATTGCATCTGCAAGCTGCGGGAGTTCCTGCTTACTACTAGGGCCCAATAGTATCAGTGGTACTACAGTCTACATGCTGTATCCTGCCACCTGTGAGCTATTATAAACTCAGAGTCATTTGTATTCACTGCACCAGGGGTAATTACACGTCACTTTGTTGGTGAGTAATAAGTAAGTGGTTATTACTTACAGATTAATTTGGAATTGTGTGTGAAGACCCCACAGTAAGGTATGAGGGATAACCGCTATGAGGCTGTGACCCAATATTATATCATGTCAATATCATACTATTGACATGCAATCATCACAGTTATTCATAAATCTCTCTCCATGTTTCCCTGGCTGCCTGTAAATTCACCGGCATTGAAAAGGTAACGCATTAGTCTGAGGGATAGATTATATCCTGAGTCTACTGTTCCAGAGATGCACTAATCCAATATGACTGGATCAGATTACTGCCTGTCAGCAGTCACTGATGTATCCACGTGGGCACCAGTATCCCAGTGTCCTTTGGGAAAGGCGCCTAGTCACCTCTGTGACCACTCTATAATACACAGACTGCCGTTTTTTACGCAAGATCATCTGTGAAGCACCAATAACTGCCCACAAGGACGTGCCAGTGTTAGTTTTCCCTGAGGCCCTCTAGGCCTGATATAATGATGGAAAAGCGAGGTTTGAACCAGGTGCAGTCCAGAGGGAGTCTCCCTGCCTGCTACCAGGCACTGCCTCAGCGCGCTCATTAAAAACACAGGCACACTTCGTCAGGTATCAGCCTGGGCTGCAGTTGATTGCATAAAAAACAGAACAGGGCTTTCAGATGTTATATACTGATGCTCGTTTTATGAGCCCTTGCTTTGATTAAAGCCTGAAGGCTTCAGAGTTGAGCCATTAGCCTACTGTTGAGTGGGAGGTTTGTGGTACACATTGTAAAAACCACATCTCAGATTTCACACACAGGAACTTAGGCTTTGCATTATTTCATTAGGATGCTTAAAACAATTATGTTGCTGAGCTTCAATTGCACTTTAGTTCTCGTGACTGCAAGTTCAGAGGCAGAAAGTTCCATCTCTGGTTTCTCAGCAACCGATTCAACATCAGCATCTCTCAGCAGCCCCCATCCCTGCGGCAAGTTCTGCATGAGGGCTCTATTTCACCTGCCCCACCCCTACAGCATGTTCTGCATGAGGGCTCTATTTCACCTGCCCCACCCCTACAGCATGTTCTGCATGAGGGCTCTATTTCACCTGCCCCACCCCTACAGCATGTTCTGCATGAGGGCTCTATTTCACCTGCCCCATCCCTACAGCATGTTCTGCATGAGGGCTCTATTTCAGCTGCCCTGTCCCTGCAGCAAGTTCTGCATGAGGGCTCTATTTCACCTGCCCCACCCCTACAGCATGTTCTGCATGAGGGCTCTATTTCACCTGCCCCACCCCTACAGCATGTTCTGCATGAGGGCTCTATTTCACCTGCCCCACCCCTACAGCATGTTCTGCATGAGGGCTCTATTTCACCTGCCCCATCCCTACAGCATGTTCTGCATGAGGGCTCTATTTCAGCTGCCCTGTCCCTGCAGCAAGTTCTGCATGAGGGCTCTATTTCACCTGCCCCACCCCTACAGCATGTTCTGCATGAGGGCTCTATTTCAGCTGCCCCGTCCCTGCAGCAAGTTCTTCTGCATGAGGGCTCTATTTCAGCTGCCCCATCCCTGCAGCATGTTCTCCATGAGGGCGCTATTTCAGCTGCCCCATCCCTGCAGCATGCTCTACATGAGGGCGTTATTTCAGCTGCCCCATCTCTACAGCATGTTCTGCATGAGGGCGCTATTTCAGCTGCCCCATCACTGCAGCATGCTCTACATGAGGGCGCTATTTCAGCTGCCCCATCCCTGCAGCATGCTCTACATGAGGGCGTTATTTCAGCTGCCCCATCTCTACAGCATGTTCTGCATGAGGGCGCTATTTCAGCTGCCCCATCACTGCAGCATGCTCTACATGAGGGCGTTATTTCAGCTGCCCCATCCCTGCAGCATGTTCTGCATGAGGGCGCTATTTCAGCTGCCCCATCCCTGCAGCATGCTCTACATAAGGCGTTATTTCAGCCGCCCTGTCCCTGCAGCAAGTTCTTCTGCATGAGGGCTCTATTTCAGCTGCCCCATTCCTGCAGCATGTTCTACATGAGGGCTCTATTTCATCTGCCCCATCTCAACAGCATGTTCTGCATTAGGGCTCTCTTTCATCTGCCCCATAACTACAGTATGCTCTGCATGAGGGCGCTATTTCAGTTGCCCCATAATTGCAGTATGCTCTGCATGAGGGCTCTATTTCATCTGCCCCATCACTGCAGCATGCTCTGCATGAGGGCGCTATTTCAGTTGCCCCATCCCTGCAGTATGCTCTGCATGAGGGCTCTATTTCATCTGCCCCATCACTGCAGCATGCTCTGCATGAGGGCGCTATTTCAGTTGCCCCATCCCTGCAGTATGCTCTGCATGAGGGCACTATTTCAGTTGCCCCATAACTGCAGTATGTTCTGCATGAGGGCGCTATTTCAGTTGCCTCATAATTGCAGTATGCTCTGCATAAGGGCGCTATTTCAGTTGCCCTATCCCTGCAGCATGCTCTGCATTCCAGGGAAGAGGAGACCTGTCTAAAGCACTAAACACTTGGTTGCTTCACACCCTGGCTCTATTTGTTGTTTGCTGTGTACTTAAGCATGAGAGTGATACTCAGTGATCAGACTAATGACTCGTCACCTTAATCCTTTAATGGGTTCCAGTCTGGTTCTACTCTCATGGTATGGCTAACGCCCCCATGTGTTTACAAAAATAACCATGATTTTTAAATATATTTTCGATAGATGAAGGAGCACAGCTGCTCCCACAAAAACCTTTTACATACAAAGGTCTGTAGTATCAAAATCAGATTTTTTAAAATATAATTTTTTTTCCAATTCAATTGTAAATTAACTGTATTTCACCTTGTTATATCTAGTCAGATGATGTATTTAATTATTTTGCTTGTCTGTGTGTATCTGTGTGACTATGTGTATGTGTGTGTGCGTGTCTGAGTGTGTGTGTGGCTGTGTGTGTGCGTGCATGTGTTTCTATGCATGTGTGTATGTGTGTGCGTGTGTGTGTATCTGTGTGTGTACATGTATGTGTCTTTGTCTAAATGAGTGTGTGTGTGTGTGTGTGTGTGGTGTGTGTTTTGTGGCCTTTACTCTTATCGTTCCCCCCATTTGCATCTTTAACCTTGGGACTAAGAAGGGAGGTGTGTGTTTTTGTGTGTGTGTTCATCCATTTGTCTCCTCTGCACAGAAGCTTTTGTAGGGCAGACAGGTGGGACTGATACCTGGGAGCTGGAAAGAGCTGTAGAGGCAAAAGGGGGTGGAGCAGGTGGAGGGGGTACCCAAGTTCCACCCACTTCGGGGATAAATAATCAGCTCTGAGGTGCCACCTGTAATCCTCTCTGCTGAACTGTGCTGTGCGGGCAGATTAAACACCTCTGTGGTTCTGCTCCAAACACCATATGGGCAGCATGTAAGGTGGTGGATTAAAAAGAGAGGATGTTATTATTGCCATGAGAGGTGCATACGGGCTGACCAGTATGGCGCCACTGCCGTAGACAACAGTGGAAGCACAATTTCTTGCAGACCAGGCCACAACCACAACTGAGAGCTTTTCAGTTTTCTACTCTATTAAGTGCACAATTTTGTAATCTTATGAAACTATTTGGTAATGCATCTCTTAATTGAACTGGGCTATTGAAGCTCTAATAGAAAAAAAGTGGAAAGTGCTTCCCTCTAAACAATTTCATGTAGGAACAAGAAGTGCAAGAATATCTATATACATATATCTTGCCACAGTGCAGCCAAGGCACAGGTGAGTGGCAGTGATGTCCCAGGGGTACCACACTCACTCCGTGCTCTGCATTCTGCACTGCCGGACTGTGTTACAACGGGCTCTTTAATAATGAACCTGATCTTTACACCTTTTTTAATAATGCACTGGGGTGAGGGGTTCTGAGGGATGAGGAATTCTTCAGTAAAGATGAGGGCTCAAATGGGCTCTGCTGATGTGTTGATTCCATCAGGAAGGCATGTTTCTCTGGCCGTAATGTCTAAATGTCCAAACAGGCCATATGCTTAGTGATCCCCGAAGTGACTTGTCCCTCGTGGGAGGATCGCTTTCCTCAAACGGTGCCAGGAGCAGACAGGGCAGAACTGACGCGCTGAACAGTGGTGGTGGGGAGGGCCTGCAATGACGAAGCTGAAAAGGATGAAAAGGTGACCCTCGTGGGGGTAGCCAAGCGAGTCACACAGCGGAAGGATAGATCGTCCAGGTGATGAAACAGCAGAGCTGCGTTTGTTCTCTTTTAGCCCATGAAAAATGAAGCAGGCAACCTGGACACATGTATCTATAGAGTGCAAGACTGCAGAGTTGAGAGGGGTCTAAGCAGAGGTGAGAGGGGTCCAATCAGAGGTGAGAGGAGTCCAATTGGAGTTGAGAGGGGTCCAATCGGAGGTGAGAGGGGTCCAATCAGAGATGAGAGTGGTTCCAATCAGAGGTGAAAGGGGTCTAGATGGAGGTGAGAGGGTCCAATCAGAGGTGAGAGTGGTCCAATCAGAGGTGTGAAAGGGGTCTAGATGGAGGTGTGAGAGGGGTCCAAGCAGAGGTGAGAGGGGTCCAGATGGAGATGAGCGGGGTCCAAGCACCACTTGAGCCCAGTAGCCCAACGGAAAATGCCTCCAGGACTCCCTAGACTAGGACTTGCAAATCAATTTCTTTCAAACCCCTAAATAAATACCCATAAGATACAGAAGTTATATCATAAGTGGATGGCATACACTGTAAGGATTCAGTGCCCTAAGAGCACTAGTGTTTCATTCTGTAGAGATGGAGGCCTTGAGTGATAGTGATGTGGAAGCTCTGGTCTCCGGAATCCAGCAGGCATTTTCACAATCTTAGAATCATATGATACATACAGTAACCTCCAGACATTCATATAAAGCCATTGGATAATGTCCGAATCCTGAGCCAATGCTATATATTTGATGTTTTATTGGCATGTCTAAAAATATTTTATAGATTTTCTTACATTTGCTGACAATCGCAAAACAATATTTTTAGACAAACCAATAAACAATTACATAGCTTTTGCATGCATACTATATACAATATAGAAATATTGCACTGAGTATATATATATATATTTATTATTTTATATATATATATATATATATATATATATATATATATATATATATATACACACACACAGTATATATAAGCATATATCAGGATTCTGACATTACCAAATGGCCTTTGGGAAATCGCAGACCACTATATCACTGTCTGGAGTCTGAATTCTGAGATTGTAAAACACTTCACTTGAGGCGAATGGCCCTAGTCTCGAACTCCTTATAAATAATATAATTATCCTTGCAAAAGTTTCAATTCACAAAGCAAAATAATAAATCTCTACCAATTCTTTCCCTTTTTAAGGTACGTAGACTTTAATTTGTACTGTAAATCCCTTACATTTATGAAAATGAAAAAAGCATGTAAACTTAAAGAAATCCTTATGTTTCACAATGTCATGTAACGTCCCCTACGGTCTACAGAACTAACTATTGTATCTTCTTTTTTCCTTTATCTATTTTATTTATTTATGTATTTGTATCCCTTACCCTACATTATTTAATACTTCTCTTGCTCTTTCCTTTTGTTCTGTTCCAGTGTATTTCTCCTTCATTCCCTACATACTGATTGTTCATGTTCTGTTCATTCTGTTTAATGTCTTTATGTCTTTAATGTTTTAATGCCATATTTGATTGCATACTGACTACGTGACGCAATAAAATTTTTTATTAAAAAATCAACTTGAGGAAGTCACATGATCCTAATTACCAGTTGGCTGTGCGTCCCACGTCGTGTGTGTGTGTGTGTGTGTGTCTGTGTATGTGTGCATAAAAAGTCACACAGAGATTGTTCTGACTGCTCAGGCATGAAGAACACCTCCCTGTCAACAGGCAGGATGTCATTTCTACCTGCCCATTTTATTTGTAGTTCAGTCTGCCCCCTGTGGATTTCTGTATTAATACACACTAATGTTCTCATTTGTACTGGTGTTAACTTAGTTTTTCTCAATCGTTTAGACACAATCACCAATGTGTAACCTCATTCCCTAAACAATGCTCAAGCCCTCACCATTATCGCAATTGGCCACAGCACTATTTGAGTTCTCATTGTGTTCACCCAAAATGCAATTGCTAAAGCACATTTTGCAAAACACTAAACGCAATTGTCATTGTGTATATGCAATTCTCATTCAGCTATGACATGCAGTCAAAACATGTTGTATTTTTCTCAATCAGCTATGTACATTTCCCACTTGCATGGACACAGTTGTTCATTGGGTAAATCATTGCATGCTGCCAAAATACTATGTACAATGAGAATTGTGTTTGTACTAAAGAGAAGGCCGTTTGATTGGGTCACTTCCCTTCCCGCAATTGAAGAGTAACGGAGGAAAACACACTGTCAATCCCATCCCAAAGGTGCAAATTGTGTACACTAAATACTCACAAGCACATATAATGCTAATGGTTCAAGTGCATGGTGTTGCTGAGAATGGAACAAGAAGCTGGTGTCAGACAGGGGCAAAAACCCAGCCTTGCAAGAGCCTGCAATGTGTGGTGGTACGGCAGGAGGGAGAGGGGCGCACATAGGCTGGGGAGGCAGGGGAAGAGGGGAGGTCATGGAGCTGGATGCAAGTGACACCCCAGACACATTTGTGTATGTGGACGAGGCAGGATTCAACCTAAACAAAGTTAGACGGCATGGCAGGAACATCATAGGTTATTGACCCACAGTGGATGTGCCAGGCCAGCCTGGGGGTAACATAATAATGTGTGATGCAATGTCAGAGAATGGTGTAATCCACCCTGTTCTGACCATTGGACCCTACAACACAGCCCATCTTGTTTATTTCTTGGGGGGTCTTTACAATGCACTCATCATTGAGAATGAGAGGGGAGTGGTGAGGCCTGACTTGCCAATTACGTGGTATTTGGGACAATGTCAGTTTTCACCGCTCCAGGCTTGTCAGGGAAGGTTTGCTGCCCACCAACGAATGTTGATGGAGTTCCTACCACCCTATTCACCCTTCCAATTGAGGAATTCTTCTCAGCATGGAGGTGAAGGTTTATGATCGTCAGCCCCATAACCAGTTGTCTTTACTGGAGGCAATGAGACTCTGGTTGTGAGGACATCATAGCTGAGGATTGCTGAGGGTGGCTGCGACATGCAAGAAGGTTTTTTCCCTCTGTGCCTTGAAAGGCAAGACATCAGGTGTGATGTTGATGAAGTGTTGTGGCCTAACAGGGAGGAGAGACTGGATGCCCAATGAGACTGATGCATACTGTAATGTTTTTTTTCATATTTGTGTGTCTGGGAAATCTTTTGTATTGACAGCAACACTGTGTACACAGTCCATCCAGTTTTGATGAAAATACTTTGAATTTTTAGTGTCAGGGTTTACGCAATGATCAGAAGGTGCTATACATTTGGTGACAGTGTTGTAGAGATTGACTGACTTTGTGTGTTTTGACGCATGCGGTTAACATTTGAGCATTATAGGTTCTTTTGCATGGATGGTATAGTGTTATGAGTATGTTTTACTCTTTTGGAAATTGCACTTGAGATTAGGGTTTCGGGGAAACGCATCTTAGCGATTGAGAAAAACTGTAAGAGTTTAGATACTTACAGTTTTTCTCAATCGCTTGGATGCATTTCTGGAAACTCTAACCTCATTCTCTTAACAGTGCCTCAAAACCCCACACCATTAAGGCAATTGGCCAATACACTATTTCACTTCTCATTGTGTTCACACAGAATGCAAAACACTAAACGCAGTTGTCATAGTGTAGATGCAATCCTCATTCCACTTCGACATTCCAGTCAAAACAGATTGTTTTTTTCTCAATTGGCTATGTACATTTCCCATTCGCAATGACACAGTTGTTCATTGGGTAAATCATTGCATGCAAAATACTATGTAGAATGGGCATTGTGTTTGTACAAAAGATAAGGCCAACATGATGGGTGATTGGAGTGAGTAACTTCCCTTCACACATTTGAAGAGTAACGGAGAACACATGCTGTCAATTCCATCCCACAGGTGCAAATTGTGAACACAATACTCACAAACATATATAAATGCTAAGGGTTCCAGTGCAAAAAAAATAGAGCAAGAAGCAGTGTCCCTAGAGGGGCGATTGGTTGTGCAGCAGTGAAAAACAAAAAATACAAAATAAAAAAGTAAAACAACCATACTATAGATGAAAAAGATACATAATAAACATGTTTTTTCTCGTAATTTGTGTGTCCAGGAATTGTTTTACATTGACAGCAACACTATGTACACAATATCTGTCCAGTTTTGATGCTAATTTTTTGAGTGTCAGGGTTTACGCAATGATCAGAAGGTGCTATACATTTGGTGGCATTGTTGTAGCGATTGACTGACTTAGTGTCTTTTGACGCATGTGGTTATCATTTTGATTGTTATAGTTTCTTTTGAACGGGTGGTATAGTGTTATGAAAAATGATTTTACTGTTTTGGGGATTGCACTTAGAGTTTTGGGAATGAGGTTAGAGTTTCAAGAAATGCGTCCAAGCGATTGAGAAAAACTGTAAGAGTATCTGTCTGAGAAATACACTGGGCTTGCTTAATACATAAATATATCTGTTATCTTAAATATTGGTTTTCCAACAAAATATTTAAGGTATAATGAATGTATTGCAAACCTAATTTGTTGCTGGCTGTAATTTGATAAAATGTACAAACCTCAATTACATGGATCACTTTAAGGGTTGTTTCTCCTGACTCATTTTCCTATTGAACTCTATGGAAAAATAAGTCAGGAGCAACAACCCTTCAAGTGATCCATCCATATCTACTGCAGAGTGATGGTTTGAGGCTCGTTTAAAACGACCACCTCTTCACACAGCGTCTTGTATTTGCGCTTCGGTTCTTGGTTAGCAAAGCTGACTTGCACTTGTGCTTTTATGACGCTGCATCCATACTCTGGGAATGTTGTTAGCCAGGTCTGGCACTATTGCTTGCATTAATCTGGTGAATGCAGCTCTGCTTCTCCTATATTGTATGTCCCTCTGGATAAAATCGTCTGCTAAATGAATGTAAATTAATTTAAATGTTTGCAGACGTTTACAATCTGAATGCAGTACCAAAGCAAAGGGAAATTTACATTGTTCAACGGTAAGGTATTACGCAAAAAGCAGGTAATGTTTAAGCAGAAGTGCTTGAATACATCAAGTAACAGTAGTGAATGGACTCATTGTAGCGTATGCTTTCCGTTATCTCTTGAATACCATGGTTTAGGTCAGTGAGGGCTTTAGTACAAGGTCATCTCCCCTCTCAACCCTATGTGGCGTGTTTATACTTTAAAAAATATTAACTTAAATAAAAAAAACAGGCTTAGTGGAGTAATGTGTCCACACCAGAATTACAGTTTCAAGGTATAGACATAACTGGGTTTGTATCCTAGCAGGCTTTAAATTGTCAAGCGATGCGACAGAAATCAAAGTAAACTTGTCTGTTACACGGAGGAAGGAAGTCGTGCCGAGACAGGGTAGGTCATATAGACAGCACACTAAATATGAAAGCATTCCTCAAAGCTAGCAGAAATTACCAGTTGATGCGGAAGGCACGTAAGCCTGAGGTGATCGCAGGGCGTAGTCTGTGACTGACTCACTCGCTGACTTTGTTATTTAGCTTTCGGATGTTTCCGCACAGCTCTCAGACCAGGAAAGTACAGTTATGTCAGAGACTGAGCGTGGAATGCTGGAAGTTAGAGTAAATTTCCACACAGCAGGGCAGGTGCTGTTAAAACACAAAGCACGCAGCCAATATTTAGAGGCCATTCAACAGGCCAGAGCAGAGTGAGTGACCCTAAGTCTTTATCAATACTCTGCTGCTTGTTGGTGCCCATTCACTCAATGGCATCTTCACTGGGACACGGATGCAAGTCTGACAAGAGGCTTTTGGTTGTTCTTTGCACTTTAATCCTCGGGCAATAGCATCACACAAATCAAAACACATCCCTCAAAGAATGCAAATCTCAGCATAAAACAAAATTAACTATAAAAACAAGCCAGCCTTTCAAGCATACTCTCTTGCATACAGCAAAACCAGAGTTACAGATTTGAAATAATACTGCCCTGGGTGCTAACCTGATCTCTCTATTCTAAAACACCAGATGTGTGTTTGGTCACCTCTGTAGGTCAACACAAAAAGATTGCCTAGAGCAGTTATGTAGGGAGTTATATTACTGCTACACACCAACATGTTGTAATTACATAGAAAACAATTGTAATGCTGCCTTTTGCCTGCAGGCAAGAATTGCACAACAAAACTTGTGCAAACACAGGATTCCAGTTTGCGTTGTTTCCGAGAACTCCCTGCTTTTATTTATTTATAGCTTTGTAGGTTTGCATGCTTCCTGCTGCGTGACATATGATCATAACAAGCATAACATGACCTCAGCATAAGCCCAAAGCTGACCGGGAACTTGTCCTTTGTTTGCAGGTTGCTCATCACCCACATGACCTAATCATGTCTGTTCCTAGGTAGACCTCTGAGCAATGTACCAATTTTGGTTGTCAAACAGGTTTTTTCAGAGTATCTTTTACATTTGTCTGGAGATTGTCGCAAAGGCAGTCATGTTTTCTGTGTTGTGAAAGCCCGTCTGCTTAATTATCGTGTGTAACATGCAGTGCTGATTATATAACAACCCACCATGAAAATTTGCTAGCACTGTTGTAATAGATGCCTGAACAGATTTGTATTTGTCATATCAATATTTTTTGATATATATTATCATATTATTATTAGCCTATCCCAGCATATATTGGGTGAGAGGCAGCCTATCCCAGCATGCATTGGATGAGAGGCAGGAATACCCCCTGGACAGGTTGCCGATTCACTCACACACTCATAACTAGGGGCAGTTTAGTAGTGGACACAGGGAAAACATGCCAACTCCACACAGAAAGGCCCCTGGCCTGAATTCAAACCCAGAACCTTCTTGCTGTGAGGTGACAGTGCTGCCCACTACATGTTTCTCATACCTTTTATATTAGTTTATTTGAACTGTGATGAACTCTGTATTGTGCATTGAGTTGAAACAAGCTAGAATACTGGAGGGGGGGGGGGGGGGGGGGGGGGGGGGGGGGCAATGTTGGCAAGGTGTGTATTTTCATTCACTAGGGTAGGAGCAAATGTACTTTGAGTTACATACATTTCTGACTACATAATAGCTCTTAATTACCTGCTATAACCATAAACCACATCTGGTCAAAGATCACATCGTTTGCAGTAACTCATTTTGTCACTTCAATCATCATACAATGAGCCACCTATATCACCCTATTTTAGATAATATAATATACTAAAATAGGGTCATTATTATTACCCTATTTTAGATAATATAGGATGTAAAAAGGGCAGCTCCAAGTTCCAGCATCAGGAAATGTTCCTCAAAAAGGAAATGGGTATGCATTAATATTTACATGGTATAGAAACTGCACAGATTATACTGTCACGCTGCTTTTCCGTCTACATCACAAAATATATAGAGATCTGTCTAAGTCATTTTGAAATCTAACACTGCGGATAAAAGCCAAATTGCGGAAGAATTCGTTTGGATATTTTGTAAGAAAATAGAGATGACTGCAAGGTTTTTTCAAGTAATTGAGGTTTTGTAAATCAATGAATTACAATTTTTACGTTTAAACTTTGACTTGAGGTGTAATTAAAAACAAACTAAATAAATAAATACAATTTTAACTTTTACTAGTCTCGTTTTTTTCTTTTTTCACATATCGTATTACTATCGTATTTTACCTTTATTTCTTATCTTGTGTCTGTACTTCCTTTTGGGAAACATCCGAACTTAAAAGAATAAGAAGAATAGATGATAAGAGGGGGAAAAACTCGTGCATTCAGAAATCCCCCTTTTGGATGTATGGCTTTCGCCGACCTGTGCCAACTTCACCTGGTGACATCATTCGTCCACGCCCTAATGTTCAGAATATCGTTGATTGGTCAAAGTAGGCCTGGTAGGCGTTGCACTTCGGGAGCTAAAATTAATTCATGTTATAGGTATGGTAGAAGCTTTGCCAATGTACAGTACACAACCAACAATTCTTAGTTGAGTTGGTTACGTATCAGGCCATACAAACGAATTGTTCAACAGAAGTTCGGAATCTCAAATCTTAAGAAAAGGTCAGTCTGAGGTTTTTTTTTATATATAATAGTAGCCTATATACAATTACAATACGTCACCTGACACGACTGTGCTCTAGCATGGACATGACTCGTAGCTACCCTAGCATGTCTCTACAGCACACTTACTGGACACGTATTGTTCAACTAAAGACAGTCAAACATTGTTCAGTGTGTTTGCGTGACGACTGAAAAACAGCAGAGAGGCTTAACAACAGAAAGGCTTAAGAAAGGTGATGAAACCAAATTGTTATCTTTTATTCAATGGGTTTAGAACTATTGCTTATATAGTTACAGAACAGTAGTTTAGGAGGAAAATCCGATTTGTTTTAAATTACAATGGGAATGTAGCCTACGGATCGATTTCATACTATTAAAATTCGGTCAGAGAAGGATACTTTCGAAAGATAAATAAAATAAGATAGCCGCTGTGGTGACGAATTTAGTTTATAGAGCGATAATTGCAATGGTATTAGCTATGACCAAATATTAAGGCCAAATGAAATGTAGCCTAATTATAAGCTTAATTTAATCAATTTCTAAAATATAACATAATTGAAATAAAATATTTAAACACAGTTCTTCGGAAGTAATTTTCATTTTTATTTTTTTTATACGATCCACAGATATGATAGCCTACTTAAAACGCCAGTGTTAACTGAATTGTAGGAAGAAAATAAAGATAAATGGCTAGCCTACCTTTAGCCTATTGCAACGTCGTTGGTCCAAATTGGCGAAATAAACTTGTGCGCCGCGTCTTTAATTGAGTTAGCTATCCTACTTACAGTTGTAAAAACAGAAACGTACTTGACCAAGAAATAACTACTAGGCCTAATAATGATAATTTCTCAGTTACTGGCGGTTACTGGCTCACACCACCGGCTTGGCTTGGTCCCTCCCTTGCCTACCGTTTCTTTTTGTAATTATAACGGGTTTATATCAACTGGCCGAATATTCTTTACAACTGATTAAAAAGATACACAGGCCTATGAAGGATTTTGTTCTGGAATAGTTATAGACATGTAGGGATAGCCTACATCAGATATCACTGTATGCTCAGCTTCTGTTGTTAATATTAGGTTATATGAATAAGCTGGAACTATCCTTATTTCTCACTTATAGTTGTAAGCCTATGGTTATACCCTAATTTCATTAACATTAAAACAGTAGTCTTAATTGATATAGTTTATTATGTACGGTGGAAGCATTATGCTCATAAAATGAATACTGTTGTAAATCCATTAAGATCGTATAACAATAGGCTATAGGTTTACCTGTAACAGACAATATGCGGCCTGCATAGTTCCGGATAGCTGCAAAACCTTATGTGTTCGATGTTGGAGCCTACGGTAGCCTAAATTCATACCTGTTGTTTTGTTGCAGCATGGAATCCACAGGGCGGGATGCCCACCCGCAACCGCAGCTGCTGTCGATGGGGACGCAACGATGCCACGCGCCTGCTGGAGGTGTACGTAAAGCGTAGCCTGAGTGTCAACGATGGGTCAGTGGGGGGCCGGAGGCCAGGGGCGAAATCTCGCAAGTGGGTCACCCTGGCGGAGAAGAACAGCCGCGTCAGACGCCACTCCAGCGACAGTTCTGCCCACCTGCCGCCTGATGAACTGGAGGCCATAATCACGAGCTTTGAGCCAACCCCCTACCTACAGCCTCACAGAAAGGCCAGTGGTCTCCCATTTGGGGAGTTCCACAGACAACCCTGCAGATGGCCCCACAGAGAGGCCCACGGTCGTCCCATTTGGAGAGCTCCACGGAGCAGAAACATGATGTCAAACCGCCAAACAAAGGTGCTAAGAAGAATAAGAAGCCCTCCTTCTTAAGAGCTTCCTGAACCTTTTCTCCAGGAAGGGGAGCGAGAAGAAGGAGGAGCGAAAATCCAGCAGTCCAGAGAGGGCAGGGTCCTGCACCTCTGTGGACACCCCCTCTTGTCTGCCTGTCCATCGGCCCTCCTCAGGAGGTGACCAGGCCTCACCACAGATGAGGGAGGTCCCTCAGGAGGAAACTTACGCGTAGGAGATTCTCCTTCCGAAACCGTGGCACAGACCAGGCCAGAAGGTCTCTGAAGAAGCCGAACACTCTAGCCCTGTCTGAAACAGTGCATATATCAAATGGTGAGTGCAAACGTGAGATAACATGAATGGCTGCCTGATAATTTGGAGAACTAACTATGGGTTAAAAATACTCTCACACTGGGTACCAACTGTAAAGGCAGAGGTCAACTATATTAAACTGTATTTATTGTGAATTTACACTAACCAATCATCATCTGATGTTCTTGTTGGACCTAAGTTACTCATCGTTTATAAATCCATAAACTGGTCAACCCATTGGAGAGTTTCAAAATTGTTTTTTTATCGCTTTAATTGAGAACAGTGTTTCAAAATATATTGATTAATTAGATGCAAATACTCTAGGAATATTGACTCTTTTATTTACAGCTGTTAGTGTGGAGCCAACAAGCTTATACTATGAAAAGGTATCCGAGGAGCTGGAGAAGATTGTGAAGGAGGTGAAAGATAGTCCCACAGAAGAGGGCCACAAGATCTTTGATCAACGCCCTGAGTCTTTCAGGAGAAAGAACGCTAAAGGTGAGGGAGTTTTTTTTATTATTTATTGTTATTATTATTATTATTATTTATAATTAATACCTTAAGTTTAAGTAACATGTAGATGTGTCCAAAAGCAAATACAATTAGAAAAGTCAGTCAAATTTTTGAATTAAATATTCAAGAATTTTTCAGGTGGCAATCCTCACACCCACACACTGGGTAAGGCAAATACTAGAACATCAGTGTGTGAACTGCTACTAAGATAAAGCTGGAAAAGTGGACACTTAACATGACCGAGAACCTCTTGTCATTTTAACATATAAATGAGCCCCTGGATTGCCAGGGGATGATTCCTGTAACGACAATATAATGGCACGTAGACTAATGACGCAGCAACAAGAATAAGACATTATAATTCCAAATAAGCAAGAAAGAGTTGAGCACAAGTTCTATTAGCTATCAATGTGCTATAAGAACAGTGCAGTGCCAGGTGCATTTTTCCATGGCAGCATGTTGAAATGTGTCGTGCTTGGAGCGTAGGGTGGATGATGATTATAAATTAAAGTGTAGTATAGCGGTTAAGGAACTGGACTTGTAACCGAAAGGTTGCAGGTTCGATTCCCAGGTAGGACACTGCCGTTGTACCCTTGAGCAAGGTACTTAAACTGAATTGCTTCAGTATATATCCAGCTGTATGAATGGATAAATGTAATAAGATGTAATAAGAAGTTGTGTAAGTCGCTCTGGATAAGAGCGTCTGCTAAATGCCTATAATAAGAGCGTCTGCTAAATTCCTGTAATGTAAAATGTAGCTGTAGGTAAAATGTAGTAGTATGTAGATGATAGTTTCAGAATAAGGTGTGCTTGTCAAAGAGTTAAGTGTTATTATTCTTACTTGCAATAAGCAGAGTTGGGGGTAATGCATTACTAAAGTAATGCGTTACTGTAATAATATTAGTTTTTTGGGTAACGTGGTAATATAACGCATTACTATATAAATGCATGTAATAATATTACTTTACATTTTTGAAATTAGCAACGTGTTACTCAACCTAATATTGTAGGCTACGTTTCATGCTGCATTTGATATGCTAAGGCTATTTATTACGAAGAACTGCCCCTGCACCTATGTAATTCTATAGGCTACCTACTGTATATTAGACTACAAAATACCTGCACAGAACTGAAGTGTAGCCTACCTGCACACCTCATTATTAATATAATACCTTCAACACAACAGCATCATTACACCTGTACAGTAGGCTACATTGCTATACATGGTAATTGTTGCCAGTTTGAGTTTATTTAACAGCCAATATGGAATTCGGAATCACGCAAAATTCCATGCATTCATGCAGAGTTCCACTCATATAAACACACGGCTTTTAAATGTTTTAAAAAAATAGTTCCAAATTGATTAACGTCTGCACGCAAACCGCAATGTCAAGTACAGTGTATACTGTACATGCAACAACTACTTGGACTTGTGACGTTCAGGCAGTTTAGTATACTTCCGGATATGAGAGGAGTGGAGGAAAGGAGGTGGGGAGTGAAGAATATTGGGACGCAGCCAAAGTCTCTGCTCTTACCATTTGCATCATTGCATGTGGTCAGTTTTAAAACAATGCAATAATACTACTGGAATCTGCATGTCAATTCATGTTCACATGTCAATTTTTTCATAAATCCTACTATTTGTGTCTCTAATTTCGGTGCCACTGTTCTTTCAGAAGCAGAAGTTATTGAAAGGATAATAAATCTGATTAAACAACAAGGAGATGCCATTGATGAGGAGGTTGGTGTTTCTCACATTTATATGAAAATAAGGCACAGACAGTATGCTGCTTTAGATTTTTTTCTTTTTTGAACGTGGGGATGCAGGCCTGTACACTATCTCCATACAGTATTTGCATAGCCTGCCTAACAAGCTGATAAAGGGTTTTACCGTGTGCTTTCTGTGTCAGATAGCATGGCAGGGACAGGATACAAAAGCAATAATTACCTACTTTGTTAACTGCGCTTTTGCTAATTTACATCCATGCCCACTTTCTTTCTGATACTTTTGCGTAGTCATTGCATTCTTCTAATAAAATCAACTCAATAGTTTACAGTGGAAGTGCAGGATGGCTTTGTTACTGTTTTATTAGTTTTGTTGACCATATCTCGTCGTCTGTCTGTGCAGCTGAAGGTGAATGACAACAGCAGCGTCAGCTCCTTCTTCCAGAGGCTGTCCTACGGCTCCTTTCAGGAGCTGGCCGACCTCTATGTGGAGTCGGGAACCCCTGGCCAGCCACCCGAGTTGGTTAAGCTTGCCTTTACCCTGGACTTCACCGCCAAAGTGGCCGGCCTTTCCAGCCACACCCTCGGTCGCATCATGGGGTTTGGGAACCAGTACCTACAGGACCGCTTCACCCAGATGAGTGAGGCTCAAGGACGGGTGAGAGAAATGGTGCTTTCGCTTTTGGGGGGGGGGGGGGGGGGTGTATTGGAGGTTGAGGCCATCAGTGGTACAGGATACACTTACTTAGAAGTGTTGTGCAAAATTCAGAATTTAAGAATTGGCCCCCATTCAATTCATGAGCTGGAATTTGAATTGAATTGGCCACTCATTGCAATTCAAATAAATTCCACTCAGTCACACAAAAGAAGAATTTTATTAAATCTAACATATATTTTGCTGCAAAACTAGAATGTCACTCATGTGCTAATCTCAACCCTGAACGTAATATGCATGGGGCTAACACTTTGATCTTGCACTGTGAAGGCGGGCATTGACCGTTTGGGAAAGAAATTCAAGATCATTGCCCAACTGCCAACATTTACACAAAGTTTCATCACAATCGGAGTAGAATTGTTTGAGTTATGGATGATAGGGACACAGACAGACACACAGACAGACACACAGACAGCGAAAAACAATACCCCCTGCTTGCGCTACGTGCGCGCGGGTGTAATTACATAATTTATTTCAAGAAACTATTCCCATTTGTTCCCTTATATGTAGAATAATGAGTAATATTGTCTTTCATTTCAACCTTAGCACTCAAACGAACGACAGAAAGTCATGGTAAATGCAATTACCATTTATTCCAATCCACAACTCATCATTCAACATTGTTATGTTTAATTGTCAAAAGATCCTCAAAGGTCTTGTTTGGCTCCATTTTGAAGACTTTGGGGTAAAGTAAAGCATTCTGGGAAATGAACTGCTCTCCCACCATGTTTCACAAAATGAAAGTTAAATTAAATTAAATATGATGATTATTCTATAGATGTTATTTTAAAGATTAATTGTTGGGAAAAACCTTCGTTAATAAAATGTAATGTTTAGAAGCATACCATATGTTGTTTGTATGATAACATGTTTAATGTACGAATTATATTGAGATAGCCTTACTGTTAAAAGCTACACCTAAAGTATGTAGTATATGAATTTCTTTGAATTTCATAGAATTTTAATCCTACTTCATTTAATTCAAATTCAAATTGCAATTCTGCATCCTGTTTGCTACCTCAATTCAAATTCAAGAATTTAATTGGAATTTAAGAGGCATTCTCAATTCAATTCTGAATGGTGCACAACCCTGTTACTTAGTCATGAATCCTATTATTGGTGATGGAAAGACTCTTTCTAAACAGTATTCAACAATACATTTTACAATACATACACAAGTACAATGTTTATAATACAGGCGTATTTACCTTCTCAGTTTTGCCAACTAGAATAAAAAGATATATGTGGCCAGTTTGTAAGTGATGGCTGCAAACTCACTTCCTGTTCCGGCTCAGAGTTAACAACACAAAACCAGGTGTAAGACCGATGGTGACGTATCCGTGCAGCTGTGCCATATGACACAAAGCAGCTCTGTTTCTTTGCCTCCAGGGTGTAATCACAGTCTTAACCCTGTTTGGGTTTCCTAAATGACTCTTGAGTCAATGGCCAATCTGACCTACTTTTATAAGTCCTTCCCCAGCCTACTTCCCAGTTTACCACCTTTCTCACAGATGTATACAGAATAATCACGTTGCTACAATGCTATGGCAATGTTGTGAAAATGCTATTTGCGCTTTACAGAGGGGTCTGGCCTCTGGGTTTGGAAGGTGTACACACAGCTGGGATTTGAAATGGTTCAGTTCAAAGTCTTTAGAGTTCCAAATAGTTGGCCATTTTTGAAAATTTCTAAATGAATGATGAAACTTTTCACCTGGACAACATGAGTGTTGTAAACAGAATGTAAACAGGGGTTGGAAAATGTCTTGTTTGGCTCCCACTTCAAAGGTTTGCAGTGTGTTTCTTCTTGTTTGGGTGCATTTGTCATGTAATGTGGTCTATTATGAAACACCCAAGTTTAAAAAAAAAAAAATAGGTTGTTTTTTTACTGCTAACAGGCAACAAAAGCTGTTTGATTTTCTTAAAATCAAAGTTAAGCACAGTTTAGTCAGTGTCTTGTCTGATAAATTATTTTAAATAACTTTCATGCTACCCCATTACAATTTTCACATGAAATTAGTCCGTCAGTTATAATTGCTACATTATTCACTTACCTTTGGGAACTGTATCTAGGACAAAATTGAAAAGTGAATTCATGCATATGTGTAACAGTATACAATTGTAAGTGGCACAGTGGTGTGTTGGATAATTTTATATCATTTTGTATATGTCTGCAGGAATCCCAGTCGACATTAGCACAAAATATCAGTGGTCCAGACTAACTGCAATAAAGAGAGAGAACAGAAGAAAAGCTCATTTCTCAGCAGAGTCAGTTCTCTACTCCTGGGACTTGGCCTCACCGTAAAAAGCAACGACCTCAGGAGACACAACGGTGAAGAACGTTTTAAAGAGAAACCCTGAAACTTGATAAAAAGCTAAAATCTCTGACCTCTACTAGCAAGAGGAGGAACCACACCTTGACTGCTGATTTACTGGACTTAACAGGATGCTCTATATAATAGCATACTTCTAGCAAACCCTCTTTTCTTACGCAAATATTTCCTTTGAAATAAGATATTTAAATCTAGCTGCTGTATACAGAAGACAGATCAAATATCAAATATTTAACAGTGTGTGCAGGCACACACAAACAATGCAATTGTCTTTATTATACTGAATAAATATTTTTTCAAATTTGATTCCAATTTGTGGATTCTTTTCTACGTTGCATTTATTTTAAATTGTAAAATTGTTAAATATTACAACTACAAATAGTACCACTATGGTTATGTAGATAAGTTGACAACACATTTTTTACCTTTTATTTCTAAAACCATTGACAGTTGACAGTAGATTGTTAGCAGAGCCGTCTTTTGTCTGATTTTTACCTCTCTTCACAATGAAAAAGCTAGTGTTCAACATCATGACTTTTTGCAATTATTTTATGGTCCACCTCAATAGAACAATCTACAATTCATGTTTCATAGCTATGATCGTACCACAACCCACAGTATTATTGTTTAAATTTTTATAGGGGAAATTAAGCAAAAGTGTGGTGAGTTGTTATTGTTAAAGGGTAAGTTCGCTATTTTGGACCTTGGACCCTATTTGCGGTCCGTCTTCCATGAACCTGACCCATGAAGTCCATTTTTTTCGCTGATCGGTCCAGTATTGAGTTCGCTACAGATTTCCTGTAGGCTCTCACTGGGCTACAATAGAAGTCAACGGGGCAATTAGAAATGTTCGATAAATGTGCTTTCATGTACAATAAATGAGACGGGAAGCTCAGGGTGTATTGTTACCGGTCTCAGTATGCTCTCCTGTGAAATGTATCTCAATCCGAACATTTTTACGTGCTTGGCATGGCTTGGAAGTAAGCATTTCTCTGTTGCTTGTTTTCGCTGCTCCCGCGGAGTACTATGTGTCGGGGGTAGGGGAGCGGGAAGGTGTGCCGGCCGTTTACGAAACTATCTAGTTGAGCAGTCTGCATTTGTTTACCTGCAGCAACGTAGGCTACAATTTCCACAAAAAAACTTGGATGATGGATGACTATAATGATTACGAAGACGAAGAATTCGATTTTGACTGACGTTACTCGCTACAGATTTGAGCCAGAATACACGGACACGGAACTACAAGAGATGGATGATAAGAGAGCAAGAGAAGAGAGAGAGGCTGAAGTTGCGCAGGTAATGTTATCCGAAGTCAGTGCGAGGTAGTGCGGTCGGAGAAATAGTTCTGTTTCAAATGGAACTGTTGTTTCAACGTTCGGTTTGCGTTTGCGATAGCCTACATTTCACAGGAGAGCATACTGAGACCGTAAGAATACACACTGAGCTATAAAAGCACATTTATCGTTGTTTTTCCATAACATTTCTAATTGCCCCGTTGACTTCTATTGTAGCCCAGTGAGAGCCTACAGGAAATCTGTACCGAACTCAATACTGGACCGATCAGCGAAAAAATGGACTTCATGGGTCAGGTTCATGGAAGACGGACCGCAAATAGGGTCCAAGGTCCAAAATAGCGAACTTACCCTTTAATTACAATATGGCATAGCCTACTGATTCTTCAATTGGTTGGTTGTGGTTGGTTTGTGTAATGTCGTAGCCTGTAAATCCTTTGTTCATTGTTATATAATAGATACTATTTAAGCCTATGATGGGTTAGCTATGATGTCATCACGTTAACAGCTGGGCCCCGTGTAGGTTGACTTGCCCCGGGCCCCACCCACCCTTTGAGACAGCCCTGTTTGTTTTGGGTACATTCACAATTTACATTAGATGTGCCTCAAGCATACTTGTCTCCAAATAATGCCTTCTTCAAACCATGATATAAGGGTGATACAGAGGTGGAAAATCCAGGCTCAGAAAGTAAGTCCTCCCCAATAATTAGTTCCAATCACCTGGATTTGCTAATTAGCACAATTCTTCAGCCAGGAGGTAGAGCTAATTAGTGAAATCAGCTGTGTGAGTTCATGGGTAAAAGAAACACATGGCAGACCTTTTACTTTCTGACCCCTGGACTTTCCACCTCTGGGGAGATCTAAAGTATCTGGAGAAGGTGCAAAAGAAGTAAGACGAACACACTACCTGCAGCTGAAGGAGAAAATGACACAGGGAGGTACTGTGTATGCCAGGAACAGGTAGGACAACAGCTATCCCAGGAGGAAAGTGCTCAGAAATCCCACAAGCCCAAATCAGGCAATGTGGTTGCACAGCAACGCTGAAACAATGGGCAAACATCATCATTCTCCCATGTAATCAAGAAGAAAGTGCATATGTACAAATTAGGAGTACTCAGTGCTAACAATACAGTTCCAGAGGGATGAGTTTATATAAAAACCTGTGCAAGTTCCTAAATCTCTAGCATTTATCAGTTTGTATTAAAAATGTTATAAATAAATGAAACAGCATTTTACTTCCCAGGGATTTATTGGATGCTGATCAGTAGCTGATTATTACTGAATATAGTTCACTTCTGAATATTGGGATGGCAGGTATGCCATCCGCCAAGTTACGGCTTGGTGGGGCATGCCCCATACCTATATAGCACCGAGAGTTTGGCACTTTTCAGGGTTTCCTACAGAAGTAACCACAATGACCATAGACTCTCAGCCCTTAAAAACACTAACTTCTATATGTTCTGACCTCATGTAACCACACAGCATTCAGATACAACTTCACACATCCACACAATAAAGCCCCAAACTTGGGTTATTTTGCCGTTTTTCTCCTTCCTCTTCTGCTTCTTCTTCTTCCCATTTTCCTGCCAAACTGCCAGCCTCCGTCGCGATGTTATCCAATGGGGAGAATTATTATTTGAAGGTATGGTCCGTGTACCTGCTCATCAAGCTTATCGTCCAATAAAAACGCTTCATACTAATGGTTTTTAATGTTAATATAACTAATGGCTTCATGCTTTCCAAGAAGCTACTATGGCTTAGTGAGAACTGCAGTTTCTCACACAGTGGATTGTGGGTTCGAGCCCAGCAGGGCACATGTTTATTTTCCACAAAAACAATGTGCAACTGTTAAGTACTTTTAATTTCTTAAACTTATTATTTTCACATTGACACATTAACATATTTTTCTTACAAAGGCAAAAGAGGTTTCCAATATTAACTGTTCAATGTTTCACTTGTACTATATCATATCACACCCTCCCCAAACCGGACGCTCGCTTTTGTCTGATTTGGGGAGGGTGTTACGCTCTGTTCTTGCGGTCATGACTGACTGACTGTGGAAACCCCTTGCCTCGGCCAACATTTCTTTATTCATTAATTTCTTCACTTCAGCTCTGTTCACTTTATCCTTTTCACACATAACACAAGGTCACCATAAAATTAACTACTAGGAAAATTAAGAATTTACGATAATAGCCTACATTAACAATTGAAGATAGCCTCTTTTAAGCTGCAAGCCTTTAAGCGATCGGATTTATAAACCGCCAATTCCCCAAACATATCTGATTCATGGTTAGTCACTTATAAATAAATAGATAGCTTCCAAATGTGGCTTTAGTCTACGCTACTCTGCTGATAATGTAGCTTACTGCAAACACCTTTAATTATAATAATAAGAATAATCTCTGGTATGTACTTTCTTAGTAGTATCTACTTTTTTCTTTCTGGCTAAGATTCCTGGGAAATATTCCTGGGAAATTTGTCCAATTAAGCTGGTTCGCCAACGTTACTTCCTGCTTCTCGTCAGGCTACTACAAAGTGAATCAACATGCATTATAGCCTACATGCATCGCACTACAGAAAACTAAACTAAACCTAGCTCTCCGGTACCAAAACATTTCCCGCAAGTAACATTCAATTCTACCGGAAAAAAAACTCTGCTGTGCAGAAACTCACTAGCTCACTCACTAGCTCGTAGCCCACACATGGAAGGTTGGAGTTATGCATCCGGCAATCCAGTGTTGAATAGCCTAACTCTGCTGTGCTTATGAACTCACTAGCTCGCTCGCTAGCTCGTAGCCCACACATGGAAGGTTGGAGTTACGCATCCGGCAATCCAGTGTTGAATCCTAACGTTAAATGTATTTCATAGAATACTAATAGCCCTATTTTAAAACTGTATTTCCATATTTTACTGATGCAAACTATTTAGGCTGTACTAGCTATTTAGGCTGTATGTCTTTCAGCTAGAATGTGTTTGCGTCTTCTAGCCTATTGTGCATGCATGTCTCCATGTAGACTTTGTTCTTTAATTTACATGCTTCTTCATGATCCATAGCTCAGGTGGTGCTGTTCATTGTATTTCATTACACATTAAATACTGCTTATCTACAAACTCTTTTAATGTAATTGTGTGCTGTCTGTAATAGGATAACTGTTCTCATTCTTGTCAATAGAGGGCGTTATGGTTAAGCGAATGTCTGCATACATTTCTTTGGAATGCACATCTCTCTCCGTGTTTATCTTCATGCATTATTCATTATTAGTTAGCTATAAAAAATAAGTGATATCAGATCAAAAACGTCTACGACGTAAAAAAAGCCAAGTTACTCACGCATAGCCTACATAGCGCTGTCCATAAGTTCTTAATTCCAACTTGCAAAAACTAGGCCTGCCTTTAAAAGTCTTGATATCAAAATGTGGCCGAGTTACAACTAACAATATTGCCTATCGTAGCTCACACTAAATAAACTAGCTCTATTCCAAAGCAATGCTATCCAAACTTTCCTAAATTATTTAATGCAACTTGGCCCTGTGTTTCTTCATCGTACCATCTCAAGAGAATGTGGTCAATGAAACTGTATGTGCCACGCCAAACTGCAAAATGAAAATAATTTATAGTGGAAATACTCTGATTCTGATTCTGTGTTGCACTTAGAAATTAAACAGAAAAATGGGGCATGTTTGAACAATTGTCTGCATCCACTGCTTCGGGTCTATGAAAAGCACAGAATGAATAAAATGTATTATTCTTATTATTATTATGTATTTATTGATTTATTTATTTGGATTTCTATCAAAACCTGTGTGGTCCTACAGAGCATAGATATCCTTGTGTTCACAAAATTCTGTTTGCAAATATCATAAATACTATTATGTTAAGAAAATTGGTACTATTACTTATTTGCCACCATCTGAACCACAAACATGTATGGATACGTTTGTAAAAATGCTTTATGTACGCTATTTTCTAGGTAAAGACATTTTTTTTTTTTTTATCTGCATTTATTTATTCACCACCCCTTTCTCTATTGTACATGATGTTTCTTCATATAAATGTCTGTTTGTGAATTGTAAAGAATGCTGTAGCAGCAGTTAACATTTTAAAACCTGTACATTTTCTAAAGTAAACTTGCCAACAAAGTACAACCATATCCTTTCTGGAGTGTAATTATTCATCAACTGTTAAACACATTCATTGAAATCATATGTTGTTCCATGAGGTACAATCTCTTCACATGCAAAGATGAAGAAACAGGGCCAAGTTGGATTAAATTATTTAGGAAAGTTTGGATAGCATTGCTTTGGAATAGAGCTAGTTTATTTAGTGTGAGCTAAATGTGTGAGTACGATAGGCAATATTGTTAGTTGTAACTTGGCCACATTTTGATATCAAGACTTTTAAAGGCAGGCCTAGTTTTTGCAAGTTGGAATTAAGAACTTATGGACAGCGCTATGTAGGCTATGCATGAGTAACTTGGCTTTTTTACGTCGTAGACGTTTTTGATCTGATAGTTGCTTTACACTATAAGACTTGAATTTACCAAAAGAAATGCTGTGCTTGTTTGCAACAGGAGTGAATAGGCAATTGAATGGCAACATCAGCCCTTTGAGCTGATCCATGTAACTGCAAGAAGGAAAGATAAAAGGTCGAAAGTGGAATGCTCTTTATGTGCCTTTTGCTCTGCAGTTCTATTGGACCCTGAAGCTTGGGTGTAGTCCACATATATCCTTGTACAGGCTTGTTAGCAGGCTGAGGTAAATGTCCTCTTCCAGGGAGCACAGGTTCGAAGCCAAGGCCTCTAGGCCTTGATATAACTCATCAGGTACCTCCTCTGTTAACTCAGTTGACAGAGACCTCTCCCTGCCCCTCAGCACCCTCTCCAGCACCTCTTCCCTTATAAAGTATAAGCGAGTTAATGCTGGTAGTCCAAAAGGGCTAATTTACATTACAGTTTATAATGTTTGGCAATACAATAAATCCACTTTAGCACAGTTACCAACTTACCATACACTTAGAGGTGAATAACACCTCTGTTATATGAAGCTGTTAGAAAGGCTGGATTGTGAGCATTATGAAGAGAACCAGTACAGTCACTACTTGCGTCATCTACAATATTTCAGTATTCCCTCCTTTGAAAGCCATAGTAAATATCACGTGTATTCCGAAAACAGTAAAAAGCATATCATCAGTATAATAATCAGCAAAACCCCAGAAATAAGTAGCCTATATACTCCGGGGATTTTAAGTAGACTACATTTAGAGAATATCCACTCATCCACTGTACTAGCATACTTACTAGTATGGAAGGGCGTTGATTCAGAGCTATGCAGGAGCCAGGAGCTTGGCTTTGTCCCCCTCTGTAAAACCTTTGTGGGAGGCGGAATTGTTCTGGGCTGTGTCTGAAATGAGCCCCACCTACTGTGTCCTGTCTCCTGTGTACTGTTTAGTATGCAAAAAAATATCCACCAAACTATTTTCCAACCATACTGTGGAAGTGTCGTTATGTCACATGTTGTTTTTGATGGAAAACATCAGTGAAACTGCGAATCATATTTATGTGTCCATGTTTGCATACTTGTTAAAAAATAAGCTCCCAAATATACTCAGCAACGTATATCATATGGGGTTTTTAAGTATACTACCTTTAGAGAAAATGTTGCTTATTTAACTTTCTCATCCAGTCTACTCAACAAGCATGCTCAATAGTAGGGCAGGGTGCTGATTTGGACACAACCCAGATTGTTGGGCAGTAACAGCAATTGAGATTGGCTGAGTAGCTGTTAATGGTTGGTAACATAATAGTGCCAGGCTGAGCCCCATCTATTGCGTCCTGTCTGTGTGCTAGCAGCTGTGTACTCTTTACTTTGCATTATTTAGTACGTGATCAACCGTACTGTGGAAGTGCCCTTGCCTTGCCACCATGTCATGTGGTTTTTGTTATTGAAGGAAAACGACAGTGATGCTGCCTTCATATTTAAGTGTCCAAAACGTTTGCATACTTCTTGAAGTATGCTTCTGAATATACTCAAATATTTTGCTTAACTACATTCACTTCCTGCATACTGAACAAGCAATCAATAGTATGGACGGGTGCTGATTCGAACACAGCCCGACTACCATTAGCAGATATGAGTGGAACAAGAGTTTAAGATTAGGGTTACGTCTCCTTGTATTGCAGCATCTGTGTTAATCATATTTAACATATGCCAAATGCTACTGTGACTTTTTTCCTGTTACTTACAAAAAGAACTTGATAAAACACTCGCAAAATATAAAATGCAAGCAAAATTACATGTTCATGTTGGTTTCCTATCTAAAATGGTGCCCTGTCAAACACCAGTAGTCATGTGCTAGTGACCTTTACAAAACACACTGCTATCAAAGCTTTTCATAGCCATAAGCTTTCCACTGAAATTAAAACACACAACAGCTGCAGCGGATCAGGAATTAGATTAGTGCTTTGCAACACCTAACAGTCGTGCACCTCATACAAGTGATACTTCAGGGCTCCAATATTACTAAAATATATTTTCCAAGCCATGAAAACAGAATTTTAATCCTGGGAAAGATGATAGCCATGTACACAAAGAAATAATAAACACCATCTACGTTAAAGATTACGGCACATAGCTTGTTTGGCAACCGGATAACCACAATGTTGACTTTTTTTAAATTATTGAAATACTGCACTTGCACATGAATGACAAGGGCATAATTACAACAGTGGACTCACCCTACTCAAATTTTAAAAAGCGTCATTTATATATTTGTGGTTTTTGGTTTTATTTTTTACGTGCATGTGCGCTGTCCATAAAAAAAATCCCAGATTTGTTTTTCAGTTTTTATTGCTTTTTTCACTTGTAAAGAAAAATTAATCAAAGAGGCCGAAGCCCATGTCCTCGTCCGATTCTTCCGATTCCTCCTTCTTCTCTTCCTTTTTCTCTTCCGCTGTTCAGAGGGAAAAATAGAGGTAAACATCACTGTAGTGCCGATTTTGTTAATTTCATCTCAGTGTTTTGGGGAATTTAATTCAGCTCACATTTCATTCAATTTTGGCCTAAACATGAGAAAGCGAAATATGCATGTTTGGGATTAATCCGATGTTTCGGGAGAGGGAACACTTGCTGGATACACTGCTTGCATATTTATGCACTTTGACAAACTATGATATTTGCCTACTTTACACATTCTTAATTTTTGGAGCGACTGACTGCATTTATGTCTGGGGTTACCTTATACAGTAATCACTTTTCAGTGAGATTAAATCTCTACCATCTCTAGATCACACATTCCTAAGCACATGCTTACCGGCAGGAGCGTCTCCACTAGCTGCAGCTGCCCCCCCAGTAGCGGCAGGAGCAGCTACGGCGCCACCTGCTGGCACGGAGGCCAACTTCAAGAGGCCTGCAGACCAAAAAAAGAAAAAAGGCTACACTTAATTTGGGAAATTATTACTGCAACATGAGGTTCGTACTGAATGGAATCGACTACTGAAAGTGTTGCTGAGGAAAATAGCAACACAACCACTCCATAGAAGCATTGGAAGTAAGCTAGAAAATGGTTTAAAAGACAGGCTTCTCACCTGCATTCATGACATCATTGACATCTTTTCCACCCAGTTCACTGATGACCTGTAAAGTCAGTTAAAGTTCAAGTCAAACACGAACGAATCCCCAGCAGTGCTGTTGCTAAAACGACTGTTCACAGATAGAAGTATCCAACTTAAATTAAATTAAGGCTATGTCCAGCCATTTTTTCTTTATGGACAGCCATTTTCATAAACTAGTTAAAACTGTCTCTCCACAATGTAAAACCACATTATGTACTGCGCTATAACCTAAATAAATCTAAGGGAGAGACAGATGTTATGACATTTGCGTGGCTAAATAACTCGGGTGCCTAGTTCTACGAAAGTATGTAAACAAAAAGGATGCCTCACCTTGTTCAGACGCTCGTCATCGGCCTCGATTCCCACACTGCCAAGAATGGTCTTGATATCCTTGGCGGAGGGGCTTGTGTTCCCACCGAGAACAGCCAGGAGGTAAGCGGCCACGTAACGCATTCTTTAAGGAGGAACACAGAAAACGTAATGCAGCAGGAACTTCATATTCAGTCTTAAAGCAAACGGATTATTGCTAGTGATGGGCAGTTTGGCTCTTTTTTCTGAGTCGTTTGAAGAGTCAGAGTCGCAAGTTTTAGGTACTTCCGGTTAATACAGCACCGTTCGTTTGTTTGATTCTTTCGAACTACCCGAGCCCCATCTTTTTCTCCCAGTGGCGCGCGCTGGAATTTGAAGCAGTTTCAGACAGCAGAGTCTAGCTGGTAGCACATGAAGTTAGTAAACTAGCTTTGATATTTTATTCAGACCTACATCACCTGATTGATACTCATTTTCTAATAGCCTATGCTCAATGTTTTCTGTTCACTCTCCCTTACCTCAAGCTAGTTTGCAATTGCATCCAGTTTACATTTATTTACGACTTTCCCATATCCGTTGTTCTAGCAGAAGTGTAAAATATAGGCTATAGCCGTTTTATTAGTCTATGCAAATATAATTTTTTTTATTTTTTATTATCAGATCCTAGAATCCAGTAGCCTACTGAAAATGTGGTGGATGGATGGCTGTATAGGAGAGATAGCCAGCCAAATCCGACAAACAACCCAGATATTGATACATGTGCGTATGTAGGCTACAGGAGCCCGTTTTGTTTATTAGTTATAAATAGAATTTGGTAAAGATTTATTTGGACAACATAAAATATGTTTATTTGAACCATTAGGCTATTTATTTATTCTATGATACAAAATTGTATTTATCTGTTCACTGTTGGACAAGAGTTCTAAAATAAAAATGCCACCACTTTTAAATAAGTAGCCTATTTGCTGTCATTTGCTGAATACAATCGCATATTAATTCTGTTTTATACTGCAATTCGGTTGCAAACAGCCACATAATTTCGTAATAAAAAGTAGGCGTCTCGGACTATCATTAGATACAGTATAACAGAATACCTTTGTCAATGTTTCTGGTTGATCCACGCCGAGTAGGCTAAAGCCGATTACTAATGGTGTAGGCGACAGCATTTGCTCTCTATTAAAACACGAAAGGACTTTGGTTTGTGTCACGGCTCTGGAGCCGTTTGATATTGCCGCGGCTCACGGCTCTGAGTCGAGTTGATTTCGTGCTGATGAGAGTTGGGTAGTAGGCGACTGTAGGTACATCTTAACCGTTAGCAGTAGTAGCCTAATAATCACTTTGGAATGAGCTGGGCGATTATCTAACTAGTGACACCGGTTCCCGGCTGTAGTAGAAAACAGGCAGAGTCAAGAGCCGTGGGTAAGCACGATTCCCTCGAACTGGCGAGTCGACTCAGCATAGAGAGTCGTTCAAAAATATCTGTTCGTTCGCGAACTGCACATTACTAATTATTGCCAACTGGCAGACCTTTTGAAATGTTTTTAAGTGTGCCCGACTGCTCTATTCTCACAAAGGCGAATCGCAGTATTGCTAACATTAACTGCCTAAAGTTATAACTAAGGAATCATCATAAGGGTCTATTGGCCTGCTAACTATCGCTGCTAACGTTAACTTAAGTTATTTGACTGGGCGTCATCTCGCCAGTCAGCCATGATGTAACGTTAACGTTACGTTAACCACTAGCTGGCAATATTAAAATGCGTCAACATAACGTAAATGAGCTAAACGCACACGACTACATTGACTAACATTAGTCATAAAAAGTGGTAATGTTAACTTATTACGATACGAGTGAAAATGTATTCAGCACAACAATGCAACCTTCCGCAAAGCATAAGCGGGCGAGTGGCTAGCCTTAACCAACTAACGTCAATGTCCAAACACACCATTCGGAATTTATTTGGGTAACGTTACGGTACCAAAAATATTGCGTTTTGTTGGCTAGCTACTTATATTTTGTTCCTGACATATTAATTATTTATATGACTATGTTTAGCTTTAGCTAGTTAGACTAACATTAACGCTAGTTGGAGCACGTGTGACTACCCAGCTACTGTTAGCTAACGTCAGTTAGCGATTTTAAAACTCGACAAAGTCTCCAAATAATTTCGACAAAATTAAACATCAACATTTACATTAAAACCAAGTTTTCGTATAACATACTATAGCACAGATACAATAGTACACACATTTAATATTTCGTAACACATATTGTAGAGATTTACAACAACGTACGTACTTTAAGTCTGTAATAGACACGAAACGTCAAGTCCGCTCGAGATTCAGGCAGAGAGAACGTAACTTGAGTTGCTGAACGTTTTCCGCATCTGGTTTCCGGGTCAGAGGTCAATATTCTACATTTATATTTTTCTATGGTTTATTCTAATCATCGTTAAAATATGTTTACAAAATCAAAGTGACGATAGTCTTGACAAATACAGTATTAAATATTGTAAGATTGATTTTTGGTGATATCTTTAAAATATTCCGCAACGTAAACAGAGAGCGAGCATGCTCGTGAACGTGCACGGTAATAACAGAGATTGTATAGTACATTGGTATTACTATTTATGCCCAACAGATGGCACAATATAGCGCAAAAAGGTGTATTTGAATATCGACAAGAAACATACAGGTATTATTTACTGTACAGGAATGGCAAGTTATTTTTTAAAACCCAAGTTACAGAAAGTAACAGAGGAAGTATTTGGAAAGGCCTCTCCTCTTGCATCATAATAGTTGTATATGGACGTTAGGTGTATGAATCTGATTTGCAGATTGATTCCTGGCTGGCAGAAGTTAATTTACTGATGTTGCACTTTTACTCACTGTTTTGGGGAATTTTGTTAGCCAGGTACTGTTGCTCAGGTAATTCAGGTGGGTGCACTCATGTTATATTATAAGTCCCCCAGTATAAGAGTATCTGCAAGGAGAATGTAGTGTAAAATAAACGTGTATATGTGTGCAATATTTTTTTGTATTTTGTGTAATATGTTGAAAGTGTTTTTGTTGTTGTTACAATTTATTTTGTTTATTTGCTGCTGAGATACAATTATATAATCAATATATCACATTTTTATAAACAAAGCTTTATATTATTTTACTCATGTGGCTAGATCGAAAAAAGACAAAAAAAAACAATACCAACACACTGGTATTATGACACCACGTGATTTAATTTAAGCCACAAGTCGCTTTGCATAATAAAACATGCTGTTTAGATATTGTGAGTTTGTATACCCATACATCATGGGTTAGACTGATATTGTCTGTTTAAGATTGAGAGAGAGAGAGAAAGAAAAGTACATTTGATAACAATTCAAATTATTTAATGCAGGAAGACTGCAGAAAGGCTGGTAGCTCTGTGGATAGACTATTTTCTCAGACATCAAACCCTATTCTTAACGTCTGATTAAATCAATCAATAAAGGGTGGTAGCTTTTGATTTCCGGTCCTGGATTTCTGAAGTACTTTTCTTTGACTTTTAATGCTAATGTTAACAGGGGGGATCAATAGGGCTCCCTGCAATGTGCACATATCGCTAAATATAGTGCTTTTACAGCCAGGTGTTATATCTGGCAGGATACTGCTTCTCAAGTTCTGTTCTTTTCTGTAATGTAGCTTTAGAGGGTAAATAATCCCTCTAAACATGAAAAGCGCAATTAAGAAAAATTAACAGCCGGTTAAAATTCTGGGATTGCAATTGTGTTTGCAACGAAAACCAGCATACACAGGGGGGCCCCAGGACCAAATTTGAGAACCACTGGGCTAGGATATAAAAGGCTAGGCTAGTCCATGGATAGCAGAGCAGAGCATGGGTTCGGTCCAGGACCTGGAGGACCTTAGCTTAGTGTACTAGTTTCCATTTTAACTCAGCACATAATTGAGTGATTAAGGTGGTTGATTACACAATTTGAACTTGCCTCACCTGGGTCTAAATTGGTTCCTGATTTAAAAGTGAAAACAAAACCATGATGCTCATATGGCAGTGTAATATAATGGTTAGGGAACTAGGCTTGTTGGTTTCGACCTACCTGCTGCTGTTCTACCCTTATTCAAAGTTCTTAGCATGCACTAAATGTATAAATACATGTAATACGGTATATGTAATAATGTTAAGTAATGTGTATGATAGTGTTATACCCCAAAACATGACCCCCCCCCCCCCTTCCTCATTTTTCTCCCTAATTTGTAATGCCCAATTGCAACTGTAGCCTATGCCTGTATCTGTTCTAGTTAATTATTTTTTGCCTGGAGGGATTCCCAGCCACAATCAGCACTGTGAGGCCCAGATTTGATAAAAACTGTGGCACACCATTACACTGAGCGCTTGGGCCTCAGGAGACTAATATACTCTAATCGCTGATGATAGGCAATCCGCAACTATGACTCATTTTAGTAGCTGGGAAGCTTATTAACATTTGTAAAATGAGTGTAGTACGTAGTGTATTTTAGTTTATGAACAGTGTAAAATTAATTGTTATGGATTCCTGAGTTTACTTGTATGGCTGTTTTTTTTCTTTGTTTCTCTCTTGAGTAATGATGATAATTTGATAACATTACCCGAAGGGGAAAAAACAGCTGTTGATTTCAACCTTCAGCCCTTAGGACCAGATACAGCTGATACATACCATGCATTTTATATAATTTTGTATCAATTACATTCATGAAAATACACGTACACAAGCTCACACACATACACACGCACACACACACATACACTCACAGACATGCACGTCTCATTCGTGCAACATCCTCTCCAAGTTCAGTGATGGGCGTGCCCTCCAAAACACATTTCGCCAGTCGCCGCTTCTTCCTGCTCTGCAGTCACTGGCACCACCGGAGCATGTTTAACCTGGCAGAGTCACTTTTGCACAGCGAGGCTGGGAATACTCTGCCCCTAATCCCTTTAATCAAGGCGCCATTATAGCTAATTACCTGTCGCCTTGTGGAACTCCTGGCTGCACGCAGCACTGACATGGTTAAGATTCCATTATGGCCAATGGGGCACGCTCACTGGCCCATGACTCTAGTCTCCTCAACATGAACTTCCTTCAAGACATTTTCAGGACATATTGCACAGCACAAGAAACCAATGAGTTTATCCTTGGATAGAATTTCACATTGCCAGCAGTCATTAATGTTTTACAAAATGTACAAGTTATTCATTCATTCATTCGTTTATTTATTTTCAGTTCCAGGCCTCAGGCCTCATACAGGGATTTTTACTGGATTAATCTAGATTCAGTACAATGCAATTAATGACCACAGAGAACTTTACTGAACATTATAAGATGATGAAAAAGTCCACTTGTGTTCCATATTCTCATTTCATGACATCTATTATACCAGCAACCAAGAAGGGTCTGAAAGCCCACAATCGGAATACATGAGAAAAGTAAAATTGTATGAATAAATCATCTTTGTGCTCTTCTTAAATTAAGCCATAGGTACTGTATATGGATGTAGTGTGTAAAACATTATGAAACCGTGGGCAATTTACGCTTCCTGGGAGACATTTTTAAGGTTTAATTTTGCTGTTTTTGATGTGTTGCTGTGTCATGCATATGGAAGTCACCAGACCCATCTATGTTACAGTTCCATTAGCTCCTCCTCTTCCTCCTGTGTCAGGAAGAAGGAGAACACATCCAGCACAAACTTCCGCACCTTCTGTATGTTTGTGATGTACCACACCTTGTAGGCGACCTCCCCCATCATCGTGAGTAAGAAGATGAAGAGAAAGATGAGGAAGATGCGGTCCATGTGGTAGGCCACCTTCTCCCTGAAGGTGCGCTGGTCCCAGGGGAGGGCGGCCCGCGCCTCGCTGTAGCGGCTGAAATGCAGCAGGACGTCCTCCTCGTCCAGCTCCTGCGCCTCCATCTCCCTCTCCTCCTCAACCCCCTCCTGCTCCGGCATCCCTTTCTCTCTCTCTGTCTCTTTTCCCTGTGGATCTTTCGCAGTCCTTCCAAGCAGGCGTTCTCCAGGCAGAGCTGGACCTCACGTAGGTGGATCACAACTGAGACAGGGAATGGAGGGAAACGGACTCAACGGCTCCTCCTTGTGTCGCTCTGCGGTCTGACTGTCCCTCCGGCAGTTCTGCTCACCTAAGATGGTTGAGGAGCCTCAGAGGAAGCATCTCCCGATTGGCGGCTTTGTCCAGATTTGTCCAGGGACTCGATCTTGCATGTGTGATATGCCTCGGTCTGTCCAGTTTTCTATCTGTGCGGTCAGTTCCCCAGGGTAGGGCAGGCTTTGTCTGTCTTTCGGGGCAGATGTCTGACTCTTGCCCTCGCGTCCGGCGATCTCCTGCGGATGCTCTGATTGGCTGTGGGATTGTGGGATTGAGGAAGAGCCGGGCAGGCTGATTATGGTGGACACGTCACTAAGGAGATGAGGGACTGAAGTCACAGACTCAGCAGTTTCAAAATCCTCATAGAGAGACACAGCAGGTGGCGAGATAAAGGTAACAGATGGTAAATGGAAGGGGAGAGAGAGTGTGTGTGTGAGAGAGAGAGAGCGAGAAGGCTGTTGAGGGACAAACATGATGTTTACTAACCTCAGTTGTGGAGTTTATACAGTGATGGGAGATACAGATTATGGCCAGTCATATGAGGAATAAGTAACTGACACAGGTCATAGCACCAAGCCCTTAATATATGTAATTTAATTAATTCATCAAAAAAGGGTTTCATGACAAACAGTTTCAGCATGTGTTACATCAGAAGCATTGTGGTAACAAAACAGAAAATACAACCAGCATCAGTTATATCATGGATGGTGTTTATCACATAAGGTAAACATAAGGCTAAGAACAGAATACCAATCCCTTTTGAGGCTTGTATGCCAGCTTTCTGCCTGCATCATAGCCATCAAGGCAGGGGATTGAAGTGTTGAAGGGGACGAGTGGGTGTGTGCTAATAGGATTTAACACAGACACTTGGTAGGGACAAAAACTAAATGGATTATTCAACATTGTATTGTATCCTTTTCCCTCATGTGGTTTATAAATCCAGGGCAGCAGTATGCTATATATGCATTGTTCTGTATAAGCATGCATTGCTACTCTTTGCAGTATTGCACTCTTTGAAATAGCTAACTTTCAAGCTAGCATTTGGTTGAGATTAGGTGCTAGCTTTTAAGATAGCATTCGGTGGAGATGACACATTTATGTGGTCCTAGACAATTCAGTGTGGTTAGAATTTTTTTCAATCTCATCTTCGTGCAGAAATGTAGAACTCTTGTGACAAAAGTAAAATTTGATTCATATCCAAATGTCTCCATAGCTATGTATCATATAGCAATGAACATATTCACTTTCTCAATAACATGTTATTTTTCTTTTAATTTCTCCAAAGATATATATTTTTTTTAGATATCAGACAGGGCAGATAAACAGATATCCTGTTTTTTATTTTTTTTTTTTTTAAAAAGGATGTCAATTCCAGTCAAAATGAGTTACCCTTTGAGGTGAAAAAATATTAAATGTTAAACAGGAGATAAGTAATCGGAAGACATGCTGGTTAGAAGCAGTGTATAAATTTCGATAATTATGTCTGGTTGGATTTTTGAAGTCCCCTGTTTAAAACAGCATCATATGCTCTAACGGCGCCGTCGATGTTTGCGGGAGGAACGGTCGGGCCTCTTTTTGGCCTTTTCCCTTTTGGCGGTCTTGGGGGCAGGATTGTTTCCCACCCGATGTGCCCCTTGGGTCTCTGTCTGGGTCCCCGTCCCGGTCGAGTTTGGCGGCCATTGTACCCCCCTCTCCTGCCCCGACCTCGGCTCCGAGCGTCGCTGCTGGGATCACGCGCAGCACGGAGACCACGCCTGGGTACTGGGTCATGTTCCTGGACCGTCTGTGACAGCGGGCTTTGGCAGCGCTGGGGGCAGCCTCATCACGGAACGGGATCCAGATTTTCCTTTTGCGCCTTCCCCACTTCAGCCACCTGCAGGCCACCTGGAGGAGAACTCTGACAGGCTTGGTTAGGATGAAGAGGAAGACCAGGCCTCCTCGCAGTGCCCTGATCAGCTGCCGGACAATTATTGCGGCCACGTGGCACACCAGCAGCAGTCCCGCCACGTGTGTCAGGAAGAAGATCAGGACGTTGAGGCTACGCTTGCAGCTAGCAGCTTCTGCTCCTTCAGTGGGGCAGAAGACATCGGTGCTCAGAGAAAGAAAATAACAAAAGATCAAAAGGTACGTGAAGATATCCATAGTCTGTGTGAAGCTGTGTAAAAGCAGTCAGTAAATGAACACTACCGGTCCAGTTCACACAGACCAAATTCTGTTTCACATCCCAACATTCTGAAGTTTCCATGAGAGCCTTATGACATCATAGTCAATCCAGGTGATTCAAGATGCTGTTTGGTCATGTGACAGTGACATCACAAGTGGGAATGATGCTCAAAGCCTGTTTATATGTATACGTACATGTATATATATATATATATATATATATATATATATTATGCCATAATGATAATGTAAGTGAATACATTATAAAAAAATTTTTACAAAAAAATAATCATCATCATTTAACATCTGTAATCATGACAAATTAGATAAATGAATCTGGATCCTGATTTTTGTCCTTTCCTCTGTTTTTTCTGTGCTTGGCATTGCTAATTCTGTCAGTTTGTTAACATCATCATTGCCTTCATAACGCTCTCGACATAAGCAGAGAGGCTATTTCATATATTTTGACTGGCATTTTTCTTTCAAAAAGGGAATCTTCTCAAACAGAAGATGAAGTACTGCAATTTAGGTAAAGCTTAATATTAATACTGAGCGTAAAACAACAATCTCCTGCACTGTAATCCTATTTCACACATCCTTCTGGTTATCCATTTACTCTAGCACTATGTCACCCTGTCGCTCTGAATCAGCAGGGTTACCACATTTCTTTTTTCTTATACAGGGGCTTTATTACAAGCTGCCATGCTCCATTAAAACATTCTGCCTTCATCAATGATGCTCTCTAGGCTTTGTATTTTAAAACCTTCACATAGAGGCCTGGCTGATGATGGAGTGAAACTGCGTCGCTCTGCAGAAGCAGAAGCCAGCCGGGCTCGTGTAAATCAGGCACTTAATGGCCTGAGCGTATATCACTTTGAAATCGCAAGCACAATTTTCAAACACAGTGGAGCGTGTTCAGAATCCTTTGGCTGCACAATTAGAATTGTCACTAAGCCCAGCGTACCGATGTTCATTAAAAAGAGAAAAGCACTTTCCCCCTGACATAGAGCCGAACTCAACAGTGTGACCCCCCCAGTACATTCAGTAAGAGATGTCCTCTGAGTCACCTGCAGGTGGTGGAAGAGAGGTTGCATTATTATTATTATTATTAGTTAGTGGTAGTATTATTCATCTTCTGTATGTTTTTGTGGCTGAAAAGTCTGTATTTCATCCGGACCATAGGCTGCATTGTTATAGTGACTCAATGGGATTTGTCATTCGGGAGGCCTGTAGATTTTTTTTTTTGGAAAAAAAAAGTGAAAAAAAAAAAAAAAACATGGATCATGAAAAGGAAATTCCATGGAAACTGCTCAAGAATCACAAACAGAATTTAAAAACAGATTTTTAACTGTGTAAAAAAAAAAAAAAATTATTTAATGGTTAGATTAATACAATATATCACATTGAATTACAGTAATATGTGTCAATGTACTGTATGTCAGTGAATCCACAGCTACCGCCACCAGAAAGCATTTAAATTCCACCACTCAATGTCATCAGTGTTTGCTTCAGGGTGAAAGGCAAATTTCAAGTGATTTTCAAACACTAATACCACTTTAGCAATTCTGCCTTTAATTTCAATTGCACCGGCACACACACCAGTACTGGGGAAAGTTTAGAACATAAACTGAAACAGTAATTGTCTCATATACTTTGAGTTGATTTCATGAAGGGGAATTTCCAGCTAAATATTTTCTTCTGGGATAAAGCAATTGGTGCCCTATCAGATCAATATCATTTGACTTTCAGTGTGGTTCTATAAGTAAATCTGGGCAAAGTGTTTAATTGAATGAATGAATTGATTATCAATAGCAAGTGTCTTCAAATATATTGCTAGAGTAATTGTACACATTTTACAGAGTCTCACTAGTGAATCTATAAAATGGTTGCTAAATGTTTACTTTGGTATTCCTGTGGTATTAATTTGTCTGACTGTTGCTATGATCGACTCTTATAAGTGACCATTCTCATGGACCCTACAACATTTATAATGACATGTAGTCAAATGTATTCATTTTGAAAGATACATTAATTGCAATGAGCATTGGTTGCAACAAGATTATCTCAAATGAAGGCTGTATAGTTCAGTCAATAATCATGCCACTATCAGTGAGCATGTCTTCATCACATTTTTGCATGCTCATCTCTCCTCAACGTAAGACAAAACTGAATCTGTAAAAAGAAAAATAACTTCTGAGGAAGGGGTGTCAGACTCCAATCCTGGAGGCAGCAGTGTCTGCTTGTTTTGTTGTTTGTTTTTTGTGTCTTTCACCTGAAGTCACTGATTGGCTAAAGAGTCTGCATACCTTGTTTCCAAGAACTAAACTGGCTGCTGATTGGACAATGTAGCCCTCCAGCACTGGTATCTGACACCCTGTTCTAAGTTGTGACCACAGTTTCATGTGACTTGTTTGAGTCTATGCTGGCTGCTCAACACTGGGCAATGCAGATATGACTGAAATATAAATTTTATTCATCAACCCAGTCAGCAAGGACTGCCAGATCCAACTATGCCCTGTGGTACAGTATCTTCAGCGGCGTCGCCATAGCGCCATTATTCTGCACACCCATTGGCAGGTGGTTGCCTTTGGAAACCTGTGTTTATACGGTCATAGGCGTATTCCCTCAGCCTTGGTGTTCCGGTGCGGGAGCGTTTGCCTCAGGCAGGGTGTTTTCTTGGTGAGCGGTGGGGAGCAGGGCTGGCACGGGCTAGGCCCAGCGGGGTGGCACAGCACGCACCGTCGCCATATCTGGACGAGCGTGGTGCGGAAGCGGTCGATCCGGAAGGCATAGACCAGCGGATTGACAGCGGAGTTGACGTGCGACATGAAGATGCCCACGTATATAGCGCTCTTGGGCACCGTGCAGTCCGGGCAGAAGTAGTTGATGCAGTTCATGATGTGCAGGGGCAGCCAGCAGAGGGCAAAGAGGAGCACCACCAGCGCCAGCGACTTGGCCAGCTTCAGCTCCTTGTGGTAGTACTTGCTGGTGTCGCAGGTGGCCTCGGCACGGCGGTTGAGCTGCCGGCGGATGATATAGAAGATCTGAGCGTAGAGACCAATCATGATGGAGAGAGGCGCCACCACCCAGCCGAAGAAGTTGAAGTAGACCATGTACTCCATACTCATGACCGTGGTGAACCGGCAGACGATGTCGCCCGTGCTGAAGTTGGCGCTGGGATCCTGGTTGTGCCAGCCCAACATGGGCACCATGCCAGTGAGAGCAGAGAGCAGCCAGCACACGCACACCGCCACCCATGCCCGTCGCTCTGTCACAATCACGCTGTACCTAAGGACCACACCAACACATCCAGGGCAGTATTAAACATTTTTGTATTTATATCTGCACATTAAGCATTTATATCTGTGTAATTACACTTTTATTACACGTTAAAGATTATTTATCTGTGTAATTGCACTGTTATTGCACATGCAATTGTGGTGTAGTTGACATGAAACTGTGCATTGTACCAGGGTTCAGGCCGAGGGTGAACTGTGTTGTCGGGTGTTAGTGTTAGAATTGAGTTTTTATGGATAATGTTATTTAGACGCCGTGTACAATTACAAATCATAAACTTGTACCTGTTAATTATCTAATAATTAGATAGTCATGTACTGCTTACGTTTGTTGGTCGGTAATAACAATGGAATTACTGTAACTGCCTACATAACAATGTTTTTTTTTCCATGAAAAAAGGCTGTAAATATATCAGTGTGATGTTCCTTTATGTAAAATACATGTTCCTGCATGTATTTTAATCAACAAGCCTACTTTCCAATTATTGTAAGAAAGAAAACACCCTGCTAATTTGCCATGGGATCTTTAAAGAACACTTTCATTTATATTATTAAGTTCAAGTAAGGATGAGTTTTTACAGTTACGATAATCACTATGTGTCATAATGCCTAGTACATTTTAGAGTAATGTTTATATATATATATATATATATATATATATATATATATATATATATATATATATATATGTTGAGACAAACAGTTCCATGCACCTGACCATTTAAATAAATGAGACAGTGTGGCTCTGCCAAAGTAAATACTACTGGAATTGACTGGAATTGTTTGAACTGATTGAGGCATTTTAATTTGCTTAAAAGCTTTCAACATCCAGCTCATTGATTTGCATTAAACCTAAAAGAAATATATATGGCTGCGGAACTGCTCGACATGGAGAAAAACAGAGAAGATTAAATAGGAATATATTCCCCCCAATACCACTGTTAACATTTAGTGCAGAGCGCTAAATTATGTCGTTTCTATATTGAGGATGTTCACATGTTGCACACAGTTGTACTCCATCAATAATTTGTAATATCAATAACCTTGTAATAACGTGAGATAATAATATAAGCTAAGTGCATGTGTGTATCAAAAGCATATTCTGCACATTTTGTTCCTAGGCAATGCACAAGTAAGCCACATGTATTTTCCATTTAAATCAGCTATTCTCTCTCAGTCAAAGACAAGTGCACATTAGTTGAGTAATGTGTTGCATTTCAATCCCTAGGGAAGTACAAGCCATTCTTAATTCACTTCCGCTGAGTCATTTTAACGGACAACTCTTTCTGCCGGAGAAGCAGGAGTTGTGGAGTTCTGGTAGTTTGCGAGCAGCCGATTGGTTGTGCCACTGGGGGCGCTCACCTGATTGGGATCTTGACTCGCAGGTAGCGGTCAATGGCGATGGCCATCAGCGAGAGGATGGAGCTCTGCGTGATGATGAGGAGGAGGCAGGAGAGGAAGAGGCAGGTGAAGAACTGCGTCCTCAGCCCCAGGCTGATGACCACTGCCAGCGGGATGACGAGCGCCCCCACAGCGATGTCGGCCAGTGCCAGGGAGACGATGAAGCAGAAGGTGGTGTCCCGCAGTGCCCTGTTCAAAGCCACCACCAGGATCACCAGCACGTTACCCAGCACAGAGGCCAAAGCGATGGCCGTCTCCATGGAGATATACAGCATGTCCACATTCTCGCGGGAGAGCAGCTTGCCCGACAGGGGTGACATTTTGGGACGGTCCTGGTTGGTCCTCGATCCCCCACACTCCCGCTGGTCTCCTCCCCCCTTCTCAAAGATGTAGGAATCTTCCCTTTTTTTTTTTTAGTTCATCCCTTCTTCCTCTCTTTCAGTTTTAGACTGACCTTCTGACTCTTGCACTGTGTGTGTATGTGTATGTGTGTCCCTGTGGAAGCAGTACTAATCTACCACCAGCTCCTCTGACTTCCCCCGAGCTACCCTCGTCCTCGTTTCTCCCTCTCTCTGTATCTCCCTTATGCTCTCTGGGGGGGGCTGGTCCGGATGGGAGGGGCTGCAGCTCTCTGCAGTACTCCGAGTACCCCCCTCCCCCCCACCTCTGTCTCTCTGAACCTGGGCCAGCTCTGCGTGCACCAGAGGAGACGAGCTGCCCATGATGGGGGGGGGGGGGGGGGGGCATGTTTCACGTAAAGTAAGCACTTGGACGTCACACACATTCAGCTTTGTCTATGTACTTGTGTGGCGAGCAGGTGTTTATGTGTTTATGTGGCGAGCAGGTGTCAGAGCACGGAGGAATCGCCCACAGTCTGTTTGCTCTCGGATTCCTTCGCAAAGATTTTGCTGAAACCCAAACCTGTAACCCACTTCTTCTGCTACTGATATGATACCAGGATGTTTCAATTTTCACAGTTTAGTTTGGGTACTGTTGCCAATGCAATCAACTTCAGTTGACTCTCCTGATTCATTTTCCTATTGAACCCTTCAGAAAAGGGGAAACAACCCTTAAAGTGGTCCATCCATATCGACTGCATATCTGGCAGCAGAGTGATGATTTCAGGCTTGTTTGACACCTCAGGCCCTTGATGACTTACAGACATTCAGCCAAACATGTGTTCCATACTATTCCTGTGTAATTTACAGCCTAATCTAGTCCCACCCCCAAATTCCCATAGAGATTCATTCAAATGCAGAGTATAGTATAGTACAGTATTGCTTGTAAAAGTGCCTGAATATAAGTTTATTTTGTCTAGAGTCTTTTGATTTTGTTGGGTCACAGACATCGGGATGTCATGGCATGCAAAGGATATGCAACCAAATATTACATATGATGACTTTATTTAAGTTTATGTTAATTTGTCCAATTACTTTTGGTGCCCTAAAATGAGAGCAGGGTCGTGGCTATGTGTAAAAATAGCTACAATTGCGAAATCAACAAAAAATGTGTCACTGTCCTATCACTTTTGGAGTACAATGTATATAGTACAAAAAGCTGACTCAATCTTAGTCAAATCCCTTTTCCAATGTACCTAAATGCCATGTATAGTTATCCATAATGTCATGCATGCCATGTGTAAACCATTGTCCAGCAAACTATAACAACCATTACCATAAGAATGACAGTAGTCATGTGGTCATACAGTAACATTAGAAAAATTACATTTGTTTTATGTGCCTTTTAAATTCAATTAGCCATATACAGTCAACACGATGCTCAGCAGCATATTTACTGCATTTCACCTATAAATCTTTTGCTATGAAATTGAATGCGGATGGTCAGATCACCCTGCAGATAGGCTCTGGAGCTGGTACCATGGCAAGGCCTTTCTCTTCTGGAATTCCACATGGTTAGAGAGTCACAGAAACAAATAAACATTCACTGAAGAGATTAATTCCTGTTTGTGTATTTGCAATACAACATCTTATGTCACAAAATATCAACAGAAAACTGAGGAAGAGAGGAAATTATTTTACCAGGGCATAAAAATCAATCACTGTACATACTATTACAACTGACACAAGACTTGCAGAGCAGCACAACTGTGTCATTGTTCTTGTGCCAACAAGCATGTAGCAATAAAATCATAAATTAGCCAATGGAAATGCAGCCTGAAAACTGTATATCACGCTAAAAACATTTTTCTTTTCTTCCTTTGTTTAAGAAGACTATGTTCATTTTCCATTGATAGAGTTTGGCAGTTTTGTCAGAGGATGCATTAAAGAAGCAATCCCTGATAGCTGGTACCAGGTCCAATCCATTAGGGGAATAGAAAAAAAAAATGTGTCTGCCCATAAATATCAAAATTTTATTTCCCTTGCTTTTTTTGCTGCCAGAAAAGCATTGAGTCAGAATTAAGCCTCTGGACACTACTCATGAGAACAGAATGCACCTTTTGCTAATCATTCAGTGGGCAAGCACTTACTCATTTCCATTAGGACCAAGTCATCCCCTTATGCTAGGTTGTGAGTTGGTCATGCATACCATTAATTTGGAATCCCCGATGCGTAGGACTATGTCAGATAAAATATGTTTATTAGCCTTTAAACAGAGCTTCACAAGAGTGCCATTCATGGACTATGATGAGTATAATCCATGATGACAGTGTGAATGTGCACATGTAAAAATGTATCTGTGTTATCGATCACACTACACTGATCAGTAAGGTGTTGCACACATTATAGATGAGTTATAATTACTTGTGCTTAGTGATTGCAGTCTACATTAAAGTAGATTGTTTATATTATACTGCTTGATATATTTCAAGCCGTCTCTTGCTTATTCTTATCTACAAGAACATCTACATCCAGTTACCTCACCATTACCTCATTCTGCCACACGAACATCCCAGCAGTTTACCAGCAGCTGTTATTGCTCTCTCTGTCTTTCTTTCCCTGTTTCATAGCTACAGTGCTGTATTCAAAGCCAGGGTTAAATGTGTACAGTGATTGGAGGGCTGGGTTTCAAATCATCACATGATTGGTTACTGACCTCTGTAACATGACCAATTAGAACAGGCCACACCATGATTGTTTTCATACATGTATGGGGTTAAGTGCAGGCCGCTGTGCTGATTTGCAAAGGGATGTGATTTGCTGAATTAACTGTCTGTCCAGGCTGTGCAAAAATTATGTTTTATTGCATCTAAGAGATAAACGTTGATGAACTGCAGTAATTCATCTGATTATGTGGAAGCAGAGATCCGCTACTCTAATCAACAGATGATGTTGGGTTTTCACAATATATGGAAATGACCGGTAACAATTAACCAAGAAAGCATCTTCATATCATATCATCCAGAATACATTTCCCGGGAAAAATAATGGTGAGGATTGCTTGAGTACCAAACTAGTACTCTAAGCTCGTAACTAAAAGAGATTGTGAAATGTGTCGTGAATTCTGAAGACACATCGGAATCGGGAAAGCCACCCCTGTCTATTACACACAGGGGTGCACACAAGCATGCATACAAGATATCAAGATCACATTGTGAAATGGGGATTAATATTTTTCCCAAAAATAAATATTTTCTCTCCCGCAATAGATGCAAGTTGTCTCTGCAGTCCTGGGGAAATTGACTTGTTTTAAAGCATTAACCAGTAAAAACGCTTATATTTCCATAAGCAGGACATTATAAAACAAGGGAAGTATGCATGAACCTATTGGTTCCCAACCTGACAGCTTTAGTGTATTTAGTCATCATTAAGCCAAAATAACGCTATTTATGTTATTATGAGAATGCACGCAATATCAATTTCAGATGAAGCTTGAACTTCGCTGGCTGAAATGCATTGTCTGTGATCTGACTGCTGTGAGAACATGGAATTGATGTTTGACAATGCTTCATTGTATAATAAAACAAAATTTGTTAAACAAGCAGGCTAATTTTTCCAAGGTGAGACGGTCTGTTTCGCCATCATATAAGCAATCCGCCAAGGTGGAAGACACACCTACAATTAATGAAGAGACTAAGTTCAGCCCATTTGCACCTTGCGCCTTACTTAGCGCTCAAAAAACACGCCGTCTTACAAGCAAAAGTGGACTTGGACACACTCTAAATGCACTTTCTACTTGCGTTTTAGACCAATCACTAAGATCATCAAGATAGAGCCCCAGGTATGAGCATCACAGAAACTTGGAAAATGGCTTAAATGAAACAAGACAGTTGTACCATTTACAATACTAAATTAGATTAGTTTATTTTCATAATTGAGGTCAAAACAAAGTGCCACAAATGCAAAAAAATATTTGCAAAAATGGTAAAGAAAGTTCTTCAGTTTTCAATGGAATACTGTGAGCTACAAATGTAAAACAGGTCAAACTGTACATTTCCTGGATCATGCACTCCTTGTCTACAAGCATGCAAAATCGGAGGGTGATAACTACTAAAGATAACTTCAAATCAACTGTTTTGACTCATACAGCTCACTTTAGCATCATTTTCAAGTTCAGAATTGCTATATTTTCATCAGTATAGGGGGATAGATATCTATGGGTGTCATGGTTTATGACCCTTTTTCCCTTGCGGTCGTGTTCCTCGGTCGCCACACGTGGGCGCTGCTCTGTTAGTGGAGTTTTGGCTCCGTCTCGTCTTTTCGCGGAGAAGTCTCGTCAGCGTTCACAGGTGTGCGTGGTTGCCGGTGAGCTATATAAGCCCATGTTCCCTTCATTCGGGGCTTCGATATTGATTGTTTGTTGGTCGTATTGTGGTGTATTGTCTGGCATCATTTATGCTGTTTTGTGTGTGGTATTATTTTGCCCTTCGTATGTTAAGTCAGTATTATTTGGTCTTGTCATGGTTTTTGACCCTTTTTCCCATGCGGTCGTTTTCCTTGGTGGCCACGCAAGGGCGCTGCCCTTTTGGTGGATGCTTGCTCCGCCCCGCCTTGATTGCGGAGCTTCTGTCAGCATCCACACCTGTGTTTGGTTACCTGGGAGTTATATAAGCCCACGTTTTCCTCCGTTCTGTGCTTCGATATTGTTTGTTTTGTATTATTTGCAGTATTTGCATTGTCTGGTGTGTGTTATTTGTACCTTTTGTGCTACTCGCCTGTTTTAACGTCTCATTGCTGAGGCAGGGCTTTGTTCTTGCTGGCTCTTTGGTTACTTATCTCGTAGAAGTATGGGACCGCAGATCTCTGCTCTATTTTGCCTGTAAAATGTTTCTCTCTCCTGGGAGATCGGGCATTCACGCTTCTACTTAGTTACTTAGCTCGTAGAAGTATAGAGTAGCAGTTCTTTGTTCCATTCGCCTTTGTTTGGTTTTCTTACTGAGAAACCAGGCGTTTGAGCTTCTACTCATTTCCATGTTACAGTGAGCCGGTTAGTAGCTTCGGTACGTTTGTTCCCTGTTTTGTCTCCTTCTCGTGGACTACGTTCCCCTTTGTTGTGAGTCAGGGTTTTCTTTATTATATTGAGAGGCAGTGCATGCTATTTTCTATTAAGTTTGCGTTGGTCTTTTGGTAGCTACAGCTGTCCTGTTCGTCCTTTTTACCTGCGGGACGATTTTGTTCGGAACTGTTATTCTGTTCATTCTCCGGGTGTGTCTCTCCTTATATGGAGCTTAGGCGATGTTGTGGACATGTTTGTGTGTGACTGCGCGTTTCTGAAAGTAGCCTTGGAACGTTAGCTCTCTGTTCCTTCGCCTCGTTACATTTTTCTTTACTCAGAGGCTAGGGCATTTATTTTCTACTAAGCTTGTGTTAGTCATTTTGCGAGTAAAGTTATGGGACGACGGGTGCTCCATCGGCTCACCTGTAAAATGTTTCTCTCTCCTGGGAGATCGGGCGTTTACCCCTTTACGTTTTCTGGATTAATGTGGGACTTGCCTATGTGGATGTAGTTATTAGGACTCTTCCCCCCTGGCGTACTTACCTATGTGGATGTAGTTATCCGGACTCTTTCCCCCTGGCGTACTTGCCTATGTGGATGTAGCTATCGGGACTCTTCCCCCCTGGCGTACTTGCCTATGTAGATGTAGTTATTAGGACTCATCTCCCCTGGCTTTTTTCTGTTCCTGCTTCCTGATCTTTGCATGTGACTACGAGCTTATGGAAATAGCCATGGAACGTTAAATCTCTGTTCCTGTTCGCCTCGTTATATTCCTCATAATGGAGAGGTAGGGCGTTTATTTTCTACTAATCTCGCTTTGGTCTTTTAGCCGGTAAATGTCCGGTGCAGCCTGTCCTGTTCGTTCCTTTCGGTACCTGTCTCGGTACATGGAGCTTTTGACGATTTTTATTCGGAACTGTAGTTCTGTTTCGTCCTTCGGTACGTCTTCCTATATGGAAGATTGGGCAATGTTGTGGACATGTTTGTGTGTGACTGCGAGTCTGAGAGTAGCCTTGGAACGTTAGATCTGTTCCTTTCGCCTCCTCATATACTATCGTATTATTTTGCAGTGTTTGTTGACTGTGTGTTTTATTTGTGCCATTACGCTATTCGCCCGTTCTGATGCGTCTCGTTACCGAGACAGGGCGCGTATTATTTCTGCCTACTGAGAAACCTGTCATTGTGCTTCTACTTATAGGCTTATTCGTTGTTTTGTCTCCCTCCCTTAACTGCGGGGTTTCGCGCCTTAGTGGCCTTAGGGCTTAATGAATCCCCTTGCTGCGTTTGGCTCCTCCTACCTCCTACCATTTCAATGGGTCCAAAAACCTACCCAAAACCTGTCATAAAAATAAATAAATAAAATTGTTTAGTCTATTATAAAACATATACATTTGCCCCTTTTTAACCTGATCCACGTTGGCCCTTTAGTAGTAGAAGTATCCATCCCAATTACAGTATTCATGTTTTGTCTGAAATTATAAACTACAGCTTTAAGAAAACCCTGTAAATTTTGACGCAGGATTGTTTAAAAGGGTAAAACCTCAGCCTTTCCAGTTGCACTGCAGGGGAATAAAATAGGAGGGTGCTATTAATAGCCCAAAGCACTTACAACCCTCGTCTCGCCACAGCCACAGACTGTAAAATGCATAAAATGCACCGTTTATACACGCTAAGAAAATCATGTTCAGATATAGAAACAATAATATGTTTTTTAAATGTACAAATAAGCATTTGCCATTTCCCCTTACTTACTGTACTATATACAATACCTGATGCACTTTCGGTTTAGAAGACAGCTCATTTCTTTCTCCAAAATGTCTTGTATAAATATGTAACATATTTTGCTGTCTCCCTCAGAGCTAAGGGAAGGGAAACGGTTCCCACGGTGTGAAATGAGCTGATTGCAAGATGAGAAGGCTTAATTGAACTAATGATTGTTACCTGTGGGGAGAAGTGAATGATTGAAAGCAGGGAATTGAATGATTGAAAAATTGAGTGACAATTGTGTGCTGTGTGGGGGAAAGTTTTATCACGCTTACCTGCGGGTGGGACTGGCTTCGCCCGGCAATTGTGTGAGTGGAGGGAGGGATAGAAACACGCAGACGTGCACCTTCTACATCATCTGTGAGCTTTTATGAATTGTTTCTCTAATAAAGCTTGTATTCTTGGTCTGTGTACTGCTTGGGGAAGGGTGGATCAAACAAAAACCTGGTCTGGGTTGTGGAAGTGAGAATTTCCCTTTCCGACCCGTGACAAATATGTTTATGAAGCCAAATATCTTACCTGTATATGAAGCTACGACTGTTTTCTGATTAAGCCTGAAGAGTTTATCTTCTTACATTTTGGTTGTGTAAAAACACATGTGCTTTTGTAATTTATTTAAATACATTAGGCTACTTATTTTATGCGTATTATGTATATAATTTATGTGACTATTCTGAAATAAATGTATTTTGTTGCAAATTTCTGAATGATACTGTGAGGGGGGTGCGTAGGGTGCGGAGGACCAGACGTGGCAGTAGGATACTGGAAAGTTCCCACGAATAGGAACCACTAAACTGAGAAATTCCAAAGATAAGAAAGGGAAAAAAAGGCGAGAAAATAAACAATGCTCCCACTCTCGACAGGAGAGTAGCAATGAAAGGGAGAAATAAAAGCGACCTGCGGGTAAACGGGCAAATGACTCGTATACACGTTTCTCCACCTCTCAATAACCAGAGAGGGAAAAACTAAGAGGTGATAGAAACAAAAGAAACCAAAATAACGAAAGGAGACCTCTCACTTTCAATAAGAAAGCAGGCAGAAAGAGGTGGACAGGAAACAGCCAGACAACACACAGACAAAGCTGAATGAAAAACCGAAAGTGCAAGAGAAAGAAAGGTACCCAAAAAGCTAATTGCACTGAAGGCAAGTCCAGCGTTACCCCAAAGCAAGCTATGGGGCAAAGTGGTTTCCTTGAGCGCCTAGTCCTATACCTTACCGGCTCTGAATCGCAAATGAATACAATACAGAAGCGCCGGGAACACTCATGGGTCTGTATAGTTGCAGCTGAAACTTGGCGGGGGGTTGCTCGTTAAATTGACTAACTATGTGACAATAGTGGCACTTAAAAACTCTGTATTCAGTACAGTTGTCGCAAATCTTACTCTAATAAAGATAGAACACAGGGTTTGTTGTTTCCATCATAGTTGCAGGAGCAATGCATGTCTTAGTTTAGCAATTTCATGGCATCGGCGCCATGGCCACGAGCCGGTCTCACAAAGGGGTTAAAAAGGGTTATATAAAAAAGAAAAAAAAAAAGGTTTTATATTTTGAAATATTTTCCCAAATATACAGTTGAAGTCGGATGTTTACATACACTTAGGTTGAAGTCATTAAAACTCATTTTTAACCACTCCACATATTTCATGTTAGCAAACTATAGTGTTGGCAAGTCAGTTAGGACATCTACTTTGTGCATGACACAAGTAATTTTTCCAACAATTGTTTACAGACAAATTATTTCACTTTTAATTCACTATATCACAATTCCAGTGGGCCAGAAGTTTACATACACTAAGTTGACTGTGCCTTTACATTTTTAATATTTGGTTGCATATCCTTTGGCTTTGCATGCCATGACTTCCTGATGTCTGTGACCCAACAACATCAAAAGACTCTTGATATCTTATTTTCTGGTACTCTCACAAGCGATATTATAATGTCTTTGCATTTGAATGGATCTCTATGGGAATTGGGGGGTGGGACTAAATATAGCTAAATGCATATCCTGCCATTGTCATGGTTATTGGCAGCCTCTGCTATTTCTGCGTTCGGTTTTCTTTTTGGCATTGTTGGGACGCTCACTTCGATATTGTCTTAGCTATGTTGACAACAAAGTCGGTAAGGTATAGGATTTGGTTCGTACGAATAAGAAACGCAGCAAGTCCGGTTATAGAATTAGGATTAGATTGGTTTTCTTTCCAATTTTTCTCTTTATCCTTTATTATTTTTACCTGTTACCTTTTGTGATCAGCTCTTTCGCCACAAGAGCTTTGGATAAACAGATTTTCTTTTCTGTTCCTTTCTTATATTGTTCATAAAACATTTTTAGCTAACTAGCTACAGTAGCTAACATATTCGATGGATTAGGCTAGATTATATAGCGATTAGCTATTTTATTAAAATTAAGCTGGGTAAGCATATTTGTAGCAAATCATAATTGTGCATCACAACAATTATCAGTGTAACACTTTTAATTTTCTGTGGGACAATCTGACCTTGATTTTTCTTGGTTTCAATTTGCAGTCTTTTCTGTGGAAAATTAGGTGAGTGTGCCTCTTGCACTCAGAGTAATGACACATGATATGGCTTCCCCTTTGAAACCTGTGTGGCCAGAGGTCCACTGAGCTTCCTGTTATGGCCTGAATGTCACTTCCTACCATTGGTCCTCAGACATAAACCAAACACTTTCCACATCAGTTAAATGTAAGACACTAAAAGTGATCAGACAGTCAGGATGGAGGTTACTTGATATAACAGTCAAAATTGAGCCCTGCTTGCAGTATGCATAGTACATTAAAAAGAAGGATATATAACTACTAGTTATTAAGTACTTACAGATCGTCATTATGGTCATAGTCTTTTCAGCATCTTTTCTGGAAACTGAAATATTATTCTTTAGAAGGATTTCAAACTTGAAAAGTAGGCACATGTGAAATTATATTTTGGACCCCTGGTTTCCCTATGTAATACATGCCTATCTAGTGAAAGGTGGGTTTGATACAATTTAAATGAGCTGGTAAGTATATCAGTACAAACGATACCCTTCAGCACTGCCGGATGTGTCAGGACTACAGGAATGGCCATAGAATGCAGAAGGATACAGGTAATGTCTGTGAGTAGGATCTGTGCTTGGTTACACCACTTAAAACTCCTCACCTCTACTCTCACCCTGGAATGTCACTGAAGAGACAAACACAGGTTCATTTGGGTGGCAACATAGTCTAATGGTTAGGGAACTGGGCTTGTAACATGTTGTATGTTTGATTCCTAGCTGGGTGCTACTGTTGTACAATTTAGTTGTTGTACTTAAACATGAAGCACTTCAGTAAAATATCCAGCTGTATAAATGGATTCTACATAAAAAGAATGTAAGCAGAGCGGTGTAGGTCATTCTGGGTAAGAGGGTCTGCTAAATGCCTTAAATGTAGTGTTATGCCAGTTAAACACAAAATTGCCAGTTATTCTGAGAAACTGTGGGCAACGTACCCCACCCAGAATGTTTTATTATTTTTGTTAATTTTCTCCTAATATGGAATGCTTAATTGTATTCATAGGCCTATCCAATCATTAGAACATCCTCTGTTAATTTAGAGATGAGTATGCATCTCCTCCAGAGCACATGCATTTACAGTAGATCCTTGTGAAGTAAAAACCGAGACGGCAGGAAGCAGGAATCACAGAAAGTATATAATTATCAGTAGAGAGTGCAATTTTGTTTGGGGGGTTACTTCACCCCCACCCTTACTGAAATGATCTTTGTTAGAAATTAAAATAAATCAACAGAGATTCATTAAATGAAACCTCAGTGTCCTGATTTGTAGTTATGACTATGGTCCACAACTCGGAAGTGAAGGAACAAGTTTGTAAAATGTCTACCATTTGACTCGGCTATGATAATGTTGAGCTCTTATCTATCCACCTTTGCATGAAGTGAGAGAGCTGCTGTACAGGGAACAGTGGGTATTAGCGTGAAGTGAGAGAGCTGCTGTACAGGGAACAGTGGGTATTAGCGTGAAGCGAGAGAGCTGCTGTACAGGGAACAGTGGGTATTAGCGTGAAGTGAGAGAGCTGCTGTACAGGGAACAGTGGGTATTAGCGTGAAGTAAGAGAGCTGCTGTACAGGGAACAGTGGGTATTATCATGAAGTAAGAGAGCTGCTGTACAGGGAACAGTGGGTATTAGCGTGAAGTGAGAGAGCTGCTGTACAGGGAACAGTGGGTATTAGCGTGAAGTAAGAGAGCTGCTGTACAGGGAACAGTGGGTATTAGCGTGAAGCGAGAGAGCTGCTGTACAGGGAACAGTGGGTATTCTGCAGGTATTTTATATGGGGTTCTGAGCTTTTACAGGAATTCATAGTGCTTTGTCACATTTCAGGGAACTACTGTCCTCAATGCCGAAAAACAGGTTTCTCTAGCACTGACATCACTAATAGCATACACCTGCACTGGAAGTAACAAAAGCCTTTCCAAAAAAAATAAAAAATCATTGACGCACAGACAGTTCTTTGTGGTTGTCATAGATGTGTTTATACGTGTATACATGGCCCTATACGTGTCCTGATTAGACAATGCTTATCTGACTAGGTAGATTGTGCTCTGAATTAGTCCGGCACTGATAGTATCTTCACCGTTACAGAGAAATATTGTCCTCTTTGCTATGGGGGCCAGGAGTCCAGTCTTATCGAAAAAGGTCACTGTAGGAGTAGGTTTTTGTTGTAGCCTGTTTTAACACTGTGTCAACTAATCACAGTTTTAATTAAAGACGACACAACTCATTCATTAGTTGAATGAGGTGTCACAGTGCTGGGCTAGAACAGAATGTACACCCACACCTTTCTCAGATAAGATTAGACACCTCTGCACATGGACTTTTAGGAATGGGCTTGACTGGACAGGACCTGGCTCCATTAAGAAAGAATTCACACTTGAATGATGTTTCTGAGAAAAAAAGGGCACATAAGCCAGCAGTGATTTGAATGTTAAATGAACAATAATTTTTTTTGTCACAGAACCACAAAAAAAAATAATATGATAAGATGTTGGTATCAATGATGAACCAACCTATCTCCTTTTTGACAAGTGTCATTCATCAGATCAATTTGTCTTCTCAAGGACCTTGGTTGAAGCGTTCATAATATCTTTGTGATTTGAAGTTGTTTTGATGCTGCAGCATAAATCTCTTGCCTCTTACATGAAATAACATTTTAGCTGGCTTAACAATTGATAAAAGGTGTCAGGCTGGATGTTTAGAACATTACCGTGACCTTTCACTGTGCTTGTGGTGAATGATATTGTACATTAATAAAGGCAAAATATTCACAGAATGTTCACCGTGTGCAAAGAGCATATCTCTCCATTCAGGTGGAATATACTGTAACCGTATATTGTTTGTTGGTTGAGCGAGCAGTAACAATATACAGTATACTCCTGTAAAAAAAAAAAAAGATTTTTAATGCAATAAATGTATATTGTGTGCTTCTTTTGTCTCTGTCCGTGTTTATGATAAATTACCTTGTTATTGTGATGGTTGTATGCGACAGTGCTACATGCAATAACAGAATATGGGTATGGGATAGCTGTGCAGAAAATTGTCTACATTCTACCTGTGGCAGCAGTTTGCAAAGTTATTGTTAATATAATAGTGTGACATCCTGGTGTTCTGATTAGAAATTTAGCAACCAGAAAATTGCAGTTCTGAATCTTTTTTTCCACCCTACTGTTGTAGCCATATAATGTACAAGTACTAATGCTAATCATTTTTTATGGGGGATTTATTGTACATTGAATAAAGCTATAAATATTAACATATTACTCAGAATGATTAATCAATTTATTAATTACTTAAACAAACAACCTTTGAAAGACGTTGCCTCAATAGTGCTGCTTGTGGGTAATTTACTCTGCTGACCTCGGTTGTGTCCGAATAGGACCCCTACCCCTTTTGAGGGCGCATATTTGAGTCCACTTCGTAAAAAAGCTTTTGAGTGGGCGACTTTATCTCACAAATGGGGGCACTTAAAATACCAGGATGAACCCCTTATTTCCGGGGTTTTGTTGAGGGAATTCAGGAGCACACTCATCTGCAGAACTGTGCATTCACCCGACAATTTCAGTAAGTAACTCGGAAGTAAAAACGTAAAAGACGTAGAGCGTATCTATGGTACAAGAGTGGGTCATATTACGAAATACTATCTTCATTCACAATCTACATTTTGTAACAATTATCATATGTTAACTGATTGATATTCTCAATAAAAATGAACATTTAAAAAAATATATTACGAACTACTTCGTCACTAGTTTGGAAAGAGTTTTGCGGGATTTCTTTCACATCAAAATGACCAATCCCCCAAATAGTGCACAGCCATTTTGAATGCAGCCCTGGTTTTTGCTTTCTTGGGTACTTCAAGAGATCTTGATTGCTGTGATGGAAGAGCAAAAAGCCTATGTAACTGGCACTATTCATAGGAGGGGGAATGTCACCTTTTTCTAAACAGAAACCAGAAATAGAATCGGAGATAAATTACATTTTTCTTTTGGAAGAGAGAGTTTAACTTGGTTTAGCAGGCTGCAGAAGTCTTTTGTTTAGCCATTAGGCATTTACTTATTTCCCATTATAGATACAGAAACACATTGAAATGGATGGCATCAGACCTTTTGTCCACTTCTTTCAGTTCTGTTGTTCTGATAATGTCCATATTGGTGGGTATGCCTCCTAGTACTTACGTATATGATTGGTTTATTATCCGGAATTATTAAAGCTATTGTGTTGCGGATTAAGACTATGCCTTTGATCTTTTTAAGATATATGTGTTACGTATCTGTGTACGGGACGAACCCAAGTGCAACGACCAGGAGACAGAATTTCACAAAAGATGGTATTTAATAAATTAAGTGTTGGGGTAGTCCCAACACTGTACAGGAAAGGCAACACACACACAGAATTAGGAGATCTTGCGCCTGGAAGCCCGGGGCGGGCTGCTCCAAGCCGGAGCTGGACTGGAGGTTCTGGAACGGGCTGTTCCAAACCGGAACTGGACTGGACTGGAACTGGACCGGGTGGTCCACACGGGAAACAGGTACTGGAACGGAATTGTCCCAAACCGGAACTGGACTGGACTGAACTGGACCGGGAGGTCCACACGGGTACAGGTACTGGAACGGAATGTTCCAAACCGAAACTGGACTGGACTGGACTGGACCGGGAGGTCCACACGGGTACAGGTACTGGAACGGAACGTTCCAAACCGGAACTGGACTTGAGCGAGTGCCTGTAACACTCACGCCGGGACTGGACTGGAACTGGCAGGGGAGCGACTCACTACGGCAGGGCAGGACTGGACCGGGCTGACTGCACCGGTATAGAAAAACAAAAACAGAGGAGGGTTAGTGCAAGGGAAGGCACGGGAAAGACCGGGAGGTTCTCACGGAGGTGAAGGGTTTGGAAGTCGGGAGGTTTTGCGGAAGCACGGCAGGGCAGAGTGGTGTGGCGTAGCTGCGGTAGGTCCGGAGGTAGCTGACCGTCTCCAGAGCTCCAGGAGCCGGCGCCGAAGAACTGGGTGGTTTCCTCGGTCGGACAGGAACAACTGGAGGGTAGCCAGGTAGCGAATCACCCCGGAGCCTACACGCGCTGGAGGTGGAGGTACCGCAACACACACAAACAAACACGGGGAAAACAAACACTGCCACGGGAGATAGGGAGCAGGGTTGGATGGAGGAGAAGGGAAACAAGTTAGCAAACACAATAATGACAGGAATTGTGCGGGAGGTAAACTACCAGACTGTAGTTTGCAAGGGACTATACGCTGTACGGGAAACACATTCCACAAACACGCGAATAGTTTACACGGGGAGACCAGTTAACGAGTCAAGCACTACACCAAGTGATGATAGTTAACGAACTGGCGCCGACTGGCAGCCAGCCGAAAGACTATATAGGGCTAACTAATGTGACAAAATACGAAACAGGTGTGAACATAAACCGGGAGTGATTACAAAACACCAGGTGAGAAAATGCATGCAACGAGGGGGAGGGAGTGAAAGGCGGAAGTAAACCAAAACAACCAGACGAACAAGACAGGGAAGGACATGCCTAGTCCGCGGCAGAGGGGAAAACACGGACAAAGGGATCCAACATGACACGGAGGGAAAACAGGAAAACACGGAAAACGGACAGGAAGGGAGCGGAACATTACAGTACCCCCCCCCTCAACGTACGCCACCTGGCGTACCTGGCGGCCTGGTCTTGAATGGGAAGCGACTGTGGAAATCCTGGATTAAAGTTTGATCCAGGATGAGGCCCTTGTGGAGCCATGACCGCTCCTCAGGGCCATACCCCTCCCAGTCCACGAGGTATTGGAAGCCCCGACCCTTACGGCGGATGTCAATGATGCGGTCCACCGTATAGGCCGGGGCGTTGTTGATGACCCGGACAGGAGGAGGAGGGAGGGTAGGGGCACTGAGGGGGCTGGAGGCGACAGGCTTGACTTGGGAGACATGAAAAACGGGGTAAACTTTGAGGGAGGCAGGGAGGGAGAGCTTGACAGAAACAGGGTTAACAAGACGTACAACAGGGAAGGGACCAATGAACCGGGGCCGAAGTTTTTTAGAGGAGGAGGGAAGGGAAATGTTAGACGTGGACAACCAGACCTGCTGACCGGCCCTGTATTTGGGGGCTGCGGTCCTGTGCAGGTCCGCCAGACGCTGGGACCGGGAATTGGAACGTAGGAGTGCGGTGCGTGTAAGCCTCCAAATGCGCTTGCATTTGAGGATGTGGGCCCTGACAGAGGGGACTGCTACCTCGGCCTCCTGGACCGACAGGAGAGGGGGTTGGTACCCTAACGAACACTCGAAAGGGGATAACCCGGTGGAGGTACTCTTAAGGGAGTTGTGAGAGTACTCCACCCAGGGAAGGAAACGGCTCCAGGAGGCGGGGTTGCGAGCCGTGACGCACCGCAGGGCGGCCCCCAGGTCCTGGTTCGCCCTCTCTGCCTGGCCGTTCGACTGGGGATGGAAGCCAGACGAAAGACTGGCCGAGGCCCCCAGGGCTACACAGAACGCCTTCCAGACCTGGGAGGAGAATTGGGGCCCACGATCCGACACGATATCGGAAGGGATCCCGTGCAGCCTGACCACATGTACCACCAGGAGCTCCGCCGTTTCGAGGGCGGACGGGAGCTTGGGGAGGGGAATAAAGTGAGCCGCCTTGGAGAACCGATCCACAATTGTCAAAATGACAGAGTTGCCATCTGACAACGGCAGACCGGTTACGAAGTCCACCCCAATGTGGCTCCAAGGACGGCCCGGGACAGGGAGGGGAAGGAGATGACCAGAGGGAGGCTGGTGGGAAGCCTTGCTCCTGGCGCATACAGAGCAGGCCAGAACAAAGGCACGGGTATCCTCCTTGAGGGTGGGCCACCAAAAGCTCCTCCTGACGAGGGCGGTCGTCCTGGCAACACCTGGGTGACACGCCAGGCAGGAGGCGTGAACCCACTCAAGGACCTGGGAGCGGACGGAGTCGGGAACAAACAGGGCAGGGTTAGGGTTATTACGGGGGTCAGGGTGGGAGGTCTGGGCGGACCTCACGATTTCCTCAATCCTCCAGGAGACCGCAGCCACCATACAGGACGCTGGGAGAATGGTTTCGGGGTCAGCAGGACTGGAGGGAAGGGAAAACACACGGGATAAGGCATCTGCCTTAATATTGCGGGAACCGGGGCGATAGGACAAAGAAAAATTAAACCGGGCAAAGAAAAGTGACCACCTAGCCTGTCTGGCATTCAGCCTCTTGGCAGATCTTAAATAAATTAAATTTTGGTGGTCAGTCAAAACAACAAAGGGGGTACCTGCCCCCTCCAGCCAGTGGCGCCACTCCTCAAGAGCCAGCTTAATGGCAAGAAGTTCCCGATCCCCGACATCATAATTCTGCTCAGCGGAGGACAGCCTCCGGGAGAAAAAGGCACAGGGATGGAGCTTGTTGTCTAAGGCGGCACGTTGGGACAGAATGGCCCCCACGCCGGTGTCGGAGGCGTCCACCTCGATCGTAAACTGACGGGAGGGATCAGGGTGGCAAAGGATAGGGGCTGAGGAAAACCGCGTTTTGAGTTGCTCAAAAGCACGCTGAGCTTCGGGATTCCAACAGAAAGAAAAAGTGGTGGAGGTAAGTTTTGTAAGGGGAGCAGCAATGACACTGTAATTTCGGATAAAACGACGATAAAAATTAGCAAAACCAAGGAACTGTTGTAGCAGCTTACGAGAGGTGGGTTGGGGCCATTCCGTCACCGCCTTGACTTTGACCGGATCCGCCCGGATACTGCCCTCCTCGATAATAAAGCCGAGGAACGGGACTGAAGAGACGTGGAATGAGCATTTCTCCGCCTTCACGAAGAGCTGGTTCTCGAGGAGCCGCTGGAGAACCTCCCGGACATGGAGAATGTGCTCCTGAGGGGACTTGGAAAAAATTAAAATGTCGTCAATGTAAACGAAAACAGTCTTACCCAACAGGTCTCGCAGGACGTCATTAACCATGCCCTGGAAGACTGCCGGGGCGTTAGTAAGGCCGAAAGGGACCACCAGGTACTCATAGTGGCCCAACGGGGTATTGAAGGCAGTCTTCCACTCATCCCCCTCCCGTATGCGCACCAGGTGGTACGCATTACGGAGGTCGAGTTTAGTAAAAATGACGGCCTGCGAGAGGGGTTCAAAAGCAGTGTTAATGAGGGGGAGAGGATACTTGTTGCGGATAGTGATGGAATTGAGTCCCCGGTAGTCGATGCAGGGCCGTAGTGAGCCGTCCTTTTTCCCCACGAAAAAGAACCCAGCACCAACCGGAGAAGAGGAGGGACGGATGATGCCCGAGGCGAGGGAGTCATGGATATATTCCTCCATGGCGAGTTTCTCTGGTCCCGACAGACTGTAGAGACGGCCGGACGGAAGTTTGGCTCCCGCCAGCAGATCGATACAACAGTCGTACGGGCGATGAGGAGGTAGGGACAGAGCACGTGCTTTCGAGAAGGTGCGACTGAGGTCGTGATACTGTTTGGGAACGGTGGACATATCGGGTTCGGGTAGGTTGGTGCTGGGATTCTTGGACCCCGGAGGGGGAAGCGCGGAGCGGAGACAGCTAGCCAGGCAGTGGCCACTCCACGCCAGGATGCGTCCGCCCTGCCAGTCAATGTGTGGGTTATGGAGACGGAGCCAGGTTTGACCTAAAACTATGGTTGACTGTGTGGAGTTGATGAGGAGGAGTTGAATGCTCTCCCGGTGATTGCCAGAGAGGACAAGCTGTAAGGACACGGTGGAGTGGGTCACTAATCCCAAGCTCCGACCGTCTAAGGCGAAGGCAGTAATGGGTGATGGAAGAAGCTCCGTGGGTATGCCGGCCCTCTGGGCGAAGGTGGTGTCCATAAAGTTGGCGTCGGCTCCAGAGTCGATGAGAGCCGACGAAACTAAGGACTTGTCGCTCCACAGGAGAGTGGCCTTGAAGACTAGGCGATTCTGGGCTGCATGGCAGGGTATGATAGGGCTCGTCAGTACGCCTAGTTTACCTGGCGAGCCTATTCTTTTGGGCGGATTGGACACGAGGCGATCTGATGGCCAGGTTTGCCACAGTAGAAGCAAGACCTGGATCGCTGACGGCGTTGGCGCTCCGCAGAGTTGACCGCAACTCTGCCCAGTTGCATGGGCTCCTCTTCGGAGACCCCAGACGCCGCCCTGAATCCAGAAGCAGATGGGTGAGAGCGTATCTGAGGAAGGTGACCGGGATTCCCCCCACGCTCACGGGCCCGGATACGAAGACGGTTGTCGACTGCTATGGCCAGGCTAATAAGGCTATTGAGGGAGGTGGATTCCTCACGGGTGGCTAGTTGGTCTTTGAGCTCCTCGCTGAGTGCCTGGCGGAAAGCCCCCTGAAGGGCGGTGTCGTTCCATCCGGACTCCGCGGCGAGGGTACGGAATTGGATGGCCATCTCTGCGACGCTGCGACCCCCCTGACGGACTTGAAGTAGGCGCTGAGTTGCATCTCGCCCACAGGTAGGGTGGTCAAATACGCGCCGCATCTCGGCGGTGAAGGCAGCGAAGTTGTTGCAGAGCGCGGCTTGGCTATCCCAGATGGATGTAGCCCACTCCAGGGCACCTCCTCCCAGGCTGCTCATGATGAACGCGATCTTACATGGGTCGGAGGCGAAGGAGGAGGGCTGCATCCGGAAGACAATGTCGCATTTCATCAGAAATTCGCGACATTTCCCCAATTCCCCGCGGAATAGCTCAGGATGTTGAACGCGAGGCTCCCGAAATGAAGCGGACACAGGAGGGTCCGCCGGGGGGTCCGGAGCGGGCGGTGTAGGGCCCACTGGAATACGCGGAAGCGGCTGGTGAAGAGACAGCTGAGTAACTTGTTCCGTGATGCCCCTCAGTACTTCCAACACGTCGTCCAGACGACGGCCCTGTTGGTCGCTGACCGCAGTTTGGCAGGAGAAGGCGTGCCGAATCTGCTCCAGGTCGGCTGGGTCCATGTTTTTGGCCAGTTCGTTCTGTTACGTATCTGTGTACGGGACGAACCCAAGTGCAACGACCAGGAGACAGAATTTCACAAAAGATGGTATTTAATAAATTAAGTGTTGGGGTAGTCCCAACACTGTACAGGAAAGGCAACACACACACAGAATTAGGAGATCTTGCGCCTGGAAGCCCGGGGCGGGCTGCTCCAAGCCGGAGCTGGACTGGAGGTTCTGGAACGGGCTGTTCCAAACCGGAACTGGACTGGACTGGAACTGGACCGGGTGGTCCACACGGGAAACAGGTACTGGAACGGAATTGTCCCAAACCGGAACTGGACTGGACTGAACTGGACCGGGAGGTCCACACGGGTACAGGTACTGGAACGGAATGTTCCAAACCGAAACTGGACTGGACTGGACTGGACCGGGAGGTCCACACGGGTACAGGTACTGGAACGGAACGTTCCAAACCGGAACTGGACTTGAGCGAGTGCCTGTAACACTCACGCCGGGACTGGACTGGAACTGGCAGGGGAGCGACTCACTACGGCAGGGCAGGACTGGACCGGGCTGACTGCACCGGTATAGAAAAACAAAAACAGAGGAGGGTTAGTGCAAGGGAAGGCACGGGAAAGACCGGGAGGTTCTCACGGAGGTGAAGGGTTTGGAAGTCGGGAGGTTTTGCGGAAGCACGGCAGGGCAGAGTGGTGTGGCGTAGCTGCGGTAGGTCCGGAGGTAGCTGACCGTCTCCAGAGCTCCAGGAGCCGGCGCCGAAGAACTGGGTGGTTTCCTCGGTCGGACAGGAACAACTGGAGGGTAGCCAGGTAGCGAATCACCCCGGAGCCTACACGCGCTGGAGGTGGAGGTACCGCAACACACACAAACAAACACGGGGAAAACAAACACTGCCACGGGAGATAGGGAGCAGGGTTGGATGGAGGAGAAGGGAAACAAGTTAGCAAACACAATAATGACAGGAATTGTGCGGGAGGTAAACTACCAGACTGTAGTTTGCAAGGGACTATACGCTGTACGGGAAACACATTCCACAAACACGCGAATAGTTTACACGGGGAGACCAGTTAACGAGTCAAGCACTACACCAAGTGATGATAGTTAACGAACTGGCGCCGACTGGCAGCCAGCCGAAAGACTATATAGGGCTAACTAATGTGACAAAATACGAAACAGGTGTGAACATAAACCGGGAGTGATTACAAAACACCAGGTGAGAAAATGCATGCAACGAGGGGGAGGGAGTGAAAGGCGGAAGTAAACCAAAACAACCAGACGAACAAGACAGGGAAGGACATGCCTAGTCCGCGGCAGAGGGGAAAACACGGACAAAGGGATCCAACATGACACGGAGGGAAAACAGGAAAACACGGAAAACGGACAGGAAGGGAGCGGAACATTACAATATGTTCTCTAACATGCTTAACTAATATGTCCGCTACCTCCCAGTTACTGAAACATGGGTTGATAGTGTTAACTGTATAGGCAACACAGAATCTTAGTAATCAAATCATAAACATCCAGTGTCGTGATAAGGTTGTTGGCCGCCCATTTGAACAACAGTACAATAGATTAAGGAGAATTTGTGTTCTTAAAGGTGCAGTAGGCGAGATTTTTTCAATATAATTTTGACAAAGTTATTAAATTTACTCATTAGATTCCAGCAGCTATCAATAAATCAAGTGTTCTGGGAAAAAATCCGGTCTGCCGTCTCCTCGTGTGCATTGGAGCATCATTTGGTGGGAGGGGCTTAGGAGAGAGATAGGAGGGAGGAGAGCAAAAGGGGGAAGTCTTTTTGCTTGTATATTTTCAAACTTGCCTACTGCAGCTTTAAGATAGATGCTGAAGGCAAGGTAAACAAAAATCAGTTGTTTACTTTGTGAGAAGAGCTTTGTTTTGTGCAAGGGCAGTGTGATAAGATTGAGGTATCATCTACAAGCTGAGCAAAGGTTTCAATGAAATGGCGCCACGTTCTCAGCAACAAACCTTTGCGATTCTATATTAAATATTGCTTAATATATTGCCAATGATTTAAACACTGAATAGGAATCAACACCACATTAAATATCACTAAAAAGATGACAACATGATGAATACATCACATTTGATAGTCTGACAGCCCAAACATGTGAATGTGTAGAGCTAATTAGTATAAGATCGGCAAGGGTTTCATACATTTTTATTTTGCTGAAGTAATATTGGAGTTCACCCAGGAAAAAGGCTTCACTGACGATTACAGGGATATTTCCCAGAATGCATCCCTCCAGTCTCTCTAAGAGCCAGACTGAGGGGCACCAGAAACCTCTTTCGATGTCTGGCATGCTAGAAATTGAACTTACAAATCACACCCTCATTGAGCTAAAAGTACAGATTTTTTGTACGCTGGTATATATATTTTTGACCATTAGCATCCCACCTGCCAAGCCTATTTTGAGTGTGTTGTCAGAAAGCTTTTTAGAGGAATATTAATCCTGTGCAGATTTTGTCAGTTTGGATTACTTGGCATTCTGCAGTGGCCCCTAGTTGGAGGTAGTCTGCCACAGGCTGCTCTGGACTGTGTTAAATAACTAGGTAATGGCCATGGCAGTTCCACATGCCAGCACATCAGGAAATTCTGTGTATGTCACAAGACCTATTCATTGATGGGAAAAGTTGTGGAATGGCATAGACTATGTCTGTGTTTCATGTGATTGAAGAGCAAAGCACGTGTCTATGGTGAGGCAGATAGGCATAGATGCACAGGAAAGATAATAAACATAATTTACAAATGTTTGGTCTAAAGATCTTAAATTTCCTGATTTTGCCCCTCCAGAGAGCAACAGACGCCAGCGTGGCTCACAGTGACACCGCCAAGTGATCATTCATGAAGTTCTTCATGGGATTCATTCATTCTGCATGGGAAAGCTTGCAAATTAATCTTTTAATCCTAACACTGCGTCAGCATAAATAACATTAGTCTTTAACCTGGCAGAACAGAAAAACTAGAACTGGGCAAAACCTTTAGGTGGTGGAAGGTGAATAGTAATAACAGAAACATTGCACTAACAGTAGATTTGAGTGTGGGAGGTGGGTGTGGGAAGTAACTATTACAGCCCAAGGTAGGGTTCTTCCCTTCAAGCCAGGACCTGTTGATGTGAACACTGGATGTACTATCACTGATGAGGTGAGGAGGAAATAAGTCCTACCAAAGTCCGCCTGCAGCAACTCCAGAAACACATGTGATCCGGCAACTCGCTGGGGAAATACCTGAATAAATGGTGTTTCCAGAAATAACTTTAGCTGACACCAATCTGTTTGATTTATTTTCATGCACTGTGGTTCACACAGTTTGTGAATCTTTCTCAACACTTTCTTCCTTTGTTTTTGTTTTGTGTTGTTTTTTCATAATTTTACAAATGATATTAAACACAAACTATCAACCTACTGTTTTTCTTTTTACGATGCCTCCTGTCCTACTAAATGACTTGTATGCCTTTCAGTTCAATTCATTAATCTGTCCTGTGAAAATCAACTTTTAAATGAATGCATTTTTGTGTGATAATAGCCTATTCTCTTTTTGAGTAGCAAAATTAGGATATGAAAGGATATGATGTCTTAAACAATATGTTCATTGTGCAATGATGCATCCAACGATCATCTGCACTGAATGCTTTATTCAGAAGAGTTTGGTTTGCAGTACACCTACCCTAACTTTCTCTTAAGACTGACTTTTTTCTATTCTTCTGCTGTTTGATATATTAACTGAAAATGTTTTTTTTTTCTTAGTACACATTGATCTTTTAAATACATATTCCAATATATGGTTGATGTCATGCAAAAACCTTATATCTCCAAAAGCAAGAATTCTTAGGAACAGGAAAAATACTTCAAACCTGTTATTCGCCTGTTGATTGAGGTATGGAGTAAGTGTAATTGAAGTGTATTTTTCCAAAATTCACTCAGCCCACTTTTCACCAATTTTGAGAAAATAATTCTTGTTCATTTTAAATTGGTGGAGTTTTTTGCATGACAAATCACATTTTATACGTAAATCCCTAAGAATAATAGTGTAAATTAAAAGTGCAAATATCTAACCATTTATCAGAAAAATTATACCCATCTTTTATTTTACATTCTTTCATAAAAAATACAGTATCAAATAGCTAATAAAAAAGTTTGCTACTTTTTCTAGTTTCTAATTGTTTTTATTTAGAATCTTCTATGATTAACTATCAGGCAAATACATGTATAAGTAGTCTATACATCAGTTAATTAAATTGTAACAATTTAATATAGATTATATGGGTCTTTCAGGGAGTAATGTACTCTGTGGGAGTTAAGTTAACTCTTATCAGAGTTGATTTCACATTGACCATTTTGTTTTGTGTACTCAGACAGGTAGCATACCTTTAAGGTACAAACCCAGTACATTTACCATTATGCTACACTGCCACCACTACACACACTGGAATGTCCAACTCTCAATCAAGCAGTGGCTGTCAACGTGAGTTCCACCCTCAGGGCAGAAATTTGAAAATCCAAAGGATGCTTTTTCCTGTATAGTGTCTGGTGAGTTAAACAATAGTAAGTTGGAGGAAAATATATTTTTTAAAACAAATAAATGGCTTTCAGGGAGATGCGATAAACAGCTTGTACTGAAAGGATTCACGTTTCATACAGCGATAAGAGACTGGCAGTGAGCTCGGGAAAATTTAGGGGTGGGGCCAGCCAGGGCGGGGATGATGTTATGATATATAAGGTGAGTGGAGATGATGTTATGATATTTACTGTTTGGTTTGACAGCATCAGAGCAGGTGAGATTCCAACCTGCCTCAGATTCTTACAACTTTCTCTGCTTCCTGAATCTTTACTCCAAAAAGTGTGTGTGTTTGCGTGCATGTCTGTGTGTGGTTATGCTTGTCGTGGTGCATCAGTGAAATCTACCTTGGCTACGTCTTCACATCCAAATACTGGTTATTGTAATTTTGTGAGTCACTTCTTTCCATTTTATTTATTTATTTATTTATTTATTTTCGAAATCATGTTGCGTGTAATTATATTGAGTATTTTGAAATACAATGTATCAAACCAATGTGCTCTATTTAAGATTTTGTCCTAAAACAAATCAAACAATTTTTCAGTTTAACATTTTTAAGTTTGTTTTTATTCTCTGAATTCTTTTCTTAAATCTAAAAACATTTTTCAAATGCATTTTCTTACCTTTTCAGATTGTGTGACCAGCAATGCTCCCAGTTCTAGAAACAGTAAGTGCATTAAATCAGACAGACAGTCTTCAGGCAAACTGTTGACCACAGGAAAAAGTATTTTTTATTATTACATCTATGACATTACATTCTTTATTTGCTTGGTTTGGTCAGTCTTCATATTAAGATGCTCTAATATCCATGTACAAACCCCAATTCCAAAAACGTTGGGACAATATGTAAAATGTACATAAAAGCAGAAATCAGTGATTTGTAAATTTTCTTTTACATATATTTAATTGAAAACAGTACAAAGAAAAGATATTTAATGTTTTACCATATCAACTTTATTGATTTTTGTAAATATACGCAAATTCAGAATTTGATGCAACACGTTCCAAAAAAGTTGGGACAGGGGCAAAAAGAAAGACTGGGAGGTTCAAAAAACACCTGTTTGGAACATTACACAGGTAAACTGGTGATGCTCTCATGACTGGGTATAAAAGGATATCAAAAGACTCTACATATTTCTTATTTACAAGCGATACTATAACCTCTCTGCATTTGAATGGATATCTATGGGAATTACATTACATTACAAGCATTTAGCAGGCGCTCTTATCCAGAGCGACTTACACAACTTTTTTTGCATTTTTTACATAGGCCAAGTTCCAAGGCCAGTTCCTTTACCATTATACTGCACTGCCGCCCATATTGGGGGGGGGGGGGGGGGACTAGATTAAGCTGTACACAGGAATTGTATGGAAGCCATGGTTGGCTAAATGGCTGCAATTCATCAAGGGTCTGAGGTATCACACGAGCCTCAAACCATCACTCTGCTGCCAGATATGCAGTAGATATGGATGGATGACTTGAAGGGTTGTTTCTCCTGACTTATTTTTCCATAGGGTGGAAAATGCAGAGAGGTTATAGTATCACTTGTAATTTTTTATTTTGAGTACCTCAAAATAAGATATCAAGAGTCTTTTGATATCCTTTTATACACAGTCATGATAGCATCACCTGTTATGTGGAATGTTCCAAAAAGGTGTTTTTTGAACTTGCCAATCATTTGTTTTGCCCCTGTCCCAACTTTTTTGGAACATGTTGCAGGCATCAAATTCGGAATTAGCGTATATTTACAAAAATCAATAAAGTTGATAAAGTAAACATTAAATGTCTTTTCTTTGTACTGTTTTCAATTAAATATATGTAAAAATCAAAATCACTGCTTTCTGCTTTTATGTGCATTCTATATACTCTCCCAACTTTTTTGGAATTGGGGTTTGTAATTACGCGGTACCTATTAGGTCGGTACAGTGTAACTAATGTGTACGTGCATATTTTTTGTATAAGACATTTTTAAAAAGCTGTATTTCAACATTTGAATGTAGAAATTGTCCGTGTCATGACTTCTGGAATAGAAGCATTAATGTTTATGGTTCTGGGAGTGATTGTGCTCATTCAATGTTTTCACTGCTGTTAGAGTGGGTAGAAACCCACACTTGAATTAAAGCTGCTAAAGCCTTTTACTGCTGTAGACTATGTTGTAATGTGTACAAACACACAGTAATTACACTGTAGTTAAAGCGTTATTACAGAGAGAATAGATGTTAAATCTGGTCAATATTACATGGTATTACCCCTTTATAGTCCAATACCGGTGAACCTTCCACTAAAACTAGCATCATTTCACCAAAACTCAAACATAAGCTGACACTTAAATTTTTGACACAAACAGGTCAACTGCATGTCACTCTTGGGCATGATGTTCGGTTGAGTGGATGTGTGTAACGGGTGTATTACACAACAAAATCTTCAGTGTAAAATGAACTCTTGATAGAGTCATTTTAATTCTAATCGTGTCGACTTTGGTCTCTGTTAGAATTGATTTAACTCTGGTAATGTTGCTGTGTACCCCTAGAAAACAGATCTTACATTATGCTTTGCTGTGTGAGCTATCATTCAGTGAGAGTTTCAATGTGGGCGCTGTGTTCTCAGGTGGGATACCTGCAGGTCCCTGAGCCTCAAGACTGGCACTTCAAGGTGGATCTGGATGTGATTGAGGAGTACCTTCAGGAGAATTTTGGTGAAGCCCATCAACACCCACATTCCTGGAATGATGAAGGACCAAATGGAATTGGTAAGCACACACACATGCACACACAGACACACGCAAACACCCACATACACACAAATACGCATAAAAACACTTGTACACATACGCACACACACACGCACACACACACACACACACACACACTCGCACGCACGCAGGCACATACAACACACACACATGCATGCACGCACACACACACATGCTTGCATGCACGCACACACACACACACACACACACACACGCACACGCACACACACACACAGACACACACACACTTGAAAGAGATGAAGAGATCTCTCTCACAGTTTTTTTCTCAAACAGCCTCATATTGCTAATATCAGCTTTCATACTGGTGAGAACTTAAAGCTGGAGTATGCAACTTTTTCCAATGGTTGCATTTGTTGTTAAAACATTTCAAAGTCATAACACTCTTGGCCCTGCCCACAGAGAAAGAGACACACCCCCCACCCCACTGCTAACACAGACCTCGTTGTGAACGTGCACATTTTCTAGATACGATTGCAGGTTTACAGACTAGTATAGCTAACGTTACAGTAAAAATGTCAACTAAAAGTCCATGTAAAACAAGTGAATCTTTTCTGTTATTGCAGAGTTGTTGCATCACACTGAGTTTGTGTAGAGTTAGTCTGAACCAGGCATTATCTGGCTACAGCTGGCATGCAGGGTAACTTATAGCCGAGTAGCCGCTTCTAGCTCACGTGATCTATACGACATATAAGGTTAGCAAACATTTCCTTCTTCCAAGAACTAGCCGCCGAATAAAGTAACATTATCAACTAGAATGTAAAGTTTATGATAAACTTTAATGTGGTTGCTTAAGCTGTTGTTTAGCTGTTACCAGATGAAAAAGTTAGAGCTGTAGCATCTTAAAGCTTTATCAGTGTAACCTTATAACCATTACGACCTAATGGGATTATCTCGACTATCAAATAGTGGCACTGTGTCAACAAATTGCACTTTTTACCACTTATCCACACTTGCAAGCAGACGCCTGTGTTATCACTAGCTGATCAAGAAGCATATTTCCCATGTCCATATCGCAACCTCACTCAATGCCAAAAACAGTTTTGTTTTAATAAAAAATATGGATGGCTTTAATGTCATGGTTTTCTGCTTGTTCAGCTCTGTTTTCTGGCGTTGCCTCTCGGGGCCGCGAGAGGGCGCTCCTGGCTTTTGTTCTCGTTCTCGGGACTAATTTATTATTCCCTTCAGGTGCGCTCTGCACTACTTAAGCTCCATTCACTCGTTGTTTGGGGCTTTTGTGTCATTCTTGCCACGCTAATCCAGGTAACGCGGTATAGGATTTCAGGCGACCACTTGTACTTTTGAGCTTCAAGAGAACACGCGGGACTTGCCTGTAGAGTGTTAACGTATTCAGTTCTTAGGTTTCTGTTCTGCTTACTCTTTATTTCCTGTCTTGGTTTTCTTTTCTCTGTCTCGCTGCTAGACAGTAACCTTGGTTTCGCCTCGTTTCCGTTTGCCTTTTACAGTTATTGAGCTAGAGGCAATTCTGTTCTTTTCTTTTCTCTGCTCGAGTCTACGAGCTTCGCCCTGTTTTTGTTTTTGGTTTGGCTTATGCCGGGATTCTTTTCCCTCATTTGTTAATTTTCTCGGCTCGAAACCTACGAGTTCTCGCCCACTTATCTGGGTTGTTATATTTTGGCTGTACGCCGGGAGTTATATTCCCTTTCTGTTTATTTCTCTCTGCTCCGTTCACAAACTCCCTTTACCCTCTATAGTGGTTGTTTCTCACGCTTCATGGGACAACTTTCAGATCCCCTGTCAGTCGCATCTGGTTCTCCAAAACCGACCCCTTACATTTAAGGGTTAAGGGTTGTAGTGTAGTGATTGGTTGAATGAAAACCTGCATACTCTGCCCTCCGTGGCACATGATTGGGCACCGCTGCCTTAGACCTTCTCTCAAAACCTTACTGTGTTTCCTTGTTTTTCATGTAGAGACCAGTTATTCCGGACAGTTTGACTGTGAGTGGAACCATAGCCTGCTGGCCAGCGCTAAGGGGCATTCCAACCTGGAGCCACTACCACCAACATGGCTCAATTACTCCAGCATGGAATGGGTGATTATATCTTATTCATCATTTCAGCATCCATCCATTATCTCACCCGTCTATTCCTGGTCAGGGTCATGCATCGGGCGAGAGGCAGGAATACCCCCTGGACAGGTCCATCGCAGGGCACACACATCATTCACTCACACCGACGGGCAATTCAACACTCCAATTAACCTAATCTTTGGTACAAGCGTACCTGGACACAGGGAGAACAGGAAAGCAGGACCTTCTCGCTGAGAGACGACAGTGCTATTCACCGCACCACCATGCTGCCACAACATCCCTGTACTATTACTGAAGATCAATTAATTTCCTAGAATTCCTAATACATGTGTAAATAAAGTGACACACAGCAATGAAGATATACAGTCGATTGACTTTAAACCAGCTTTATGTTTGTCTGATATGAATCATTCCCCTTCTTTTAGGACCATCAGCCGGCCAGCTCAGGCTCCACCGATCACCCCCTCTCACCCCCGATGGACAGAACAGCAGAGGATGTCAGTGATAACCTTCCCCTTGCACCCATCAGAGGTACTGTGTACTGTATATACTGTACACCATATGTTTGCATCTCCCAGGATTGTTTACTTTTGTATTGCAATAAGATCATAATTTCTTTCTCTGTATTTCATAATAAAATAAAAAATAACAGGTCTTATTACTGGCCTAATATCTGCTTTTTCTTTGACTTTGGAACTGAGGCACACTGCACGGAAAGTTCTGCATAAATGATAAAAATATAATTTTGACCGCTGCTGGTGTAAATCTCCTTGCAGGTAGGAGGAAGTGCCGGCTGTACCACTTCCTGTACGACATGCTGCAGGACCCAAACATGAAGAGCTGCATCTGGTGGCTGCATTCCACTGACGGAACCTTCCAGTTCTCCTCTCACCACAAGGAGAGACTGGCTCAGATGTGGGGGCTTCGTAAGGGCAACCGGAAGACCATGACCTACCAGAACATGGCACGAGCCCTGAGGAACTACGCGCACAGCGGCGAAATTTGCAAGGTCAAGAAGAAGCTCACGTACCGCTTCAACCTAAGCACTCTGAAGCGCCTTCAGACCGACATGGAGCGTTCCGGAAAAGGTTCAGCAGCACTGGTGCCGCCTGAGAACATACATTTTTAGCCTTTACTTTTCCAACTATAACATAGACCAAACTGCTAAGTATTTGTGCAAGACAAGAGCATTTAAATACTTCCTGAATATTCTTTGACATTCAGTTGTTATTATTGTTATATACAGGGAAAGATGGCCAGAATGTTAGTTATATATTATGACAATGATTTTTCAGAGAGGAGAAAGCTAATATCACAAAAAGAACAGCCAGTCCTGAACTCTAAATCTAAGGGTTATTAAGTTACAAGATCTGCTTTATAAGCAGAGTTTACATTTCCTCTGGAAGTACATATAACACCTTTGGCCTGTTGTCAGTTGTACCTTTCACAACGCCATTTTGGCATGACAGTATATTATATTAATAACTAATAATATTATTTAATTGTTGTATACAATAATGTATCTGTTCATCAAGTGTCATTATATGCACTGATCGGTATGTTACTCTAGATAAGAGTTTTTGAATGAATACAGTCCATGTAAATACACATTGATCTATTTATATTATGAACAAGCACTAACCTTGGTACTCATTTTTCTAAAATCTGTGGTTTTCATTTAATTCAGTATACATTACACAAATTTTATAATTTTAGGGGCATTATATTAGATATATTATACACTATATTAAAGAAGTAGTCATGTTTTCTTGCTAAGTACAGTGCACTCCTAAAGTGTTAGGACAGTGACACATTTTTTGTTGTTTTGGCTCTATACTCCACCACATTGGATTTGAAATGGAACACTGACTATGAGGGTAAAGTGCAGACTTTCAGCAAAACACAAAACATGTGTCACTGTCCTAACATTTTTGGAGTGCACTGTATATGCCAGATTGGGAATTTTAATAGGATACTATGTTGTCAGAGGTCTACATAGTATCCTCAGTGGCATGGTCCACCTGAAAGACAGCACTTCTTACAACACAGTGTGTCTACCATTGTTCTGGGAAAATTGATTGTATGAAACAGGTCTGACAGATTACTGGTTCTCTAATAGTGCTTCCAGCAGCAATTATGCAGACATTCTGCATAACTACGAACAAAGATTGGTCTGTACCTACCGATGTACATACCTTCAGCTGTGTTTTTACAAGAAGGCTGTACAGTAGAACAGATGTGGCTTCTTCTGAAAAGTAAAAATTAATTAATGTTAGTTATCGTGTGGTTTCAAATGTTGGAGGAGGGCAGGAATGCCAAATATTATGTCATGGTTTTCAACCCTGTTTCCCCATGCGGTCGTTTTCCTCGGTGGCCACGCGAGGGCGCCACCCTTTGGGTAGATGCTTGCTCCCCCCTGCTGAGTTGGGGGAGCTTCTGTTTAAGCGTTTACACCTGTGCTTAGTTACCTGAGAGACTTATAAGCCTACCGTTTCCTTCGTTCGGGGCTTCGACATTAATTGTTAATTGTTCATTGTTTGTACTGTGGTGTTATTGTTGGCTGTGAGTTCCCGTACCATTTTGGCTACTCGCCTATTTTTAACGTCTCTTTATTGAGGCAGGGCTTATTTCTTACTGGCTTGGTAGTTGATTATCTCGTAGAAGTTTGGGACCGTAAATCTCTGCTCTATTTAGCCTTTTTAGTGCTTTTTCTCCGTGTATGGAGTTTTTGGGCGATTCTGTTCGGAACATTAGTTCTGTTCGCCTTTTGGCATTCCCATAGGGAGATCGGGCGTTTCGCATCTACTTAGTTGGTAGCTCGTAGAAGTATAGAGTAGTAGTTTCTCTGGTCCATTCTCGCCTGTTATTTGGTTTTCTTACTGAGAGACCTGGCGTTTTGCTTCTACTCAATTCCGTGTTACTGTGAGCCAGTAAGCTTTGGTACGTATTTCCCTGTTTGGTCTCCTTCTCGTGGACTACGTTCCCCTTTGTTGTGAGTCAGGGTTTTATTTATATTGAGACGCTGTTGTGCTATTTTGCGTTGGTCTTTGTTGCAGCTGTCCTCCGTCCTTTTTACCTACGGGACGATTTTGTTTCGGAACTATTGTTCTGTTCGTTTTCCGGGTGTGTTTCTCCTTGTGTGGAGTTTGGGCGAGGTTGTGGACATATTTGTGTGACTGCGCGTAGCATGGTAACTTTAGCTCTCTGTTCCTTCGCTTCGTTACATTTTTTTACTGAGAGGCTAGGGCGGTTGTTCCAATTTAAGTTTGCGTGAGTCTTTTGGATAGTAAGTTATGGGACGACGGTGCTCCGTCGGCTCACCTGTAAAATGTTTCTCCCTCCTGGGAGATCGGGTGTTTACCTCGTTTTCTGCATTAGACTGCTACTTATTAAACTAGCCGTGGAACGTTAAATCTCAGTTCCATTTCGCCTCGTTACATATTTATTTACTGAGAGGCTAGGGCGGTTGTTCCAATTTAAGCTTGCGTTAGTCTATGGATAGTAAAGTTATGGGACGACGGTGCTCCGTCGGCTCACCTGTAAAATGTTTCTCTCTCCTGGGAGATCGGGTGTTTACCCTCTTTGTTTGCTGCATTTGACTGCGAGCCTATTAATATCGCCATGGAATGTTAAATCTCTGTTTCCTGTTCGCCTCGTTACATTTCCTCATAGAGAGGCAGGGCGTTTATTTTCATTTAATCTCGCGTTGGTCTAGCCGGTAAATGTCCGATGCTGCCTGTCCTCTTCGTTCCTTTTCGGTGCCTTTCTCCTTTCATGGAGTTTTGACGATTTTGTTTGGAACTCATGTTCTGTTTCGGCTTTGGGCGCATGTCTTCCTGTAGGGAAGATTGGGCGATGCTGTGGACACGTTTGTGTGTGACCGCGAGTTTGAGAATAGCCTGGGAACGTTGGATCTGTTCCTTTCGCCGCCGCTATTACGATATCGTATTATTTTGTAGTGTTTCTAACTGTTTTATGTTTGTCTTTTCGCTACTCGCCCATTATTATGTGTCTCGTTACCGAGACAGGGCGCGTTTTATTTCTGGCTGTTCTGATCCCTGTTCTTACGCTCTACTTAGCGTTTGACAGTTAGCCGGTTAGTAGCGTCTGTAGTGGTGTTTGTTGTTCCTTGTCTTGTCTCCTCCCTTATCTGCGGGTATCCCGCCTTAGTGGCCTAAGGGCTTAATTAATCCCCTTGCTGCGTTTGGCTCCTCCTTCCTCACACGTCACGCCCCTTTACATATTATCATAACCTTCACAACTTTATAACTGATTTCAGACTGTGCACATATGAATGAATGAATTAATGCATGTTTATTTAATGTGTCTTGTGTTGTGTGTGTCTTGTGCTGCTGGTCATGCGTTGCAGCAAGGCTCAATGAGCTAAAACTTATAATTTCTTTATTTACAACTCAATACAATATAAGTACAGCTTTCATCAAAAGAATTACCGATAAAGATAGTTATGAATTAAGTCTAGGCAAATTGTACATAGACATTTTCTATGGCAAATTTCCTGATAATTATTTGATGTGCTAGCTCTTCCAAACATGAGCTCATACCACTCAACAATAATACATTTTCACCGGTGAATACGCTAATCGTTCGTGGGAACATACTCGAAATACCCCATACTCGAAAAATATCTTGGCTTTGATAATCTGTAGCTATGTCTTAATGCTACTTTCAGAGACTAGCGGACAAACGGAGCGTACCAACCAAACATTGGAAAACACTCTTCGTGTGTCTGGCCATCTCCCACGTCACCTCGCCTGGGCAGAATATGCCCATAACACGCTGCACAATGCCTCCACTGGCCTCTCTCCTTTCGAGGCGCAGTTGGGCTATTTACCTCCGCTGTTTCCTGACTTGGAGAAGAATGTGGAGGTACCGTCCGCAGGTTCTTTTATCCAGTGGTGCCAAGCTGTTTGGAAGCGTGTTTGTGCGTTGCTTCTGCGCGCCACGGCTAGGCAGAAGGTTTCGGCCGATAGGCGTCACCATCCGGCTCCTTCCTACCGGGTGGGACAACGTGTTGCGTTGCGGGTGGAGTCTCGCAAACACGCTCCACGCTACATGGGTCCTTTTAAAATCACCCGGAAAATTAACCCGGTCATGGTGCATCTTCAACTACCGCGCTCCATGCGGATTCATCCTATGTTCCACGATTGAACGGTTCGTGGAGGGAGGTCCGGTGTATACTGTTCGTCGCATTCTGGCCGAGAGACGGGTGGGCAGAGGAGCCCAGTTTCTCGTTAAACTGCTGGATCCCCTCTAGGAACATCTTGGACCCAGAACTCATTAGGGACTTCCACAGAGATGGTTCTGGGGGATCGTCTGGGGTTGTCCCTTAGAGGGGGGTCCTGTCATGGTTTGGCTGTCTTCCTTCCATCTCTGTGGTCGTTTCCTCTCAGAGCCAAGTGTGGACGCTCTTGCCCTATTTTTTCCGCCACTGTGCAGGGTTTTTCAATCTCCAGGTACTTATCTGGCGCACATGTGTTAAGTTCCCCGCTGGCTATATAAGCATGGTGCTTCCTGCTTCCGGTGCTTTTGTGTTTTCATTGCCTCTACACAAAGCCAGGTATTGACGGTATAGGAATTAGCGACCACTTGTTCTTTTGCTTCTACTAAAAGTACACGTGGGGTCTGCCTTAGTGAGATAGGAGTTATCTTTTCTTTTAGTTTTCGTTTCCCTTCTCACTCATTTCCTTCCTTGGTTTTCGTTGCCTGTCCGTTTCTAGACAGTACCTTGGTTTCTTCCCGTCTCCTTTTGTCTGTGAGCTATTGCCCATTTTACTGGGTTGTTATCATTTGGCTTTCGCCAAGTTTATTTTCCCTAACTATCTATTTCTCTACTCCAGTCTGCGAGCTTCGCCCTATTTTCTTGGGTCGCTATTATTTTTAGCTTACGCCGTTATTGTTTCCCTATCTGTTTTATTTCTGCTCGAGTCTGCGGGCCTCACCCTATTTTGGGGTCGTTATTATTTTGGGCTTTTAGTCGGGACTTTTTTCTCCAGTTCTTTTTCTCTATATCCTCTAGTGGATGTCCACGTTTCGTGGATATCTTTTTGATCCCCTCTCAGTTGCGTCAGGTCCTTCGAACCCGACCCCCCTTACAGGATCAAGGTAATCCTGATTTTTTGGATTAAACTGATTCCAATCCTATGTTTTTGTTTTGAACCCGTTTTCAAGATTTCATCCAGATTAAAGCTTGGATTTGATTTCCTGATTGATTATCCGATCGGATATCAAAGTGAATATCCTGTTTTTTGGTTTTGAACTACCCAAAATCCAAATCTGATTGTAATGGGGTATGACGTGTGAGGTGGGAGGAGCCAAACACAGCAAGGGGATTCTTTAAGCCCTAGGGCCACTAAGGCGGGATACCCCGCAGTTAAGGGAGGAGACAAGACAACGAACACGACTACAGACGCTACTAACCGGCTCACTGTCACACGCCAATAAGTAGAGCGCAGGGACAGGTCTCTGAATAGCCAGAAATAATACGCGCTCTGTCTCGGAAACGAGAAGCATAAGAACGGGCGAGTAGCGTAATGGAAAAAATAAACAGATAACAAACACTGCAAAAATAATAAGATAGAATGAGGAGGCGAAAGGAACAGATCCAACGTTCCAAGGCTACTCTCAGACTCGCGGTCACACACAAACATGTCCACAACATCGCCCAATCCTCCCTATAGGAATACATGCACCGAAAGACGAAACAGAACAGCAGTTCCGAACAAAATCATCAAAACTCCATGTAAGGAGAAAGACCAAAGCGAGATAGTAGAAAATAAACGCCCTGCCTCTCTATGATGAGGAATATAATGAGGCGAACAGGAACAGAGATTTAACGTTCCAGGGCTAGTTTAATAGGCTCGCAGTCAAATGCAGAAAACAAAGGGGTAAACACCCGATCTCCCAGGAGAGAGAAACATTTTACAGGTGAGCCGACGGAGCACCGTCGTCCCATAACTTTACTATCCAACATGACTGACGCAAGCTTAATTGAAAACACACACCCTAGCCTCTCAGTAAAAGAATATGTAACGAGGCGAAGGAACAGAGCTAAGATTCCAAGGCTATTTTCAGAAACACGCAGTCACACACAAACATGTCCACAACATCGCCCAAGCTCTATATAAGGAGAGAAACACCTGGAGAACGAACAGAACAAGTTCCGAACAAAATCGTCCCGCAGGTAAAAGGGCGAACAGGACAGCTGCCACAAAAGACCAACGCAAACTTAATAGCATGCACTGCCTCTCAATATAATAAAGAAAACCCTGACTCCCAACAAAGGGTAACGTAGTTCACGATAAGGAGACAAAACAGGGAACAAACGTACCGAAGCTACTAACTGGCTCACGAGATAAGTAACTAAAGAGCCAGCAAGAAATAAGCCCTGCCTCAGCAATGAGATGATAAAATAGGCGAGTAGCCCAAATGGTACGAATAACTAACACCAGATAAATAAAACCCTAAAGTCAGTACGATAAAAATGCCCTGGGCCCTATCTTACACCTGGCACAAAGCGGCGCTAACCCAAACACAAGTGTCTTTGCTATCTTACACCCGGCGCTAGGTCCATAATAACGCCTAACGCTTACGTCCTTAAACTAGCATGTATTCTTGCGCCATCACAAGTGAACTGGGCGTGTTGGTCTTAAGATGAGGAGTGGCCAGGATTCTTTTTGGCGTATTGCTATCTTGAGCCAGCAGAAAGCGCTTGCGCTAGAACCACTACAAACCTGGTCTAAAGTCATGTCGCAGTTGTTTACATGTTATTTTAACGGCGCATATAAGTGCGTCTACATAGGCGTGTGCACAACGCGCATACCCTCCTGTCTGTTACACACAGGGGCGTGCACAAGCATGACTAAAATATCTAGATCACAATGTGAAATATTATTATTGTGTAGGCTATATCAAAAATGCATAATAATAAAAGGTTCCATAGGTCCACATACCTTTCCCTCAGCGAAGGGAAACAATGCCACATTACATTGCTCTCAGCCCACTCCATCAACATCCAGGCGATGTGCGATGGTACAGGACAATGGCTATCCATTAAAAAGGAGCTGATAACACCTATAGCTATCAAGCCTAATGCGCGAATGGTCTTTGCACCTAATGCGTGAATTGCCATTCAATGGGAAAACTCGCATACTGCAATAGACGGACATTTGCGTTCTGAAAATGCGCTTCAGATGTCATTACAATACAGTTCTGTTTATCTAGGAATACAGCCTGTAAGTAGGCTAAATAGAATGGTTTGTGACTGAAAAAAGTTCAAAACCTTGTCCAGTGAATATTGCTTTTATTGTTTTTCAAATAGCCTAGGCTACAGCGGACTCGCTGTGCATAATGTTTTTTCGATAGACTATGGTTAAAAAACATTTATGAGATAAATGTCATCATGTTAACTGAATTGTAGCCTAACCTTAGCTATTCTTCGTCCTTCATATTTTTTTAAATTACAGTGACAAGGTTTCCATACCCTCAGCTTATTAAAACCCCGCTGATTTCACCTGTTATTACATAACTGAACAAAAGATTTTAAAGAGAACTAAGTGTCTAATTAGAAACGAATTGTTACACAATTAATTTACAATTAATTTTTATTCCATTATCTGCATGTTCGCTTTACAAGAGGTTTGTTTCCCCTGCTGTACATCACACTTTTCACGGTCTTCTTGGGAAAGTGAATCGTTTTAAAGTATTACGCTACCAGTAAAACAGGTTGGTCACATTTCCATAAGCAGGACATTATAAAACAAGGGAAAATATGCTGAACCTATGGGTTGCCAACCTGACAGATTTGTTGTATTTAGTGTCATCATTAAGGCAAAATAACGTTAGTTATGTTATTAATCTAAATTAGAATGCAGGTAGCCTAATGAACTTCGGATGAAGCTTGAACATAATCAAACGAAATTCGTTAAACAAGCAGGCTAATTTGGCGTTTTCTAAGGTGAGAAGGAAGCAATTGGTCGCTTATTCTCAGCTGTTGCAGGTGCTTTTAACGAAATTTAACAGCATATATTTTGTAAACAGCACTGTCAGGAATTACCGGGAACTCATAATACTAGTACTGCTGCTACTGATCCATATAGCCTATTCCTTGATCGCACTAAACACGCACGAGCATATCTGTTTCGCCATCATAAGCAATCCGCCAAGGTGGAAAAGCAGGCTTTTAAAGGGAATGGGATATGACATTTTGATTGGTTTATTGCATGTCACGCCCAAGACACACCTATAATTAATGAAGAGACTAGGTTCAGCCCAGTTGCACCTTGCGCCGTGCTTAGCGCCCAAAAAACACGCCGTTAAAATAGCAAAAGTGGACTTGGACATGCCCTAAATGGACTTAGCGCCATGCGCTTAGACTAAGCGCCAAGATCGCCAAGATAGGGCCCCCTGTCTCTTAGTAAGAACCTACTATACAGATGCATGCAAACAAATAGTGACTCCTCTCGCCTTCACGGAAGAAAGCAGACAGAGAGAGGAGAAAGAGACATAGAAAGGCAAAAATCTAGGCAACGGACAAACAAGGAAAAAACCAGGAAGCGAGGACAGAAAAGAGCCAGGGGGGAAGAGTCCGAATAACTACATCCACATAGGCAGGTAAGCCAGAGGGGACGAGTCCTTATAGCTACTTTCACATAGGCGAGTCCCGCATAACTCCAAAGAAGCACAACGGAGCAAAACGGCCTCCTTAAAAACCTAGACCAAAATAATACTGACTTAAACATACAAAGGGTAGAATAACACCACACACAAAACAGCACAATACACCACCACAACAAACAATCAATATAGAAGCCCCGATAGAAGTAAACGGAAGGCTTAAATAGCTCTCAGTGACCACGCACAGGTGTAGACGCTAACAAAAGTTCCGCAAACTCAGCAGGGCGGAGCAAGCATCTACCAAAAGGGCAGCGCCCTCGCGTGGCCACTAAGGAAAACGACCGCATAGGGAAACGGTTAAAAACCATGACACTGATCCGATCGGATAGGGATTAAAAGTTTTGAACTACTGGGCCCAGGTGTCTATCATGTCAGTATTCCCTGGAATATTCCTTTGTTTTACATTGTGGAATTTAGCAGACGCTCATACACAGTTTACATTTTTTATTTGCATGTTAATTACCTTTTGCTCAAGAGTACAACAGCAGAGCCCAACCTTGAAATCAGACCAACAACCATTAGAAGTTACAAGCCCAGTTCCCTAATCATTATACCACAATGCCTTACGTCGCGTTCTCACAGCAAGCGACTCAGTTGCTGGGACGCTCAAGTCCACTATACTGAGGGCTGGTTAAGAGGTTTCCATTGTGTTCTCTAAGTCAGCTTGTGCAGCTGCAATTTTTTATGGAGAGAAATGTCTATGTACAATATATCAAAGAAGTATTTGCCATATAGCCTATTCTTTATAGTTATGTCATGACATTGATAATTATTATTTGTTTATTATTTGTTCTAGCTAGCTAGCTATCGATATATCTGTCTTTCTCGCAAACTAGTTAGTCAGCTAGCTATCTCTCTCCCTAGATAGATAGATAGATAGATAGATACACAGACATACGACATATCTCTAGTAGTGTATAAAACTATAAAACATGTTTTTAGGGTTGAACAGGACAGGGTAGGCTTGGACGATATTAATTAGATGATCTTCCATTGCTGTGATGAGCGAAGCAAGGCAGAACAATTATTCATGAAATGGTATCATATCGGTTGGAGAAAAAGGAAGTGCAGAACTCTGATTGGCTGTTATGGCCGATGGCCGTGAAAAGTTAAAATGCGGGCAACATTTATCGGCTGATTTTTGTTGCACAGTTGCCTAGTTGCTCAGTTCGCTGACCGTCGCTCAGATTCATAGATAATTTATGGACTTCCGGCAACTGGGCGACTGAGTTGCTCGATGTGAGAACACAGCGTTAGTATCTGTCATGACCTATTTGATTTTAATTTTCATGTTATGATCTCCCGGGTGAAAATGGACCATGGTACAGTTTCAGTATGAAGGGTAATCTTTTCCTAAGCTGTCTGTGCACATGGATATCAAGCTTCAGGCCAGGAGTGAGAGATGGTATCATGTTATGACTCCCCTGCATTTTGCCGAGGAGCATCACACAGAAGTGTCCCTGGGCAGTGGTGGGCGCGTGCTAGCTGCTTGCCTTCGCTCTGGGCTTCACACCCATGTTTGGCTGGTATAACCGCCAGACGCTGGCCGAGCTGGAGAACTCCACCTCCATCGTCTGCTGGTTCATGGCTGTCAACCCCATGACTTACTTGGTCTACTTCCAGTTCTGTGGGTGCATACTGCTCCCATTGCTGGTAATGTAGGCCCTGTATGTCCACGTCTTCTACTCCATCTTTAAGCGGCTCCAGAAGAGCCAGGCTCGGTGCGCATGCTTATTATGCCAAAGAGCGGAAACTGGCCAAGTCCCTGGTGTTGGTCTTGGTCCTCTTCACCCTCGGCTGGCTGCCGCTGTGTGCCATGAACGGTGCAGCGGTCTTTGGCGATCTGGCGGACCTCCCCCTGATCGCCATCTACATCGGGATCCTCATGTCCCACGCTAACTCCGCCATCAATTCAGTTTTGTATGCTTTCAAGGTCCCCAAGATCCGCAAAGCATATCTGCAGGTCTGGAGCAAGTGTGCCCTCTGTTGGCAGCAGGAGGTTGCTCAGAGCAATGATAGCAAGGACAACACAGGTAAAAACCTCTGAGGATTTGCACAATAAACTGAATTATTCTCAAGGTAATCTACACATAACCTAATTGTGCCCCTCGTATTTTAATCAATAAGCCATTCTGCTCACTGTTAATTATAAGAACCATTTTAAAACACTGGGTGGGATTCCATTAACATTTGTCTGTAACTTTGACTAACAATTAAAATCAAGAATTATCTTCTTTTTTTCCGAACAAGCTTTGGTGAGTTTTGGGAACTGCTGAAAATAACTTTCTAAACTGAATTTACTTAGAAAAGTCCAATGTTTACAATTACTTTTTAAGTCAATTAAGTCAACCTTAAAGACAAATGTTGATTGAATCCTGCTCCAGGAATGTGTGATTTGTTTCACTAGAACTGTAGTGGCTAGCTTGCCAGCATGTTACGTTAGCCTCCCAAAGAGTGGCTTCCAGGATAAGTAGTAACGCCCAGCCCCTTGTTTGTATTCCGTAGTGGCAACCTGTGACTGCCGTTGTCTGACAGTGACACCCACCCATAAAGATAAAGCCCCTGGCCCACAGTAAAGCAGGTGCCTGGAACATGTGTAGTAGTTTGGGGCTATATCTCACTACAGGTAGAGAGTTGGCTGAGAGCTCATTTTAATCAGGAGGACAGCTACTCTTATACAAGTAAAACTTAATTTTCCGGTGGAATTCCCCTTTAACATAAACTTCTGGTGAGCTGCAGATATAAGCAGGTGGTTTGTGGTTTTTATATCCTGTTTTGCCCACATGCAGGACACTATATTTAGATATTTAGATGTGGTAAATGTCCTGTGTCAAGTGTCTACCAAAGACTGTATCATACTCACATCACCATGGAAGGGAGTTACAGCCAGAAATATATTTCTTATAAATTGCAAATATAACTGTAATTCCTATAGATTTTTTTTTAGGTCAGGAATACTCAAATCTGGCCCTCAATTGATTGATTAATTAATTATTGAATTAATGTTATTGATTGGTCAGAGACTTTACTCGCTTGCTGTCCCAGGTCCAATCAGTCCCTGATTGGAAGAGAAGAATGAAAATCAGCAGTGCTATTGGGCCGAGGGCCAGATTTGAGTATCCATGTTTGTCTGCAATGTTTGTGCTTGGGTACAGAAATGTCTTATGCAGTGATATACAGCAGATAACAGATAACATGCAAAATGTTCAAAAGAGGGGTGTCTAACTCCAGTCCTAGAGGGCCACAGTGTCTGCAGGTTTAACTCCAGTCCTTGAGGGCCACAGTGTCTGCAGATCTAACTCCAGTCCTGGAGGGCCGCAGTGTCTGCAGGTTAAACTCCAGTCCTGGAGGGCTGCAGTGTCTGCAGGTTTAACTCCAGTCCTGGAGGGCCACAGTGTCTGCAGGTTAAACTTCAGTCCTGGAGGGCTGCAGTGTCTGCAGGTTTAACTCCAGTCTTGGAGGGCTGCAGTTTCTGCAGGTTTATAACTCCACAATTTCCTCAGCAGATTTGAGCTTACCAATGTGCCATTTTTATATGTTTAATACAAATTAAATATATGGTATTCCCTCTTGAGACCTGGCAGAAAAAGTTTTTTTGACATAAAACAGGTGTCCTGGATAACAAAAACACATTGCAGTGAAAATATTTTCAATGAAATTATTTAATTTATTTTTACTGAATGTCGCTGGTAGTGTAGGTTTCAGCCTAGTAGAATACAGTATATGGTTGTTCCTGTGTTGAGTGTGCGGTTTACACTGAACCATCAATTATTGGACAAAGCTCAGTGTGCCTTTTCTTTTTTAGAATATATGGTTCTTGAGATTAAGACCAAATACTCATGTCCATTACAGGGGACAACAATGAATTGCCACGTCTTAGGAGCATAATGTAAAAAATTGGTAACATACTTGTTTTGTGTAAAGTGCATTGTTGATAGTTATTCTCAGGTTTTACTATATGTTACTTTCTTACAATAATAATAATCCAGTAATACCGTAATAATGTTTCTTACTGTGAATAATATAATGACAGTGTTCTATTGCTCGGGCCTCAAATGGGTCACAAGGTGTCAGGTATGCAAACTGCTTGAGGAACAGAACTGGACTCAACTTACATTACAGGCATTTAGCAGATGCTCTTACATAGATACACAACTTTTTACTTAGCAGCAACCTCAATTCAAGTTAAGCACTTTGTTCAAGGGAACAACCCACAACCTTTAGGTTACAAGGCCAGTTGCTTAACCATTTTCTTGCACTGCCACCCTTAGGACACAAGGGACAAGAGGCCACTGCAACTGCCAAGAGGAATGTGTAATTGAACGGATGTAATTATACTGCTGCTAAAACGGTGGCAGCTCTTAAATACCGTGATCTTAGTTAATGTTCTCGCAGCTTCATTAACAGGTAATGGATGGTAAATGCACAAGTTAAATGTTCCGTCAACTCTGAGTCACAACGAGTGCCTTCTCTTCTGTTCTGTTCCACCAGTGTAAGGTTCTATTATTGAAAGGGATAACTCACCGTATCTGTTTGGCAGTTGTTTAACACATTCCCGGAGTGTGCTCACACTTGTTTTGTGGTTATAATGGCTTACCTGACACTGAGAAGCTTTGCAAGGAAGCTGTTCCCATCTGTCTCATATTTGTGCTTCACACACTATTTGTACATCTGTCTTAGATAGAGATTAGCAATGTAGCATATTTCCTACTGCATTGGACAACTTTGTTTCAGATTATAGTCATTTTATTAGCTCCCACTTGGTGGCGACTTTACCACACAGAACAAGCTGAGATGATGAAATGAGAATGGAAGTGACTATTCAAATTATGACAAAAGCACAATTTATTTGTCACATATGTATTGCATAATTTTGGCAGTAAAGCATTTTTTTTTCATAGCAAAAAATGCAATGTCAGTGAAATGTGTGTCAACTTCTGATAACTGTAAACCCTCTGGAAACCTGTAGTACTGTTAACATGTTGTGAAATTTTGTGCAACAGCTGCATAAGTAAAAACAGTGCAATTGTATTGAATAAACAACCAAATTATAATACCAGTTAATTTTGAATGAGTCATTTTTTCAATGTCATATTATGTCATATTTTTTACTGGAGTATTAATTTTAAATATTGATGAAATATATAATAATTATAATATAATTACAATATGATGTAATTATATATCATAAGTTATAATATAATTATGGTATATAAAATTAAATATAAATATAAATAAAGGGGGTCATATTGTCCATCCATTCCTCAAGCTTGTGATTTAGAAGTGAGTACTGAACATATCAGACACATATTTTACCCATTTCATTGTTAAAGTTGTTAAAGTTGTTCAAACTGTGTTATCAGTTTGTGCACGGTACAGTAGTTCATTTCACAGTATTCCCTTGCAATAAAATATGCAGTGCACAGGGGTCATTAAACTGAAGTTCATAGCTTATCTACCATCACATGTTCTAAGGAATGGTTTGCTAAATTTATCAAGCCACAACTTATCTTTATTAGAATTTTCCATAGAGCGTCTACTTTCACCGGAGTTATTTCTGTTTGCTTTACCCGTGTCCTTATTTAGCCCGCAGACCTTGGATGTTTGTGCCGAATGAGTGCGGTCAGTGAGAACGCTGCAAGCCTGTAACACGTTACTACACGCATTACTCAAACTGATAATATCTATTGTTGAATCATTGACAGGTAATTCAAAGGAATCCTGGATTTTTTTGAAAGCTTTAAAAGCTTTTTTAAAAGACCAAAAGCTTTTTTTTCTATTAATTTTTTCTTCTAGGGAAGTGGTTCAGTTTAAAGGTTTATATACAGTATGTAATGCTTCTGTTTTTGAGTGTGTACACCACGTGTCTTTGTTCCTTAGTTCTGTAACTATATAATGCATGGTGCATAGCTGAGGCTGATTATTATAGATATGCAGGGAACGGCATACGGTTAAAATTTCACATTAACATTTCCCTGAAAGTGACAGTCCACAGTGGAAATCATGGGTTTCATCAAGGAGCCAAAAAAGATTAGCATATGTATCTCAGCCAGGACTGCCTGGAGTGGTGAGTGGGGCGGGGGGATTCGACTGGTTCTTGATCAAATTGAGACTGTCCCCTTTTTACACGGTAGCTGGGGTCCAGGCAACCCAGTGGCTGGAATAGAAGAACAATCTGATCTGGGGAGGTTGGAATGGTTCTCAGGGCAGAGCAGTCGATACAATGTCACAAAGAACCCCAGAGACAAGGGATTTCTTACCCCCATCGTTCCTAGTCACAGTCACTAGCTCCTACCACCCACAAAAGTCTCACCAATCAGAATGATGTATGGGCCTATATCTCAGGCTGCTTATTAATTTGGACCTTTTCCCATGTTAATCTATACCTGACACTGCTATGGGGGTTATGATAGGATATTTCAGTCTGGTCCCTGGGTGAGAAATTCCATGCAGCCACACCTATACCCAAACTGGCCCATCACATGCATTGTTACCTTGTAAACATTCAGAGTGACATAATGGGGGATTACTGATTTGTTTTTGCTCTCCAGGTAAATTGACATGTGTGAAAATGTATTGTTTTTTATTGTAAAATATCATGGTAATATAATTACCCTATGTAATTTGAACTACAGAATCACATAGAACATAACTTTGTAATGCGATTGTGTTTTCATTTCAGATATTTTTTGGTATTTCTCTGTATTTTAGGTGTATTTAGGAATATTTCCCAGTGTGTTAATCCCAGTGCTAATCCAATACTGCATTAGTTTGTCCAGTGAATAAATGAATGCACAAATTGGTTTGATTTGTAACCCCCTTTATTATCTGCAACACTGTATCACGACTTGTGCTTTTCACCACACTGCCTATTTCCCATGAATGTACAGCACAGCAGAGATATTTAATTGAATGATAATAGTTAATTATCATATCTTGATTAACACATAAAAAAACTGAAATTGTGCATATTACAGGAACATTTTAGACTGCCATACAAACAGTACTATAAATTGGAAGCTCTGGGACTTCTTATCAGCTGCCCTTTCACAAAAATCAACAAATACAAACCTATCAACACATGCTGCGTTACCTTGTTATCATATCCATTCAGATTCAGGTTCACTAGCCTTTGTTTAATGGCAATAGTTCCAGGGGTTCCTTGCTCTCTGTCGTCAGTGTGCCGCACAAGGAAGGCAATAGCCTGTATAGTTATCACCTGAACAGGATGAAATCCCTCCCACCAAACTATACAACCTACTACCTCAGCTTGTGAAGGCACATTCGGGCAAGCCGTAAAGATCTCACAGAGACCCCGGTCTAACCCAGCCTAACCCGCATGGATGAGTGCTCATCTCTCAGACAGTCAGATCTCTTCGTGGAACTCACCTAACGCTTATAACCCTGTTATTCAAATCACGGTCCTCGAGGTCCGAAAACTGCTGGTTTTCCACCCTCCCTTTACCTGGGAGTCAGGAGTGAAGACAGTCTGGCCAATCAGTAGCACTCATTTTTCAGTTAATTACCTGGGAGACAGAAAACCAGGGCTGGATTTGGATTTGAGTCCAGCTTCGAATATCCATGGCTTAGAAGGCCCAGACATCCCTTTTTACCTCTCTCACTCCGTGATTGCCTTTATGGCAGGAATACTCCATTCTGGCCCTCAAGGTAAGTAGTACAGCTGGTTTTCTCTTCAGACTGATAGTCCGTAGTCCAATAATGGCACAGATTGGCCAGAGATTACACTTACCTGGTGTGTCAGGTTTAAATCAGTCCCTTATTAAAGAAAACCAGCAGTACTACTGGCCAGATTCGAGTATCCCTGTTTTAAGGTTTCAATTCTGATTCCATGAATGGGTGTGAAAGGAATAAATAAACAAATTTGGCCTAGCATGGCACGAGATGGCACAGCATGGGATCCGGACAGGCTTCTGCCGCATTGACCACTGGGCCGTGCAGGACTCTCTGATGGGACGATTTGACCGTCTCCTTAGGAAAGACAGTAGATTGTATAGTTACCTCAGAGGGGGGATACAAACCCCACAACTATTCAATCTACTACCTCAGCCTCAAGGACAGTATCTTTACAACAGTCACCTGGGTAAGAAAGAACAGCAACATGAGAGAGAGAGAGAAATGAATGTGAGAATCAGTCAATTAATTAGTCAAGCATTCAACACATTTATCCAATATATGCTATATATATATATATATATAATGCTCCCTTCACAATGAGAAAGATCACAGAGAGGTGATTTTAAGTGACTAAATACAAAACTTTGTTCATTTGTGGGTTTAAATTTAAACCATCAAGTGAAAAAACATGGAAAAGCACCATGATTTATAATCAGTAACTCGTCAAGAATGGTGAGGAGTGGGTGGGGCATCATTGTTCTGCATTAGGAGCAGATAATCAAAATACAAATGAAAAATAGATATGACCTTGTGGTAGAACGTGCTGATAGACGCTTTTCTGAAGCTTTATAGGCTAGTGTTATCCTCACTACGATACTGAGAACAAGACCAGCGGATAAGCGTGTGAAGATGGAGGGAAAGATGGCTCTGGGTTCTGGAATCCTCTCAGGTGGTGTTTACCGCCGTAACCTGGAAGTGTGGCTCACTCTGGTGAAACATCCCCCAAAGCTACGAGTGAAAGCTGGCACCGATCTTATGTGGAATTACCTCAAAGGCTGTGATTTTCTTCTTTCCTTCATTTTATAATTTCTATTCCAAGCCCAGGCCCGCTTTGCTGCAGCGATTTAAGGGGTGAATGCTGCGAATGCTCGGCGTGACTGCAAAAGAGCCAAAAAAAAGGACAAAAAAAGAATAAAATACCCCAGTCCAGAGGACCACTGTAGGTTAGAAAAGGACTCCAAAAACAGGTGTATCATTCCTACAGCAAAAAAAGTAAAGGATATTGCGCTCATTCTGAAGACAGAATTTTCAAAAAGGAAAAACAAACAAGAAAGACAACGCAGCCACCATAGAAACAGCGCTAATTTGTGAAAGCCCAATGCGTAACTCACTGGCATCCAAGAAGGCTGGCATGTGATCGAGGGAAGCTGCTCAATTCTCTGCCAGGAATTAGTGCCCATTTTTGTCCAAAAAAAAAACTGGTCTGATTCCAGCCTCAGGACCCTGCGGAAACTGGCTGTTTAACAGGCAGGAGTAAAGAGCCGAATTTAAACATGGCTTCCCCCAGCAGCCTCCCCTTGCCTATACAAAGCTGTGCAGTCTGCTTCTCGAAGGAGTAGGAAAAAAAACAAAAACAAAATGGCTGCCTTTCAGCCATTTTAGGTTGCTGGACTTGGCACTTGACACTTTGCGGTTTCTCCACATCCTGATCTAAATGATCAGAATGTCTGGCCAAATTGACATCTGGGCTTTCATAAAAACAGATACATTTTTATTAATTTAATTATTTAATACATTTCTAATTTAAGGACCATATCTACATATGTCTAGCTGCCTCTTTCAATAAGTGCAGAGCACACCCTCTTAAACTGTGGAGTTTGCACCTATCAAGTAATGAATAAATAGGTGCTTGAGCATTACTGTTGCATTCTACTCTAATAATTTTAAACGGCGGCATCCTGTTGCCAAACTAGGTGAGAGAGGAGACGTGAAATCTAGAATCTGATGGTGACAGATCTGTAAAAGACGCACACATTAACCAAAAGAAAAAAAAAGTGAAATTTTTGGGCTCGCTTGGTCCCTTCTCTTTTGGCAGAGTCAGCAGGGAGGTGGATGCCAGGCACTGATGGTGCGGGGAGAGGCGAGGGGGGTAGGGGGCGAGGGTGTGAGCTGGGGTGGGGTGGAGGGGTGGAGAGGAGAGACGCGGAGGAAGAGGTCAAGCTCCAGAGACGGGGGGTTGCTAGGGGTCCAGAGGGTCCTACTTTGCATAAATTAGCATGAGAACCAGGCGCTGCTGAAAGACGGCGGCTCAGTTCATTAACATTCAGGATTCCTCTTTGGCGTAATTAACACAGACAGTGATTGAAATGTTTTGGCAAGGAATTAAGTCCCACAACAGCCAGGGCCAAGCACAGTGGGCAGAATAAAAAGGGGGGGGGGGGTACTGGTGGGGGGGCTGGACCCTAATTGAGATGTTGAATTAATTAGTTGGCAAATAGCATACAAGCCCTCTGAGTGGCCAGTGCCTGAGCAAGAAAAAAAGAAGGAGAGGCAAATAGTCATTAAGAATGGTGGCATTAAGGGGTTCTGGATGGAGGCTGGTCTACCAGTCACAGCTGCTGCAGCTCCCGAACAAACTGGTGCTGCTTTGTCAGTGCAATTGTGGGATCCCTAATCCCTCAGGGCACTCCAGTGTCACCCCAATTCTCACCAACCCCCCCCCCCCAATCCCTTGTACATATCCAAGGTGGGTTTCATCTATCTGGTTGGCGCGTGCTTTGGCTCTTCATGGGCGTGTTCGGCCCACAGAAAGGGGTGGGGCATGACCTCTCTGACACAGGTTCCGTCACGCACAATGTTTTAATGAAGCAGCGTGATTTGCTGCCGGAGCCTGTTTAAACCACTTGATTTACTGTTCCTGTTATTCACTTAATTGTCTATGAAAGATGAACTTTTTGATGTGAAGTTGCAGTCGTACCACTAATTTCTTGTTAAGCATTAGTTTACAACACAGGTGTTTTTTTTTTTTTTTGTGCTGCACGCACATTTCCTTGATGTTGAAAAACCACTATGCTACCATTGTGATTGGGATGTGATATAACGCATATATGAACAATGTTTATAACATATTCCTTACAGATATATTTTGTGGTAAATGTAGAGCTGAGCATTATTGTACTGCACAAATGTGATCTCTTTTACATTCTGTCAGACTATGACTATATGAGCTGTAAAGTGGGCTCAAGCAAATCTCAAAGGAGAGGCAAGTGACACCAAAGCCAATGCAAGCAAATGCAACTCAGACAGTGGAATAACTGAGATGAATGGAGCAGAATAAAAATTAAAAAAACACACAATCCTTAAATCATTTGATCACTTAGCCCTGGCTCGTACTACAATTTTACTCACAGTTCAGCCAAGTGAACATATAAGAAACAGAATCGTGCCACAAACTCATTTTTCGCAAACCTCTATTCTCAAGTCACCTCAACCTTTCTCAGCAAACCACCTTACAGTTGCTTTCTGTACTATAGAAACCTAAGAACGTGGGTGGGGGATGGAGTACGGGGTGGGGGGTGGGGGTGGGGGGGGGCTTGTGGTGGCGGGTGGGGGGGTAAACATAAAATCAGCCAAACAAAGAACCGTCTTTCAGCGCACGGCACGAAGCAGAGACGTCATAGACGGCTTACCCCGATCGACTGATTAAAAAAACACACCTTCTACTCGGGGACAGAAGACTCCTAAACACAAAATATTTTTTGATGTCTCTAAAGCGGCGGTGGCCATAATAAAATATAGATGTACCTACGGGCATACCGGGGGGAGGGGGCGCGAGGTGACCGTGAAGCAGACGGTTGGTAGGCCCACCCCCGGATGCCACTGCCAAGACAGGGGAGGCATCTGCATGCCAGGCTGCATTTGAATGAAGGAAGGGGGGGTTGGGGGATGTTAAGCTTTGGGGGGACGGGGGTGTGTTTGTATGGGGCACCGGCAGGGAAACAGCGGACGCCTGTTATCACAAGACGAATGCGAGACGAGGACTATGTATCGCTTAATTTCGGAGCGCTCCCTCTACGAAATGCCCTTAATGTGACACTGCACCAAAACAAACATGAATTCTTGTGCAAGTATTGTTTGTTTGAACAGGCAAGCACAAATAAGATAAATGTCATCATTTCCAGCAGAATGCTTAAGTGGAAATTTATTTATTTTTCATATTTATGAAAATATTTTTCTACTTTTCATAAACAAAAAACATCTAAATGGTTCTGCCTTATTGAAATACACATCAAATAGACATTCCAGGTGCATAAATCTAAGATCAGTTTTTTATAAAAGCATTTTTTTATCATTAAAAATGTGTTTTTTTTAAATAAATTAGATTTGGCCCATCTTCAAACCATCTGCAAGGCATACTGGTTGTGCTGTCTGTTTCCTTATCAGCATAATTAACATGCATTTCTAATTGTTGTTTGGTTTTTCTAATTGAGGAAGGCTGGAAAGGCCTGTTTTGATATGATAATAGCAAAGACAAATGCAGCATTATCACATTAAGACCCCTCTTTGTTAATCACTGTCAGTTATATCTTTCTATCCATTTGGGGCCAGAGAAAATCTGAACTACCTCCATTTCAAAGCGGGCTCATAACTTGTAAAGTCAATTTATTTTTCAACATACTTATTAAAATCGCTAAATATTAAAATGGCTCAAAATTGCCACAATACCTTTGGTCAACCATGAAAATATAAATTGTAAAGCAAAATGTAATTATTGGGCTTTTATCTTCTAAAATTTGAAAAGCATTTTTTTCTTTCTTTTGTTCAACATTTATTTATCTAATGAGGACTTGCGCTTTTTATTTAAATTAAATAGAAATTATTCCTGGCCGTATGTTCAACCATATGTCTGTGACTTAATGCTCTTGGCTGGAAGGGCTATGCTTGTTGTATGATAATTGTAAATCAGCCCTGGCATAAGGTCAACATGTCCCCCTAGATACGAAAACTGTAGTATAATGTTACCTTGGTAACCTCCGTCCCCTATGATTTATGAGATTTATGACAATGTTTACCACTGGGTATTGTTCTCTTAGCCAGTTGGCTAAACAATGCAGCGCAATAACTTTCCAGCCCTTTTTCTTTTGAAGAAATGCTCAGTTTATAAACATGACAGAACATTTTACGCATGTAAAAACTACACTAGATTTATTTACAGCTTACTGGTCCACAATAAGCAGCGATCTGTATGTTTATTTTTCAAGCAAATTTGTTATTGTCATTTTCCTATACCAACCATTTACTACGCATATTCTGAATATTTCCTTGTAGAAATGGTTTACTACAACATAATTCATCTGGCTTATTTTTCCATGGCTGACACAAAACGCTCCTGTCAGTTGAAACTCATTTTCTCTTAAAAGAGCAGTGTCACAGAGGCGTAAAGCATGATACCCAAAGGACTAATTTATGACAATTCTTAAATAAAGGACTGAACTGAGTTTGCTCAAAGTGGAAAATGTATTTCTCAGGTGGTCTTATCTTCTTTCATAAATTATGTAAATGAAAAAAACAAGATTCTGTTGCATACTGGTAATGAATTATCTGTATAAATATAATATATCAATCAATGAATCGAATGTAATTGCTATATAATTTCTGTGTCTTCTTAAATAGATAATATTAAAATAAATAATCCAAATAAAATAATCATAAAATAAATTAATTTTGAATGCATTTCTAGCCTCTCTATACTTAATTTTAAAGTTCAATCACATAATTTTTTTGACATGAAAATTATCATCTCTCCTCATTTGCCTGGCAAAATGTGTATCTCAATTAAATACTTTGTTCAAGCAGAAGTTTTTTTTATTTTTGTGCTCTCCCTAAGAATTTCATGCTACCATGCATTCAGTCATTTGTAGTTTGTCTTTAGATTTTTTCCATTTTTTATTTTGTTCTTACATCTCGAATGCAGGCGAAGAGGGCATCTCTTAAACAAATAGGTGAATAAATTAACAAATTAATGAAGTTGAATGTAATAGTCTGTGAATTAATGTGAAATTAATGTTCGTTTATGAATGTATTCATAAAATTCATATATAAATCATAATTCAAGGAATGCGCTAAGGAGATATCGTTCTGGGATTTTTCAATATTATTCATGTTTTCAATTAGCTCAGACAGTTTTTGTGTGTGATGGGATGGGAGGATATTTGAGACATTTACAGAAGTTTCTGGTTATCTGCTGGCTCTGTAATGGCAGGTATAGGTGCTTTATGGTCTAGAGCAGTGGTTCCCAACCCTGGTCCTGGAGTACCCCTGTGTATGCTGGTTTCCGTTCCACAATTGCAATACCAAAATTTTAACAAGCTGTTATTTTTTCTTAATTAGGTGTTTTTATTGTATAGAGAGAACACTTTAAACTCTTTACTCTCTTAAGCCACGTTATGTTAGCAATAGCTATGCATGCCATGAAGAAAAAAAAACCCATGTTCATTATGCTCATTGTGTTATATTGCAAACAATTACAAAGAAGAAGTAACAACTCAGGTGATTAGGCTCCTAATTAGGTAATTGAACGCAAGTTTAAGTTCCTTCATAATTTTTTCCTTAACACAATGCAGGTTTGGCTCATTATCATTTGCTTTGTCTTTGAATTCTTCATTATTTACCAAACGGTTAGTTTTAGTGGCCATGTGTCCACAATTTCACCAATTATGAGCCTATTGATTCACCTCAGTCTTTAATTTGATCAGTTAAAACATTTTTTACCTCCTTTTAATTGTTTACAATACAACACAATGTGAATCTTGGACTTTTAGTCTTCATGACATGCATAGCTATTACTAACATAATGTGGCTTAAGAACGTAAATAATCCCTCTAAACATTAAAAACACCTAATTAAGAAAAATGAACAGCTTGTTAAAATTCTGGTATTGCAATTGTGGTTGGAACGAAAACCAGAATACACAGGGGTACTCCAGGACCAGGGTTGGGAACCCCTGGTCTAGAGTAAGAAAATACACTGTTAAAAATTATTTGTTGATTCAACTTGACTAAGTCAAGTCATCTTGTTGCTTTGACTGAGTTAAGTTGAGTCAAGTTCAGTCAACATATAGTGACAAGGTTATTACACTTCAATAAATTAGTTGATACAACATGTAGTCTGTTGACTCAACTTAACTCAGTCAAAGCAACAAGATGACTTGACTTAGTCAAGTTGAATCAACAAATCATTTTTAACAGTGTACACTTAAAGTAACTCCGAAGTAGCTTGTACTTTAGATATTTGCAGAAACATCTCACATTTCTTTCCTTGCACACAGTAATTGCCCGGGCCAATCAAAAACATTCTCTAAAACCCCTCTGGCTGTACTCCTACTAATTTTTCCCCCCTTTTTTGAAACAGACCCACTTTGCCAATAAATGAGCTGGACTTGCTCAGAACCTCTCTCCCTGTCTCCATTTCGCACAAGCTTTGAGAAAATGTACCTTTCTTTCAGCTCATTCGCCCATATTTGGCCCTGGAAGGTCCAATGATCTCACGTCCACCAATCAGGTCCATGCGAAAGACAGCTGCATATGTCACTGCAAACCATTTGGAAGAAACAATCGTACTAATCGCTTCAGATCGCAAGGAGTCGAACACTTCTGAGCCACATTGGATCTACTTTCTGTGTAGTTCGTCTTTCGGTTTGCATCTCTCTCGTCGCCTTAAATATATTTTTTAAATAGTTTTTTTTTTTCCTGAGGTCTGTATCATTGCGCTAACCCAAAAACGCCCTGCTTGCAAAAATAGCTGCCCCAAACAGGAAGTATCTCTGCTGGTGACCTTGTTTGACACTATCCTGTGGTCTCCCAAGGGCTGCGCTCCGCCTGCCCCCTTTTCTTGATAGCACTGTTAACTTGCCTCATGAGCAGTCAATTCAAATATTTGACTTCCTGTTTGGCCTTTTTTAAATGGATGTCATTATTCAGTGTAGCTCAGGAAGTTTACAGACACAAGCAGCACAATGAAAACCGTAACCAGTACTGTATATGGTTGTTTGATTGAAAAGTAACAAGGAAAATAGGTCTGAAATATTGTTTCAGATGTTTAAAATCTCCCCGTTACTTGTTTATTGTTTTAAGTTTATAATATCTCTTTTTCTATATGCTTGTTAAGGCATGATTACACATTTAGGTCTAAAAGATGCATGATCATGTTTAAACTGCACCCAGACCTTCAATTGTGTGCAAACGGTCTATGCTCCAGAATGTTCCTTCAACTCTCAACCTTTAACCTGAGCAGCCTCATTGTCAATTTATTTTTTTGTAAAATCACATTCAAATCTAATTTGGTTACTTCACCACATTTCTGTGGAATAAGGAAGTAAAATTTGCCTGACCATAAAAAAAACGTTTATGAAGAGCATTAAAGTTGACCAAAAAAATCCCATATTGATAAAATCCCATATTAATCTTAGCACAGGGTGAATATAAAACTGAAAATATCAGCAGATGATTTATAAACGGGGGGAGGAAACATCAGAAATAACCAACGAGCAAAGTGTTTGCTCAGGACTGGTGTGTAAAAGCCACACTAGAGGCAGATATCTTTACAGGTGGAGCTGCCCAACTACACAAAGAGCAGGAAGTCTTTTCTGCACAATGACACATACCCCTGCTGAAACTTCCAGCTAAAACCAGCTGGGATTCGAAGCTGGTCTAAACTGTGTTTTTGACACTTGTAGTTGGTCATAGCTGGTCTGTGGCTGGTCAAAGCTGGTTAAAGCTGGTTTAAGTGTTAGAGTAAGCTGGTGGCCACCTGGGGAACTAGCTGACTATAGGCTGGTCAGCTGGTTGAGCAGCTAAAACCAGCTAGAAGTGTGGAAAACAAAGCTTAGGCTGGTTTAAACTGGAATTGTCAGCAGGTACGTCCTTAGCTGCGTGGCTCTCCTTCAATAAAACTTGGGGATCTTCAAACAAACAAGCCCACAGCCAAGTGCTTATCTATCACAAAAGGTCCATTACAGTGAAACGTGATTAATTCACATTCAATTAATTAATAAAATGTACTTACTTCTGCCACTCTCTTGTTTTCTTTTTCTCATAAATTCAACAGCCAACTTCATGTAAACACATTTATAGCCAAGCCAAGGGACATATTTCATCACCATGACTGTAAAAAGGGAACCACAGATTCCACACACAGATACGTGTGAAATCTAAATACAAAATTTCATCATGTGAACCCAATTTTTTTTTTAAATGACATTTCCTCATGTCATTCGAATTGTCTTGATATTGTATTTGAGGCCAAACAGACTGTATAAAGTCTGGTTCTTCTTGGTAATGGCGTATCGACTGTGTCCCCGGTTGCTGTGATGTCACACCGGCCAGAGACAGGAAGACAAGGCCTATAGTCAGAAACTGTGTAATAGCAGGAAGTACAGCTGTAGGGCTGGCGGTCAAGAAAAAAAAAACATAATCAAGTAACATGATGAGTTCAAATGAGGAGAGTTTCAGAGGGGAGGAGGAGTTTGAGCTCTCCTTTTTCTCCTCTCTCCTCCCTCTCTCTCTCCCTCCCTTTTATCGTTTCGCAAATGTGCAAACACTGTGCAAGCAAATGCTCTTTACTCTCATTTTTGTCCCAAAGATTTGTGTCATTCAAACGTTGTGAACTCTTCCGACTACTTTTCAAATATTAATTATGCCAAGTCAACAATAGCACAATATATTTTTTACGTACATACGGCACTATAAAATCAACTTGAAAGATAAATAATGTTTTTGAATTCTGTGAAAGAAAATGTGAAAGCACAGAAGTGAAAGACTAATGCTAATAATAATAATAATAATAATAATAATAATAATAATAATAATAGAAAGACTACAGTCCCCAATGAATGAGGAGAAAGTGTTTTAGTTTTTGCATATTTGTTACAGGAATGGCTGTAGTTCAAACACGTGGCAGCTATGCGCCATCTTGCAGGGCACACGTTTTAGGATTCTTTTTTTAAATTCACTTATGTTTATAGACCCCTTTAAAAAATCATGTTTAATCTGAATTCACATGTGTATCGATTCCGTCATTTACTACCAGGCGGAACATGGTTGAATCTTCATTCTCCCTCCAGGCCATTTAATGGTCAAGCAACAGTACAAGTTTTTGAAATGCAAATGTCTGTATTACTGCAGCCTTAAACATTGTCCCGTCAAGTGTTTTATCATTTAATCAGCAATTATTCTTAGAGATTTTCATTATCCTTTTCATTTGTTCTCACTTATTGCACAGTCACACATTATGTGAGCGGTGGTCATTTCTAACCTCAGTCTATGCCAGGAATTTACTAAAACATCTGAAAGCTAGTTTTGAAAGAGAGAATAATGTTTAAGGTGTGATAAACTTGGACAAAAGTCCAACAGAAGCCATTTGTTGTAACAAGTACCAGAAAACAGGAGCAGGATCACAATAAAGAAATGAGAAATCCAAGACCAACGAATATTTATCGAAAACAATACAAAACTGATCACTGACATGTTGCTTAATTACTGGTTTGTGTGTGTGTGTGTGTGTGTGTGTCAGTGTCACTATAACATCCAAGTAACATTGTCCCTCGTGTTTGGTTTTTCAACAGTGCCATACTGTAATTAATGTTTCTTCCAAACAACTTGAGGAAACTACACAGGACGAGAATGTAATTGAAAAGAATACTCAATAATACAAGTAACCGATAGAGAGAGGGAACAGAGAGAACTCAGCCATACTGTACGTAGTGAAAGAACATTAAACATTGAGTTGGGAGCAACGTATGTAAATATTACATATTTCCCCTCCTATATTGTTCTGTGTACCCTCTTTTTAACGTCAATGATAAGCCCTTTCAACAACTTCACAACAGCAGTTAAGGATGCAGGCTTTATCAACCACGGAACCAGTAAAAGCCACTATGAAAGTTCAAAAACAGAAAGGAACCATCTGTTTCAAGTCTGAAGCAAAAAGAAGTACCTTGAATTTGAGGTTCAGCCCCAGAGTTATTTGAACAGGTCCACTTTGCCTTTTGTCTTCAGACCACAGGGGGATAGAGTAGCGCAGATGTGTTCAGTTCAGTTGGGTCACAGGTAGATGTCCTCGCTAACCTTTTATCCTTTTCTGGTTTACAAAAAGCACCCCGGACAAGAGCCAGGCCGCGCTCGCTCTCTCTCTCTCTCTCTCTCGGCTATGGTGTCAGTTGTTGTTTTGTTTTAGAAGCTTGGCAGTCACGAGTTGCCAGGAGAAAGCAGTCCGACATGTCTGCATCACACCCTGCGCAACTTCCTTTGCGTGTTTTAAAAAAAAAAATTCTTTTTTAAAAAGGAGCCTGAAACACCCAAGACAAGTAATTATAAAAACAAGTATCAGTAAAAACCCATATCTTCTGAACCTCCCTGAAAAGTTTTCCTGGCTTTTTTTTTTTTCTAACAGAGAGGAAGGGTGTAGAAATGGCGGCACGGAGGAAGGGGGGCGAGGCAGACACGTTTGCAGGAGGAAGGTGGTGAAGAAGAGGAGGAGGAGGAGGAGGAAGAGAAGCAAGGTGCAGTAGAAAACAGAGAAGGCACAAAAGACAGGGAGAGAGATAGAGGAGGTGAAACGTGAGGCCCTGACACACAAACGGTGTGGAGTGACTGAAATACCTGGAGCACTTCAGGGAGGGATCCGGTGGGGATCTCTGGTGAGGTGTTCGGGCAAACGATGGCGGCGGTGGCGGAACGACGAAGAGCGGGAGAGCTGCTCGGTCGCCCGCGACACTCAGGAAAGACAGAGGGGCACGCTAACAATGGACTGCACGCCAACAGCGGCAGGGACTCGGGAATCAGCCCACCACACGGCCACCAGATTACCCTATCTGTGTGTGCTGTCTCCTTTCACCCTTCCCACTTCAGCTCGTCTGCCAAGTGAGAGGGAGAGAGAGAGAGAGAGAGAGAGAGAGAGAGAGAGAGAGAGAGAGGAGAGAGAGAGAGAGAGAGAGAGAGAGAGAGAGAGAGAGAGAGAGAGAGAGAGAGAGAGAGAGAGAGAGAGAGAGAGAGAGAGAGAGAGAGAGAGAGAGAGAGCCAGCGAAGTTCTGAAAGAGAGATAGCAAGCCAAAGCACAGGGAGAAACTGGAACAGCCACAGGACTTTTTCAAACGGCACCGTCCCCTCAGTGGAACTGCAGGAACGAGTCGCGTCTTCATCTCTCATTTGAGTCGCGTTTTTGTATTCAAATTTTTGAAAGAAAATGAAAGAAAGAAAAAACAGAGGCTCCACTCCCTGGAGCTGTGGGTGCTGCTGCCCAATTAAGCAGAAAGCCAGAGGGCAACAGACTTCCCAAAGTGTCTTAGGAAAACGTTTTAGTCCTACCTCCACGAGCGTGACAATTCAGCGGGAATAGACAAGTGAAAAGTGATAAACGGGAGGGGAAGGAGGGGGGGGGGGGGTACTTACATGATTCTTCCTGCCTTTGCCAAGAACCTCACCAGATTCATTACGACGAGACAACACACGATTAGGGATTTCAGATGCTTCTTGGGAAAAAAAGGGGTGGGGGTGGGGATATGGCGGAGGTTAGGGTGGTGGGGTAACGTGCTCTCCCTGAGCGTGCTGCAAAGGCTTTTGTCAGATTTTGGCATGGGTCCCATGAAGAACATGCCTCATCCTCGGTGATCGTTGCGCACATCTTTGACTGTTCAGCTCCAGGGCTGCTAATCACAACAGAAAATTCAGGGCGACTCTCACACAGCCAGGTCCTCCCTCTCTGCTAACTGCTTACTCCCCCACGCCCACCACCCCCTGCAAACCCCAGTGGGTTAAAAATAAAAAGGATATTTACTTTTTTTTTTTTAAATCCTTCCCAAGTAAGATGCAAGAAAGGCTGAAAATCACGGTCCTAACCTCCCCTCCGATTGTGTCCCTGCCACACAAACCCTGAATTCCCAGATATTCCCATAATTCCCAGGGTTTTTTTCTAAAAGAAAGACCCCACCCCCACCCCTCTTTTCTAAGCATGTTCCTTATTTTTCTTATTATTGTGCAAAACGACAAGCTGTGTTAACAATCAGGAGAGGGGAAAAAAAAGGGTTTGACTCCTGCGAGGAGTCGCCAAATAGGAAAACAAAACCTTTATGGCGCCTGCGAGGAGCAGAGAGGTCCCCGAGACTCCTGGGATAAGAGAACGGAAGAGACCGCAATGATCTGGCATCACTGAGCCCAGTTCTCCTCCTCTTCCTCCTCTTCCTCCCCCACATGAACGCTGGCTGTGGGAGGGTGTGTCGCGTGTGTACAAGTCCCACAATTCCACCGTACCGCCGTTCCATTCTCTCAGGCATCGTCCCGGGCAGCGCACTGACTGACGTCACCCCCTCTTTTTAATTTATTAATTTATTCCCCCCCTCCACCAACAAAGTCTCCTCCCGCCCACCCTCCCTCCACATCTAAAACAAACATGCAAAAAAACAAAAACAAAAAATCGTTCAAAACGTCACTCTAAATGGTTGTGCGTTAAAAAAGTAAAATGATGGAATGAGAGTGAGGAATGAGAAGAAGAGAGGAAGAATAGCTGGACGAAGAAAGAGAAAGCAAGCACTTTACCGATCTATTTCTTTCCTTTTCTCTCTCTCTATTGCTCTTTCTCTCGCTCTGTCTTTCTTTCTCTCTGTCTCTATCGCTTGCTCTCTCTCGCTCTCTCCCTCTCTTTCTCTCTCTGTCTCTCCCTCAGTCTCTCTCTCTCTCTCTCTCTCTCTCTCTCTCTCTCTTCCTGCTTGTGAGTGAGAGAGCTTGTAAAACTTTCAGCAGTGACAGCCTCTGGGCCCGTCCCCTCTTGGCAGAGGTTCAAAAGAGCGCTCGCCTGTTTCGGAGAGCTAGAGGGGCATGTTTGAAAGCGCCTGGTTGCACCCTGCCCCTCGCTTTCGCGAGTCTGGGGCAGTGCCCGCTGCCAGGCATCTGTTTGCCACGCCCCCCCCTGCCCGCCCACCACCCCCTACCAGGCCTCCGCGGCGAGCAACTTTTCCAAGGTTCCCGAAGGGAATGTAGGTCAGGCCAGGTCCGCTCAACGCAGGGGCCAAACGAGAGCACGTACACGTGCACGGGTCTTGTGTACGAGCCCGACGGCGACGCAATCAGCTTCCTGGATGCCCTCGTTTGCGGAGAGCAGTCCACGCCCACAAGGGGCTCGCGGTTTGGGTTTGGAGAGTTCATGCAAGGTTTTGAGCACTTCTCTCTGTGGAGCTTTTCAGCGTTTGACAGTTCCCCCACGCGCTTCATGTCTTCCGTTCAGTGGTTGATGCAAAAAATAACACTCGGAAAATAAGTACTCCGTAGCTTATACTCAGTTTTTTTTTTCAGTAACCGTGTTATTCAATTTTATTTGCAAATAAATTAATAAATTAATGAACACGTCAAAAGAAAGATTGTGTATGTCCTTTCTCTTGCAGCTGGGTTTCATGAGCTCATTTAGCACCTCAGGTGTGAAAGCACAGATCAAAGTTCTTAACCATAAACATAATCAATCATCACTCATTTTGTAGTTGGTTCATAAACTGTCATATCCAAAGGGGAACATTGAAGTTTGGCAGAGCAGTCAGCTTAACATTGAACTTTCTACTGGCATTTTAACAGAAGCATCACAATTTGGCTTACTTCATTTGTGTCAGCAACAAGTTAGGAGGGGTCTTCCCATGATCCTGACTTCAGTTAAAGATTTTGGGAAGCAACCGGATTACATGGATCATTCAAAGTATCATTCAAAGCAATAAATCAATAGTCATTGTTTTGTTTTTGGTTTTTTTAAATCAATTTTTCATGTACTATTAAATATTATTACAGTGCCTTGCATAAGTATTCACCCCCCTTGGACTTTAGCAGTGTTTGTAGTGTTACAATCTGGAAATAAAATGGATTTACTGGCCCACAGAGATCCATTCAAATGCAGAGAGGTTATAGTATCGCTTATTCGTACCTGAAAATAAGCAACGTGGTCTCACGCGGACTCGTCACATAGCGACGCTTCTGCCCAAGCGTCGCTATGTGACGCCAAAGGTAGCCTTTTGCGTCGTATATTGACGCAGCCTTTTGCGTCGTATATTGACGGTTGTGGCCGCATAATTTGTCTTTGGTTGTGGCACTTCAATATTATGCTTTTTTATTTTTATTTTTTCTTCATCTGGTAGAGAGTTACGTGAACTCTTGTGGTCGGGCTCGCCCACTATCTTAACAGTTCGGGCATGAGCCCGAGTTACATGAACTCCTGTGAGGTTATGTTTAGGGGTTGGGGTGGGGTACGGGAATCACAAACTCAGAAAGATCTCCGCGCACACGGCGAAGACTGAGCGGGCATGCTCACAGTCGGTTATCATGAGCAAAGCCTTCGCCATAGTAGGATTCGTAAATTCGAGACGAGTGCGTCAAATAACGACGCAAAAGGCCTCCTTCTGCGTCTAAAGGATGACGCCGTATGTGACGACTTGGGAGTGAGACCAGGCTGAAATAAGATATCAAGAGTTTTTTGATATCCTTTTATACCCAGTCATGATAGCATCACCTGTTTACCTGTGGAATGTTCCAAACAGGTGTTTTCCAAAACTTCCCAGTTTTTTTGCCCCTGTCCCAACCTTTTTGGAACTTGTTGCAGGCATCAAATTTGGAATGTGCGTATATTTACAAAAATCAATAAAGTTCTTATGGTAAAACATTAAATATCTCTTCTTTGGACTGTTTTCAATTAAATATGTGTAAAAGAGAATTTACAAATCACTGCTTTCTGATTTTATGCGCATTTTACATACTGTCCCAACTTTTTTGGAATTGGGGTTTGTAGTTTAACTCATGCTTTTTATTTTTAAATGTACGTATATTGGTTATTGTCTTGGTTTTATTTTTAGCAAGCAGCAGATAAACATTTCAGGGTCTGGCAGGCACAGCTCTTTTGATCAGTTTTCCAACACTTGTTGAAACTACTGGTGATGGACTGCCAGCCCTGTGGTTGCTAAGCTACCATAAACAACACGTTTACCAAATGCCAACATGCTGTTGCAGCATTGACAATCTGCAAACAAATAATAGTGAATGTATTCCACTTGAAATTGTAGCTGTTACTGCTCTTTAGTAGTCTCCAGACAAACATTTGTGTCTTCTCTTCCACAGATCAAGGCTTCTTCAAGTATTCATCGTTTGAATATTTTTTCCCCCCAGTTCAAAAAGTATTCACACAAGTAGAATGCATCTCTGTGGCTTAGACTGTATCACATTTAGTAAAAATGCACTTGCAACAGGAACAGCAGTGCCTGGAAAAGGCACTTTGTCCTACTGCCTGGTATTAATTATTTATTCATAGCATGATTGCCCTTTAATGCAAAACTTCCTGGCCACTGCACAGCAGGTGCACACACACTGGCCCTGTTGCCGTGGTTGCGTCTGGTTCCCGCCGGCAGAGTCTCTACATAAACACTCCTCATTTGTTTGTTCGTACAGCCACGCCTTCAGGCAGAAGCCTGTCAAGTCAGGACACATGTCTATGACCTAGATTTCCCTGTATCAAGAGGAATCTCCCCCACCCCCACTCCAGAATTGTAGCAGTGTGGCAAAGCAGGTAAAGCTACTGGAAGGTTGCCAGATCAAATCCCAGGAGGTGATAATGCTGTTGAATCTTTGAGCAAAGTGCTTTATGTGATTTTCATCAGCAACTATCCAGCCACGTAAATGGAAAACACCTACTTATGAGCAAATTTAGAAATGCACATTCTGAAAAGTTATTAATAATTTATACATGAAAACTTGTGAAATATGTACATACAGTACATACTCTGTATGAGGAAACTGAGGAACATGTGGCAGACTTTACAGATTATAAATCTGACAATACATTGAAGCCGGAACTAAGTTGCACACCCATCTTTCTGCACCGTGGGGCACTGCAATTGTTCTCCAGGTGTGTAGAGACTAATGGCTAAGTGACATAAAGTTACATTACAATCTCATAAGCCTGTCACTTACAGCTCCATGTCGGGGGTGGGTTACAAGGGAAGACAGTCAAGCAGTACGTTCATCATGTGTACTTGACAGCACAGGGAATCTGAGTTTAATCGCTGGCATGGAGCTGGATTTGTGGGACTTGTTCAGTCCACTGGGACCCTCCATTAGCTGCTGGCCTCAGGGCCAGCTATTTCAGAAAATGTAATTCGAGTGATAATTGCAGCTTGTGGGAATATTATTCCTTCATTTTCATTTTCAGCATTTCAAAATGTCAGCTCTTGTGTGTGTGTTGTGCCCCCCCCCCCCCTCTCTCTCTCTCACTCTGTTTATCTTTCCCTCTTTCTCTCTCTCTCCCACACACACACACTCTCTCTCTCCCTCTTGATCTCTGTTTCTCTCTCTATGTGTGCTGGAAAGTTGTCGCCAACTTATTATGTTATTGTGAGACTCCTCCATTGTCTCTCCGTCTGTAGAATGTAAAAAAGCATTTTAGGGTCCTTATTGAAAAGGAGCACCAGAATCTGAGCCACATCAGAAGCGATACTGCTCCAGGTAGAGTTGCTTCGACGACCGAGATTTTTACCATCCATTGCCTCTCAGTTCATCGTGCTGAATATCACATGATGGCACCCAGGCGAAGCTGCTTGTCAGACAAATTGAGTGCGCCGAGGCCATCTTTTCAGAGAAATCTGACTCCTCACCACAGCAAACACTAAGGATCACGATATTGAATTTAACCCCATAGTGCTTAACGCAGAGGTACATTCTTTTGTGTTTTTTTGTGTGCGTGGGCGTTCCGGCTTCACTTCAGGGCAGATTAACCGAGATAGAACATCATGTAGTTACGGGGGAAAGATTTAACAATCACTTTCCCATAATGGCACTATTCGTCTGATCATAGCTTCCATCTCCCTGACCCACGATGGCCCTTAGAAATGTTAAAAAGTACATTATTGTAGGTAATGTTTCCATTCTTAGCGATTCAGAAGCATTGGAGCCATCAGGCTAATGAAAGCTTTACTTTAGTCTTCAGCCTTCAGAACATCTTAAGGTGTCTTCCCTGAGACCCAGCGCTCATTACACACAACACAACAGACTGAGAAAATACCCCTCTCCGGAGAGACGTGATATTTTTGGAAACTATGCGTGTGTAAACTTGAAAAATGGAGGAGGATGACACTTGCTTGAATTTATTTCAAGCCCACCATGAAGTGGGCTACGCATGTTATTATATATATGTGTTGTACGGGCTCTATGTGAAACAAGTGTTCGTTCATGTGTTATTCTCTGGGTTAATGTAGTACTTCATGCTCTTTTATCTTACCCAATAAAGTCAAATGCCAATGACAAGGTTACTGTGCAATACACAAGAGGGAGAGTATCACTATATAGGATAAAATAAATTATATTAAATAAATATAAAAATATGCACAGGTTCACGCATTTATTTATGCTTTACAATGATTTACACACAATGATAAATAAAATGCTTTGCAATGATTCATGCACAGGTCAAGTTCACTTGGTGAGTATCCAGCAAATGTTTGCAGGATGCCGTGGGATGTCAGTGGCCTTATGCATTTTTGAGTGAAACTTTAGTATAATTGCAGTTATAAATGCTCAATAAGTGATTAATAACTAAATAATTCTTAAAACTTACATTTTTACAAAATCAGTTGTCTAAAAAGGGATTTACATAAGCATGCACGGTCAAAATGGCACCTCACAACTTCTTACGTGACCTATGACCTGACACAGGTTTGAAACACCATGTTAAGTATCTGCAAATACCATAATGTACCTGTCTCCATTTAAAACTAAATGTGCTCCCCATTCTCTATATCAGTGGTATGGGGGGTGCTGAAGATTCAAACTCTCTCACGCAACCTAAAATATTGGTTCTCAGCGTGTCCTCTGAAAGTCCTTTTTTTGCCTTTAGGAGTTTCACCAGCCCAGAATACTTACAGGGGGAGAATATAGATTTATTAGGAGTGATAAACCTTATTAAACTCTTCTGGCTGCAACATTGTGCTTCATACAGCCATACAGCCCTTCAACAATTCTCCTGTAGCTCCATGCAGAGCAGCTACTTGTCACGTTCAGTGCAAAAACAATGGTTTCAAATAAATTGCAGCCCTGGTGTTGGGTGATGCAAGACAAGCGGCCCACAAACCTGCAGGAAGCGGAGTTTCTAAGTGCAGCCAGGGCCATTGTTTGGATCCGTGACACGGATTATTTTGAATGGAAAACAGCCTTGCTCCATTATTTCCTTTTCATTCAGTTACGCACAGCAGCGCCCCCTAGGGGCAGCCCTGCTCCTGTTCCTGTTTTTTCTCAATTGTTTGGTGAATTTATTTTTGTATGATCCAGGGCAAAAAGTTAATCTCCCCGTAATATCACTGAAAGCATTAGGCGATGAATTCAAACGAGAGCAGTGGTGACAGGGGGGAAATATCCCCTTTCCCCTGTGCAACAGCAGGTCGCTGACTATGCAACTGCTGCTATTGTACTCGGCATATTTCTTTTCTAACCCCTGTGTCTACAGGCCTTTTGAAAATGTACCGATAGGGTTGTTCAATATAAAAAGGGAGGAAGGTGAGTTGTTGCACAGTTACAGTATACCAAGCATTTTAAAAGCCATTGGCTTTTTGTGTACCTAATTCACTTAGAACAAATAAACACTTTTTATACTTGGTCAACTTGCACACGCTGTTACATTTATTATTAACAAAATCTGTAAAAATCTAATAAATACATACATAAATAATACCTATATAGCTCTCACAAAGGTCGGAAGAACCAAAAGGGGGTGTTCATTTGCATTACATTACATTTTTGCTTTTACAGTATAGCAACACAAAATACATTCGGATGCATAAAGGCCTTCTAAAGTTTATAAATCTCTGACTTTGGTGGGGAGTCACTCAAAGAGAGTGAGTGAATAAGAGACACAATTATTTCTACAGCTGTTCACTGTTACAGTCACAGCCAAAATGCTGTGTGCATTTAACTGCAATATAATAATGTGTCACTGACTCTAACCACTCCAATTTGTGCATATGGACACATTGAACAGGCATGGTGTGGACACAAGTCACCCTGTCATGTCGGTAAGGAGGAAAAGGACACTGTCCCTTTAAAACCACCCCCCAAATCCTGCAAGTTCATTGGCCTTCCGTAGGCGCACTGCCAAATGTTGTGTCGCTGTCAAGAGTTTGCCGAAATGCCAGCAAAGCTATTAGTCTTGACTCTCTGCCAATCAGATAGCTGCTCAGTATGTCTCAACTCTTTATTTGCCAATCAGGGAGCTGGTCAATGTGTCCTGGCAGCTGTGAGGAGAGTCAGGAAGGCTACTTCAGTTCCTCGAAGTGGGCAGGACTGATGATCATTAGAGTGTGGGACATGAAGGGAGGAGCTTGAGTCTGCTGGAAGTGCAGTCAGCCTGTCGCTATTACAATTTAAACACTAAAACTGGTGCTATGACCCCAAGGAGCAAAACTTTAAGTTCATGCGCAAAAAGAAAAATAATATCCTCAAAACTATGAGCACATTTCACTTGTTTTCACACAGATTTCAGCCTCATTTAACACTTTTCCAGAACACCACACAATTCCCCTCTTTATTCAATTATTAATTATTTAATTATTCAATCAGCAATCAGAGTTTTAGCACAAATAAAAGGGCGAAAGGTGAGCTCTCTTGTGTTGGAGAACAATGGCTGACATTGTTGCAACAGGCAGAGGGAGAGTAGAGGTGTGTCCCAATATTCTTCGCTCCTCGTCTCCTTTCCTCCACTCGTCTCCTACCCGGAAGTATGCAAAACAGCCTGCACATTTCAAGTAAAAGTGTTTGCATGTACAGTATACAATGTACCTGACATTGCAGTTTGTGTCGAGATATTAATAAATATGTAATTAATATGTAATCAGCAACATTAGACTAAAACACAAAGATAGGTTTCCGGGGCACGGATGAGAGGAGGTGGTAGTGGAGGAAAGGAGGATGCATTTTTCGAGTATTGGGACACACCCTAGGAGTAAGAATGAAAGGAGGAGCAGGATAAGGTAGAGAACAAGGAGGAGGAAGGGGACGAGGAAGAACAAATATCTTGGACGAGATCCGGGTGACTTTGGTTGACCATGTGGTCAACTATGGTTTGGCCATAAGGGAAGCTGGGCAGAGAGTTCAACTGAATCTTGCCTCTATTATACGAACATTTATTATTAATGAGAATAGGTAAGTCTGCTCTATTGTTATTTACTGTAACATATCAGTACAATCCTCAGCGTTTACTGTACTGTTGAGTACCTAATGTATACTACTACAAGGGGGCCACAGTACCAATGTTTCCTTTATCTCATAACAAATTAGAAGTTGTGTTTATATATTGTCTGTACTGTGTTTTATTAATTTTATAGAATTGAAAGATGACCATATGGTAGTGGTAGACGACGATGATTCACTGGAGAACAGGAAACTGCGATGGTCGTCATGGTCTGGGCAGGTAATGTCATTCGCCTGCGAGGGATCCAGAGTAGCATCATTGAGGACATTGTCGTGTTTCCAGGCATTGACAGTGTTGGCTTGTCAACAATTTCCCGCATCCTAAAAGAAAACCTTTTTCAGATGAAGCAGGTGTACCTTTGAGAGGAACTCAGAAAGGGCGAAAGTACCGCGCTACCAATATGCGCAAGTATGTATGCTACTGTACCGTAATTTTCCATCGTTTTTCATTTCTGTTTCTCCCTCCTTATTCACCATTTTAAAACCCAATAGAGTTCTTTTCAGAATAGCGGTGGAAGGTATACAACCGCAAACCCCCAAGACCGAGTGCCACTACGCCAAGCAATGGAGGAGGCATGTGGAGATATACTGGCAGAGTCATGCCAAGGGTGGCTGCATCATTCCACAAGATATTCCCCCACTGGTTTGCCAGGGGAAATATAACGTGCGATGTTTGTGTACTTTTGTGTAGATGACAATATGTGGCCTGATGAAGAGATGGGACCCAGAATGATTTTTTTCTTTGTTATTTTATTTTTAAATTTCTTGTTTACTCCCAGTGCAGATTCATTTTTTATTTTTCTCTTGTTTCTTTTTGTTTTGTATTGTTTAGTCCCAATATTACTGTAATCTGGACAAATAAAAAATAACAAAAACTATCTCACTGTTCTTTTTATATTTGAAACAAGACACTGTATGTAAATTGACATTATAACAATCAAAACGCAAAAGCATAGTGGTGCCTGCAGAGATTCCTAATAGTGTCTTTCATTTATCACACCAGTGTGCAATTTGTGTTTATGATTTGGAGGGAGAGTACATGGTTTTGAACACAGTGTTTCACATTTCGAAAGAGATTTTTGAAGTTTTGCAAAACAGTTAACTGTTTCGGCTTTGTGTTTCTGTGTATAGTTTTTAGAAATTCTTTTTTCAGGAAATTTGTCTAAACAATCGAGAACTGTAAACATCACCGAAAGCAGTTTATGGTAATTTAAACTGACCAATAGAATTGAGCAACAATCAGCATTTAATGTATTTCATCCAACACATTTCAATTCAACACATTTCAGTATGTACAACTACTTTTTGGATGAAAACAATTTGTTTTTTGACTTATTCCACCATCTAGTGGTCAATGTGTATTACTGTACCTGTAACAATCTGTACAAAAGTTTCTTCCAACCTAAGGCCAACATTTGATTTATAAGCACCTATCAGTCATTTCAGCTCTGATTTCTAAAGCCTGGCTACAGTCACTCACATAAATATTTGCTGTGCAATAGTGCTTTTTTACCACTATGTTACCAGATTAGATCTGATGATCTTCTAATTTCATGACACAATAACAATAAAGAATGTAACAACGTAGCAATCTTCTTCTGACAAGGATAGGACTCATTTCTGTTACAGAATGGGTTCTGAAGGAGCCCTTTATGGAGGGACATTTAAAGGTGAAAAGGAACTGCATTGAAACTGAAATTTTGTTTGTCTTTATTTTTATCTTTAGTTTTTTTTTTGTGTGGTGAGGGGTCCCACACATTTGTACCATTTTGGCTTTGTGCATTTTAATTTGACACAAACCTGCAGAATTCAGAAGGAAGGTGCTTATTTTACTGAATCCATCTTAACATGCTTTGAATTTCGTGCATTGCATAAAAAATTATATATATATATAAATATTTAAATATATCTAACTTCCTCCCTCCCCTCTACAGATGGCGAGGGTGTAGGTAGTGGTCCCTCTGTCCAGAGGAGGGGGTGTGTCCAGTGGAAGGGGTGTGGTCTGTAGCTCTAAGGGTAATCGGATTAGGACTCAGGGTTTAGGCTTTGGTAAAATGGTGATAGCCAGGCCTCTCATTGGGCAGATAAAGAGGAGTCAGGAGTACAGTCTCTCTCTCTCTCTCTCTCTCTCTCTCTCTCTCTCTCTCTCTCTTTCTCTCTCTCTCTCTCTCTCTCTCTCCATCCCTCCCTTCTACCCACACTCAAGGAACAGAGAGCTCTAATATCTCCACACAGCCTGGGACAGCACAGGGTAACACATTGAACACCACGTCTTTGTGTTGCTGAAGTACCTTTGCGAGTATGTATGTGTGTTTGTGTGTGTGTGTGTCTGCATGCACGCATGTGTGTGTATGTTCAGGTGTACACAGAAAGGATCCATTACTGAGGGAAACTTTTTAAAATAACTTTAAAAAACAGGGATCAGAATTAATGAAAATCTATGGGTATAATGTGCCTCTGGGTGTGGGTATGTGTAAAATTCTCAAAGCAAGATTGTTTGATGGTACTCTCATATGGTGGTATGTACATCTTCCTGAATGTCTCTGTTTGTACGGCCAGTCAATATGAGTAGTAATTATGAATCCTTACTGTTTTATTTCTGTGTGAGTCCTGGAGTAATCAGTGCAGCTGTCGCTAAAATGGTGTCATGGTTCAGGTTCATGGTTCACGTGGGGCTATTTCAGGGGGCCCTCCTTCTTTACCTTTTTTACTTTTTGGATTGTTTTCTCTAGAATCCTTATGCCATTACAAAAAGAAATCCTAAAGGAAGTCTGGACTTCAGATAAGTGAGTATTTTAGATTTATTTGCTTTCATTTCCTTCTTATTTCCATGTAATGTTCCTGAACTACATGAAAAAACAGTAAAAAGTAGTTTATGTTCCTGGCATTCACTTTGAGCGTGTAGGAAGTGAAGTGTAGGAAAACAATGGCCTATAAGATTCAATTGTCTGTTTATATATTTGTTTACCATTTCCATTTCTTAACATATTTATATATATACATTATACATATATATATATATATATATATATATATATATATATATATATATATATATATATATATACACATTTACAGCTAAATCTAGTCCCACCCCCCAATTCCCATAGAGATTCATTCAAATGCAGAGACGTTATAGTATCGCTTGTAAGAGTACCAGAAAATAAGATATCAAGAGTCTTTTGATGTTGTTGGGTCACAGACATCAGGAAGTCATGGCATGCAAAGGATTTGCGACCAAATATAAAAAATTTAAAGGCATAGTCAACTTAGTGTATGTAAACTTCTGACCCACTGGAATTGTGATATAGTGAATTAAAAGTGAAATAATCTGTCTGTAAACAATTGTTGGAAAAATTACTTGTGTCATGCACAAAGTAGATGTCCTAACTGACTTGCCAACACTATAGTTTGCTAACATGAAATCTGTGGAGTGGTTAAAAATTAGTTTTTAATGACTTCAACCTAAGTGTATGTAAACTTCTGACTTCAACTGATACAGTTGAAGTTGAAAGTTTACATACACTTAGGTTGATATAGTGAATTAACCACCTTTATTTTGGAATTGGAAGCTTTTTAAATACATGTTCATTCTTTCTTAGTGCTCCAAATGACAACTCCACTTCACAGAAGCTACTGCAGGTGAGTCATTGAATATGTGTTCCCTCTCTCCCCCCCTCTCTCTCTTGCTCACACACACACTCACGCACACCACACAATACACGCATGCAAACACTGCTTCCATGCATATGCATGCACACCTGCATGTACACATTTTTTAAATGAGAAATACTTTGCATTAAGGGCATGCTACCTTACAGATATGCATCTACATGTACACATATTGTATATGCACACAAGTGCAAAGGAATGCAAACATGAACACACTTGCAAACAAAAGGGCATATAGATTAATGCACACACACGCACACACACACAGAGACCACGTGTCTCTTCACGCCAGATGGGCTTAGAGAAAAGAATCCTCTTAGCAACTTTAACTTTTTTGCTGATGGAGCCTCATTCAGTAAAGCATTCTCCAGTCATTGTGACTGCTAACCTGGGCAGCTCCTTTCCTTTTCCACCGTTATATTTCAGTTGGGTTTAACAGGAACTGATCCGTCTTTTTAGCAGATGTCCCTGGCCTGATTATGTCTGGAGAAAAGGTAAAAATGTGGCTGAACCGCTCGTCACCTCATCTCAGCGATATATGTGCTATCGGGTTTTTGTGATGAACTGTGCGTTACTGCGGATGGCTTAAGTGTTTCCCTCATCATTAGAACGATGCATTTTTTATTTTCTTTTGCAAGAAATGAGTGCACTGTAACAAAGTCACCGTAGTTTCAGTGTTTAGCCAATTCCTTTTCCATTAAGTCTGATGTTTTTTAAGAGCATTAGCCGTTTGCTCTTAGCCTTTAGGCAGGCATGTTTGCCAACTTGCTGTTGTTCTTTCAATGCTGCTTTGATATGAAGGAAACAATAATATTAGCAGGTTACAAAAAAGATTTTGTTCTAAGTTGTACTGAACTGATTAAAGGGCAATATGCATTGTTCTCTGATGAAGCATCCACAATTTTGCACATTGCAAATATTTGCAATTTTCCACATTTAACATTACATCTAATTGGTGTATGCTTTCTGATTCACATTTACCTGTTCGTACCTGAAGGCATTTACCTGTTAGCACCAAGCACACAGCAGGTGGATAGCCCAGCAAAGTAGCATTGAAGGGTCCTGCCATATCTAAAAAACCTCCTCTGAGTTTTAGTTTCTCAATGAATAATTCCAGGTGCATTTAAATATGGATATAAATCTTTGATTAGAAGGAAATCATCTTCCATCTGTTCTTGGTTATTTCCATAATTCAGGTAAAGCTACGTGTAGCTATGATTTAATAAGAAATATCTTGCCATTTGTCATAAGACATTATATATAAGACATTATATTTTACATCTGCAGTATGGCTATATTTGCCAAAAACATATCATATATCCAAAGAAGAGTGCATTAAGTACTTGAAGAAAATATTTAATAATAAGTATTATTGTTTCATTTATTATTGTCAACTGTAAAGTAGGAATGGGAGAATATAAGATTTTATCTTTTATCGGGATAAAAACACTCAAGATAATTTTATCGTGGTGAATTTCCATTATTGGGATAATCGTGAATATCCTCACATGAGCGTGAATATCCTCACGAGTGACTTGAAAACTCTATGCCACAGTGCCAGTTGGACTTTATTTTATTTAAAGAACAGACGCACACAATATTGCTATTTTTTATTTATTTATTTATCCTTTATTTATGCAGGGGGACCTTATAATTTATAATGACCTTATTTAAGATTATTTGTTTGTTTTTTTTGCATTAATTCTGCCGTACCTCTGTCTGTGTGATCTGAAAACAAAACAAGTTATTCATTTACTGTGCATTTACAACGCATAACTAATTGAACCATGTGAATGCTTGCATATCAGGTTGATAGGTACATTCTTTTTATTAATGGATTTTTTTCTCTCATTGTGATTATCTGCTGGGGGTTGGCGAGAGTCTGAATCTGTCTTTGTTTGTTTTTCACTAAAAAGGATGTTCACAAAAAAAAGATATGTGTCCTATGATGCAATACAAATATTTGTTTCTTAACAAAATGTAAGATAAAGCGATTCCAGTATGTTTTAGTGCCATTTTAAGAGTTTTAAGCATATTTTGATGATTATCGGGATAATATCATGAATCACAATTATTTTGGCCAGGATAATTGTGACATGAAATTTTCATATCGTCCCCATGCCTACTGTAAAGTGAAACACTTGTTATTGAAAAAAAGATTAAATTGCATAAGGTACATGGTATTTTTGTAATGCATTCATTGCCAAACACATTAACTAAAAATAATAACATAATATGCACATTTCTGGATTTTCAGGTTAATAAGATAAACCATATTTGGCAGTTTGTGGATGGAAAGTAAATGTGTTTACTTGCCATTAAAAATATATATATTTTGATCAATTTCCAATGTTAATGCAGTAAAAACTAAAGTCCTTCCAGGACTGTTTAAACCTGTCTCTACTCCTGAACATATATGATTTTACACATATTCATGGTACTTCCAGGACTGTTTAAACCTGTCTCTACTCCTGAACATATATGATTTTACACATATTCATGGTACTTCCAGGACTGTTTAAACCTGTCTCTACTCCTGAACATATATGATTTTACACATATTCATGGTACTTCCAGGACTGTTTAAACCTGTCTCTACTCCTGAACATATATGATTTTACACATATTCATGGTACTTCCAGGACTGTTTAAACCTGTCTCTACTCCTGAACATATATGATTTTACACATATTCATGGTACTTCCAGGACTGTTTAAACCTGTCTCTACTCCTGAACATATATGATTTTACACATATTCATGGTACTCATCCCGTGCGTGTCCCTCTGCGTCGCCATGTTGAATTTTCTGTCGTAGTGCTGGCCAGACAGGCCTTTGGAGGAAGCTTGCCTCACTTGGGTGAGACAAACAGCCAAGACAGGCTTTTATTTTTTAAAGAAGTATCTTGGTGTAAATGTGAGCCGTCTGCTCATTCCTGCGTCGATGATTCACTGCTTCGAACGTCCAGTGAGAGAACTTTGGCTAATGGCGACAGGGCTGCTGACCTAGAGTATATTTAACTCAAGCTGTTTTTATTGTAATTGTGCGGCCCGTATGTTTCAGCAACAATGACGATCAGAATGGTTAAAAAAGAACAATGAGAAAAGGATTATGGGAAGCCTTAATTAGAGTAGGATTCAGTACCTTTCAACAGACACAGTGGACACCAGCGGGGCCACCTCCCTGTGAACCTAATTTATAATGAAAACCCTCGCGGCTGACTCGCAGTTATCTCCCTTGGTAAGGATTGTCTGAGGTAAGGTTATAAATAGCCACACAAGATGGTGCCTTAAGTGGATTATGCATGCTGTCACACTAAAGTAACAGGAAATTACACTGACCTTATTTTGTTTCCACTTAATTTACTCAGATAAACAGACTCAACCACCTTTCATGTGCCACTGTCATTTCTGATTGACAGATCAACCGTCTGTCATTACATGTTGCTGGAATTAATTTTGAAATTGATAAATGTAAGCGGTTTGATATGTGAATAAGAAGATTTGCATCTTTGAACGTGAATGTTAAATAGTAACAGCTCTCTAACAATAATTTTCAATGAGTCATTGTGTATCACAGACAGATCCTTGTAGTTATTGTGAAGAGTTTAATGGCAAAAAAGCACACTTGTTAGTGGAAGGGCCTGTAAGATATGCAATCAAATGACATTAAAGGTTGTATCAGCGATTTTGGGTGGAAACATAAATGATCACATTCATCTGATTTTTCCTCACGATCCGCTAGCTGCCCGCCCCATAAGCAGGCCGTCAAAAAACCGCGTCTCTGTAGGCAGCCTATGCTCCGAGATCGTACACAAAAACAATGGTACTACCAACTACTCAAAACCAAAATAAACAGTATTCCAACCAATCACAATGATCTGCACAAACGTGACGTCACTTCTGAAGCGAAATCCCAAACAAACATACTTATGAATAATTATGTTATGTTTTAAAAAATAGTGTTCAAGCATCCAGAATTATAACCACGTTAATAACGTTTGTAAGAAACCAAACCGTTTGTAAATCCGTCAAGATTTCAGCGAGATAAGAGTATTAGCGTTTGTGCAGATCATTGTGATTGGTTGGAATACTGTTTATTTTGGTTTTGAGTGGTTGGTAGTACCATTTGTTTTTGTGTACGATCTCGGAGCATAGGCTGCCTACCGAGACGCGGTTTTTTGACGGCCTGCTTATGGGGCGGGCAGCTAGCGGATCGTGAGGAGAAAAAAAAATCATTTATGTTTCCACCCAAAATCGCTGATACAACCTTTAAGTGAATCCATTAATGTTTGTTGAAGAGCTGCAAAGGAGTTACTTTTTGTCATCTTATCATCTTTATTTTCTTGACATAGTGCATAAAAAATAATGCAAGTAATGGAGGCTATTGTGTCAATAGTTACTCAAGTAATAAATTATTACGTTGTGTTTTTCTTTCTGAAGTTATGTGTATGTTTTATATCTGGAGACAAGTGGAGCTGGAGAAACTGAGCCACTTTCTCCTGTTTACCCACAATGCTTTTCACAAGTTTCCATTCTCTGGCCTGGTGTGAGTGTGCAGTAGTGTCATGTGTTCTCCTATGATTTAAAGTGACAGTAATGCTTTTGCTTAGACTTGGCAGTCAATTCAGGGTTTATTAAGAAGGGCAGGTGTGTAATTACATCATGCCCTGGCTATTTACTCAGATAAAATGGGCCATAGGCTCAAACGTTCACACATGTGCACACAAGAACATATGCCAAGGCACTAAAATGCACACAACACGAACACACACACACACACACACACACACACACACACACACACACACACACACACACACACACATTCACACACACACATACGCATACACACACACAAACACCCTCACACACACACACACACACACACACACACACACACACACACACACACACACACAGTCTCCAAGTGCCGGTTCTCTGTGTTTTTTATTTAACCTTGTTTCCGGTCCATATCAAAAAGCTGTCCTTTGGTTTGGACATTGGAAGTTAGTCACATGGATATCATGTGTTAGAAAGTATCTGTGGTGTAGCTATGCAAGGGCAGTAGTGTAGTTTAATGGTGAAGGACCTGGGCTTGTAACCCTGTGGTTATAGGGGGCATTGCTGGTTTACTCTAAAGTAGTAAGGTGGAAAAAAAAAAACTTTTTTGCAAGAGCTCCAAAATAACAACCCTGCTGAAAAAAACATTACAGACCATTAGAGAATTTCTAATGTTTTTTAATGGTGCTTAGTGGTCTCTACTGGTGATCAAATGATGTGTACTGTATTTCAATGGAAATCTAATGGTCATTGATGGTGATCCAATTTTACCCTACTGGTATCTAGTGGTTTGTTATGGTATTTTATGGTAAACCTGATTGTATGTGATGGAAACCATTAGAAAAATGGTTTCTGTTTTTTTTTCTACAGGGAAAGGCATCAACACCTGGTTCACACCATCTACTCGTGACGGTTATAAAAACGCTGTACCCGCTCACATGCAACAACAAGGGGGTGTTGTAAGCGCATTTGGTGCGACACCAATAACTTACCGATTGTAAACCCTTGATCGCAAAGTACAAAACAGTCACCAGATATGCTGACAGTCTCGGAAATTCAGTTCCGTACCAAGTTTTCTAACATCCCTATAGTCATGCAGACTGTTATCGTATAGAATTGGATGGTTTGAGACCGCAACGATGAGCTGCTTTTCAGAAAGACACAAAAGAACACAAGCTCGAACGAGCACAAACACTTTTTTTTAAACATCAGAGCGGTGTCGTTTCTGATTGGTTGGTAGTGCGACAAAGTTGACTGCTAGTCAATGTTTCAGAGAGACAAACATACGGGTTATTTGATTCACTGCTGTTTGTTGCTGTTATCCATAGACTTTGAATGGAATCCTGCTGCTTTGTCATTGTCGTGAGTAAATGGTGTGAACCCCGCGTAACACAGAATTAACATCATTCCATAATATGAGAAATTACATTAGACGAGGGGTGTCCAATCTTATCCGAAAAGGGCCAATGTGGGAGCAGGTTTTTGTCTTAGCCCAGTACTAAGACACCGATTCTACTTGATTGAAGACTATGACTAGTTAATTAGTTGAATCAGGTGTCGTAGTGCTGGGCTAAATAAAAAACCTGCACACAGACTGGCCCTTTTCGGGTAAGATTGGAGACCCCTGGATTAGATTACAGTGGTCATTTATTGTTTTGTGTCTGTCTGATGTTATGCTTTTTGCCTTCTGAAATTTTTTTACTTTGAAGGTGCAAGAAATGCTCTGATGCATAAAGTTCATACTTTGTATCAGTTCATGAATCACTAAGAAGCCATTGATCATATTCAGCCCAAGCCTGAGCTCTTTCCTATGTAATGAACCGATGAACATTGGCTTTCTGTGTAGTCGGCTTTGTAAATGGTTTATTGCTCTATCGAGAGAGGAAAATGAGGACTTTAGCAACGGCTGACAAGACCAGTGGAAGAAAATTCTCTGAGATGACGATTTACAATCTTTGCAAGGTGGGGGCAGGCTTTTGGGAAGAGGATAAAGGGGCAAGTCAGGGGGTGGAGGGGTGGAATGGGGAATGCCAAAGAGCCAAATGCAGAAACTGTCATTTAAAAGTGTGTGGGGGGGTGCAGTTAGCTTTTTTGCAAAAGTATTTATGTGACTGATTTTTAATGAAGAGGGGGTCTGTGCTGTTGGTATCTTCCATTAACATTGTATTACTAACTTCATCATTGTCATTGCATTCTGGCTTTCCCCTGTTGCTGTGTACACTAATGGTGAGTCAGTGACACGTCATCTTACGCTGTTCCTCATTAGTTCCCTCTCTCCCTCTGTCATTTATTTTTCAAATGCCTGTAGAAACGTTTACTGTGTATTATACCGGACATGCAGTAGAAAATGAATTTGCATTTATAGACTGCCTTGTAACTAGAATTAACCTGTGAAAATTATGTTGTAGTGAAGCAGACACTTGTGTAGATGGGCTTGTAGCATTTTCTGTATGTATGGAGACAGTTCCCTGGACACTACACTGGAGGCATGTTGGGAGTCTGCGACTGTGGGATTCTGTGACAGCAGCATTCTGCCTCTTGCAGGATGGACCCGTTAGAAGCCCAAGAAAAAGAAGCAAGACCCAGTCTTGACACTAACCAATGGTTCTGATGCCAAACCCAAAAAGAGCAAGACCAAAAAGAGCGAAGACCTGTCTGGGGAGGACGAGAGCATGCCCGCACAGAGTATGGCTAATGTACTAATGCCCCCCTGATACACTGATACAGTATTAATGCCCCCTGCCCTGATACAGTCCTAATGCCCCCCTGATACACTGATACAGTACGAATGCCCCCCTGATACAGTACTAATACCCCCCTGAAACAGTACTAATGCCCCCCTGATACAGTACTAATAATACCCCCCTGAAACAGTACTAATGCCCCTCTGATACAGTACTAATAATACCCCCCTGAAACAGTACTAATGCCCCCTGATACAGTACTAATACCCCCCTGAAACAGTACTAATGCCCCCCTGATACAGTACTAATGCCCCCCTGATACAGTACTAATGCCCCCTGATACAGTTCTAATACCCCCCTGAAACAGTACTAATGCCCCCTGATACAGTACTAATACCCCCCTGAAACAGTACTAATGCCCCCTGATACAGTACTAATACCCCCCTGAAACAGTACTAATGCCAACTTAGTACTAATCCACAGCTGTCTTGCTCAGATATTGTAGTTTCTGTGCCTTATAATTTGATTACTATTCTTCTAGAAAATGAGAACTGGTTGGGACAGACTTGATTATTTAAAAATGTAGTACATTTCTTACCTATAAGTTATAACTGTCATACTAACTATCTGCATATAGAGGATTGTGCAAGGATTTAAAATGTATTTGTAACGATGGGAATGGAACCCCCCCCCATCCCATCCTTTCACCCCTTTAAGATGGAAAGACTGTGAAAAAAAAGAAACCGGAAAAAGACAAGGAGGAGCCGGTGGTGAAGGCCGAGCTGAAGAAGAAGACCAAAAGTGCTCCTAAGAAGAAAAAGAGTAAGGATCAAATCCTTTCAATTCAGGGCTGTGATTTACTTAAAGGAGAGGTTCGGTATATAGCATTATAAGCCCTGTTATAAGGTTATTTACAATCATATACAACGGTCCATATCAACATTTTGACAAACTGTGCAGTCTTGAGATATATTGCTCATTGCTCATGTCACAGCTAACTTACACAATGGATCTGGATAGGCATATAGAAAATCCTTCAAAAAACACCATAAACTCTCGTTTTGAAAGACGGGAAACTCACCGAGTGGTCACTGGTGTCCGTTGATGTTCTGACAGAAAAATCGTCGCAAAGTATGCTTCGTATCGGGTTTTATTTATCATTTTATTGAATCCATTGACTTGTATAGACACCAATGGAGGTTTAAATAGATACATCCGCAGGCATAAACTGGAAATACTTCTGAATTGTTTTGGAAAGTTTGTAGTTTTCTGTTGCTCACTAGCGATGAAAGATTAGCTGCAAAGCAAACCCCAACCTGGTGACCCGGAAGCGGCTCTTCTTCTTCTATGGTAGCCATCAAACTTAGCCAAGACCTCCCAAAATTTCAAGCGGAAGTTTACAAACGTATGGCTGTACGGCGACTGAAAATATTTCTATAAATCTTTAAACGGTTAATTAAACATGTTTTTTGAAGGATTTTCTATGCCTATACAGATCCATTGTCTAGGTTAGCTGTGACATGAGCAATGAGAAATATATCTCAAGACTGCATAGTATGTTAAAATGTTGATATGGACCGTTGTATATGATCGTAAATAACCTTATAACAGGGCTTTTAATGCTATATACCAAACTTCTCCTTTAAAAAAAAAAAAACTGCCTTGGCAGTGTGGTGTAATGGTTAAGGAACTGTTTGTACCCTTGTGCACTTAAAGGCATAGTGAACTTGTTAGAACATAATGTTGTATAGCTACCTGGCCCCGATATGAGTCGTAATATTCAAGCTTACCTTCATGACTTGCTCCAGTGGTCAGCAACTGGCTAACGAAGAGAATGACGTTTTTTCTTTCTCCATTCACTCCCATTGCATGGCGATACATGTCTCAAAAGCAAACCTTTGGCACATAAATGAATGCGACAAATTCATGACATCCAGAACTGAACATTTGAAAATATAAAAAGCTCCATTCATGATATTTTACACTTTTTCCAAACAAAGGTTTGGAAGAAGATCCGGTCGTTGGCTTGATATTAACTTCCTTGTTTCCTTCTTGTGCCTGTAGCACTTCCTGAAGCGTGCATTAGTAAACAAACCAAGCTAGTTTGCTAGTTCCCAGAAAATAGTTCTTCAAAATCAAATCAATCAAAAATTGGTTCAAAAGTTTCCAACGTTCGGTTCCGGATGTCGTGATTTTGTATATCGACATAATCCGCGTTGTTTGCATTCATTTATGTGCTAAAAGTGCTTTTAAGACCTGTTTCGCCATGCAATGGGAGTGAATGGCGAGAGAAAATACATAATTCGCCGTTGGCCAGTTGCTGAGCACTGAAGGTGAGCTTGAATATTATGACTCATATCGGAGCCAGGTAGCTATAAACATTATGTTCTAACAAAGTTCACTATGCTTTTAAGGTACTTAATCTGAATTGCTTCAGTAATATATCCAGCTGTATTGGATACTGTGTAGATCACTCTGGATAAGAGCATCTGCTTAAATGCCCATAAAGTGATATCACTTCAAGCTCTGTATATCCAAGTAACCTCCATCGCCCATGCTTTGTCCAGTCACATATTAATGCCAATAAAATTCAAATCAAGCATTTTTTTTCTCCAGGGTACAGGCTGTCTACTATACTGTGTTACTATACCATCTATAGGCCATAGTTCAGTTCGTTTTGCACGTTATGCAAACCCCAGTTCAGCTACATTTACTTAGTCTGATCTTAATCCTTGTTTTCAACTGAATCAGGTTCCGATGATGAGGATGACAATGATAATGAAGAGGATGAAACCCCCCAAAAGAAAACAAAGAAGAAAACCACAAAGGAAAGCACAACAACAGACACCAAGGACAAAAAGTCTAAATCCAAAGGTCAGTGTGGATCAATCTACACTTAGCATATTGTAGTGAGGTTTCATCAACCTTGTAATGGGTGGAGCGACAGTGACCCGTCCGGCAAATCACTGCCTTGTCCGAACCAATCAAAAGCTATTTCTTTCCACAGCAAAACAAGATTATTGGTTAAAATCATTGAGTGACTGATACATATCTTGTATGACTCTAGTACAAGCCGGGAGGCAGTAAACAGAAGACACTTACAAAAACTTTAATAGTAGCAGCAGCACAGTAATGATGATTTAATATTACAGAAACGTTGGGATGAGATAACTTGATCACAGAGTTACCGTCTTTAACCTGCAATTATTTTACATTTTTACAGTTTAGGCAAATGTTCTTATGAAAGGAAAGAAATACAGCCAGGGAAATTTGCCTCATTTTGTGTGTTAGGTGTGTTTTTTATTATTCACTATTGCTATGGAGGCCAGATTGTTTTTCTGTTGGTGTGTTAAGAGGATTATGGAGAAGATATCACTGAGCAGTGAGAAGAGGAAACCTGGTTAAATAATCTCGTACTGCACAAGGTTCTGAGTGCCGGATTCTTTTGCCAGAGGGTTGTCGCGGGTAACCGCAGCTTGCAAAACTGGAGTAACAGAAATTATTTTACTATAAGCGCACACTCTTAGCTTAAAAATATGACCTCAAGGCACAGGGGCAGACAGTTAGATGTTTGGGATGGGGCAATGGTGCAAATCAAGCTCATCGACAGTAATTTATTCAGTGCAGGTCTAACTCTGAACCATACAAAACACGAGCAAGCCATGCTAAGAGGATCAGAACATGAACCTCACCTGTCAAGAGCTGTGAAGGAGAAATAATAACATTTTTACATCTTTCATTTTCTGATGGCAATTTCTTGAAATGTATATAATTTCATATTGCTAATATGAACTGGTAGGAATATTTCATAAGTAAAAATGTAAAAAGCAATCTGGCTTTTTTAGTGGATTGAGCACCACTTTGCCCTATTGAAGCTGTGTTCATAATCAGAGGAGGGTGTACATTGACCAAAATAGCCTAAAAGTGCTAATGTTGCTTTGAGTTGCTTTTGTAAAAATTCCCTTATTCTGTGTGTGTCTTGTTCAGAGGACAAAAGTGAATCATCAGACGGAAAAGGAAAATCATCTAAACCCAAAAAGAAGGAGCCGGCCTCAATGTTCATGATAGCCGGGGAGAAGCCAGAGAAAAGCAAGAAGAAAGGTGACGATTCTGTTTAGCTGCAGCATGCTTTTTCATAAGCAAACAAAATATTCCTGAATGAGTAAACCTTGCAAATGCCATTAATTTAGCGTGCTCCATTCATACTGAACATTGTACTGGGTACCATTTCACCTGGATATCGACTATTTCCAGAAAATATGTATAAGCATAGATTTTTAAACATTACGTAGATACACACGCCAAATGCTACCTAAAGAAAACTACTGATTATCTTTCATGCAACAGCCCAAAGTACACTGTAATGAAACTAACTGAAATTCAGTAACTTTTTCCTGCCTGGTTTCACTATGGAAGACAATGGAGAAATCTGAAGGGAGAACGTTACTGAATTTGCACCTTCTACATTTTTGCATAGAGTGATAGAGAGGTGATTATTTATGTTTTCTTTGAACCCCCAGGGACTGGTCTCAAATGCCATCTATGAATTAGCAATATCAGATAAACTCTGTTTGAGTATTGTGATGGAAAGTCCATTGTACTTCCTAAAATCCCATTAAGAGCCATTAAAATGTATTGAAGGGACCTGGTCTTGGCTTTGTTACCAATAAAGACAATATTAACACACATTTTAAAAGAAAATATTGTTCAACGTCCTTAAATACAATCTAAACATGATGTCTGGGCACTTTATGATGTAATTTTGAACAACATTTTGCCTGTATGGCTGTTAAAGTACAATGAAGCAAGGGGGCTGAATACTTAAGGAATTGCTTGTTTTCGTTTTTTTATTTATATTTGGAACAAATTGAGGATTTTACTTTTCACATTGACATCGTAGAGTTGTTTCTGTTGAATACCAGCAAAAATACCAACCTGATTAAATACATTTTTATCAAATGTTCATACACAGCAAAATATGAAAAGGTCTATGGCAGCTGAATACTTTTTCAAGCCACTGTATATTTCCAAATTTTGAAAAAGGAGAGCAATGTTTTCTCAGACTCAGCTGGTACACTGCCCGATTTCAGTAGATGAGTGATTAACAGTTCAATGGGCAGAAATGCAGTATAACAGGGACCCTCATCTCTAACTCACACCTTGCGGTTGACTGTTAAGGAGCATCCAAATCTGACAGCGAGGACAGTGAGCCAGAGACTAAGTCCAGCAAGACAAAGAAGAAAGCCAATGCCAATCCAGCCTCCATGTTCCAGGCCGGAAAAGAGAAGGACAAGGATAAAGACAAAGATAAAGATAAAGACAAAGACAAGGATAAAGACAAAGACAAAAAAGGGAAAAAGAAAGGTACCGTCTGTCACACTAGTTACTGCGGAGCTTTCTAGAGCTTTAACTGTCTTCAGGAACTCAATAAACATTCCTCTTTAACCTTGACATACTTATCTATATACGTAAGTTGAACTTACGTATATAGTTTAGAGACTTTATTTTGGTGATTATTGTACATGCCTGGGCTTCCTGCAACATTTTACCGTTGATTGCTGAAGTAGCCAAATTATGTGTGTGAAGAAAACAAAATGAATACTCTGGTATTTTATAAGCCAAAGGCGTTGAGGAAGAGAGACAGCATTCTTTTAACCCTCCCTTCTCTCTCAGGCTCTTCGAAGGCCGAAGAGAGTGATGACGATGATGATAACTCGGAGCTGATGAAGAAGAAGAAGAAGGGGAAGGGGAAGAAGGGAAAGAAGGTAGGTTCACCTGTCAGGACAGAAACCCTCAGCACTGAATTGACCAGGATTCTATACCCACCTTGACCTTTACTAGAACCTGTAGCGCGGAAGGAGGCCATCTTGTCGTGAAACGTTCAGCCTGATCATATTTTCCCTTTGCTAACACCCGCTAGCCAGTAAACAGGAATGATTTCTTAGGAACAACAAAATCACCAATACAGTGATAATAGACACAGTGTCACTATCAGTACCGATCCACCTGGCAAACTGACTAGCTATGGATATGTTATGGCTGTAAATGAAATGAAACACTTGCTTAAATTAGTTAGCAACAAAGCACAGTGTGGGTTGGCTGGAGTTTAATTAAAATTTACACTATAAAAAAAGTTTGATGATTACCTTCAGCAATATGAGTTGTCATGAACACATACTAATTTATAAACATACTGACCAATATGGTTGAAGTTGTTATTTTTATTCAAGGATGTAGATCTCATTTTTACTTTGGGGAAGACAACAAACAGTAATAACATTACCACCCAATACAAAATACACCCAGTACCCCCCCCCCCCCCCCCCCCCCCCCCCACCACCATCTATGTCCATGATTCAAGCCAATAACCAGCCAGTGCATCAGAACTGTCTCTCTCCTGATGGGGGATTCTGATTTATATCCAGGAGGAGAGGGTCCCCTCACCTGTCATCGAGTTTACCAACCTGGAGGAGTTTGTGCTGCAGCCGGCTCAGCAGGGGGTCACTGTCAAATGCAGAGTCACCAGGGACAAGCGAGGAATGGACCGAGGCCTCTACCCCACCTATTACCTACACCTGGACAATGAAAAGAAGGTGCAGGGCCGCAGCTGGTGGAGGAGGAGGGCATGCTGTAAAGCTTTAGTATACCTAAAAAATTCACATTCACATTTTAAAGACCCTGTGCAATCAAATTCATAATTTTCATCATCAACAAAGTGATTTAGTCGGTGTCATTTTCAGTGTAGTTCTCCATGTTTCGCTAGCTTGCTAACTAACTGCTATTGTGAGTCCATTAGGCTACAGAAAGGGCACCAGCTCTCCAGTGTGTACATTACACATTTTACAAAAAAAAATTAAAAATTGCATTATTCCCCCTACACGTGTAAAAAAGTAAGCATAATGTTTTTATGGCTTGATTAACACTTTTTGAAAAGTGATTCCACAAGGTCTTCAATAATTCATCCTTAAAGTAGGACCATTTTTGAGCCAATACAGTTGCTACAGTTACTCGGGGGGGAAAAATAAGAATCGTTAGGGAAAGGATGATGAACTAAGGGATTAGCTGAATGTCAAACTGTCTTGGTTCCGCCCATGACAACTTATCTCTCACTTCCAGGTCTTTCTGCTGGCTGGGAGAAAGCGGAAAAAGAGCGCCACCTCCAATTACCTTATCTCCATTGATCCCACAGACTTGTCTAGGGGTGGAGAGAATTTCATTGGGAAATTAAGGTGAAGTCACATGGACAATTTCAATTCACTTAAATGGGTTTAATATCAACATTTGAAAACATGTATAGGTGCAGGATTTCATGTATAGGTGCAGGATCACTACTTCCCAATATTTGTATATAAAAATAGTAATGCTTTAATCATAAAACCAAGGTCTATAACTGGAAGCCATATTTTTCTGAAGCCATACACAATAGAAACTATGCACATTCATGCCACCAAAATATAATTAATAATTCAAAAAGGTTTGACTGAAGGTAATATTATGTTAATGTTTAAGAGATTATGGGCTCTATTTTCAAACCAGCGCAAGGGGACGGTATAGTCAAACGCAAGCTTGTTGACAGCATCAACGTCTTAAAACTGGCGCTATGGCGTTTCTCAGCAATACCGCTAGGATCAACAAATTCTCAACATAACATCCTTTCGCTTGCGCTGCAGTGGGATGGGTGGCGCTGTCTGGGGCGTGTTCTAAAATACTTTCGGCTCAGTGACAATTTGAACCAACGAAAACCCATTGCGTTATGATCAGCTGGAACCACCTCTTAGCGGGAACGCAATAGACTCTGGCAATTTGCCAACTTATTCGTCATGTAGTTCTATGTAGTGTCTATAGGTGATGCCAACATTACACTTCCATTTAATGAACAAATAGCCTATAATTATTATTAATTAATTAATTTTAATTTAAACTACTAGAATAAAACAGGACAGCTTACAAGAAACTTCCGATCATATAGGCCAATAGCCTATAATATATAAATTACACATTGACACAGTTGAATCATAAGCCTACCATTTGAATCATAATTATGCCTACATCACCTAATGTAGGCTAATTAATGCATTCGCCACCTCCTCCCGTGCCTTCCGAACTTCTGGGAGACGAGGTGGCGTGGATTGTGATCCATAAATCACTACAGTCCTAGCCTGTACTTCTGTTGCAAGTATGTCTGATTCCTGTGCGGAAAATCGCTCTTGTCGTTGACGGTCCAGTGCGTTTGGGTTGCTCATTATGAAATTGCATGGAGCGATTGCGTTCCAACTGGCTTTTTTTTTAAGCATGAGAACAACAATTTGATTGGCTACCATAGAGACACACCTTGGACGTTTAAACCCAGCCTTTTAGCAATACCGCCATAAGGTGCGCCAAGATTGCCGTCATGAAATTACCAAATTTCTCGCCGACACGCCCTCAGAGCGATACCGCCAAGCGATTACTCTTGCGTTCTCCATTGCGTTTGGTTTATTAAAATAGAGCCCTATGGGCTCTATTTTCAAACCAGCGCAAGGGGACGGTATAGTCAAACGCAAGCTTGTTGACAGCATCAACGTCTTAAAACTGGCGCTATGGCGTTTCTCAGCAATACCGCTAGGATCAACAAATTCTCAACATAACATCCTTTCGCTTGCGCTGCAGTGGGATGGGTGGCGTTGTCTGGGGCGTGTTCTAAAATACTTTCGGCTCAGTGACAATTTGAACCAACGAAAACCCATTGCGTTATGATCAGCTGGAACCACCTCTTAGCGGGAACGCAATAGACTCTGGCAATTTGCCAACTTATTCGTCATGTAGTTCTATGTAGTGTCTATAGCTGATGCCAACATTACACTTCCATTTAATGAACAAATAGCCTATAATTATTATTAATTAATTAATTTTAATTTAAAATACTAGAATAAAACAGGACAGCTTATAAGAAACTTGCGATCATGTAGGCCAATAGCCTATAATATATAAATTACACATTGACACAGTTGAATCATAAGCCTACCATTTGAATCATAATTATGCCTACATCACCTAATGTAGGCTAATTAATGCATTCGCCACCTCCTCCCGTGCCTTCCGAACTTCTGGGAGACGAGGTGGTGTGGATTGTGATCCATAAATTACTACAGTCCTAGCCTGTACTTCTGTTGCAAGTATGTCTGATTCCTGTGCGGAAAATCGCTCTTGTCGTTGACGGTCCAGTGCGTTTGGGTTGCTCATTATGAAATTTCATGGAGCGATTGCGTTCCAACTGGCTTTTTTTTTTAAAGCATGAGAACAACAATTTGATTGGCTACCATAGAGACACACCTTGGACATTTAAACCCAGCCTTTTAGCAATACCGCCATAAGGTGCGCCAAGATTGCCGTCATGAAATTACCAAATTTCTCGCCGACACGCCCTCAGAGCGATACCGCCAAGCGATTACTCTTGCGTTCACCATTGCGTTTGGTTTATTAAAATAGAGCCCTAAAAGTAAGATCGCATTTGCTGCATTTATAGCGCTTCAGTATAAAAGTATGCATCTGTATGCAACATTGCTATTTTGCTGAAGGCATTTGCATGCAAACATATGTGAGGAAGTTAGGAACTGAAGTTTAGCTTTACGTAACACCTTTATGACACTTATAGAATGTTAATTCTTATTTTTACACATTTTAATCCTTTTCATGCACTACATTTAAGACAGATATAGTACAAAATGTTCAAACAGTATTCCAAACATGGTTTACCCCAGGGGTAGGCAACCCTGGTCCTGGAGTGCGAGAGATGGCCTGGTTTTAGCTCCATCCAAACCTAGAACTACATGACTGGATTAATTTGAATGAATCGGGTGTAATGAATGCAGATAGCCATGTGCAAGAGGCCCTCAGCGCCATTCAGAATATTCAGGCTCAGACTTTTAATCATCCATCGAACTTCTCAGATGGAACAACAGAAAAAAAAGAAAAGAAACCTCACCGCTCCAGGACCAGGGTTGTTTACCCCTGGTTTACCCTTTTTGCAAAACTGGGGCCTTGGCCCAAGTCTGTTCACTGTGTGGGTTTTTGTTTTACAGGTCAAATTTGATGGGGACCAAGTTTACTGTGTTTGATAATGCGGTAAGCCCTGACAGAGCTCTCCCTAACATGTCTAACGCCCGGCAGGAGCTTGCTGCCATCATTTACGTAAGTAATCAGCCGGTGTGCACTCTGAGGGGACTGGCAAAGGTGCCACTCAGTGGAATTCACCCATAGACACTAGCCTGGGATCTGATACCTGTCAGCTTGCTATAATAACACAAGCATTCCTCCCCAAAAAAAGCACTAAATTCTTCCTGATCCAACTCTCAGGAGACCAATGTCCTGGGAATGAAAGGCCCCAGGCGGATGACGGTGGTTATTCCAGGAATGAACGAGGACAGTGAGCGAGTACCGATCCGACCTCGAAACGTAAGCAGAGCATGTGCTGTTTCAGCTCTCTCAGTTATGTTGGGTGGACTCGTGACTGAATGGGTGTGTTGTACTATAGTTTTCCACAAAACCATGTGATGCGGGATATCCCGACATGGTCAAAACGAGTCAACCCATTGATGTGTTCCAGTGACTGTACATCTACTGTATGTGCAATCACATTCGTCGCTGTGCTGACATTTTGCAAGTCACTGCCACCCAGAGGCCAAAATAAGTATTACAGGTAGATTAAAGCACTTATCTGTCTTTTTATTGATTCAATTTATTTGACAAACCTACAATCAGTTAAAACATGTACAATAAATCAAATTTAAAAAAACATGTTTTTTTCTCTAAAAAGGGGGTATCAGGATAACACAATAATGCTGAAGAGCTTTTTTCCTTTGTGGTCCCTTTAGCTATGGGAATTTAATTCAGTTACTGTAGCTTTGGATCTAAAATGAGGCCAGATGGAAAAATAACTTACTTGAAAATTATATCATTTTTATTTATTAATGAAGGATTTCTTACATAAAGCTGGGAGTTCAATGGAGCCAGGTGACAGTGGCTGTGTTCTAGCCAGATTATTATTATAGAATTCAAATGAATGTTACATTCCAATAATTAACAACACACATTTTAAATAATCACAGGAAAGTCACATAATACTATTAATATGAATAATATAATGCTAAGGGCCTGATGCAAAACCAATAACACAACCAATGATTGGTGCAAAACAAATACCATGACAAACCATTGGTGTGTGCTAAAAGGTTTTGCACATGCTAAAGGTCTTAGTAAATCAGGCCCTTAATGTAGTACCAGGTCCAAATGTAATAGAAACTGACTGGAAACGTGCATCGCTGGCTTTCTCTGTCTCAGGACAACGACGGCCTTTTGACCCGCTTCCAGAACAGAAACTTGGAGAACCTGATTGAGCTCCACAACAAGACGCCCGTCTGGAATGAGGAGACGGCCTCTCATGTCCTAAACTTCTCTGGGCGCGTCACCCAGGCCTCCATCAAAAACTTCCAGATCGTCCACAGCAAGGACCGTAAGTGTGGTGCTGTCCTCTACACCCGTCTGCTGCTATAGCACCACCCATATAGGTGCCCCTCAACCCTGGCTGGAGGGCCATAATGTAAACAGGCTTCTATGCCAGACATGTGTCTAAAACAACTTGACTCATTTTAGAATGTTAGAAATGGAACCTTCTGTCGTTTTGCTTGGCAAAACTGGCACTGTAATACAATTCTCATCATGCATTTCTCCAACCTCTCATAGACATCACAGTCATAGATTATGACTTCACAATGAACTGATTATGACTGTAGACTATATCCTAATTGAACAGCAATGGCAGGATGTTAACATTTAATCTTTCTATCTCTCATTTCCTGTTACCAGAGGACTACATTGTGATGCAGTTTGGGCGCGTGGCAGACGACGCCTTCACGCTGGACTATAGCTACCCGCTGTGCGCGGTGCAAGCCTTCGCCATCGCCTTGTCCAGCTTTGACGGCAAATTAGCCTGTGAATAACGGAGGCCATCTGACCCACTGACGTGAGGAACCTTCGCGAGGAATATTATTCATGAGGAAAATGCACCCAGGGCACAGACAGGATACATAACGCACAGTGTTCTTTCCTACTTTACAGATGAGTCACAGCAAGTGAGATGAAATCTGCGCCACCACCATGACTGCCCTGCTTTCTACGCTAAAAGAGACTGTCTTTGGCCAGACTTGACCTCTTCTTTGTAGTTTTTCAGTGTCACCAGTGTTTCAAATCAATCTTTCTGGCCTACTTCAATAAGTACCAATTTTTTTGCCCTCAACCACTTCCTGGAAATCAGGCTCCATGCGAGATGTAAGAGCTAATTGGAAGGAAGTGCTGAGGATATTGCCGTGTTAAGAGAATTCTTGGATTTGGAGTCTAAAAAGGGTTATGCCTCTGGAAGCTCTCCAGGGGGAAACACAGATGGTTTGTTCCACTGCAAAGCAGAACAAAATGTTTCTGCTCAGCGCCCTCTGCTGTTCATGCATGGAGGTGCATTTCTGATCTCCTTATCTGCAAAGCAATGAAGTTGAGGCTTAAAACCACATGGGTTGTACTTATGTTTAAATTAAAACGACTCAGTTTAATTTGTATGTATAATCTGACTAGTTATAATTACTTAAATATATATTTACAATCTTTAGACATGGATATCATGTCTAGGTTCTGACACACAGCCCACTGGCTGGTTTTCTCTGTCATTTACTGACCTGTCCCCAAATGGAAAGGCAAGAACTTCAACTTTGCAATTTGAATAAATTAAGGGAATGGAAGTCTCCATTCAGTAGCTTCAAATACAATTTATTTAGACAGTGCTCTGTTTCTTAGGACTCCAACAGTTTGATTCTCAAAATAATAATATTATAACAAATATATATGTTTGTGCATCTCAATACAAATTTGTGAATTTGTTTGTTTGTTGACAATGCATTTGGCTGCATTTGGTGAATTGCATGAACACGTTCTGTTTTGTAACATTTTTTGGGTCCTGTTGGCTGCAGTCGAAATGCTCATCTTTGTGAATCTATCATTTACGGCTTTTTACTACAGACAGCATTAGCTGAGCATTTATTGTAAATAAATATTTTAGTGAAAGCAAATGCATTCCTCATTGTTGTAGTGTAGTTATGGCCTACAGTAAATGTTTTGTGAATGTTCTTTCAATGTTTATATGGGTACATCATGCCTTTCTGCTCTTATATAGCCTGTCTTTATCACACTGTTTTATGAAACATGTATGTACACAAAAAATCTGTATTTTGGCTACTTTATGCCGTGCGATTCAGGGGTTTGTGCTCAGGAAAAACACAATAAAACAGTAATAAAGTAATCATTAAAGCTACTATGGCAGTTGTTTCTTTTGCCAGTCTCAGAGTGCTTCATCATGAAAGGGAGAACCTTGCCTCAGACACCCGCAATGTGTAGCAGCTTCCTGAGTAGCGGCCATTTTGTACCAGAACACTCACCACACATCACCTGAGGTGAAAAGGGAGGGAATTATGTAGCCAAGGGATGAAGTACTACACATTCTGTATGGTTGTATGGTTGGACCTTAGAGTCAGTGTTTGGGGTTTGTGAAGCCACGATTCTCAGGACATGTTCATGAAACATGAACGACTTTGTACATTCTGTCCCCTAACAGGCCTACTGTTACATGCTGATCATGAACTTGAGTCTATTTTGAAGGGTAACAATGCTATCGAGAACATTGAGAACAAGTTTGCGCTGTTAAATCAGCTGGAGCATATACTTAGACTAGCTAAAAAAAAAAAAACTTGGTCTAAATCTGTGATACCAGCTATAGGAAAACACTGCTATTTCTTCTATAACGGATTTATAGTCCTAAATATTACACATACACAAAAATGAATGGAAATTGTGTGATTATTTTACAAGACCTTAGTGAACACAAAACAGTTTCAATGGTTAAAATGGGTTCCAGATTTGATGGGTGCACATCACTGAACTATATGGTGCACATTGCGCAGTCATGCATTTTTCCTACAGATGGAGCTGTTGCTATAGACTCATAGGTCTGTTCATGGCAGCGAAGAGACAACACAGCATGGTTGTTTCCGCTGTTGGGCTCACCAAGAGTAGAATTACATCATCATCTAGTTTGACTTATGGGGCACAGGAGACAGAGCTGTAATATTGTGGAATGCATGAAAATTCCTGGAGAATATCATCCCACATTAAATGTGTGCTTTATATTTAAAATATTTTACACCACTGTGAATGAGAAATATACGCACACACACACACACACACACACACAGTGCTCTCCAAAATTATTCACACCCTTAATGACATATATAATGAGAACAATGAGCTAATGATAAAGATGAGCAAAATGCTGCTTAAAATAAAGAAGGTAAGGTAGACAATTAGATTATCTTATACAAATACAATTGCACAGATATGTATCACAATAACAATAACTCACACCCCTAATTATTTTTCCATAAATAATCCAACAGGCCTTCCCTGGATTCATGTTTCTCTGTGGTATAAAAATGATGTAATACATGTAAAATAGCAGACAAGAATAATGCAAATAATTACATTTTATATAAGTTGTAGACAAAATACTACTTAATACACCTGGTAGAGCAGGCAAGTGCATCTTACCAGCACGCACAATGAGGCAGATGATTTTAAAGGAAAAAGGAAAGAAATGAAGGGCCACAACCTGGAGATGTAGGAAATTTGGCTGTATCTTTGGATCACATCATCTCCAAATCCACCAATGCCAATAGGCTTATTGGGAGCGTTACCAGAAATAAAGCCTCCATTGTGGGTAATCAACAAAAACAAGGTGTTATGGTCAAATACCACCAATATTTTGTATTTTGACCAAGCACACCGTGGTGGACTTGTCAGCAGACATTTATTTTGAAAATAACTTCATTTTTACAGTGAAATATGGTGGTGGATCCCTCATGTCATCAGGATATTTTGCACCTATGGGTCCTGGGGCTCTTTTAAGGTCAATGTAATCATTAACTCCTCCAAGTACCAACACGTTTTGGTCAAAAAACCATGTTCCCTTTGCCAAATCAAACTTGGCCTTAAGTGAAACCTGAGTTTAGAGGAAAGAGGATATTACTAAATTAATCTATTAAAGTAATCAATTAAAGGCAACAAAGGAGGAAATTGCTTATCACTATTAATATTGGTCAATATTAATTAATATTAGCATGAAATACTTGTGATAACCAATTGTAATACTAGATTAAATGTGGATATGTTTCCTATGCAATATGTGTAACAATTTATAATATAGGCTACAGTAGGCCTATATCAGTAGACTAGCTACATACTCGACTTATTTTCTTTTGCATTTGAATTTTGTGGTCATAATTAAGCGTCCTATTCTCATATTTTAACATTTAACAAAAACATCCATCTTCGTGCATATTCATTTGAAAAGTGTAATAACGACTTGTGAAATATGAGACAGTGAGTAGCCTACCAAAATATGGATGGGAGAGTTTGAGATGTGTCGTGAGATGACACATTAGAAATTAATGCATGAATGAATGCTTTTTATTACATTTAGACATATCGTAAAATTTGGGAGGTGTGGTCCTCCGAAGATTGTAAATGTACAGTAGCGGCCTACTAGGAAACCTTGAGTGGGTGGGGTTTTAAGGAAAGTGTCTACCCCCAGCTTTGTTGATTGACGTTTACCCAATGGCTCCTCCTTAAACGTTTTTTCCTCCTTTTCCAGTGTCGTGCGTTGATTTCATACCAAACTCATACTTTGCATTCCACCTTTACTGTCAAACCGGGAGAAATATTTATTGAAGATAAAAAAGGCCCCTGAAAAATAGTGGATGAATACGATTAAAATTTAACTTGTGCCTTAACTAGGAGAGTAAATTAGCAACGAAGGTGAGTTTGAAAATAAGTTTTCTTTGTCTATTCGAGGTTTTGGGTGAAGTTTTCATTCTGCGTGCTTGGTGAAGTGTTCAGATCTTTGTCATATTTAGAATTTTTTTCTTTCAAGTCGAAGGGAAGAAAAGAAATTTGGATTGATATTTCGGAGTAGCCTACACCGTCCTCCCTGTGGGTAGGCTATGTGATACGATAACCAAATGACCCGATAAGTAGCCTAGCCTACAATTTTGAATAATTCCCGGAATTTCGGAAGAAGTTTCCTCAGTTGTAGGCTAGCCAACACGATGTTGAGCGTGTGTCGCTTTTCCTTCAGATTATTTTACTTACAATTAGATTTATTCAAACTTCCCAAACTGTTTGGGTGGTTACCTTTCAATTTGTATTCCACTCGGGTTTGCCAGGAAAACAAACGGAAGGAAAGCAGTTGGATTAATTTGCCTTCCGTGAACGCGGATTTCTTAACGTGTTTTTTTAGGTAGCCTAAGTGAATCCTTTAGTATGCTAGGCATGTTGTTTCGTTAGGTTAAAGTTGTAATAGTCGTGTTTCATTTGTTTCTATGAACATCAGAAGCATTTGTGTCGATGTTTTAGCTATAGCATAGGCTATTATTGCTAAAGCGCTTGTATCTTTGTAGTGCAGAACCGTGAAGTGCATGAAATCCGTTTGTGGAATTTATCATCAGTATCAGGTAGCCTATTTCATGCATTTATTTATTTATCAGCCACGGTTAACATGTTCTGGTTACGCGTGAGTTGTTGAAACAGTTCTGAAACTCGACCTCTATAGCGAAAGTGTGCATGTGTAGGCTGTGATAGATAGTGATAGTGGACAGTTTTTGTTATATTTTAGTGTAAGGTAGTAATGCTTTCTCTAAATATGATGTCGTCGTGTTTTAATATTATTTTAAAGACTTTTCCATGTAGCGAGGATTCAAAAGTCTAACTTCAGCTTCAGACATAGGCTACATTTTCTTAATGGATATTGTTGCCTTCAAACAACACAAGCTATCTTGCGCATTAAAATGTAGGCCGACTATGTCAGAATTAAGAAATTAATGAAAACAATGTAACTGACGAACTTGAAACAGGTGGAGAGAACTCCTGTTCTGACAATATATTGCGACTTTTCCCAAAAAATGCTCAGGCACAGTGACTCAAGTCACGCGCGGGGTGAGGTAGGCTACGGATTTCCCACGCGCACCCCAAAGGGATTAACCCTTTCGGACAAAAGCACCATGCTGATCCTCGGGGGTGTCGAAGGAGGTCTGTATCCGTTTCTGGAATTCAGGCCAACTTATGCTCTAATTAGCCCAATCATTTAGTAGCCTTACTAGCCTAATTGATATTTAAGCTACATTTCTTGATAAATTCAGGAATGGCAGACTGTTCCTGTGTCACAACATGAAGCATCTTATTGTGGTCTAATCTACATTAAACCAGCATGCGTTTTCGGCTTATTAACTAATTAGGCCAGTGGAGCCTATTTTGTGACAACGAAAGCCTGCATATACACCGGCCCTGCAGTAACGGTATTGGCCACCCATGTTCTACCCAATCTACCCATTTTCAAGGTCTCTTTTATAAGCGAGTTTTCTTCACAGGTGTGAAATTGGTATGCTGTGGCATTTATCGTGCGTTAACACAGGGGTTTTCAGACTCCATCCTGGGTGACCCCTGTGTGCGCTGATTTTCATTTCAACCACCGTTAACCCCTGAGTTGTAACTATCTGTTAATTGTTCCTAATTCGACACATTGGAGCAAGGGATTATTTTACCCTATTAACTAAGATGCATTGTGTCAGAAATTAATGTTGTGAAAAATTTTTTCTTTATTTGCATCCAGAGACTTTTTATCCCCAGACAGATGAACTAATGTTTCCAGTTTCTGTAATGGGCTATATGGGAATTTATTTTCTTAGAAAGGAGATAGATTTTCAATTGATCAGATGATGGTCTCACAGGTGAAGTGAATTGTAAATTAATGAAAATACATACACTTGGTAAGTTACTTCTAATATGAATCACTTTATTATAATACATGTATTATTATAAATAAATGTCACAAGGGATTGTCATCTTTTTACAGAGTGAGACTTACTTATACTATCCTTTCTCCTTATGTGTGTGTGTGTTTGTGTGCAGTAGCATTCATCGTGTTAATTTAACTCACATTTTATATGAGTACATCAAATATAGGCTACTTTATCAGAGTAAAATGGACTATATCAGAGTTGATTAAACATATTCAGTATCAGTTTCATATTACAGATAAGCCAAGAAATATTTTGAGTGGGTGGATATTTTAAAGTAATGCAAGCATCACTCCTCTCCAGTTCAGAACACTCCTGTGGTTTTGGCTTGACAGACAAGAACAGACTGGCTCTTCCAGTTCCACAGTGCTCTGAGCAACACATATAAAATGTTTTCACTTCTGAAATATGTGTTCTAATCATGACCTGGCAGCCATGTGAAAACTAAAAATACAATGAGAGCAGGGGCTGGTGATGTGGTCTTTCAGAATCATTTCTGCACAGGCAGTGTTCATTGTACTTCATTTTAGGGCAATAATGTGAAATAGAACTCTTTATTCACTTTCTGTGGAATGGAGTAACTACCGCTTCTTTTTCCTCCATTTTCTGTCCTGGAAAAGAAAAAATATTTAGCTTACGGAATATGCTTGTGCCACAAATTACGCCAAGGGTGGATTTATAAAACAAGTACCAATGGCCCTTACATAGTTTAATGGTCTGGTTTACAGCAAACTGGAAAAAGAGAACTTCCATAGAAGACTCAGCATTAAATAATTTGTTGAAGATCATTGTCCAGATTTCATGTTGTGGTTAGAGTTACTTACTTGCCATTGTGGTACAGATTATAGAATTCCCACAGTCCAGGAAAATCCTTGAAGATATTTTCATCCTGGAAAGAGAGGGAAACGGTGAAAGATCTCAAATACCCCACTGACCTTGAACATTCTGCAAAAAATGTAATTCTCCTCCAAACAACAAAAAAATAAAAAAATTACAGTGAGTATATATCAATTTTGAAACCTAGGCAACCTGACTATTCCCCAATAGATGCTGCTGCTAGTGGGGGTGTAATAAAAGGTCTGTTTGTGTTGGTATCGGCCTATAATAGCTTAGAATAGGGGTAGGCAACCCTGGTCCTGGAGTGCCGTTAAACCAACATGTTTTGGTATTTGTTCCATCTGAGCTTGATCACAAGAGTTTGATGGATTATTTGAAGTCTGAGCCTGAATATTCTCAATGGTGAAACGCCTGATTAATTAAAATTAATCTAGTTCTGTAGCTATAGGTTTGGAGGGAGCAAAAACCAGGACTGCCTCCGGGGACCAGGGTTGACCGCTCTTGGCTTAGTACAAACTTATCAGTATGAGCATAATGCTAATGTTATGCCCAATGTGATGAGGCAACATCCATGACACTTTTCATGTCTCACTGATGCTGTAAATTAAGTGAAAATGTCATGAATATCTGAACCTCTATTATTTATTATCTATTTATTATTTACCAGCTGAACTCGCTCTGCTGACTTGGTCTCTATAGATGCATATTAATAAAGTAAGCTGTAGAATGCATGACCCGTTTGTAGTCGATTAGATGGAGGTGTCCAGATGAGTAGTACTGTTGGGAGGGGGGAGCACAGGAAGCCAGAGCACAACTTACACACACAAATACATGTACTGCACAACTTTAATACAGTACAATGGCGTGGCCAATGACATGTCTGTGACATGGGCGTCGTATACTTGTGTGTGACGGGAGACAGAGAGTACCGATGACCACGCGTGTACCACTCAGCGTCCGCTATCGATGTGATTTTCAATAGAAACCGCCTACCTTCGTAAATTTAGGCAGTTTTGTGTCATTATTGGGGCAGTTGGCGGTTTATTTATGCCGCTTCTGCTGACTTTAACATATATTTCTAGATCATTATGCAATGCAATTGTACATAATTCAATGCAAATATCCGAAATATGCAATAATGATTTAATGCAAATATGCATGGGAAATGGTTTGGGATTTGGCAATTCTATGCAAATACCCAAATTATGCAATAATCCGTTTTGCAATTATGTGGATTATAAAATGATAACGGTAAGATTAGTGTAGATTAGCAATAGTATGGGAAAAATAGTGTGGCTATAATGAAAGAGGCTATGACGAAAGCCATGGCAGAGAAACCGCAGTGTGTTCGCAGTCAGTCGGAAGATCCTGGTATTAGATGCTGATGGGAAGTATAGATCTGGAAAATGTTAAAGTTCTGCAGAAACTTCTCTTTATAGCGTTAATCCAAAAAGGCTTTTCTCCATGCAATTTACATTCCCACTTTTTGGAGAACTGACTTCCCTAATTGCACTTGCTATTTGTTGGTTAAATTTGTTCTTTTTTTGTTAAAATGTGCACTATGAGAGGTGGCTGAAAAAGGCCAGCTCAAAGGCCAATTTGATTACTTGGACAGCGTAATGTATCACAGATCTTGCGATATAGTAACGTCAATCTGTCAGTGTGTGTGCATGTTCACTCGTGTGTGTGTTTTTGTGCATGTGTGTTGAGTGTGTGCATGTGTGTGTATGGCTATGAATGTGTGTGTATGACTATGAGTGTGTGTGAGCTGTGTATGTATGTGTGTGTGTGTGTGTGTGTGTGTGTGTGTGTGTGTGTGTGTGTGTGTGTGTGTGTGTGTGTGTGTGTGTGTGTGTGTGTGTGTGTGTGTGTGTGTGTTTGCGTGCGTGCGTGCGTGTGGGCACGGTTCTCTTACTGTGGGAGCTCAGCAGCTGTCTTGCCTGCGTCTCTCACAGCTCTGATTGTTTCCTGAGCAATGGGCCCAGGCGGGAACAGGAGGAAGTGTTTGTCGGAGCTGGCGGTGTACCCTCCTCATCCGCTGTCACCCCCGTGACAAACTTAACACAGACTCACTGACAGCGCTGTAAGCAGCCCGGGCAGCTGCCCTCTGTCCTCTCCTGTCAGTTGAAAGCATGAAGGTTCATAGGCCTCAAAGTGCGTGCGTGCGTTTGTGAGCTCCTTCTCATTAACTTCCTGAAGCTATGCTGCAGAAATGAGATTGATCCTCAGGACCCTGTTTTCTCAGCATGGCAAGCATGGAGTGATGTAGGTTTGCTTGTGTAAATTTTTATTTTATAGTAGGGGGCCACGGTACATTTTTATTTCACAATAGAGGGTCATACCGCCGCTCTAACCAGCTTATCTGGTTTATATTTCTATGTTATGGTAAAGGGCCACACCACGGTACATTTTTATTTTATGGTAAAGGGGCGTACCAGCACTGCTGCTGCACAAACCAGTTTATCAGGTTTGGGTCCTTATCTGTAATCTGAGCAGTGCCTGCAGCTGTTTCTGTGCTTCCAGTGCACCTTTCGCTGTGTGTGCGTTAAATATGTGTGTGTGTGTGTGTGTGTGTGTGTGTGTGTGTGTGTGTGTGTGTGTGTGTGTGTGTGTGTGTGTGTGTGTGTGTGTGTGTGCGTGTGTGTGTGTGTGTGTGTGCGTGCGCGTGCATGTGTGATTGTGTGTGTGTGTGTGTCAGTGCATGTGAGGGGTCTCTGTGCGTGTGTATGTGTGTGTGTATGTGTGTGTGTGTGTGTGTGTGTGTGTGTGTGTGTGTGCGCGCATGTGCGTGTGCATTTGTGCATGTGTGTCCGTGTGTGTTCGCTTGCACGTGTGTGGGTGTGCGTGTGTCTGTGTGGTGTGGTTTGTGTGTGTGTGTGTGTGTGCTGACAGAAGCTGCAGGGAAAATGGATTGCTGGTATGGCAGATTGAGAAAAAGGACCCAGATGTGACGGGTGATTTGCAACACAGCCGTCACATGGAAGAAGAGCAAAGTTTCTGAATTCTCCCTGAATACAGAGAACCAAGGGGTGTGTAAGACCCTCTGAGACAGTGTTTGACACAGTGACTGGGGTGTGTAAGACCCTCTGAGACAGTGTTTGACACAGTGACTGGGGTGTGTAAGACCCTCTGAGACAGTGTTTGACACAGTGACTGGGGTGTGTAAGACCCTCTGAGACAGTGTTTGACACAGTGACTGGGGTGTGTAAGACCCTCTGAGACAGTGTTTGACACAGTGACTGGGGTGTGTAAGACCCTCTGAGACAGTGTTTGACACAGTGACTGGGGTGTGTAAGACCCTCTGAGACAGTTTTTGACACGGTGACTGGGGTGTGTAAGACCCTCTGAGACAGTTTTTGACACAGTGACTGGGGTGTGTAAGACCCTCTGAGAGTGTTAAGCACAAACAGTGCTTTGTAGGCTATGCGTGAGTAACTTGGCTTTTTTTTGCATTGAAAACTTATTTTTTGGTGAGATAATAACCATAACCTAAGGAGCCTAATGTATTTTAAAACGTTTTAAAAAATAAAAATAAAATGTACAAAAGCGTGTGTGTTTCTACACAATAACAGCAACGTATTTTAGCCCTAAGCGCGATAGATAGTCGCTGTGGAAATGTGGACTGTACGGGACTTAGGCGAAATGTAACAAGATAAACTCTTCATGGTTAATCTGAAAACAGCTGTAGCTGAATATACTGGTAAGTACTCGCTTTCCTAAACATATTTACACGAGAGATTTTGGAGAAAAAAAATTAGGTGTCTTCTAAACCGAAAGTGCATCAGGTACTGTATATAGTACAGTAAGCAAGGGAAAATGCTTTTACTACAACGTTTTTTACAAATATTATTGTTTCTATACGTGAACATGATTTTCTTAACGTGTATAAACGGTGCATTTTACAGTCTGTGGCTGTGGCGAATCAGTTTTGAGCGCCTGCATGATTTAATAAAAATATTGATATTTGGCGCCAGTGTATCAACGTATCGCAAGAGGAAGTATGACGATATATTCCAGTATCGATATTTTGCTCACCCCTAGTGAATGGGATGTGTAAGACCCTCTGAGACAGTGTTTGACACAGTGACTGGGGTGTGTAAGACCCTCTGAGACAGTGTTTGACACAGTGACTGGGGTGTGTAAGACCCTCTGAGACAGTGTTTGACACGGTGACTGGGGTGTGTAAGACCCTCTGAGACAGTGTTTGACACAGTGACTGGGGTGTGTAAGACTCTCTGAGACAGTGTTTGACACGGTGACTGGGGTGTGTAAGACCCTCTGAGACAGTGTTTGACACAGTGACTGGGGTGTGTAAGACTCTCTGAGACAGTGTTTGACACAGTGACTGGGGTGTGTAAGACCCTCTGAGACAGTGTTTGACACAGTGACTGGGGTGTGTAAGACCCTCTGAGACAGTGTTTGACACGGTGACTGGGGTGTGTAAGACCCTCTGAGACAGTGTTTGACACAGTGACTGGGGTGTGTAAGACCCTCTGAGACAGTGTTTGACACAGTGACTGGTGCTGTCTACACACACAAGTGTATTTGCCTCATATTTGCTTATTGGTTAAGGGCGCAAATATTTTCACTATTAAAACAATAACATTTAATAAATAAACTTGGCTTACACACAGTCAATTAAGTGTGTTTTGAACAATATAATTAGTTCTTGAAATGGATGTCAGATCCATACTAATACAGAATGGCAGGTACCTTTACTGCATTTAATAGAACATGCTCAAATGACCATGCATAATGCTAAAATGTCATTTTTTTCGCCTATTTAAATTAGACAGCTGAGGTGTATTTTTATAATAACATTGACATTTTCATAAGTGGTTTGCTTAGCTAGTTAGCTACGTTGGTAGCTTTTTAATTTGAATTTGGCAGCATGAGGAATCAGTGAAGGCTGTTGGACTCGTCTTTCATATCTTGCGTGAGGTTTTTTTGTGATTGAGCAAAGTCATAGTATTCATCAGGCATTCTCACATGTTTATATATTATCCTCAATACAACCTACAAAACCTCAGCCCACAATTATGATTTTTTACACTGTCCAATTTAGACGGGTTGTCTGAAGGACCCGCTTCACAAATGGACCGCAGTAACCAGCCCGGACCCATTCAAACAGCCCAGTTACAGGCAGTGCTTTCTGTGTAGCCTGGCCTGGGTGGATTGCCACCGTAAGGCATTGCGTCTGTACAGCGAACGTGGAAACAGTTCACCCAGCCAGTCTGTTGAACAGTCAGATTAATTTGCTCCCTCGTTCCCCACTCTTGCAGAAGTCTTCCTCACACCCTAAAACGGTGGGGACTATGTGTAAAAATGGCTACAATTGCTAAAGTAGAAATAGAATTAATTAGAAATATTAATTTGTATCATTATCAATGTCTTTACTGTGTTTTTTGATCAATTTAATGCTACCTTGGTGAATAAAAGTATAATGAATAATCAGTTCCTTTCAAAAACATAAAAATGTCTCAGTGTTTCCAAACTTTTGAATGCTAGTGTATATGGGAATTCATTCCCTCTATAGTAAACTGCTTTTATGTGCGTTTCAAGGTAAACTGCAGTGAGAGAATCTTTAAACAGGCCTGCTTTGCTGTATTGGTCATATTGGCAGTTTTGCAAATGAGTTTTAGTTGTGTCACGTGTGCTAATGTTCATGTGACACAAAGGGTTTCTCCATCTCGGTTGGCGCAGGTGTAGAGTCCAAGACATGATCTCATTCCCTTATTAAGTGAAACTTTCCTCAGGGAAGTAGTGATGACAGATGCAAGCGCATATATTGAGCTGTTAGGCACTGATGTTTCCCCTGCTACCGTGGCCAGTAGGTTTTAACATAAACTTCTCCATTTATAAGGAAACTGGTAAGGTCCAGCAGCTATAGTTTACTTTACATTGAATGGATGTGCACAGAATCTTAGGCTAGTGCTTTAGATAGCAGCAGGTGACATTTAAACAGCAGGTCAGTTTTCCCATTCCCCAGCTTTGAGACAAACTCTTGGAAGTAGGGCTGCGCAATTAATCACATTTTAATCTTGATTACAATTTTGGCTTTCCATGATTACTAAACAAGAATAATTGAGAATGACACAGTCTGTTTACAAATGAAAACTCACTTTACTGGCCTTTTAGGTAATCTATATAAAATCAAGCACTCCTATTTTACCTCCCTCACAGTAGAGGGTTAGGGTTAGAAAATGTAAAAATATATGCATTATCCTGTTCATTCAAAATGTTAAAGTGCAATAAAAGTATTATGTTCTGAAAACCAATGAATAATCGTGTTAAATAATTGTGATCTCAGTATTGACTAAAATAATCGTGATTATAATTTTTGTCACAATCGTGCAGCCCTACTTGGAAGTCCTGTTGATTCTGTTATTTCTCCTCAGTGGCTTTGTTCTCATTTGCCTCTATGGGTGATAGTCAAAGAGACTTTTCACCCTGCTGTCAGCTGAGTGAGAACAGATCATTTGATTTATTGTTAGAATAAATCAGAATGCCAACTGTCAATTGAAAAACATAAATGAAGTGTTGTCGCAACCAAGTATAAAAAGCATTTTGGAACTGATTGTGTTTGTATGTGTAAGTAAAAAAATTTAAAAAAAGTATTGTTTCATTACTTTAGATAATTTCATTATTTTTAAACACTGCAGTGCCCACAGAAAATGGATTTTACCACTGGACCAGTGTACAGTGGTGCTGAAGGTTTATTTGCCTGATTTTTTTTAGTTTTGTAAAGACTTTACTCACAGAGAGCAACTGCTGTGGAGCAGTATAGTGCAGAAAATAGCCAAATAAATCAGATAATTTTTAATTTGCTATTTACGCGGTTATGATTACAATGTAAACACAGTTTTAGGCTAAGTAATGTTGTGTTTGCAGCCAGTTTAGGTGGTGATAAGTGGCTCATGCTATGTGAGGGACAGCTCTGACTGTAATGCAGCACAGAGCTGAATGTTTTTACAGGCCCGAGGAGGACACCTAAATTGGTAAAGCCCCTCTCCTCACCCCCTTCCTCATTCCTACCTCACACTGATTCGTCTGGTCCTCCGTCCTTATTTGGGCCGAGACGTTATGAGTTTGGGGGGGTGGGGGTGACACCAGGAAGCGTTGAGAATCGGGAGGAGAAACGGATAGAACTCGCCACATTTTCTTAATAAGGACACGCCTGGAATTTATTTCCTTCTTACTGAGAAAAAATATTTTTCATTGTAAATTTTCCCCACTTTTTTGCCTTTTGAGCGAGACATTATTAGACCACTGACTGCGATTAGGTACATTATTACTGATGTGGCTTTTATTCTTTTGAAGAACAATATTAGAGCATACATTTCCATAATTGGACTATTGTAACTCCTTGTATGCCTGTTTGAGTCACCAAGCATTTACCCGCCTTCAGGTAGTTCTAAGTTCTGCAGCAAGGCTGTTGTCTAGGACAACTTTGAGGTCACATATCACCCCGGTTTTAGGTTCTCTGTACTGGCTGCCTGTGAGATTTAGAGTTGATTTTTAAATTTTACAGATCACCTACAAGACATTACACAGTTTGGCGCCTGAATATCACTGAACCTTTAACACCATACTCTTCTCTCATGCATCTTAGATCATCAGATGAGATAAGGCCCTGCTGGCTGTTCCAGAGTCAAGGATGAAAACAAAGGGAGACCACACCTTTCCGTATTAGCCCCTAGACTCTGGAACAGCCTTCACCTCAACATTAGGACTGCTGGGGCAGTGTCCTCTTTTACGTCCCGTCTCAAGACACACTTTTGTAGACTTGCTTTTACTAATGCTTGAATGTATGTTAGGTCTCTTTAATTATTTTTTATCCTATCTGGTCATTTTAATCAATTTTTTACCAAAATATTGCCAAAAAATAACCCTTGTATGTGTATAAAGTAGAGTCCACACACTACTGCTCCCAAGTTAAAACTATAAAAATAAGTGTTTATTAACACCACCAAATGTGACGTTTGGAGCTGTATTTTGTAAATGAACGGTCAGATGAAGTAGTGCCATAGGAAGTGATGTGGGTGTTGTTAAACACTTTTATCTTGGCAGCAGTATACAGTCTGTGGTCTCTTGTCTATCATGATTTGTTTTCTTTTCATGTGTTTGATGATATATTTGACAGTCAGTGCATATCTATTAAAATTGGTTGAGTTACATAGAAGGCCTCGTATGCAGAAATAATTCAATGTTTTATTGTGCCGTGCTTAAAAGAGGCTAAAGCACAAATCGGCTGGCACGAGTTCTGGTTATTACAGTTGAAGTCAGAAGTTTACATACACTTAGGTTAAAAAAATGAAGCTAATTTTTATCCACTCCACAGATTTCATGTTAGCAAACTATAGTGTTGGCAAGTCAGTTAGGACGTCTACTTTGTGCATGACACAAGTAATTTTTCCAACAATTGTTTACAGACAGATTATTTCACTTTTAATTCACTATATCACAATTCCAGTGGGTCAGAAGTTTACATACACTAAATTGCCTGTGCCTTTAAATTTTTTATATTTGGTTGCATATCCTTTGCATGCCATGACTTCCTGATGTCTGTGACCCAACAACATCAAAAGACACTCTTGATATCTTATTTTCTGGTGCTCTTACAAGTGATACTATAACGTCTCTGCATTTGAATGAATCTCTATGGGAATTGGGGGGTGGGACTAGATTTAGATTTAGTAAATTATGCTGGAACAGTATGGAATACATGGTAAAATGGCTGTAAGTCATCAAGGGTCTGAGGTATCAAACAAGCCTCAAACCATCACTATGCTGCCATATATGCAGTAGATATGGATGGATCACTTTAAGGGTTGTTTCTCCTGACAAATATTCCTATTGAACTCTATGGAAAAAATAATGAAAAAGTAAGGGGAAAAATACATGACTTGGGACTGAACTGAACTGTAAAGCACAGATGAGGAATATAACCACCTGTAAGAGAAGTTTTCAAAAAATACTCAATTAACTGGTTATGTTTGTAGTTCAATTGGCCTATTAATGTAGACACAGGGAGAAATCTCACTCCTTTCCAGAGAGATATGATGGTCTTGTCTTTCAAACCATTGAGAGAAGTGTATATACTGTGCTGAAGTATATATACTGTGTATATACTGTGCTGTATATATCTTCTGTCTGAAGGGAGTGGGTGCTGATATGTGGGCTGCTAATATATCCGCTCGGTTCTTTCCTTTCCCAGCATCCCACAGTTCACTGGGAAGGCGTGGCCTCGCTGCTGGGCCCAGGGGGATCTAGCACCATTGCGTCTAACGAGTGGAGCGCAAACAGCAGCCCAGAGCGGGCGCTGGAGGACGGCAACGATGAGCTGGAGAAGGCCATGGACGGTGACGCCGAGGGCGTCTGGAGCCCCGACATCGAGCAGAGCTTCCACGAGGCGCTGGCCATTTACCCGCCCTGCGGACGGCGCAAGATCATCCTCTCCGACGAGGGGAAGATGTACGGTGAGTACTGCTGCCCCCCATGTCTGTCCGTCCCCATCCAGGTGTTGTTCTGATACACCCCATTCCTCTGGACCCTGCTCCTCTCAGGTCATGTTACCCACCATTCATTGCAACAGGTCAGTTGTCACAGGATGTGGAGATAAGCGGGACTGATGTTACAGTATTGGGATGAAAGGTTAACAGTTAGCGGTCAAATAATTAGTTTTGTCTCTCTAAACACACTGAGCTCAACCAGGGAAGTTGGCCTCTAGTCCCTTTTTCCTGCATCAGAGCAAGGTGGTCGAAATGACTGCTTACAGCTCTCTGCTTACAGCTCTCTGCTTACAGCTCTCTGCTAGCTCTCTATGCTAAAAACAGGGTGAATGCTTGAATGCATGTAAAGAGCGAAGTAGGTGGTTTAATTTGAGTAATTATTATATAGTGTAGGGAACATTAATTTAAATCTATACACGGGCGTCACTTATGTACTGGAGTATGCCACTACCATCCTTATACAACTGGTGGCATAGGTTTTGTATAATAAATCAGTCTCATAAAATTTTATATACTATTCTCAAAAGAGAATATGCTAACTAAAAATTGGTAACTTGAATCAATAATTAAGTTAATTGCCAATAAAATTACACATTAATAATTATCTTAGCAAAATCACAATATTATGTACTCAGTCGACACCGAATTAATATAAATGATTCAGCTGAAAGGTGAAGGCATTTGGGGAATCCCTGCGATTAGCATTGGCTGACTCAGTTCAACACAAGAGCAACATTAATGCAGACAATCTTGGAAAATGTAATAGTTTATTGAACACAAAGTACCAAACAGAGCAAAGCACGATTCACTACTATAATGTACAACAAACTGTGTGTGTGTGTGCGCGCACGCGTTGGGTGCCCGTGGGGGTTCCCACGTTCTCCTGCATGTGGGGGGTTGCCTCGGACACGTGTTCAGAGAGAACAAAGAAACTAAAATGGAGGGAGGTTTGAAACTAGCTTTCGCTGGAGCTAGCTAATGGTGGCGCATGAACCATACCACAAACATTAGGGATAGCTGTAAGGTTATCGGTGCGTGTGCATTGAGATCAGCGTGCAGTTAAGATTACCGGTTAGTGTTTAAGACAGATCACATGCAAGATATTTTCTGTGCATGATGCATTAAAACTAACGCGGCGCGGTGGATGGCTTACAGCCATCCAAAGTAAAATGATAACACAAACTTTTACATTAAAACATTAACCATTCAATAGTACAGTTGCATACGTACACCCAGACACAAACATGCTGCGGTTGCTAACTAATAAACTATGCCCATGTTACAGCCTTACTTGAATCAAAGTCCTTTGAATAGTTTCCTGCGTTGGATTGCGCACTCACAATGAAAAGGGGAAAGCCGGTCGCCCAAATCCTGTGGTTGCAGTTCGTAGGGGTAGGTAATGGAACCGGTCGCATTACTTGAGTCCCTGGAACTGGTTTCTTTCGTCGCCAGGGTTACGATGGAAAGGGGAACCGGTCGCCAGATCCTGGGGTTGCAGTTATATAGAAATACGCAGCTGATCCTGCTGCAGACCGCTTGCCTCTTTGGGGACTCACCGGCGGTGCTGTGCTGCAGGATCAGTGGGTGTGTGGTCCGCTTGGCGGTTCTTCTTGACCACCGGGTGCTCACATTGCCTCCTTGCGTCTCGTCTGCGGTACTCCGTGGCCGATAGCCGGGGGTAGATGAGCCCGCCTCGCTCAGTTGGATCGGCGTCATGAACGGCTGTGCTTCCTTGTGGAGCGACAGCTCTTCCCCGGGCGTGCAGGCCGCACAGGGCCGTGAGACGAGACAGTGAAGGCCCTGGCGAGTTGAGCGGACAACTGAACCGGAAGAACTGGTCGGAAGAGCGGCCATGTTGTCCCTTTTATAAACTTTATTGCCAGTCGCGCATTTCCGCTGCGCAGTATCACATTACAGTGCGGACGGAAATCACAACTGGTACAACGTCCTACGTCACTTCCAACGTGGAGGAGGAGCCTCAGGTGGACTACATGGAATCGTAGTTTCTGTTGACCCTACAATAGATTAATAATGAACTATGCTAACTAATAACTTCATTGACACATTATTTAATTAAGCAATAATTAACTAAATAAATAATTAACGTGCTTAGAATAGTGTGGTGCATCTGGCTCCAGAACCTGAGAGAAACTGGTGTACTAAAGTAAAGTCTGTTCCTCATTCAATATAATTCTGAGGCAAAGGCTGATTTAGAGAAAGAGAGATTAAGTATCTCCTGCTTATCTCATGCAATAGTACAGTACTGACAGGGCCATTGTAGTACCAAAAGTAAGGCACGTGTGCATGTCTGTGTTTGGGTGGATTAGATAATGCCACTACTGTGTAGGACAATGAAAATACTGTTATGCTTGGGCAGTGCTGCTTCGGCATGAATGGATGGGGTTTGTGTGTATGTGGGAGGGGATGTATTTTGATCTTTGACCCCTCTTGTGAAATTGTCTGTGGAAATACGCCCTTATTCCCATCATTTTAACCAGATTGTGAGTCATGGCTTGTCTGACATGTATTCCCTATAAAACAGAAGAGAAGGCTTTATTTCTAACTGCTGTTCTTGTAACGCTGTGACCTTATGCTGAAGTAGCACTCTGAGTCTGCAGTCATCCCTCAGATGTATCACAAGCAAGGGACCGTTCTGTCCATTTCTGTCTATGATGTCACAATAGGGCTGTCACATTTACAATTCGAAATTCTAATCATATTCGAATAGGTACATTGAGGGCCATATTCAAATGTCAAAGAAGATTTTGAAAAAAAAACAAAAGTTGACATCATGCGCGATGCGTTCTGAATCGATGATAAGTGTATCATTCTAGACTACAAGTAAATCTTTGTTTCCCAATGAAAATTGGTCTTATCTGTTCTCTACATTGCAGATGTGTACTAATTACCAGCTGGTAATTTACCTGAACTTATTAGCCAGCTACTTACACAGATCATTAGTTGTCATTTTCTTTTTCTCGCTAGAAAAAGAAAACTATAACGCAAAGTGACTCGGGGTCTGGATCCAGGCTAACAACATCCAGTGCTGTCGCCAACATTGTTTAGTCAATGCTAACACAAGGTCATATCATTCACATCTCAGTTTCAATACATTTTGAAGCTGCTCGTTTCTCTCCTGAGAAGAGAGAGGAGCTCTTTGTGCTGCACACAGATGTTTTAAATGACACACAACCCATGTCTGATCATTTTTGACTTAGGCCAAATCATGTACGTTAATCTTAAAAAGTAAAATGCATACTGTAGCTAGGCTATGGGAAACACAATGCATAGCCTACTGTAGCTAGGCTATGGGAAACACTGTAACACTTGCAACTAACGTTAAATTGTAAAGAACAAATCTCTACTACAAAATCTAGTAGTGGTTTGTAAGGATCCACATCATTTATTGAATGTATCTTATCAATATAGCGTTTTCTTTTTTTGCTGTCCATCTCCCGTTAAGGACTTTTATGGCCCTCTGGTGGACATACCGGAGTATTACATCATAATTAAGAGAATTTTGTTGACGCTGTATTTAAATAATGTTATTAATAATATATATTCGAAATAATTCGAGCTGATATGTATTTTCGAATGAAAAATTGGAATTTCATTTTTGGGTCAATGTGACAGCCCTACGTCACAATGGTCGAGTCTGATAATCAAATAAAACAAAATAAGCACACTTGTGTGATTTAATAAATACACTGAAATGTTGGTTTGGCATTATTAAGAGTAAAAGCACAAATTTCACAACATAATTTTTTCAAATTAACTCAGTTTGGCTATTGACTGTAATCACAGTAGCCCACCCATTAGTGTTCAGTACACTGCGTGAGTGGAGAACCCACACCCACCCACTCACAACACTGAGTGTACAGTGTACGTATGTGTGTTTCTCATTACATGATTTTGTTTATTCTGGAGCTGATCACATTCATCATTTATCTCAAGGCTTGGCTCATTAATTACACCTGCACTTTTGTAAAAATGTGTGCTAAGGGAATTTAAAAGTACGGTTCTGTCTTTTGAAAGTAATTTTTAAGAAATGGGCTCCTCATCACTGTGCATTTCTTAATCAGTAGGGAGAACACATTGACAACTAAATTTAGCAGGGTGAGGTATGTGCACTAAGAGTCCATCATTTTTAAGGTCTGTGGGTGTAGTTTAATAAATAACCAGCTGTAATTAAACCACTTCCTATTTTCAACCATCAATTTGATACTATGTTCACTCTGGTTCCCAGAACTGGCTGTGATATAGAGCAATATTTAATTCTCATCTGTTATGGTTTCCCAGGCAGTGCTCTTATGAATAATCTGGATGGGTCCATTTATTTTAATGGGAACTATTTAAGTGATTTGGGGCATTAGCGGTGTGTGCTTTATGCGCAATTGAAAAGAGTTTGGCTACAGCTAGTCTACGGCCCAATTGTGTGTAGAAGTCTCATCTTCATGTTTTGCATGGCATTACAGGACATTCTCTAGATTTGAGCTCCTTCCTTGCCTAGATTTGTTAATAATATGTTGTAAATAAGTTATAACACACAATATCTTCCATGTAGTGCATGTGTTTGCACACGTGTGTTTGTGTTAAAACGGAGGTACATGGTAAGGATTGTTCTAAAGGACTCATCCAGAGCCCAAAGAAGATTCATTGAGGTTACACTGTGTAACGTCCTCATGCTCATGAAGAGCATTTTTGTTATGCAGACTTGTGTCATCACGTTTCCTCTTCATTTTCTTTTTTACTGATACTTTCACTCGCCCCGAATTCCACACGTTTTCATTTGGTATCCCGTCACTCGAAACTCATCAAAGGCCGTTTGGTTTATTTTTCTTTCTGCCTTGTCCTTCATCCTGGTCTTCGCTGCCGGAGATTTCTCTGGTGTGAATGATACTAGGCTCTCTCGCTGAGCACGTCACTCACATACCTGACATGACGAACACAGCCTTATAAACACTTCCATAAACAAAGCCACATGAAAGGAGCCTCAGCCGTAAGCTGCTAGGCCTGTTCTCGGGGTTAGGCTTGGATCAAAGTGGATTTGGGGGTGTACTACGAAGCAGGATAACTGCACTGAGTAAAACCCGGAACCCTCCCAAATCTGGAACATGGACTGAAGAAAAAAGAGCTGTTCCGGGTCTTACTCAGTGCAGTTATCCAGTTAACTCAGGAATCCTGCTTCGTAGTATACCCCCCGCTTTCAAGTTTTAAATATTTTTTAATTAAAATGAACAATTATTTACAAAAGTATGACTACATACATCAGAAAGTAAGTTATTGAAAAAATGTAAATGCCTATCTCACAAAGTAACTCTTTAAAGACTATTTGAATGCACATTTCAGAAAGTACTTTTAATTAAACTATTATAATCCAAATTATGCAGATTTTTATGTATTCACAAAGCTGTAATACTTGCGGAATTCTTGTAATTATTGTCCTTAATTCAGAAGTTGTTAACACCTGAAAAATGAAAACAGGTTTGGGAACCCATCAATAGATTTGTATTTTTAAAAATGTATAAATATGTTTTATTTACGAGATTTGTTAAATGTGTTCACATAACATTTGAACATTTGTGGGACCAATATTTGAGTATGTAAAAACTGCTTTTGTTCTTCAACTATTTGTTAGAGATGGTAAACACAAATATAAATTAAAATTATTTTTGGCCCAGGTCTGGGTATTGATGGGTTTCTGTATTTGATAGATGTGGTGTATTTGATATCTGTTTTTGCAAGTACCATCTTTTCTGTATTTGACCAACATTCTTGGTCTTACACGTAAGAGATTCTATATCTCAGTGAGTATTCTGGTGATATGAAGGTTAAATGAAAATAGTGCATAAACGACATTTTTACTATTATATGCAAGGGAAACCATTTGGTTTGACCTGTGGCTCGGTTATCTTAGGGTTCGTTTTGATTATATATGTATTTCATTAATACAAGAAGGGATTTTTTTTAGACTTCTGAATAAATTTAGATGAAATTTCAAAAAAACCAACATTTTTTTATAGTTTGTGCAAATCTTAAATTTCAGTGTAATTAGAAATATGGAAAATATGTGGTTTAAAAAAGTGCAAAGCCATTGAAATACTTTAGAGCTTTTTTCCTGTCATTGGGAGAAACCCTCAGGAGTATCCTGTCTCACTTTGCACTGTGTGTTGTGTAATGATTGGGAAGGCAAATGGTTCCACAACTGTTGAGCATATGCTGACCCATTCAGCAGGAATTTGAGCTCACCACATAGAGAAGAGTCAGTCTTGAATACACACACATGCATGCACGTGCATAAACACATTTACACACATGCACGCGCGCACGCAAGCACACACACACACACACACACACACATGCATTGCAATCATCAGTGACTTTAACAGACTCTACGATATGGATCATTGTTATATCTCAAGTTTAACACATTTACACACATGCACGCGCGCAGACACACACATGCATTGCAATCATCAGTGATTTTAAGACTACGATATGGATCATTGTTATATCTCAGGTTTAACACATTTACACACATGCACGCACGCGCACACAGACACATGCATTGCAATCATCAGTGACTTTAACAGACTCTACGATATGGATCATTGTTATATCTCAAGTTTAACACATTTACACACATGCACGCGCGCACGCAAGCACACACACACACATGCATTGCAATCATCAGTGACTTTAACAGACTCTACGATATGGATCATTGTTATATCTCAGGTTTAACACATTTACACACATGCACGCGCGCACACACACACACATGCATTGCAATCATCAGTGATTTTAAGACTACGATATGGATCATTGTTATATCTCAGGTTTAACACATTTACACACATGCACGCACGCGCACACAGACACATGCATTGCAATCATCAGTGACTTTAACAGACTCTACGATATGGATCATTGTTATATCTCAAGTTTAACACATTTACACACATGCACGCGCGCACGCAAGCACACACACACACACATGCATTGCAATCATCAGTGACTTTAACAGACTCTACGATATGGATCATTGTTATATCTCAGGTTTAACACATTTACACACATGCACGCACGCACACACACACATGCATTGCAATCATCAGTGATTTTAAGACTCTACGATATGGATCATTGTTATATCTCAGGTTTAACACATTTACACACATGCACGCACGCGTACACAGACACATGCATTGCAATCATCAGTGACTTTAACAGACTCTACGATATGGATCATTGTTATATCTCAGGTTTAACACATTTACACACATGCTCGCACACGTACACAGACACATGCATTGCAATCATCAGTGACTTTAACAGACTCTACGATATGGATCATTGTTATATCTCAGGTTTAACACATTTACACACATGCACGCACGCACACACACATGCATTGCAATCATCAATGATTTTAAGACTCTACGATATGGATCATTGTTATATCTCAGGTTTAACACATTTACACACATGCACGCACGCGTACACAGACACATGCATTGCAATCATCAGTGACTTTAACAGACTCTACGATATGGATCATTGTTATATCTCAAGTATTTACTCTCTTGGATCTCCAGTCCATAAAATTATGTCGGTTTCCCATTGTTATCATTTAACATAATCAGATTAGATTTGGAATTGAAGTTTTAGTTTTCTAGAAACAGTGAATATGTATTTGAAAATGAAACTCAGGAGTAGGAATTTAGTTATAAAAATGCATTGCAGTGACGTTGGTTGGAACTGTGGGAGGAAGTGCTTCGTGTCTGTGGGGAAACTTTGGAAAGGTCAGGCAGTTTTGAGACTCCACCCCCTTTGGGGTGTCTGGTTCTGGGATGTGTCCAAGGCTCTCCGGCACAGCCGAGGTACGACCCTGAAGAAGGCGCTCGTGAAGGCGATGACCTCATCTGCGCTAATCCAGCCGTGACGTGATGCCGGGGCCGTTCCTACCGTGACCCTGTCTGCTTCCAGGCCTCTGACTTGGGTTCCACAATGTCGTTCTCAAACCAGACTGATTTATTGAGGAAGCTACAGAACATTAATTGACGCTCCCTACTCGTGTGGCAGTGAACCAGGGCCTAACCTCGGGTTGCGCATATTCCGGAATGTTCCAGAACGCAGAGTGAGGTGACACGGTAGTGCTGTTTTCTGTAACAGCTCCAAGAGTTGTTCGAATGTCCTGCCAAAAAGAACACATTTCTTCCAACCAGTATAAAGAGATATTGTGGTGCTGAGTGGTGTTAAGCAAGCTGCACTGCCACGCATAGGGTCTTTCCTATGGGGCAGTCCATGAGAAGGGTCTTGTTTGCAGGGCTTTGTTGGCTTTGCTTTGCTGGCTGCAGGTGGAAGTATTGTAGACATTCTCGCAATCTCATCCAAAGATGAGTTCATGCTATGTTCTGTAATTCCTGTAATTCCTCCCAACCTTAACTATTTCAAAAATGAGGTTATCAATTTCTGGTCAGATGTGATTTATTTTTACTTTGTAAATGTCATGCAGTACTTGCAGCGATCCAATTTTTTTTTGTTGTGATTTTATTGTCTGATTTTTGTTTGCATTCTGTTCTTCTCAGTGGGAGGGCAGGAACCTCTTCTCTGTGTGTGTGTGTGTGTGTGTGTGTGTGTGTGTGTGTGTGTGTGTGTGTGTGTGTGTGTGTGTGTGTGTGTGTGTGTGTGTGTGTGTGTGTGTGTGTGTGTGTGTGTGTGTGTGTGTGTGTGTGTGTGTGTGTGTGTGTGTGTGTGTGTGTGTGTGTGTGTGTGTGTGTGTGACAGACCGTAGGAGTGGAAAATTCCACCTGAGAGTGAGTGAGTGGACAGAGAGGAGGAGATAAGGAGAAGAGGGAGTATGAGGTGGGGGAGGGAGGGGTAGGATGAGAAAGGCTGAGAGATAAGAGGGAGCCTGAGGATGAGAGAGAGAGAGAGTCTTCTTCTCCTCTTCCTTATTATTATTGATTTATTGTAGACCCTGTGTCTTTGTTTAATGATGTAACCTGATATTTCTTCTAAATAATCAGCATTGAGCTGGATAAACTAGTAGAATTAGAGCAGATAGGATATATTCCAGCATGCAATGCTTAATTCGCCATCTCAGTCTGAATCTGTGACTTCTATAGTGATATTTATATATAGTAATTTATGTATGTATTCTAGTTTGGAGGTGAGCACAGATTCCGTCTATTAACAGTGTAGTTTACCATGAACTTTTAAGTCAAGAAATCAGGGCTGCACGATTATGGCAAAAATTATAATCACGATCATTTTAGTCAATATTGAGATCACGATTATTCATTGGTTTTTGGAACATAATACTTTTATTGCACCATAATATTTTGAATGAACAGAATAATGCTTATATTTTCCACATTTTCTAACCCTAACCCTCCACTGTGAGGGAGGTAAAATAGGAGTGCTTGATTTGATATAGAACACCAGAGAAAGTCCAGTAAAGTGAGAGTTTTCATTTGTAAACAGACTGTGCCTTCAAAATCATGATTCTTCATTATTCTTGTTTAGTAATCGTGGAGAGCCAAAATTGGAATCACGATTAAAGTTTGATTAATTGTGCAGCCCTACAAGAAAGCCTAAATTGCAAAATGTTGCTGAAAGTAAAAATGAATGAAAAACACTTGACAGTTAAACAACACAAAGATTTCTGTAAAGCTGATTAACAAATACTTTGTTGTCAGATCAAATGGAATTGTTGTCTCTCTCTCTCTCTCTCCTCTCAATCTATTGTTTCTCCTGCAGTAATATTCAGAATGAATGTGCTCTAAATTACCACTTACTGTGTGCACTCAGAAACTGCACTCTGCACAGCACTGGTGCAGTAATTTCAGACTGTGTCCAGCAGCTGTGCTCTTTTAGAGGAGCGTTTCTTGCAGGGCATGAAATTAACTTTTTAACCTACTGGCCAGAGTGTGGATTCTAAAAACCAGCAGCCATTTACAACATTTTACCAGCCACATTACCGTTTACAACATTTTACCAGCCACATTACCGTTTACAACATTTTACCAGCCACATTACCGTTTACAACATAACACAACCTGCTTGGATACCTGCCAAAGTGGCTGCTTTTCACAATTTTACCAGCATTTGGCTGGTGGTGGGTGTTAATTTCACACCCTGGTTTCTTGTGTGCATTTGGTTCTGCAGCTGTTAGAGACGCTCAGATGCCCTGAATACGGACCCTGCAGGCTGTTCTCAGCACTCAACTGTGGGGCCCTTTTCACAGGGGTCACTGTGGGGTTAGTCAGTCTGATGCAAACACAAAAGCACATTTCATATTCAGTATGGAATGATGTTACACATTCAGTGGGAAGGATATTACATATTCAGTAGGAAGGATGTTACATATTGAGTAGGGAGGATATTTCATATACAGTACGGAAGGATATTTCACATTCAGTATAGAAGGATATTACATATGATACAGTATGGAAGGATATTACATATGATACAGTATGGAAGGATATTACATATGATACAGTATAGAAGGATATTACATATGATACAGTATGGAAGGATATTACATATGATACAGTATAGAAGGATATTACATATGATACAGTATGGAACGATATTACATATGATACAGTATGGAAGGACAGTCCAGTCTTTATATCCCAATATCAACGCTTAATGTTCTGTTAATCTTCATGCTTTATCTAAACCAACACTGGAAAAATGGCACGGTTTGAAATATAGCGTGCGTGCGTGTGTGCGTGCGTGCATGCGCGTGTGTGTGGAGGGATATATTTATTATTCTTTGTCATTTCCAGTACAGCTCAGGGCAGGTGTTCCCGGCTGTGAGCATGAGCTGTGGCCGTGCTCATGCAGTTGTTGGCAGAGACAGTGGGGGCTTTGTGCCTCTGAAGAGTTACTGCCCCAGCTGTCGCGTGTGTGTGTGTGTGTGTGTGTGTGTGTGTCTGTGTGTCTGTGTGTCTGTGTGTCTGTGTGTGTGTGTGTCTGTGTGTGTGTGTGTGTGTGTCTGTGTGTGTGTCTGTGTCTGTGTCTGTGTCTGTGTCTGTGTGTGTGTGTGTGTGTGTGTGTGTGTGTGTGTGTGTGTGTGTGTGTGTGTGTGTGTGTGTGTGTGTGAACATGCGCAAGTGTGCATGCGCACGCAGCCTGGTGTGGTTTGTGTGCACAGCTAGCAGCGGAGGTTTCCCAACCAATCGGACTGGTTTGCGCAGACCCGATGGGCTTTGTGGAATGTGAGGAATGCATGGGCGGACATGTCTGTCTCCGAGTGCGGGGGGGGTTAGAGGGTGGGTCCAGGGAAGGCAGGGGGTCGCTCTGAAACAGCTCAGAGGAGCACTGAGTAAAAATGAGTTTAAGTTGAATGTACACAACAGGAAATAATGTTACTCTATAGAATCAAAAAGCTTCAGAGCGGGGCTGCGTCCCAATATTCTTCACTCCCCAACCCCTTTACTCCACTCCCCCACTACCACTCCTCTCCTACCCGGAAGTATGTGGAGGAATGGAGTGGAGGAAGGGAGTGGAGGAAAGGAGAGAACGAGGCGCAGTGAAGTAAAGTGGTGACAGCTAATCTGCTTCATCGTCATCAAAATCACTGTCGCCTATTGATGAAGTTGTCCTGTCTTAACTTTGACTGACACCCAGACCACAATGAGTCCCAGAGCCAATCACAGATCTTACGCACGGCCAGCCCATTTAAAGCTGCAAAATATCTTGTAAATTTCAAGTAGGCTACAAGTAGCCTAGTTGCATGTAGGACTTCAGTATAAACATGTAGCCTACCTGACATTGCAGTTTGCATCGAGACACAAATTAATATGTAATCAGTAACAACAGATCAAAGTATACATCGCGTAGTAGGCTATATGCAAACATAACAATTTACTGTAATTCCATAATCCCTATGTGCCCGATGTCTGGACATACCGAGCACTAATTCACCTCATATTAGGCTACTGTATCTACACTGTCAGCCTACTATTGCCAGTTCCTTGCATCTCACATAGGCCAATTCAGAAACATTTCTGTAGATTAGTTGAACGAATTATCTTCAGATATTATTCACAATGTGTATCGCAGTGTTCACACCGAAAAACAATTATTTCACACTGTAACATCTGACATCAAATTTAAAAACGTCCTTTGGAAACGATTGGTTGAATACTTTTGCATACTAAAATGGTAGCTGTCATGCTTAGGCTATTTATGTAGCCTATAGTCATGTTCGTTTAAGCAATATTTATGTGCAAGCAAATAAATAAAGCTGTTTCCCTGACTTAAATTGCTGAATTTGTATGCAGGATATGAACCACAAAAACGAACTGCCATTTTGATATCCGTTGTAGGATGCTATGTCCTATGTGTGATAATAACCTACTAAAGCACACACGATTTAGGCTAAATATCTTGCATTGGGCCATCATTATCTTGGGGAAATCCATATAAGGCATAGCTACGCGTCATCACGGTTGCCATCTTTCAATCTCTAGGCGTGAACGCAATGGTGTCACCAAAAAATGTGGGGGAAAAACTTCCGCAGTCGGATACATTAACCCCTTTCACACATGCAGCCTTATCCGTAAATTTTCCGGAACATTGCCAGATAGGGGTCATGTGTGAATAAGAGCCGAAGTCGAAATTCCGGAATATCCGCGCCGGCAATTTGCCGGCAAAAGACCTAGTGAGGTTTCCGTAAAAGTTCCGTATCGATGTGACATGTGAACAAAGCCAGAACATTACCGGATCAATCACGCATGCCATGGGGTCGCTCCCGTACCCATATTCGTCTCGCCGAGCCCCATGAAAGACTCGTACAGCCTCCAGCCGCCACAGGCGACGTCTCCGGCTTTGAGCCAAGCTAAAGCGGAGTTGTTCCCGACTTATCCTGATTTTTTCGTTAAGTTTTTGTTTACGAATGGTGTTTCGTGATTGGAACAGATGTATTATTGCCAGCGTTTGCCTCGAAAATGTATAAATAAACAAGAGTAACTGTAGTACAACTGCACACTCTGTCACTTCATCACCCGCCATTTTTTCAGTAGTAGGCTAAGTAAACAAACGTATCCTAGCAACATAGGGTAGAGCGTTGATTGTATGAACGCTACCAACGGAACATTCCGGAATATTGCTGGATCAACTTTTCCGGTAATGTTCCGTATTGCATGTGTGAAAGAGGCTATTGATGTATGCTTTGCCGAAGGGGAGTAGAACCCGAGTTTGAAGCCGCTTCGCTCGTCTTCTCCAATATTGGGACAGTGGAGGGAGGGAGGATCGGTTTCGGGGGAAAGGAGGGTGCATTTTTTGAGTATTGGGACACACCCCAGGTATTGGTGCAGAGAGAGGGCATGGTCAGAGGCAGATGATGGTGCAGAGAGAGGGTGTGGTCAGAGGCAGGTAATGGTGCAGAGAAGGCGTGGCCAGAGGCAGGTGGTGGTGCAGAGAGGGCGTGGCCAGAGGCAGGTGTGGGTACACACAGAGAGAGGGTACACACACACATACTGTACAGACACACACGCACACACATACAAGGACATGAAATATTTTTATATGTTTTGTCTCTTTGTAAGAAGTTCCAAGAAGCAAAACTTTTTCGAGATTGAGTCTAAAGACTAAGGGCCCACTCTGATAACATGTTTGTCTGGATCAAATCTGGCTGGTGCAGTGGCAGACTCCTCTCCCAATCATTTTTTAAATGTCTTTATCCAAGCATATATAAACATGGGTAAAACCACCAAATCTTGGAACAACAAAATATTTGAATGTGAGTTTGTTTCCACAACAGATGCATGTTTTACATAATACATAATAAAGGCATATTGATGAAACCATTCACTCCATTGAGGAATATAGTGTAAAGCCAATTGAAATTCCTTTTTTTCCCTCTTACTGGATCCTTTCCCCAGCGTCTTGAGTGAAATTCTGTAAAAGTTGGAATGTCTGTGAAGATGGCATTGAATTGCATGTGTTCTGTTGGGGCACCCCCTAGTGGTCACTGATAGGTATTACTACAGTATATACAGTCCATGCTGGTTCTGGGCTGCTTGTATCCCAATACATATTGAACCATTAGTGTATTCTGACATTAAAACACACCGAAGATGATTTGATGGGGAAATTTTATTAATAAACCAAGCTTGTGAGGAGAAACAGCTTTTTTCAGGGCCTCCTTGCCGATTGTTTTGTGATTGTTGTTTGTGAGGATATTCCTCCTGTGGTCTGCCCTGGTCTGTCTGGTTGTTCTACATTGTTATTATCTAATTTACATTGCATGACATTTACCATTCAGCATGCAGCATGCTTTTCTTATCCAGAGTTATTCAGAGTGATTTACACACCTTCTTTTATTCACATACAGGCCATTTATGCAGCTGGATATTTACTGAAGTAATTCAGGTTAAGGGTACAATGGCATTGTCCACAACCTTTGAGCTATATGCCCAGTTTACTAACCAATGTACTACCCTGTTGCTCCTATTGCAAGTGAAACCATTAAACCACTTTTGTCACACTTTGGATTGCCTAGTTGTACTTGTAGGCTCATCGGCACAGTGTGCCCTGTCTATAGGAATTAGCATGTTACCTTAACTGTCTTCCAAGAATTTCCGTATTATTCTGTGTCCGTAGCCTGAGCCTCTGTGTTGTGATGCAGTGTATCAATACTGTTAATGCTTTCTGTGATTTCTCAAGAGGATATGTTATCAGCCAGTCACAACATGCTCTTAATATGGGCTGTTTGGAGTGTTTGCTCCAGCAGCTGGAACATTATGCACTAGGCTTAGCTTAGCTTAGCTTTACAGTGTACAGAGAGGTTGTTGTACCAAACAGCTATCCCATCAAGCACTAGGCTTACCTTAGCTTTACAGTGTGCAGAGAGGCCATTGCACGAGACAGCTATCCCATCATGCACTAGGATTATCTTAGCTTTACGGTGTGCAGAGAGGCCATTGTACCAAACAGCTATCCCATCATGCACTAAGCTTAGCATAGCTTTAAGGTGTGCAGAGTCCATTATACCAAACAGCTATGGCTTTCGATAAATCTAAAAATAAAATCTGGCTGCTTGCACCAAAGGACCATGATTTAAGGAGGAAGTGAATTTGCTGTTGTACCTTATTGCAAAAATCAATATACGCTCCAGGAGGGAATATAATCAATATGCACTCCCAATCATTTATAGGGTGTAATTTGATTGATTTTTAGACTGTGAATTATCACTGGGGGAGGGAATATATCATGTGGGTGACCAAAGATAATTTCCTTCTTTTTTTTTTGTATTTAACATGAGGCAATTTTGGGCTCAACATTTAACCAGCCAGTTAACACTGTGTTGGTAAAGATTAAGGTGATCTTTGTTACTCATTAGGGAAAAGTAGGCTGGGGACATCTGAGGATTTGATAATGAAGTGGTTTTGTGAAGCAGTGAAATGGTCATTAGAGTATAGTATAGTTTAGTATAAATGTAGAAAGCAACGTCAAGCTAACACTACTGTGTGGAACTCCACAGTGAGTTACCCAAAGGAAGAGAATGTGTTATTGAAATGTATGATTCCAGTAGACAAGATGAAGATTAATGGGAAGTTGTTGCATCTTTAACACTTGAACAACATTGAATGATGATGAAAACACCTGAAATATATACCTGGCATATTTTAAATGTTTGTCCAAGTTTTCTGTACTGCGACCCTGTTTGTAAGTGAATGGATAAGGGACCAGTTTGCTGTTCAATTGAGATACAGAACCAAATCAGTTGCCACTCACCACAGTGGGACCAGTTCTCTGGCAAAGTATTTCAGAAGAAAGATTATCTGGACCTGTTGCCTTTCTGTTTTGCCTCTCCCAATTCCCCTGTTAATTCATTTTTGGTCAGTTTGAGTTCACCAACATCTTTATTCTTAAAGGCAGGTTCTCTGAGATTTGTGGTCTGATTATGTTCTTATAGGATGTTTTATGTTTAATTGTTACAGGTCGTAATGAACTGATAGCCAGATACATCAAGCTCCGCACAGGGAAAACTCGCACAAGGAAACAGGTAACCAATATCAATGTCCTTCTTTCAGACATCTGCTGAATGCACACTTGAGTCTCCAATCTCTGGATTAGTTATGCATTTTGCAACAGTACCTCAAGGGCCAGATTTGAGTATCCCTGTCCTGACACAGACGGTGCCGACACAGAATATGAAATCGCACAGAGAGCATTTTACTCTCATCGTGCACATGTGATCCCTGATGGACTTGTATTAACTTGTTAAGAGTTAAATAATTGAACACTGAACATCTTACTGTGTAGCTGAACTACCTCAGCTGTGTTTGTGAGCATTGTGTGTTTGCGTGTGTGTTTAAAACTGTTTCACACTCTCTAGGTATCTAGTCACATACAGGTGTTAGCAAGGAAGAAGGTTCGAGAGTACCATACAGGCATAAAGGTAGGTCTGTCGTCAGTGTTGCTAGAGCGGGCGTCTCTTTCCCCCTTGGTTACGGCTTTCTTCTCCTCTCTTTTCTTCCCCCCCTCTCTTTCTTCTCTTCCTGCCCATCTCTCTGCAGGTTTCTAGCCACTTGCAGGTTCTTGCCCGGAGAAAGTCTCGCGAGATACAGTCAAAGCTGAAGGTATGCGCTTTCTGCAGGCTGGGCGGGGCTTGCAGGGGCTTTGCTTTGATATAACTCACAGATCAGCTTACATTACATTTTACATTTTGCCATTTAGTAGGCGTTCTTATCTGCAGTGACTTACACATAGTTTTACACACAATCTATTTGTTCAGTCGGATATTTTACTGAAACAATAAGAACCTCAACGGTACAACGGCAATGCCCCGGCTGGGGATCAAACCTGCAACCTTCGAGTTACGAGCCCAGTTCCCTAACTCCTGTACTACAGTGAAGGGGCCGTTTGGGAGCACGTCTCTGAACAAGAGGAAGTGTCCTCTGCTCTAACGCTGAAACCACTGTCTGAGAAAATAACAGGGAATTAGATGGGCTCTCACTGCCACTGTCTTTCATTTACATCAAACCAAAGCAAGATTATATCAATCTCAAACCGTTATGTCTTTCATAGGGAACAGAAATGAGTGGAGCAGTAAAAATAAGCATGTGCAGAAAAAGCAGGGATGGATCTTATATTTGAATGTAGTTGTTCTATCAATATTTGTGGCTTCCAATAAGGGAGAGCACAACATAAAACAGCACTGACCATGATGACACTACTCTTAGCTGGCATTTGACTTCAACATGACGTTCCTAGGTTTACCAGGAGGGGGCAGCAGAGGCTGTTTGCAAGAACAGTAGCAAAATATTTAGTAATTTGACTGATATCACTAGAGATGCTAGCGTAACAGAAATGAGCTGAACACTTTAATTCATCCCGACTGGCAATGCAGGTGGAGGACACAATAGCAGCATAGGTAAAGGCAGTAGAGTCCGCACATTGTGTTTTAGAATTTATATATAACATTTTGAAGCGTTTGGGGTCTTCATCAGGACTACAGATGATTTAAGGTGCAGTGTATAATTGTGTGCATGTAATGTGCTTTTGGGCAGCAATTAAGCATCGGAACTGCATTGGTGCATGACTGTGCTACACATGTGGGCACTGTATCTGTCAGTCACTAACCCCCTAGCAACAGTGCCAGCTGTTGCCTTTCTGGTTTACACTTTTCCACCTTTCCTTCTACCCTTCCCCACCAGCTCATCCTCATACTTATCCAGTGACTGTCCTGCCATTTTAATCTTTGTCCCATGTTAAAGGCAATTCCTTCACACTTTTAGGTGCTCTAAATAAAGTCCAGCTCACTCTTTGTATGGTTTTGTCACAGAGAATGTTTCAGAGTTTAGGCTGGGGCGTGTTCAGAGACATTTTTACGTCTTCAGAGACTACACTTTTACTGTCTTACTAGTCAGTCAGGTGATGTTTCATCACTAAACCTTTATTTCCTGTTTGCAGACTGGACACTTATTTCATGTGATCTGGTATTGAGATGCATCCTAAAGTATACTGTATGTTGAAACTGTATGGTCCTGAAATGGAGAATATTGCAGATAGTTTATTCTCCCTGGACCTCTCTTTCTCACATTCTTCATTCCTCATTTCATTGCTCATTTCTGACTCAGTATTTCTTCCTGTGGCCACCAAATTAACATATCTAATTTGGAACGCCTGATTCTACTAAATTAGCAGCTCAACGAGACCTCTAGCTGTTGAGTGAGGTGTGCTTTGTTAGGGTTGGAGTGAAAACCTACAGGACGGTAAATCTCCAGGACCACTGTATTAGGATATTATGTTACATTTCATCCAGAGCAACTACAATCCACAGGATATATACTGAAGCAATTAGGGTTGGGTACCTTGCTCAGGGGTGCAGCTGTAGGGCACCATCTGGGAATTGAACCTGCAACCTCTGAGCTACAAGCCCAGTTCCCTAACCATGATGCTATATAAAGTCGATAGCCTCCCCAAAGCACACGTCTGTACACACTACTCAGTGTAATTTGAGTACAGTCATACTTCCTCTAGGGTTAGGGACCCTCTGAAATGTGACAGCACTGCTGTACTGACCTCAGCTGTTCCTTCTCATGGGAGATTCAGCACCTGTGGTCCCATCCTGGTTCTTTTTTTGTGTGCGGTTCTGTTCTCAATGCTTGGCTCACTTCTCTCAGCTTTAACTGAAACTAGACCCTCCTGTCTGGCATTGGGGACACTGGGGGTTACAGTTGGGTAAAAGTGCTTATGATTTTTGCTTGTATTTTTTTAAGCATAAAAGTGTTAGGGTACTGTTTAAGTACAGAATTATCATGGCTGTTTTTATTTAGATAGAGTGATGGAAACCCCAATCAGTGACTGAACAAGTGTAATTTAGGTTAGAATCATGCAACAGACTGTACATGCATTTCCCTGTAGTTGCAGTGACAGAATAATCAAAATATTTAACTGTCAATCACTAAAAATCAAAGGTTCTGAATATAAGCAGTCCACTGAATGACTGTTTTTGCTGGGGGGTTTTTCATGTTAGTTGTTTTTTTAGACAGGAAGCAAGTGTGATCACAGTATTGTGCAGTTACCCACATTCCTTTGAAGGACACTAACAGACTCTCTTTCTTTTGATTCAGGCCATGAATTTGGTAAGTGTCTGACCTTTAGCAACCTGCTTCGCCTGCTTGGCTATGAAATTTAGCCGCTCGCTGTACTTTGCAGGCTGTGACCCACGTTAGCATTGCCAGGCTCCCACGGTGCTTAGCCAACCCCAAGCTTCCTCGCCATATCCCACTGTGCTCCTTTCAGATGCGCTAATATCACCAAGTCCTAAACATAAGAATCTGTCAGTTTGTGTTCGTCTGCACGTTGACATTGTTTGATTGTAAGGCTGTGCTAGTTATTTATTTGCGAACACCAGAGATAGTGACCGACAGTGAGGACAGACGGCTTGAAGGCACTGTTTTCTTGATAAGCAGGGTGTTCCTTTCACATTATCTTTCTTCGCTTTAAGCAGGCTTGGCTTTCAACATGTTAACTCATTAACTCAAGTTACTTGAGGGTATCAAAAAGACTGATCATTATGTTGTCAGTATATTAAATATGTATATTTAATTAAATGAAAACACATAGACATACCTAGATATTACTACATGTTGCTCCTCAATGTAGTATTGCTCAGTGTGAAATGGTTAAAATGCAGATAACACATCCTGATGTAGATGATGTCCATCTTATTCAGAAGGCTTGTGTGCTATAATTTAAAATGGACACTGGCAGTCAGTCTCATGGATTTTGGAATCTCCAGTCAGGCAAGCACGATCCCTGCCAGATTTAGAGTTACCTGCATTACACCAGAAACGCTTTTGGGCTCTTCAGAGTGACTTTGGTTGGACTGTAAAATTGCCTCAAATGAGTGGTTTCAGCATTAGTGTGGTTGGAGTTCATAACTGACGCTCAGTCTGTAAAGCCGCCTCATTGACCCAACGTCACTTTTCTGATGGAACCCACAGATCAGATTGTAGAAATTTGGGTGTGCGGATTGCGCTGTTTGCATCACAGACCACAGAACACTTGGGGCTGAATGCTAAAAAGTCACCACACGCTACATAAGCAAACTTCGCTCCGATAAGTGAAATAACATAGGTACACTCTAGCAAAAAAGACGATGACTCCATCGCATGCAAATCATGGCGTGCAAATCAGTCTTGAAGTTGCTTCATTGCCGCCATTACATTCATTCATACTTTAAATTATTTTACCAGAAAGCTAATTTATCTTGTCTAAAACTGCCTTCAGGCAACTAGGCTTATCACTAATGGCTGACCTTGCTAGCATGTCAATGTAAAAGTCAGAAAGGCAGACTGTTAGCATTTCAGATTGCTATGCCTCTTGAAGTAACAGGACATTTTATACTCTCTACTAATAACACATGCACACCACCTGCAATGTTTTCTGCTGAATCTGCAAAAATTCATCCAAGTCAGAAATATTTGTTGACTGCTGTATTTCAGAATTCATACACAGCAGATGTAGCGCCCAATGCCACTAATGTAATATAACAGGCCAATATTAGTTTGCATAGTGGACTCTTGTGCTCAGCTGATCTAAAACGAATGCAGCAAATGCAGTTGGATTTTTGAAAGGGCAAAGTGTGTTTGTGTTAAATTAGCCTTGGTGGATCTGTGGTGAATTATATGATGGTCTTAAGATGGGTACAGCACATTGTAGGACAGACTGCACCACTGACTATGTCTCTGGAGAGTGTGATTGGCTGTTCTCGAGCTAGACTCGTCCTCTCTCTCACTTTCTCGTTCTGTCCATTCTGTCCCAGGATCAGGCCTCCAAAGAAAAGGTCCTGCAGAACATGGCAGCTTTGTCGTCGGCCCAGATCGTGTCTCCCAACGCCATGAAGAGCCCCCTGCCTCCACTGCCCCAGCCCACCTACCCCACCCCTGCCAGGGTAAGCCCGGTCTCTGCCAGAGTAAGCCCCGCCCCTGCCAGGGTAAGCCCCGCCCCTGCCAGAGTAAGCCCAGCCCCTTCCAGGGTAAGCCCAGTCTCTGCCAGGGTAAGCCCAGCCCCTTCCAGGGTAAGCCCGCCCGGTAAGCCCGGTCTCTGCCAGAGTATGCCCCGCCTCTGCCAGGGTAAGGCCTGTCTCTGCCAGAGTATGCCCCGCCCCTGCCAGAGTAAGCCTGACCTGCCAGGGCTTACATGTATTTGTGTTAAATTAGATGGGAAATTTGCCTTAATAAGTTGTGCTAAATTAGCCTTAATAAGCCACGCCCCTACCAGGATAAGCCCAGCCCCTGTCAGCATAAGCCCTGCCCATGCCAGGGTGAGCCCCGCCCCTGTCATAGTAAGCCCTGCCCTGCCCCCCAGGCCTGCCCTGGTCCACAGCGGAAACAATCAGGCAGGAATAAAGAATCCGTATCCATCAGCCAGTAATTAAAATACGCAACTGACATAATGACAGTGGATCATTCTGCTCTTGGAGGTTAATTGCTGTTAAAAGATGTACTTCATCCTGTAGTAATCAAAAAAAGTCATCTTTTTATCTAGTGGTGTTAAGATTGTGTAGGGGGCCCCACAGTTCTTCAGTAGCATCTGTACCCTTATTGTGAAGCTGTAGTATTTTAGCACACCACACTCAGAAAGAACTTGCACACAGCTTATTGCATAGAGCAATGCAGACACGTGCAGTCAAACATAATTAATAATTATCAGATTTGTTTTGCCTTAAAAACAAAGACAGAAACAAACTAATTTATGCCGATGTCATAGCTGCCTTGATTGGTGGGTTTGGTAGCATTTGTTTCACCGTTCTCCAATTGTATTCCTACACAGGTTTGGCCCTTCCACATCACAGGGCAGCCTGGATCTTCTCAGGAGTAAGTCCTTTGTTTTCGGCTTTGGGGGTGTGGGGTGGGGGCTGGTTCATATCCAGGCAATGAATGTCTGATTACAAAGTTGCCAGATAATTTCAAGTGAAGGAAAGCTTAATCTTAGATTTTATTCATTAATCTCACCAAAAGCCTTCTTTTCTAGCATCAAACCATTTGTACAAACCCAGTACCCTAGTTTACAAGGTCCAGTGCCCAGCTCTATGTCATGTGAGTAAAACTGCTTTCAATGTTGTCTTCAATGTTTGCATGGCTGTTAATGACTGCTAATATTTCTTGACATCAACGCTTATTTCTTCAATTGTTTCTTATTCAGTTCTATCAAATGTTGTTTGACCGACAGCGTACGAGCACCTGGCACCCCCTATCGCCCCGCCCGCCATGTCAGTGCCCGTGTGGCAGGACCGGACCATCGCCTCATCCAGGCTGAGAATGCTGGAGTATAGTGCTTTCCTGGAGCTAGCGAAGGACGCTGGCACGGTGAGCTTTTAAACGGCACCCTGGGGTTGACTTTTTTATTGTAAAACAGCCAAGCCCTGGGGAAAAGGTTCTTCATTTACTCGTACAAAGAACATTTTGAATGTTCTTACGTACAAGAAAGTTGGTATTTATCAGATGTGCGTACGCTTGATTTACACATACCTGTAAGTAATCTGCATTGATAAATCCCACACATTCTAAACCACAGTGCTTGTGCACGGCAAGTCTCATTTACATAAAGAGCCGCACTAAGGGCGCTTTCTCACCTAATAGTCCGGTTGCTTAATCCAAACAAGCATCATGTTGATACATTGTTTTTTTTTTTTGTTTTTTTTTAATTGGTCCGGATTGCTTTCACACAGCTTCAAACCAAGCAGACCAGGATTTGTATTTGTTTGCGAATGTCGTTCGTTCATTGCTCAGGAATTGAGCAGGTAACGTTAACGTTACACAGAAAAAAAACATCCATTTCTACCCCTACCACAGAAAATCCCGGGACCCCGTTTCGTGTTGCATTTATAGCCGTTATCCTCCTTTGGTGTTCTGGCCAAAGGTGGAGTTATAAGGAGGATAATTGGGAAAGACTTTCAAGATTCCTGGTGGTAAAAATGAATGCAATTACACGTACATTCAAAGGCAGATGACCTGCCATCAGATGCAGATATGAGCGGAGAAGGCTGTATGTGATGTGACAATATTATGACCTGTTGTGTACAGTCTGACAAATGAATCCATCAAAAATGTCTATGTAGAGCTACACTATTCCTTACAGATGGATTAGTAACATACAATTTATCTAGTAGACTACTCAGGCTACACAAATTAAAATAGGCTGATTATGCATACAAACCTCAATTCCAAAAGAGTTGGGACAGTGTATAAAATGTAAATAAAAACAGAAAGCAATGATTTGCAAATCCTTTTTGACCTGTATTCAATTGGAAACAGTGCAAAGACAAGATATTTAATGTTTTAACTAATCAACTTTATTGTTTTTGGTAAATATACTCTCATTCTAAATTTGATACCCGCAACACGTCCCAAAAAAATTGGAACAGGGGCATGTTTACCACTGTGTTACATCACCTTTCCTTTTAACAACACTCAGTAATCTTTTGGAAACTGAGGACACTAATTGTTGTAGCTTTGAAAGTGGAATTTTTTCCCATTCTTGCTTCATATAACATATCAGCAGCTCAACAGAACGGGGTCTCTGTTGTAGTAGTTTGCGCTTCATAATGTGGCACACATTTTCAATGGGAGACAGGTCTGGACTGCAGGCAGGCCAGTCCAGCACCTGCACTCTCTGACTACAAAGCCACGCTTTTGTAACACATGCAGAATGTGGCTTGGCATTGTCTTGCTGAAATAAGCAGGGACGTCCCTGAAAAAGACGTTGTCTAGATGGCAGCACGTTGCTCCAAAATGCATATGTACCCTTCAGCGTTAATGGTGCCTTCACAGATGTGCAAGTACCCCCATACCATAACAGACGCTGGCGTTTGAACCTTGCGTTAATAACAATTAGGATGGTCCTTTTCGTCTTTGGCCCAGAGAACATGACGTCCATTATTTCCAAAAATAATTTGAAAGGTGGACTCGTCAGACCGCAGCACGCGTTTCCACTTTGCGTCAGTCCATCTCAGATGAACTCGACCCGAGAGAGGTCGGTGGTGTTTCTGGATGTTGTTGATATCTGGCTTACGCTTTGCGTAGTAGAGTCTTAAAGCACAACTGAACTTTGGTAGAACTTTGGGTTGTGTAGTTACCTGGCCATGATATGAGTCCAAATGGTGGCGATATATGTTCATTAGTTGCTCTGTGCTCCCCTGGGGTGATAATCCAGAAGAGGGTATTTGTCGCTCTCCATTCACTTCTATGGGGCCGCTAAAACGGTCTCAAAATGACACTTCTAGCATGTATACGAACGCGACAAGAGTGGATTCTGTCAATACAAACAATAACCAGTCCTCGTACATATTTTGTTTTTATTAATTAAATGGCCCTTTCCTGGCTTTTTCATATTTTATTTGGAATGTAGATCCGTTAGGTAATTCTTGCGCCAGAAACAGCGTTAATGAGCCGATGCGTCAGAAACCACTCATTGGTCCAAATTTCCACGGAAGCAAGCGTTCCTGGTAGTATATATCTATGGTAAACAAACCGACCTGCTGAAATTTTGCTAGTCTTTTCTGGTAGCTTGCAAACAACATTGAAGAAAATTGTACTTTTATAAAATATTTTAATTCCACAAAAATATTAAAATTTTAAGCACATTCTCAAGTATAAGTACAAATTGATAAATCCGACGCTTTGCTTAGAAATGATCGCACACATTGGTTTACGGACATTTCTGTTTATACTCAACAGTGATAAATGAGGGCCCTGGGTTTCATTTTTACATGCTGTCTTACATTTGCTAGAGAACCAATCGTGAAATTAATATTGAGCTACAGATACATATTGTACATTGACAATACATCTTGATATGTTGGTAAAGTTTGTATTGTCCCTGTGGCATACCCGTGTTTCAATACCATAACATTCAGTAACAAACAAATGCCTGGATTTCTCCACATGTCCTACGTGTGGAAGTCTAAATCCAACCATTTTTGAACATGGTTGGATGTAGACCGACTGCACCTGGCATGGGATCATCAGAGTGAAAGCTTGTGCTAACTTTTATTCATGAATAAAGACACTCTGTAAGCTCTGTGGTTTGGAAGCAGGTCCTCTCTGTAGACTAGATGGCTTCTTAGCGCTCTCTTTGGCCAGCTGCTCTGACTGCAGACCTGTCCTGCGTTCCTCCCTCTCTCCATCTCCGCACTACAGTACAGCAAGCACCTTTTCGTCCACATCGGACAGACTAACCCGTCCTACAGCGACCCTCTCCTGGAGGCGGTGGAGATCCGGCAGATCTACGACAAGTTCCCCGACAAAAAGGGCGGGCTGAAGGACTTGTACGAGAAGGGCCCCAGAAATGCCTTCTTCCTGGTCAAGTTCTGGGTGAGTTGTGTGTTTCTAACATCAGATGCATAATTTACTGGTTGGTTAACCGATGCGTCAATCTTAACTGTTAGAAACCTGAGCTCATATGAGCTGAAAGCAAAGGGCCTGATGGAATATGTAGGTTGAATCACCTAAGCTATCTGAAACTATGTCACATCCTGCTACCAGATGTGTAGTCATGGTTATGGAACTGGGCTTATAAAAGAGGTTGCAGGTTCAAATTGAGGGGTGGCGCACACAGCAATTTTCTGCTGAGTGAATAATAATGAGGATAATGGTGTCTGTGTTTGAAAGTGTGCAGTAGTGACAATGTCTCTGCTCCCAGGCGGATCTGAACAGTAGCAGCATGCAGGACGGTCCCGGCGCCTTCTACGGAGTGAGCGGCCTGTACAGCAGCACCGAGAACATGTCCATTACCGTCTCCACCAAAGTCTGCTCCTTCGGCAAGCAGGTGGTGGAGAAAGTGGAGGTGAGGTCCCTTCCTGTTTCCTGCTTCCTGGTTCCTGCTTCTAGGGCTCCTCCCATGGCCTCATTCTTACTGACTGATAGGTCAAAGGAGTAAATGCACCATGAGTGATGATGTGTTGCCTAGCATCCACCTTTTTAATACTGATTATGGTGTACTCAGACAACAGCATTATGGATTTAAATAAATGAGGAGCACCGATTGGAAAGGTAAACTCGGGAGCGTGTGGCACCTCAGACCCTTTGAAAGTAAAGCGCCGTCCGGTGTTTGCCGTTCCAGACGGAGTACGCTCGCTCAGAGGGAGGGAGGTACACTTACCGGATCCACCGGTCCCCCATGTGTGAATACATGATCAACTTCATCCACAAGCTCAAGCACCTTCCTGAGAAGTACATGATGAACAGTGTGCTAGAGAACTTCACCATCCTGCAGGTGACCAGCATTGCATGGGCTTACAATCTAATAATAATAATGCACTTTATAGAGCCTTGGGCCGTTCTAAGAAAGAGAAATTAATTCACCTGGGGGAAAGTGTCAGATTGGATGTACAGTACAAGTCATTTATTTATCTGCATTGTAAGGGCCAGTTAATTGTTCTGGCTTCTCATGACGATTGAGAAATATAAAATTCCAGTGTGGTTATGCATGTGAAATAACTGCAGATATATTTCTCTTCTGTAATGGAAGCAGCAGATGAAATTCCCACCAAAAAAAGTAATTTTGGAGTTTTAAAATGTTATCAACAAGAAACAACAGATTTTATGCAAATTCCATTGAAAGTATTGATCGATAGTATCAGACTTTTTGACTTGTGGTGTGGTGTTTGTAGCTTTCAACCTGTAGGCGCAGCTAGTGTTTCATATTTTGGCAGGAAAGCACAATCATAAGAATAATAATAAATATAATCACAGCTAACTGTATTTGGATACTTGTCTTTCAATCGTTCTCTTCTGATTTTTTTATTTTTTTACTACCTTTCCCCCTTTCAGGTTGTGACAAATAAGGAGACCCAGGAGACGCTGATGTGCATTGCATTTGTCTTTGAGGTGTCGACAAGCGACCATGGGGCACAATATCATGTCTACCGGCTGGTCAATGACTGAGGGTCCTACTGGGAAGACTGGCTGGAGCACAAGCTGTCCTCGGTCTGCCTGCCTAGAGATAAAAAACACACTCACACAAATCCCAAAATGTCGAACAAACAAAAAATAGCAAATATGTATCATGAAAGTGGAGTTTCCTTAAAATCATTTTTGTAAAATAGGAAACGTGAAGTTTTAAAAGATGGAAAACAATGGTGCATATTCATATGTGTTAAAACAAGGCAGGTTGCATTCATTGCAATTCTTATGAAAATATATGTTGTGTTTTATATATTAGGGGCGTTATGGGTCATGGCTTATTCACTGTTTGGTGTCAGTACACTGTACAAAATTTGCAGTCAAACTGAACACAAGTCAGAATTTGAGTGAACTTTATGAAGTTCAGGTCATTTAGATCACATTGCTATTGAACCAAGAATGTAAATATCTGAAGAAATAGAAATACATTTTCCTTAAATAGTTTTTCAAAATGTAACTTTTATAACACCAGGGATCATGACAATGGCAGGGGCTATTTCTGCCAGTTTGTCTCTATTGACTGGCTAGCTGGAGTTTTAGAATGTTCCAATATGTTTTTAGACTGCGGTGTACAGACATTTGGTTTTTAACAACCGTTAAACACAGGTATGCGGTAACATAGAAATATTCATTAGTCCTTTTTTTGCACGGGTGCACCGCCCGTAGACGGGTAGACGGCAGTCTAACGCACATTGAGTAAAGAAATGGAAGCTGTCCATGTACAATCATGAGTGAACTGAAAATGGATTGAATGGAGGATGCCACTGGCAACCTGCGATTAATCATTGCAGGCTGGTGCGACGTGTTCCTTTTGCCTAAAACGTTGCTTAAAGTGACAGCAGGTCTCAGAAGGAGCGCTAGCCGTGGACCAGTAACACTGTGAGCCGCCTTAGTGTAACCCGCCAAACTTCAGTACAACTTCAGTGCATTATCCTCTGTTTGTATTTGCAAGCAGTAGAAACAACCCACTCAGCATAAATAATGTTTGTCTATAACACACAATATATTTCATTACACCTCAAATATACAGTATATACATACATACAAATGTACATACATAATATTTTGAATATATTTTTCAGGGATAATTGGTTTTCTGAGGATAGTGATGTTTAAAGAATGTTCTAACTTAACCTTTCTGTTGGACAAGCGAGAGAAGTGGAGAAAGAGTGTGTTTAATATCCCCAGCCTGTGACGTGGTACTGACATGTACAGTAGCTTTAGCCATCCAACAAGGCTGGGATTCAATCAACATTCTTAACTTTCTCAACTTTTGCTGACAGTTAAAAGCAAGAACTTTTGTTTGCCCTTCACAAACACAATTTGCCAAGTTCAGCAATCATTAAAATGCTAAACTGAGTTTGTGAAGAAAACGCATTTATTTTCAGTCAAAGTTAAGGGCGCATGTTGATTGAATCCAGGCCTAAAGTTATTCTGTAGATACAAGTCACTCGGATTGTTCTTTTTTTTTGCTGTGCCTTAATGCTGATGACTACCTCTTGCCTTGAATAAGCAGAATTAAAACAGGGAGAAGTAGTAAAGCCGTAGGTTGAAGCCAGAATTTGGCTTTCGGCGGTATGAATCCTTGAAGCGCCCTTTTTAGGCACATTTCTGAAACAAAGCAAAAAAAAAAAAAAAAAGATTGGAGTTATTAAGCAGCCTTTTTCTCTTTCTCTTCTTTATTTGGAGATAATGTTATTTGAATGGTTTGTTATTTGTGCTTGTTGGTTTGATGTATTATCCTTAACCAGGTGATTGCTTTGAAGTTGGGGCTGAATACCTCTACCTCGTGGTGGTTTGTGATTTTATATTTGTTGTTAGAAAGGCTTGAACAAGGTGTTTTTAAACCCGAGACAGACAACACTTCTACCAGCTTACAGCAGGGGGTAAGCAGTACTTTCTGTATCAGTTGCAGTTGCAAATATGCATAACATAAACTTTTCTACACATGCGGGGGGGGGGGGGGGGGGGGTTCAGTTGAAGCTAGGATGAAATGTTTTTTCAAAAACCTTCAATTGTGTTCTAAGCTCCCATTAATGGCAATGTGAGTTTGGGACGTTTCAGATGGAGATTTGAAGGTAAACTGAATGTCTGTTACGATGGAACTCACAGAGCCGAGCCTCAGCATGCATGCTCATCCCTCCAATCCTGCTTCGCTCTCCATGCAGTGCAGTGTGCTGGCAAGTGCTGATTTTGACTGTTTGGAAGGATGACTAGGAGAACACCGGTAGTCACATGACCCCTGGAATGCACTGCGTCCAACGTATTTTTGGCCTTGTAACAGCAGGGCCTTTTACTGACTGCTTTGTTACTAGGCTTTTTTAAAGGGACACTTGTGTTTTTTAAATATTTTTTTCTTCTTAGACTCTCAGTTGGAGCTACGTATCTCCATTGATAATTGTGTTTGTTAATGTTTGACAATCATGAGATGTGTTTGTATTTTAATCTGATAAAATTGGAGGGGGGGAGGGGTCCTTGTTTTCCTATAGTGCATGGCACTCTTGTAAAGTCTGTTGTCCAAAAACCGATTGGGTGTATCATATAATCTGTATTGTGTCTAATCTTCCCATTAAAAACAATGGGGGCCCAGAAGCCATTTTACTTTTCAAAAAACAAGCTAACCGTGCCTGTGAACTGTGTCTTCATTCATTCAAATGTACACAATGATGTGTTACCGTCAGTGCTGGTGTTTTAACACTTACACAATGTTTTCAGTGCAGTATCATCTTAGATGGAAACTGACGTGTTACCCTCAGTAAAGTTACCCTTCATCTTGTATGAATTTGGTGGAATTAAATAGAAAAACATGCAATGACCATTAATGGCGTTTTCAAAGGTCAGGTGCTGACCGTGCTACGCAAAACTCAGTGCACAGGAATGAACAGCCACTGAAATGTCACTTCCTGTCCCTTTGCCAAACCAGCCAGCTCACACTTCACACATCCTCCCTCTGTTGGTCATGTGTGCAATGGGTATGGGTATGGAATTTTAAAAAAAATAATAATTTTTTTAAAAGATTTTGTTGCATCATAAATAACGAGTAAAATTATAATAGCTGCTGTTGGTAGATTGAAGAGTGTATGCACTTCCCCATTTCAACGTCTGGAACATCCCTTGTGATTTCCGACAGTCAATTGTCACTGTCTGACATAACTTACAAGAGGAACTGATCTGAATGTGTAAGGCGAGCCTCAACTTGCGTACTGCAGCCAGGTGGTATTTTGGTATGTGATGGTTGTATGTGGACTGCTGATGTGTGTTTATGTACAGTGTGTGTGTGTGTGTGTGTGTGTGTGTGTGTGTGTTTGTGCACGTGTGTCTGACTGCATGTGTGGGTGTTTGTGTGTATATGTGTCTGTGCATTTGTAAACGTGTGTCTGACTGCATGTGTGGGTGTGTGTGCGTGTGCATATGTGTCTGACTGCATGTGTGGGTGTTTGTGTGCGTGTGCATATGTGTCTGACTGCATGTGTGGGTGTGTGTGTGCGTGTGCATATGTGTCTGACTGTACATGCATGAGTGAATAAGGGGAAACTGGGGTAAAGTTGAGCCATATGGCAGCTACAGCTGCTCAAGAGCACTTCCCTCCCACACCCAGCTATTATTATTTCTGAAGGAATATGAATCAGAATATCCCTGTGCTTAAATCTGCTCCCTGGCTACCATGGTATATGGAAGCGACTGCTACATCAAAATGGAAGTGTTGATGTTTCAGAACTGAAACGTTTTAAAAATATAACCCTTTTTAATTTATAATGAGGGTCCCCTAGAGGCTTTTGAGCCTGGTTGGGGCTCCTGGATCAGAAAAGGGTGGAAATCCCTGGTCTAGGGGTTTAAAGCCGAGGTGTAAACTCCAGCTGAACGTGCTGCAATTGTGTCCAAATAGTTCACCTTCAAGATGACACAATGTGTGGTTAAATGAAAATTGCCACATTTTGAAAAACACCAGAAACGGGAAGAAGCTTTCACTGAAATAAAGTCCATGCGCTGTGTTTTAAGAGAGCAGTTATTCAGCCTATAGGTTTCATTCAGGTTTAATATCTTCCTCACTGATGGAGCTCTTTCTGATCCTCACTCTTCTTTCAGGTAAAGATGGGAGTTTTCAACTGATCTTACTACAGTATTTGCACAGGTTTGGCAATAGAAATTACAGTTTGTTTAACTTTTTAAAGTGTTGATAGGTCTGAAACATTATCCAGATTACAATGATACCAAACCATAAACTGGGCTAACTGCTAAAAACTTTAAATGAACCTAATTTATCCAATATGTTTCACTGCTTCGGATGGCAGCCTAGTATAACGGGTAGGGAATTGGGTTTGTAATTTGAAGGTTGCCAGGTTGATTCCCAAATGGGGTGCTGCTTCACTTGTTGCAGTAAAATATTCAGCTACATAAATGTATTGCATGTAAAAATGTAATCTGTGTTTCTCTGGATGAGAGAAATGTAACTGCATTTTATCTGATCTTGAAATTAACTTTCATGTGATGCTCTCGCTCCCGTCCTTTTGTGTCCCGTGTTTTACCTGTTTCCTCTCGTATCGTGTTGTTTGTATTCCTGTTTGTTTTCCTCGTGCTGCAGGCTGGGCGTGGTTTTTCCTTTCGTGTCACTCTGTTCCACTACTCTTTATCCGCCTATCCCTTTCCTTCTCTCTGCATGCATTCTGCACACTCTATGCTCCGTTAATCACTCACGCATACATTCGCACGCGGCACTTAATTGTTACCGATTAACTCTTGTATTTAGTCACTCGGTGTTCTTTGTCCGGGGCTAGTTCATTAAGTGTTGTTTTGATCTAGTTCGCTAAGTCCAGTTCGTTAAGTCTCTTTGTAGTAACTCTCTGGTCTTGTCTCGTGAATACATTGTATCTACTCCTGTCTTGCCGACTTTAAAAGCCTTGTCTTGCATTCTGCGTTAACTCGCCATTTCCAGCTCTGTCCAGCTTTGATCAGCTCTCGCCAGGAACGGCGCAAACACGCTGTTCAGTCTGTCCTGCCTCGCTGTACTAACTTTTGTCTGCTCTGAGTCTACCAGCCTGCAGTTGTTCGTATATCCTGCTTGTGCTGCTGTTCCTGCCAACCAGCTGCTGTGTGTGCATGCAGCCGGTGCTCCAGCTCTGCTACCCGGCGGCGGTGCGTGCCTCCTGCTCGTGCTGCTGCTGCTGCCAACCTGCTGCTGTGTGCACGTCCAGCCGGGACCCCAGCTCTGCTAACCTGCAGCTGTTCCTGCCACTCTGCTCTGCCCTGTCTCCCGCTCCCCGCTCCTCCTCTGCTCAGCCTGTCAGGATCCCTGCCACCACCACCAGTCCCTGGCCTCCCCGTTCCTGCTGATCCCCTGCTAAATCCATCCCTGGTTGTCTGTCTATTCTGTGTTCTCCCTATGCTTCGGGAGGAATTATGGTCGCAGCAATAAATTATTGCAGTATTCTTGAACTTCCTGTGTGTTGAGTCGTGCATTTGGGTCCAGTTCATACTCGATCGTAACATTTCAGACTTTAAAAGTGAATATTTGAACCTGGAAGGTGAATGGTTGGTCTTATAAACAAATTCTATTTCAAATGAGTTATTTATTTTCTAATTACTACTGTGTCCTCCCTGTCATCACACATCAAATCCCCAGCATGTTTCTGTGCTATGTTGTTTTCAGCCATCCAAGCCAAGGACATCTGGGGTCCTCCTGGAATTGTCAAAGGCCCTGAGCGCGGGTCTGTAGAGGTTTGCTGTGGGTATGATGAAGACTACATCGAAAATGATAAGTACTGGTGCAGAGGAGAGAGGTTTAGGTCATGCGACCCCGTGGTGAGTAGTTCTGACTTCAGAAATGGCAGAACCTCTCTCTGGGACAACAAAAGAAAGCAAACCTTTTGTATCACCATAGAACACCCTACTGTAGAGGACAGCGGATCGTATTGGTGTGGCATAACAAGATGGGCAGCTGATAATCGGTTTCAGGTTATAATCAGCGTTGATCCAGGTATGTGCAGGCTAATCACACCTCTGGTATTGAAGTGTAGTTTAGTCATCAGCGTTGTACGAGAGCCCATTTTTTATCACTTTTTTGTTTGACATACATTAATTAGCAATATTTGAAGAATCATCTCTTCAGACCACCCAATCACTGGCGCTGATACCTAATTTTCAGTCCACTGTAGGTATAAAGTAAGATTTTCTGACATGCTAGGAGGTGACACAATTGAATGATAATGCAAAGAATGGGCGTGGAATTACCGTAATGGGTTAACACATTCATAATCGTCTTCTCCCGATTATGGTTACTTTCAAACACCTTAACATATTACTGAGACACATTTGCCATGATTGCTAATGGGATAATTTTGTAACATCAGTGCATGCTACCTGGACAAGCAGGTTTGAGCACAAGGAGTTGGAAGATTCAGGGATTTAAACTGTCCCCATCTGTCCCCTGACAGTGAAACCAGTGACCCAATCGAAACCAAGCACAGAGAACCCCACCACAACAAAAGCAGCAACGATGACCACAACCAACCTCTCTGTGGAGCCCGCAGTGACTAGCGCAGTGACAGAGACACTGTCCCCAAACACCCCGCCATTACAGAAAAACAAAACTAGGTAAAGTTTTTTTTTCAATCTAAAACTCTACATATCAGATACACAGAGGAAGTCACCACATAATACACTATTATAGCACATGGAGGTTAGATTTACATTTTAGAAGTTTAGCAGTTCTACATATACAGCTTGCATTCTTTAATGTACACTTCATTCATACAGCTGGATATGTTACTGAAGCAATTCAGGTCAAGGGTGCAACCGCAGTGCCCCATCTGGGAACTGAACTTGCAACCTCTGAGCTACCAGTCCAGTTACCTAACCCTTTCCTTAGGGTGAAAGAGTTATATTTATTTCACTACAAAGGAAGGATTAGATGTACTTTCCAGATTCATACTTGTATAGATTTTGTCTTGTTATGCTGCAAAAATCTAATTGTGCTCGATGATTCATTAAATGTCATGTTGTGAAGAAGGAATCACTATGCCGGAACATTAACGTGATCACCTGATTCATTAATCTCTTTACCAATCCCACATTCTTCCTCAGTGTTTTCGGTATGGTATTATTTGTCAAGTTTTATTATTATTATTATTATGAAGAAGAAGAAGAAGAAAAATATTTTTTTTTGCATCTATGTGAAATACACCTTTTGGGTAAAAGCATCTTCCTAATTACTAAATTGATAAGGATAAGGGCGGCAGTGTAGTATAATGGTTAAGGAACTGGCCTTGTGACCGAAAGGTTGCAGGTTTGATTCCCAGGTAGGACACTGCCGTTGTACCCTTGAGCAAGGTACTTAACCTGAATCGCTTCAGTATATATCCAGCTGTATAAATGGATAATATGTAAAAAAAAATGCTAAAAAGTTGTGTAAGTCACTCTGGATAAGAGCATCTGCTAAATGCCTGTAATGTAATGTAATAACTGTAATCTACAGCAGGCTAGCTGGCTACTGTTTAATCTATGGCAATCCACATTGACCTCATTTGGCTCAGTGTACTGCCGTCTCATAGCTTTTACTCGCACTGAATTTCAGCTCTGTGGCTTTGCAGTCACTCAGTTCAAATGGCATTGACCAAACTTAGTCTCCTCCCTGGAAGAGAGTGCCCTCTCATGCTAACCTTGCCCTGTTTACCATCCATTCACACAGTCTGGAGCAGTAAGTCTAATATTAGCTCTGGCAATGGACAGTCACTCACCCTAACCACAGTGCTTGTGTTTCAGCTCAAAGTGGTCATCTGTCACATTAACCATCCTGGGCATTTCCACGGGCATTTTGCTGTTCCTCTTGTGTCTGGCCTACATCATCGCCCGTGCCTGGAGACATGTTGGACGTGAGTGTGTTGGAAAAAACATTTATTGCACAAACGTGCTTGGTGTCTGCAATAGCCTTAAAAGAATGAAATGTACCCAAGCTCTTCACATTATTTCTCTGTCGTGTAGTGTACATGCAACTTGAAACTTGAAAAACCACTATATACTGGGCCATGGGTTTTTTTATTGCCAATTTTCTGTTCCTCAAACACTTTTTTTCCCCGTTTTTAAATACTGAGTGTGACATAATTAGATATAGTTATTTATTTGAGTATGTTGATAGTATAGAGAGTAGACTATTTTATGAAGTATGTCCATTAGGGACACAACAGTGTGAACATCATTGAAAATGTACTGAAAAAACTAAAAGTGCGATAGAGAAGGGGTGTGATTATTTATTTGTATTCTTTATTCTCCATACAGGCAAAGAGGGGATTGAGAATAAGAGGCACAGTTTGAAGGTAACGACCATCAGTTGCCTTCCTCATTCAAACTGAGTTGGTAATATTTAGGTCTGAATTAATTGAAAATGTTCCTTGAATTCCGGCTTACACATTATAAAGTCAAGTAATATTTTCAACGTGTGTTATGAATCCAGATCACGGAAATACTTTTTTCTGCCAGGATTACTTACTGTAGGTTATTTATTTATAATAATTTGAAATTAATCAGGAAATAGATTCAAAGACTAAATTTCCAAGCTTAATTTTCTCTCTCCTGTAGTCTTTTGCTGAAGACACAGAGATATACTACGCTGAGGTAACTGTCAGCAAAAAAAGTCAGCCCTTGTATGACACCGCCACCTATGAAAATTTGAGTTTTCACACAACTGCACAAGATCGATCACCAGAGGGCAGTGTGGAGTATGCTGCGATCAAATACTGAAGAGGGAATGCAAGACAATCTGGAATAGTCTTCAGCGCTGAAGGGATGCTTCATTTTCCCTAAAATATAGGTTCATGTTCTTCCAGCATAAATCTGTGGCATTTAAAATATGTATATTTATGTGCTGTATATAAAAAAAGTGATGTTTTTTTAATATATATTTGGAAAGTATTTATTTCCGCTTTTATTATACAGCCCCAAGGACTGATTGTCCTGGCACACACACAAAAAGAGAAGGCCCGCAGCTTGTCCAAACTTTGTTTTTACCTTTGTACAAAGACAATCATGAGCAGAAGAATGTGATATTTACTCTAATGTGTTTGAAGATACAGGCCTCATCTTCACCAAATAAACTTTATTTGAGTCCAGTCTCTCCTTTTAAATGTTTCTCTTGTAGCAGGTGTCAATAGCTTTGGGCCAGTGGCCAGTGCAAAGGGATTTAGGTGTGTTCTTGAGTTTCCTTCTGCCTGAAGCTGCACAATGGTTACATGAACCCTGCCTTTGTTTTTGTTTTTTTTGTTTTTTTTTGCTCTATGTCTGAGATTCTGCCTCAGAAGTTTAAAAACCTGTTTGTTTGCAAATCTGTGGTCAGCTTTCTCATGTTTCTATTTTTGAAAGTGATGTTTTTTATTAAAGCTTCCTTGTTAGCTGACTGTATACAGTATGTAGTACTAGTACAGTATAGACAATCGTTTTATTTTGCTTTGTCCTTTTGTGTAAAGTCTTACACTTCATTCCCTCAAGTATATAAACCCCAATTTAAGGGTTTTTTCTCCTGACTCATTTTCCTATTGAACTCTATGGAAAAATAAGTCAGGAGAAACAACCCTTCAAGTTATCCATCCCTATCTACTGCATATCTGGCAGCAGAGTGATGGTTTGAGGCTCGTTTGATACCTCAGACCCTTGATGACTTACAGCCATTTAGCCAAACATGGGTTCCATACTGTTCCAGCATAATTTACAGCTAAATCTAGTTCCACTCCCCAATTCTCATAGACATCCATTCAAATGCAGAGCGGTTATAGCATCGCTTGCAAGAATACCCGGAAATATGATATCAAGAGTCTTTTGATATCCTTTTATACACAGTCATGATAGCATCACCTGTTTACCTGTGGAATGTCCCAAACAGGTGTTTTATGAACTTCCCAGTCTTTTTTTTTGCCCCCTATCCCTAACTTTTTTAGAACGTGTTGCAGGCATGAAATTAGTGTATATTTACAAAAATCAATAAAGTTGATAAGGTAAAACATTAAATATCTTTTCTTTGTACTGTTTTCAATTAAATATATGTTTTCCTGTTTGAGTATACAAATTGGAAATGCCACAATTGAGTGGCATTTCCTGTTAATATACTTACAGTATTTCCTGTTGCGTATACAAGTATCAGTTTTGTCATTCTCCCATCTTTAACTATATTGGCAATTATTGCCTCTATTTCTTTATCTAGTGTATGAGGAAAGACTTGCTTGAATATAATGAGATTCGTATCTACTCCCCTAACTTTACTCTACTAACCTCACATGAACATCCCTGGAAGATAAATGCAATGATATATGGAAAATCTAAATCAAATACTGAAAATATTATTTTTTATCTTAATTTAAATGTTGGCCCACTCTGATTCTTGTACCTCATATAAAAAAATGTAACCTTGGTATTGCAGTGAAATGCTAAAAAGAGCTGGAGAAGTAGCCATTTTGTAAAAGGCAAAAAAGTTTAAGTTAAAAATATGTAGCACATTTGGGGCCTGATTTACGAAGCATGTGCACTCGCAAAACCAATAACATGACCAATGATTGGTCATGGTATTTGTTTTGCACCAATCATTGGTTGTGTTATTGGTTTTGCATGTGCTAAAATGTTTTACGCTAAAGGTCTTAGTAAATACATCAGTTTAACATGAAATCTTCAGTTTAAAACGGATTCTCACAGGAACTATCTGCCGTTGTCAGCAGCAGTTCCTGTGTGGTTTCCCGTGTTTATAATTATCAGTGGCTTTGTTAACTTCTCTAATCTCCCTTTGTTTTCACTGCTTGTGTTCTTTGACTGAAGACCGCATATGTAGCACAAGCATTTTTCTCTACTGTATATTGTTTTCAATTGATTTGCGTTAAGAAAATCAAATACTGCACAGATAAAAACATGTTTTTAATTAAATTTTTTACAACTGAAAACAAGGGCATTAATCTCACAGAAATGACAGAACCTTCCAGATTTCTGCCACACAAATGAACTTGCAGGAATGATTTCACAACAACGATTTCACAATGATGGTTTCAAAAATAAAGTGGTGCTCAGCACTCTATAGAAAATTCCCAACCAGAACATGTACTTCTTCATTTCAGAGAGATGGTCACCAAAAATGCAATGGACAAGTGGACATTTTTCTACACAGTCTGTAAGTAATAAATAAAAAATACAATTATGTGCATTATTTCTATTATTATTATTAGTAGTAGTAGTAGTAGTAGCAGTAGTACTAGTAGTAGTGAGTCCAGTAATGTTGTAGATGCCTTTATCTGGGGTGTATAGTTGCTTTGGATTTGTGGTGACTCTATGATATAATTGTTTAGCTCTTTGTATATTATTTCGAAAGCAAGATTTATCAGTTTTTATGTCTGTCATTTTACTTCACAGTTCTGCCCACTCTGGTTTCATTCACACAAAATGCCGGTAATACTTTTAAAAATTTTCTGTGTGACGAGAGTGATTGTTAATCACTGCTGTGGTGTCAGTAGCTGATTTGAGTGTCTCTGCCCCAGAGTCTGGGGTCCAGGTGGTCCTTACCGCAGATCCGCCCTGGTCAGATGTGTTAGCAGAAGAGACTGTGCACCTCACCTGTAAGCTCGTGGAATCGGATCCGTTCACCCAATGGGAATATTCCTGGAAGAAGCTGAGAGAAGCAGAGGAGACCACACTGTCCTCCTCCTATACGAGAGAGGGACTCTCTGTTTACACCCTGAATAATGTGACAGAACCTGACAGTGCACAGTATTGGTGCGAAGCAAAGATTGGAAAGCACTCAGCTGTCAGTGTAACACATACAGTGAATGGTACGTCAATGTGAAGCTGTTTCCCCATTCATGCTAGAGCCACAGGCAGTTTTGCCAACGGGTAAAAGCAGAATTTTAACAGAACTAAAACAAGGCACAATGCAGTTAAGTGGGGCAGTATAAGAGCAGAAAATGTCACTTGTGCCAAGGCTTCTATTATTTATTTATCTGTCTGTGTAGCAAGAGACAGACTAATCATTTGAGGATTGGTACAGGCACAGTAGTATATTAATGGCCCGGACAACCCACCACAGAAAAACTAATCTTGGTGCAAGCACAGTCTAATGCCAGATCAATTTAATATATCAGGGAGATTTCCACACAGAGATGCTACTATAGGAACCATATCATAAAAAACACGTAATTAATAATCATGTCATATTTGTTACACAGCTACAAATATGAAACATGTATAATGTTTATGTTGCTGTCACAAAGTTGAAAATTGTAAGCTATTGGTAAACATGGGATTTAAAATAAAGCACACAGACCTGGAGGAATAATTAATAAATATTATTTGTATCATCAGAAAATCACATTTCTAATACTTCATTGTACAGAATTGGGTACAGAACTTGGCCAACAGCTGTTTTACAAGCTTACAGAGGGTCACCTAGGTCAAGCAAGTCTGGAATATTTTCTTTACAGTAAGTCTTTACTTTTATCAGTTTAGTGGAATACACAGGGGTCCAAATGAATCAAAACATCACTGATTTTCTTTCTTGTGAAATCACTATACTGAATTCCCTTCAAAATAATGCTGTTTTATTTGGACTTTCTGCAGTTCATGCCTTAGTGGTGCTGACCTTGGAGCCGGGCTGGAGGACATTCTACACCACAGAACAAGTGACTCTGAGCTGTGAGATTCACAGCATTCTGATTGATTGGGGATATCTATGGTACAAAGATGGACAGGAACTTCCTATAGACACAGCTGTGGGCACATACATTATCCATTCTGTTGATCAGGCAGACTCTGGAACATATTCCTGTAGGGGAAAAAATAAAATTAAACCAATGTACACTGCCAGCAGCAACACTGTCATGCTCATGGTTTCTGGTAATTACTCTTTACTAATTGTGCTGTATTAATAAGTAACACAGTCAAATCTGGTAAAACAGCAATATATTAATCTTAACAATTAAAATTTAATCTGAACCATTTCATGGAATTTTTAAAATAGGATTCCAAAACTTTTATCAATGATTACCTGTTTTACTTTTATTATGTTTACATTTGCTTGCTAATTTAATTGTGGGTTTATTTTCATTGTATATATTTTTATTTAGGATCCCAGTTCTCTGGCGTTCCAGCTCGTCCTCAGGCTGTGCTGACCCTGGAGACTGCATGGACAGAGGTCTTCAGGACAGACAGTCTGACACTGAGGTGTGAGGTTGAGGGGAGCTCTCTTGAGTGGAACTACACGTGGTACAGAGACGGAAAGCACCTTCCACTGCACCCCAGCAGGGACAGACTCACACTGGCCTCTGGAAATGACACCTCCTACAGTGAATACAGATGCAGAGGAGACAGAACAGGGAAGCCGTCTTACAGTGAGATCAGCATAGGATGTGTACCCGCCCATAAAAGTAAGTAATTTCAGTTCACAACACAACCTCATACACTGTATGATAAAGGCTCTTGAGTGCTGTACTTGGCCAAGGAAAGGTTTAGTGGTGTTGTTACAGCCAACAACAACCCCCTAAATTATAACAACCAGGAAGCAAAAAGCCGAACATACTGTATAAATGCCACACTACAAGTTAATACCAAAAAAGCCTCAACCTCCAAATTATCACAGTAACAATGTCAAAAACAAGAAAACAAAAAGACTTTGGGTTTATCGGGTCTTTGTGCACAACACAGTGTTGGAGTATTTATGACAATCAGGGGCAAGTTTATATTAAAACATTGCCAATTTTAGACCTTTCAACTGAACTGAATATTGAATTCAGCTGTTGCAACACTTTGAATCTCATTTTATCTAGCGCACGGATGAAAGCACAAGAAGTACGTTTCTTTGATTATTACGGACGGCGTACGCATGTCCGCAAATGAATGAACACGCCCACAAAGGAGTTAACACGCGCACTGACCATGCTGGAAACCTGAAGAGTGTCTGCTAAATGCTCGTAACGTCATGTAATCATTATCGGGGCAATCTGACTGACACACCCACGCCTCCGTAGCTTTCCATGCTGATAGACAAACAGACACCACAGAAAAACGCAGAACGCACAGGAGCATAACTGCTGACTATAGCCAGGGGTCACATGAGGTGATTCATATCAAATTAAACCATCCAGAGATGGTTGGTTACATTCCACAATTATGCTCACAAACGCAAGCTGCATGGTCCACAATCTCTGGCAGCTAAACTGGCAGATTGCAGTTAAAGGTGGCTGGTGGTGGGCACACCTTAGCAGGATGCCCTCCCAAACTCCTATAGGAGGGACAGGTGTGATCGGGAATTCCAAATATTAAAATTGTAAAATATTAAATATTTAAAGTCATAGAGAACACAAAACATAATCTGAGAGAATTAAAGTTATTAACTAATGTGTGTCTTCTCAGATGTTCAACAGTAATTTTGCATGTGGATAAAATGCATGAAATGAATGAGGTTAGACTCCACACATTAAGGCCATTAACACCATGACTCACCTCTGTGGGTTCTCTATTTCCCTCAGTTTCCCGTGTAGTGGAGAATCTAGCACGGGTTGGTGTGGGGGTGGCCATCTTGCTCTTCCTGTCTGTCATTCTGAATGAAGCCTTTTGGAAGAAGGTGAGGAAGATGAAGAGGTGCTGTATTTGAGCCGACGATTGTCCCTGTCATGGAGAAAAACTGAAATTAGCCAATTATAATGCAGAGATTATTTAAAAAAAACACACCCTGCTCTCTGTATGTGCTTGAAATTAAATCTAGGGAAAATGTTCTGCTTTCCAAAGCCCATACCATTTCTAAGGGCATTGTACATCCATTGTACATAAATTGCTTTCCCTGGGTTTTTTTTGTTTATTTGTCATATAGCATTCCATGATTTGATCAAAGATATTTTAGTACAAATGTATTTTAGTGATATTGATTAATTTAGTGATATTGATTGATTTTTTTAAATTAATTTGCACTATTTCACTGTTTCTTAATGTTGTTCAGGGTTGTTTTGTCCTAGATCTATACAGTGCCACAAAGTCTTCATTTGAGCTGGCGCTTAACCTTATGACTCAACTATTAACTGTCATGATTGAATCACACTCTGGCAGTTCTACATCAGAAAATCCACCTACGTCCACCAGGGCTGTCACTTTTCTCCAGAAATGGCTTCTGAATATTATTTCCTTGAAAATACAACCATTTGAATATGTTCAAGTATATGTTATATTTACCTGTAAATGCCAACACTGTCAAACAGTATGCACACATTTACCAGGATTGTTATGTGTGACAGTTTCTCGTGGGTCTCGATGGGTAATGTGTGTGTGAATAAGAGGGAGAAAAGTGAAGTCATGCACGGCTATTCACACACAAGCACCACCAACTAATTTATCTTGGCTGGATGCAGTTTGCAAGTGAGCCCTCTGATTGACAGTTGTGTGATATCTAAGCTCCAGTTCTATTCTGCAAGCTACAATGTCCTTGTGTTGAATCTGCCCATAAGCTGCACGGAATCCAAATGCTCACCAAAATTTGCAGTCAAACTGAACACAAGTCAGAATTTGAGTGAACTTTATGAAGTTCAGGTCATTTAGATCACATTGCTATTGAAACAAGAATGTAAATATCTGAAGAAATAGAAATACATTTTCCTTAAATAGTTTTTCAAAATGTAACTTTTATAACACCAGGGATCATGACAATGGCAGGGGCTATTTCTGCCAGTTTGTCTCTATTGACTGGCTAGCTGGAGTTGTAGAATGTTCCAATATGTTTTTAGACTGCGGTGTACAGACATTTGGTTTTTAACAACCGTTAAACACAGGTATGCGGTAACATAGAAATATTCATTAGTCCTTTTTTTGCACGGGTGCACCGCCCGTAGACGGGTAGACGGCAGTCTAACGTACATTGAGTAAAGAAATGGAAGCTGTCCATGTACAATCATATGAGTGAACTGAAAATGGAATGAATGGAGGATGCCACTGGCAACCTGCGATTAATCATTGCAGGCTGGTGCGACGTGTTCTTTTTGCCTAAAACGTTGCTTAAAGTGACAGCAGGTCTCAGAAGGAGCGCTAGCCGTGGACCAGTAACACTGTGAGCCGCCTTAGTGTAACCCGCCAAAGCCTCTGCATTATCCTCTGTTTGCATTTGCAAGCAGTAGAAACAACCCACTCAGCATAAATAATGTTTGTCTATAACACACAATATATTTCATTACACCTCAAATATACAGTATATACATACATACAAATGTACATACATAATATTTTGAATATATTTTTCAGGGATAATTGGTTTTCTGAGGATAGTGATGTTTAAAGAATGTTCTAACTTAACCTTTCTGTTGGACAAGCGGGAGAAGTGGAGAAAGAGTGTGTTTAATATCCCCAGCCTGTGACGTGGTACTGACATGTACAGTAGCTTTAGCCATCCAACAAGGCTGGGATTCAATCAACATTCTTAACTTTCTCAACTTTTGCTGACAGTTAAAAGCAAGAACTTTTGTTTGCCCTTCACAAACACAATTTGCCAAGTTCAGCAATCATTAAAATGCTAAACTGAGTTTGTGAAGAAAACGCATTTATTTTCAGTCAAAGTTAAGGGCGCATGTTGATTGAATCCAGGCCTAAAGTTATTCTGTAGATACAAGTCACTCGGATTGTTCTTTTTTTTGCTGTGCCTTAATGCTGATGACTACCTCTTGATTTGAATAAGTAGAATTAAAACAGGGAGAAGTAGTAAAGCCGTAGGTTGAAGCCAGAATTTGGCTTTCCGTGGTATGAATCCTTGAAGCGCCCTTTTTAGGCACATTTCTGAAACAAAGCAAAAAAAAAAAAGATTGGAGTTATTAACCAGCCTTTTTCTCTTTCTCTTCTTTATTTGGAGATAATGTTATTTGAATGGTTTGTTATTTGTGCTTGTTGGTTTGATGTATTATCCTTAACCAGGTGATTGCTTTGAAGTTGGGGCTGAATACCTCTACCTCATGGTGGTTTGTGATTTTATATTTGTTGTTAGAAAGGCTTGAACAAGGTGTTTTTAAACCCGAGACAGACAACACTTCTACCAGCTTACAGCAGGGGGCAAGCAGTACTTCCTGTATCAGTTGCAGTTGCAAATATGCATAACATAAACTTTTCTACACATGCGGGGGGGGGGGGGGGGGGGGGGGGGGTTCAGTTGAAGCTAGGATGAAATGTTTTTTCAAAAACCTTCAATTGTGTTCTAAGCTCCCATTAATGGCAATGTGAGTTTGGGACGTTTCAGATGGAGATTTGAAGGTAAACTGAATGTCTGTTACGATGGAACTCACAGAGCCGAGCCTCAGCATGCGTGCTCATCCCTCCAATCCTGCTTCGCTCTCCATGCAGTGCAGTGTGCTGGCAAGTGCTGATTTTGACTGTTTGGAAGGATGACTAGGAGAACACCGGTAGTCACATGACCCCTGGAATGCACTGCGTCCAACGTATTTTTGGCCTTGTAACAGCAGGGCCTTTTACTGACTGCTTTGTTACTAGGCTTTTTTAAAGGGACACTTGTGTTTTTTAAATATTTTTTTCTTCTTAGACTCTCAGTTGGAGCTACGTATCTCCATTGATAATTGTGTTTGTTAATGTTTGACAATCATGAGATGTGTTTGTATTTTAATCTGATAAAATTGGAGGGGGGAGGGGTCCTTGTTTTCCTATAGTGCATGGCACTCTTGTAAAGTCTGTTGTCCAAAAACCGATTGGATGTATCATATAATCTGTATTGTGTCTAATCTTCCCATTAAAAACAATGGGGGCCCAGAAGCCATTTTACTTTTCAAAAAACAAGCTAACCGTGCCTGTGAATTGTGTCTTCATTCATTCAAATGTACACAATGATGTGTTACCGTCAGTGCTGGTGTTTTAACACTTACACAAGTGTGTGTGTAATGTTTTCAGTGCGGTATCATCTTAGATGGAAACTGACGTGTTACCCTCAGTAAAGTTACTCTTCATCTTGTATGAATTTGGTGGAATTAAATAGAAAAACATGCAATGACCATTAATGGTGTTTTCAAAGGTCAGGTGCTGACCGTGCTACGCAAAACTCAGTGCACAGGAATGAACAGCCACTGAAATGTCACTTCCTGTCCCTTTGCCAAACCAGCCAGCTCACACTTCACACATCCTCCCTCTGTTGGTCATGTGTGCAATGGGTATGGGTATGGAATAAAAAAAAAAAAAAGATTTTGTTGCATCATAAATAACGAGTAAAATTATAATAGCTGCTGTTGGTGGACTGAAGAGTGTATGCACTTCCCCATTTCAACGTCTGGAGTCTCAGAATTCTGGAACATCCCTTGTGATTTCCGACAGTCAATTGTCACTGTCTGACATAACTTACAAGAGGAACTGATGTGTAAGGCGAGCCTCAACTTGCGTACTGCAGCCAGGTGGTATTTTGGTATGTGATGGTTGTATGTGGACTGCTGATGTGTGTTTATGTACAGTGTGTGTGTGTGTGTGTGTGTGTGTGTGTGTGTTTGTGCACGTGTGTCTGACTGCATGTGTGGGTGTTTGTGTGTATATGTGTCTGTGCATTTGTAAACGTGTGTCTGACTGCATGTGTGGGTGTGTGTGTGTATATGTGTCTGTGCATTTGTAAACGTGTGTCTGACTGCATGTGTGGGTGTTTGTGTGTATATGTGTCTGTGCATTTGTAAACGTGCGTCTGACTGCATGTGTGGGTGTTTGTGTGTATATGTGTCTGTGCATTTGTAAACGTGCGTCTGACTGCATGTGTGGGTGTGTGTGTGTATATGTGTCTGTGCATTTGTAAACGTGCGTCTGACTGCATGTGTGGGTGTGTGTGTGTATATGTGTCTGTGCATTTGTAAACGTGCGTCTGACTGCATGTGTGGGTGTGTGTGTGTATATGTGTCTGTGCATTTGTAAACGTGCGTCTGACTGCATGTGTGGGTGTGTGTGTGTATATGTGTCTGTGCATTTGTAAACGTGCGTCTGACTGCATGTGTGGGTGTGTGTGTGCGTGTGCATATGTGTCTGACTGCATGTGTGGGTGTGTGTGTGCGTGTGCATATGTGTCTGACTGTACATGCATGAGTGAATAAGGGGAAACTGGGGTAAAGTTGAGCCATATGGCAGCTACAGCTGCTCAAGAGCACTTCCCTCCCACACCCAGCTATTATTATTTCTGAAGGAATATGAATCAGAATATCCCTGTGCTTAAATCTGCTCCCTGGCTACCATGGTATATGGAAGCGACTGCTACATCAAAATGGAACAGTGTTGCTGTTACAGAACTGAAACTTTTTAAAAATGTAACCCTTTTTAATTTATAATGAGGGTCCCCTAGATGCCTTTGAGCCTGGTTGGGGCTCCTGGGTCAGAAAAGGGTGGAAATCCCTGGTCTAGGGGTTTAAACCCGAGGTGTAAACTCCAGCTGAACATGCTGCAATTGTGTCCAAATAGTTCACCTTCAAGATGACACAATGTGTGGTTAAATGAAAATTGGCACATTTTGAAAAACACCAGAAACGGGAAGCAGCTTTCACTGAAAAAAATCCATGCGCTGTGTTTTAAGAGAGCAGTTATTCAGCCTATTGGTTTCATTCAGGTTTAATATCTTCCTCACTGATGGAGCTCTTTCTGATCCTCACTCTTCTTTCAGGTAAAGATGGGAGTTTTCAACTGATCTTACTACAGTATTTGCACAGGTTTGGCAAATTACAGTTTGTTTAACTTTTTAAAGTGCCGATAGGTCTGAAACATCCAGATTACAATGATACCAAACCATAAACTGGGCTAACTGCTAAAAACTTTAAATGAACCTAATTTATCCAATATGTTTCACTGCTTGGTGGCAGCCTAGTATAATGGGTAGGGAATTGGGTTTGTAATTTGAAGGTTGCCAGGTTGATTCCCAAATGGGGTGCTGCTTCACTTGTTGCAGTAAAATATTCAGCTACCTAAATGTATTGCATGTAAAAATGTAATCTGTGTTTCTCTGGATGAGAGAAATGTAACTGCATTTTATCTGAGCTTGAAATTAACTTTCATGTGATGCTCTCGCTCCCGTCCTTTTGTGTCCCGTGTTTTACCTGTTTCCTCTCGTATCGTGTTGTTTGTATTCCTGTTTTTTTTCCTCGTGCTGCAGGCTGGGCGTGGTTTTTCCTTTCGTGTCACTCTGTTCCACTACTCTTTACCCGCCTATCCCTTTCCTTCTCTCTGCATGCATTCTGCACACTCTGCTCCGTTAATCACTCACGCATACATTCGCACGCGGCACTTAATTGTTACCGATTAACTCTTGTATTTAGTCACCCGGTGTTCTTTGTCCGGGGCTAGTTCATTAAGTGTTGTTTTGATCTAGTTCGCTAAGTCCAGTTCGTTAAGTCTCTTTGTAGTAACTCTCTGGTCTTGTCTCGTGAATACATTGTATCTAGTCCTGTCTTGCCGACTTTAAAAGCCTTGTCTTGCATTCTGCGTTAACTCGCCATTTCCAGCTCTGTCCAGCTTTGATCAGCTCTCGCCAGGAACGGCGCAAACACGCTGTTCAGTCTGTCCTGCCTCGCTGTACTAACTTGTCTGCTCTGAGTCTACCAGCCTGCAGTTGTTCGTATATCCTGCTTGTGCTGCTGTTCCTGCCAACCAGCTGCTGTGTGTGCATGCAGCCAGTGCTCCTGCTCTGCTACCCGGCGGCGGTGCGTGCCTCCTGCTCGTGCTGCTGCTGCTGCTGCCGCCAACCTGCTGCTGTGTGCACGTCCAGCCGGGACCCCAGCTCTGCTAACCTGCAGCTGTTCCTGCCACTCTGCTCTGCCCTGTCTCCCGCTCCCCGCTCCTCCTCTGCTCGGCCTGTCCGGATCCCTGCCACCACCACCAGTCCCTGGCCTCCCCGTTCCTGCTGATCCCCTGCTAAATCCATCCCTGGTTGTCTGTCTATTCTGTGTTCTCCCTATGCTTTGGGAGGAATTCTGGTCGCAGCAATAAATTATTGCAGTATTCTTGAACTTCCTGTGTGTTGAGTCGTGCATTTGGGTCCAGTTCATACTCGGGATCGTAACATTTCAGACTTTAAAAGTGAATATTTGAACCTGGAAGGTGAATGGTTGGTCTTATAAACAAATTCTATTTCAAATGAGTTATTTATTTTCTAATTACTACTGTGTCCTCCCTGTCATCACACATCAAATCCCCAGCATGTTTCTGTGCTATGTTGTTTTCAGCCATCCAAGCCAAGGACATCTGGGGTCCTCCTGGAATTGTCAAAGGCCCTGAGCGCGGGTCTGTAGAGGTTTGCTGTGGGTATGATGAAGACTACATCGAAAATGATAAGTACTGGTGCAGAGGAGAGAGGTTTAGGTCATGCAACCCCGTGGTGAGTAGTTCTGACTTCAGAAATGGCAGAACCTCTCTCTGGGACAACAAAAGAAAGCAAACCTTTTGTATCACCATAAAACACCCTACTGTAGAGGACAGCGGATCGTATTGGTGTGGCATAACAAGATGGGAAGCTGATAATCGGTTTCAGGTTATAATCAGCGTTGATCCAGGTATGTGCAGGCTAATCACACCTCTGGTATTGAAGTGTAGTTTAGTCATCAGCGTTGTACGAGAGCCCATTTTTTATCACTTTTTTGTTTGACATACATTAATTAGCAATATTTGAAGAATCATCTCTTCAGACCACCCAATCACTGGCGCTGATACCTGATTTTCAGTCCACTGTAGGTATAAAGTAAGATTTTCTGACATGCTAGGAGGTGACACAATTGAATGATAATGCAAAGAACGGGCGTGGAATTACCGTAATGGGTTAACACATTCATAATCGTCTTCTCCCGATTATGGTTACTTTCAAACACCTTAACATATTACTGAGACACATTTGCCATGATTGCTAATGGGATAATTTTGTAACATCAGTGCATGCTACCTGGACAAGCAGGTTTGAGCACAAGGAGTTGGAAGATTCAGGGATTTAAACTGTCCCCATCTGTCCCCTGACAGTGAAACCAGTGACCCAATCGAAACCAAGCACAGAGAACCCCACCACAACAAAAGCAGCAACGATGACCACAACCAACCTCTCTGTGGAGCCCGCAGTGACTAGCGCAGTGACAGAGACACTGTCCCCAAACAACCCGCCATTACAGAAAAACAAAACTAGGTAAAGTTTTTTTTTCAATCTAACACTCTACATATCAGATACACAGAGGAAGTCACCACATAATACACTATTATAGCACATGGAGGTTAGATTTACATTTAAGAAGTTTAGCAGTTCTACATATACAGCTTGCATTCTTTAATGTACACTTAATTCATACAGCTGGATATGTTACTGAAGCAATTCAGGTCAAGGGTGCAACCGCAGTGCCCCATCTGGGAACTGAACTTGCAACCTCTGAGCTACCAGTCCAGTTACCTAACCCTTTCCTTAGGGTGACAGAGTTATATTCATGTCACTACAAAGGAAGGATTAGATGTACTTTCCAGATTCAGACTTGTATAGATTTTGTCTTGTTATGCTGCATAAATCTAATTGTGCTCGATGATTCATAAAACGTCATGTTGTGAAGAAGGAATCACTATGCCGGAACATTAATGTGATCACCTGATTCATTAATCTCTTTACCAATCCCAGATTCTTCCTCAGTGTTTTGGGTATGGTATTATTTTTCAAGTTTTATTATTATTATTATTAAGAATAAGAAATATTTTTTGCATCTATGTGAAATACACCTTTTGGGTAAAAGCATCTTCCTAATTACTAAATTGATAAGTATAACTGTAATCTACAGCAGGCTAGCTGGCTACTGTTTAATCTATGGCAATCCACATTGACCTCATTAGGCTCAGTCTACTGCCGTCTCATAGCTTTTACTCGCACTGAATTTCAGCTCTGTGGCTTTGTAGTCACTCAGTTCAAATGGCATTGACCAAACTTAGTCTCCTCCCTGGAAGAGAGTGGTCTCTCATGCTAACCTTGCCCTGTTTACCATCCATTCACACAGTCTGGAGCAGTCTAATATTAGCTCTGGCAATGGACAGTCACTCACCCTAACCACAGTGCTTGTGTTTCAGCTCAAAGTGGTCATCTGTCACATTAACCATCCTGGGCATTTCCACGGGCATTTTGCTGTTCCTCTTGTGTCTGGCCTACATCATCGCCCGTGCCTGGAGACATGTTGGACGTGAGTGTGTTGGAAAAAACATTTATTGCACAAACGTGCTTGGTGTCTGCAATAGCCTTAAAAGAATGAAATGTACCCAAGCTCTTCACATTATTTCTCTGTCGTGTAGTGTACATGCAACTTGAAACTTGAAAAACCACTATATACTGGGCCATGGGTTTTTTTATTGCCAATTTTCTGTTCCTCAAACACTTTTTTTCCCCGTTTTTAAATACTGAGTGTGACATAATTAGATATAGTTATTTATTTGAGTATGTTGATAGTATAGAGAGTAGACTATTTTATGAAGTATGTCCATTAGGGACACAACAGTGTGAACATCATTGAAAATGTACTGAAAAAACTAAAAGTGCGATAGAGAAGGGGTGTGATTATTTATTTGTATTCTTTATTCTCCATACAGGCAAAGAGGGGATTGAGAATAAGAGGCACAGTTTGAAGGTAACGACCATCAGTTGCCTTCCTCATTCAAACTGAGTTGGTAATATTTAGGTCTGAATTAATTGAAAATGTTCCTTGAATTCCGGCTTACACATTATAAAGTCAAGTAATATTTTCAACGTGTGTTATGAATCCAGATCACGGAAATACTTTTTTTCTGCCAGGATTACTTACTGTAGGTTATTTATTTATAATAATTTGAAATTAATCAGGAAATAGATTCAAAGACTAAATTTCCAAGCTTAATTTTCTCTCTCCTGTAGTCTTTTGCTGAAGACACAGAGATGTACTACGCTGAGGTAACTGTCAGCAAAAAAAGTCAGCCCTTGTATGACACCGCCACCTATGAAAATTTGAGTTTTCACACAACTGCACAAGATCGATCACCAGAGGGCAGTGTGGAGTATGCTGCGATCAAATACTGAAGAGGGAATGCAAGACAATCTGGAATAGTCTTCAGCGCTGAAGGGATGCTTCATTTTCCCTAAAATATAGGTTCATGTTCTTCCAGCATAAATCTGTGGCATTTAAAATATGTATATTTATGTGCTGTATATAAAAAAAGTGATGTTTTTTTAATATATATTTGCAAAGTATTTATTTCCGCTTTTATTATACAGCCCCAAGGACTGATTGTCCAGGCACACACACAAAAAGAGAAGGCCCGCAGCTTGTCCAAACTTTGTTTTTACCTTTGTACAAAGACAATCATGAGCAGAAGAATGTGATATTTACTCTAATGTGTTTGAAGATACAGGCCTCATCTTCACCAAATAAACTTTATTTGAGTCCAGTCTCTCCTTTTAAATGTTTCTCTTGTAGCAGGTGTCAATAGCTTTGGGCCAGTGGCCAGTGCAAAGGGATTTAGGTGTGTTCTTGAGTTTCCTTCTGCCTGAAGCTGCACAATGGTTACATGAACCCTGCCTTTGTTTTTGTTTTTTTTGTTTTTTTTGCTCTATGTCTGAGATTCTGCCTCAGAAGTTTAAAAACCTGTTTGTTTGCAAATCTGTGGTCAGCTTTCTCATGTTTCTATTTTTGAAAGTGATGTTTTTTATTAAAGCTTCCTTGTTAGCTGACTGTATACAGTATGTAGTACTAGTACAGTATAGACAATCGTTTTATTTTGCTTTGTCCTTTTGTGTAAAGTCTTACACTTCATTCCCTCAAGTATATAAACCCCAATTTAAGGGTTTTTTCTCCTGACTCATTTTCCTATTGAACTCTATGGAAAAATAAGTCAGGAGAAACAACCCTTCAAGTTATCCATCCCTATCTACTGCATATCTGGCAGCAGAGTGATGGTTTGAGGCTCGTTTGATACCTCAGACCCTTGGTGACTTACAGCCATTTAGCCAAACATGGGTTCCATACTGTTCCAGCATAATTTACAGCTAAATCTAGTTCCACTCCCCAATTCTCATAGACATCCATTCAAATGCAGAGCGGTTATAGCATCGCTTGCAAGAATACCCGGAAATATGATATCAAGAGTCTTTTGATATCCTTTTATACACAGTCATGATAGCATCACCTGTTTACCTGTGGAATGTCCCAAACAGGTGTTTTATGAACTTCCCAGTCTTTTTTTTTGCCCCCTATCCCTAACTTTTTTAGAACGTGTTGCAGGCATGAAATTAGTGTATATTTACAAAAATCAATAAAGTTGATAAGGTAAAACATTAAATATCTTTTCTTTGTACTGTTTTCAATTAAATATGTTTTCCTGTTTGAGTATACAAATTGGAAATGCCACAATTGAGTGGCATTTCCTGTTAATATACTTACAGTATTTCCTGTTGCGTATACAAGTATCAGTTTTGTCATTCTCCCATCTTTAACTATATTGGCAATTATTGCCTCTATTTCTTTATCTAGTGTATGAGGAAAGACTTGCTTGAATATAATGAGATTCGTATCTACTCCCCTAACTTTACTCTACTAACCTCACATGAACATCCCTGGAAGATAAATGCAATGATGTATGGAAAATCTAAATCAAATACTGAAAATATTATTTTTTATCTTAATTTAAATGTTGGCCCACTCTGATTCTTGTACCTCATATAAAAAAATGTAACCTTGGTATTGCAGTGAAATGCTAAAAAGAGCTGGAGAAGTAGCCATTTTGTAAAAGGCAAAAAAGTTTAAGTTAAAAATATGTAGCACATTTGGGGCTTGATTTACGAAGCATGTGCACTCGCAAAACCAATAACATGACCAATGATTGGTCATGGTATTTGTTTTGCACCAATCATTGGTTGTGTTATTGGTTTTGCATGTGCTAAAATGTTTTACGCTAAAGGTCTTAGTAAATACATCAGTTTAACATGAAATCTTCAGTTTAAAACAGATTCTCACAGGAACTATCTGCCGTTGTCAGCAGCAGTTCCTGTGTGGTTTCCCGTGTTTATAATTATCAGTGGCTTTGTTAACTTCTCTAATCTCCCTTTGTTTTCACTGCTTGTGTTCTTTGACTGAAGACCGCATATGTAGCACAAGCATTCTTCTCTACTGTATATTGTTTTCAATTGATTTGCGTTAAGAAAATCAAATACTGCACAGATAAAAACATGTTTTTAATTAAATTTTTTACAACTGAAAACATGGGCATTAATCTCACAGAAATTACAGAACCTTCCAGATTTCTGCCACACAAATGAACTTGCAGGAATGATTTCACAACAACGATTTCACAATGATGGTTTCAAAAATAAAGTGGTGCTCAGCACTCTATAGAAAATTCCCAACCAGAACATGTACTTCTTCATTTCAGAGAGATGGTCACCAAAAATGCAATGGACAAGTGGACATTTTTCTACACAGTCTGTAAGTAATAAATAAAAAATACAATTATGTGCATTATTTCTATTATTATTATTAGTAGTAGTAGTAGTAGCAGTAGTACTAGTAGTAGTGAGTCCAGTAATGTTGTAGATGCCTTTATCTGGGGTGTATAGTTGCTTTGGATTTGTGGTGACTCTATGATATAATTGTTTAGCTCTTTGTATATTATTTCGAAAGCAAGATTTATCAGTTTTTATGTCTGTCATTTTACTTCACAGTTCTGCCCACTCTGGTTTCATTCACACAAAATGCCGGTAATACTTTTAAAAATTTTCTGTGTGACGAGAGTGATTGTTAATCACTGCTGTGGTGTCAGTAGCTGATTTGAGTGTCTCTGCCCCAGAGTCTGGGGTCCAGGTGGTCCTTACCGCAGATCCGCCCTGGTCAGATGTGTTAGCAGAAGAGACTGTGCACCTCACCTGTAAGCTCGTGGAATCGGATCCGTTCACCCAATGGGAATATTCCTGGAAGAAGCTGAGAGAAGCAGAGGAGACCACACTGTCCTCCTCCTATACGAGAGAGGGACTCTCTGTTTACACCCTGAATAATGTGACAGAACCTGACAGTGCACAGTATTGGTGCGAAGCAAAGATTGGAAAGCACTCAGCTGTCAGTGTAACACATACAGTGAATGGTACGTCAATGTGAAGCTGTTTCCCCATTCATGCTAGAGCCACAGGCAGTTTTGCCAACGGGTAAAAGCAGAATTTTAACAGAACTAAAACAAGGCACAATGCAGTTAAGTGGGGCAGTATAAGAGCAGAAAATGTCACTTGTGCCAAGGCTTCTATTATTTATTTATCTGTCTGTGTAGCAAGAGACAGACTAATCATTTGAGGATTGGTACAGGCACAGTAGTATATTAATGGCCCGGACAACCCACCACAGAAAAACTAATCTTGGTGCAAGCACACAGTCTAATGCCAGATCAATTTAATATATCAGGGAGATTTCCACACAGAGATGCTACTATAGGAACCATATCATAAAAAACACGTAATTAATAATCATGTCATATTTGTTACACAGCTACAAATATGAAACATGTATAATGTTTATGTTGCTGTCACAAAGTTGAAAATTGTAAGCTATTGGTAAACATGGGATTTAAAATAAAGCACACAGACCTGGAAGAATAATTAATAAATATTATTTGTATCATCAGAAAATCACATTTCTAATACTTCATTGTACAGAATTGGGTACAGAACTTGGCCAACAGCTGTTTTACAAGCTTACAGAGGGTCACCTAGGTCAAGCAAGTCTGGAATATTTTCTTTACAGTAAGTCTTTACTTTTATCAGTTTAGTGGAATACACAGGGGTCCAAATGAATCAAAACATCACTGATTTTCTTTCTTGTGAAATCACTATACTGAATTCCTTTCAAAATAATGCTGTTTTATTTGGACTTTCTGCAGTTCATGCCTTAGTGGTGCTGACATTGGAGCCGGGCTGGAGGACATTCTACACCACAGAACAAGTGACTCTGAGCTGTGAGATTCACAGCATTCTGATTGATTGGGGATATCTATGGTACAAAGATGGACAGGAACTTCCTATAGACACAGCTGTGGGCACATACATTATCCATTCTGTTGATCAGGCAGACTCTGGAACATATTCCTGTAGGGGAAAAAATAAAATTAAACCAATGTACACTGCCAGCAGCAACACTGTCATGCTCATGGTTTCTGGTAATTACTCTTTACTAATTGTGCTGTATTAATAAGTAACGCAGTCAAATCTGGTAAAACAGCAATATATTAATCTTAACAATTAAAATTTAATCTGAACCATTTCATGGAATTTTTAAAATAGGATTCCAAAACTTTTATCAATGATTACCTGTTTTACTTTTATTATGTTTACATTTGCTTGCTAATTTAATCGTGGGTTTATTTTCATTGTATATATTTTTATTTAGGATCCCAGTTCTCTGGCGTTCCAGCTCGTCCTCAGGCTGTGCTGACCCTGGAGACTGCATGGACAGAGGTCTTCAGGACAGACAGTCTGACACTGAGGTGTGAGGTTGAGGGGAGCTCTCTTGAGTGGAACTACACATGGTACAGAGACGGAAAGCACCTTCCACTGCACCCCAGCAGAGACAGACTCACACTGACCTCTGGAAATGACACCTACTACAGTGAATACAGATGCAGAGGAGACAGAACAGGGAAGCCGTCTTACAGTGAGATCAGCATAGGATGTGTACCCACCCATAAAAGTAAGTAATTTCCTGTCACAACACAACCTCATACACTGTATGATAAAGGCTCTTGAGTGCTGTACTTGGCCAAGGAAAGGTTTAGTGGTGTTGTTACAGCCAACAACAACCCCCTAAATTATAACAACCAGGAAGCAAAAAGCCGAACATACTGTATAAATGCCACACTACAAGTTAATACCAAAAAAGCCTCAACCTCCAAATTATCACAGTAACAATGTCAAAAACAAGAAAACAAAAAGACTTTGGGTTTATCGGGTCTTTGTGCACAACACAGTGTTGGAGTATTTATGACAATCAGGGGCAAGTTTATTTTAAAACATTGCCAATTTTAGACCTTTCAACTGAACTGAATATTGAATTCAGCTGTTGCAACACTTTGTCTTTGAATCTCATTTTATCTAGCACATGAATGAAATGAAAGCACAAGAAGTACGTTTCTTTGATTATTACGGACGGCGTACGCATGTCCGCAAATGAATGAACACGCGCACAAAGGAGTTAACACGCGCACTGACCATGCTGGAAGCCTGAAGAGTGTCTGCTAAATGCTCGTAACGTCATGTAATCATTATCAGGGCAATCTGACTGACACACCCACGCCTCCGTAGCTTTCCATGCTGATAGACAAACAGACACCACAGAAAAACGCAGAACGCACAGGAGCATAACTGCTGACTATAGCCAGGGGTCACATGAGGTGATTCATATCAAATTAAACCATCCAGAGATGGTTGGTTACATTCCACAATTATGCTCACAAACGCAAGCTGCATGGTCCACAATCTCTGGCAGCTAAACTGGCAGATTGCAGTTAAAGGTGGCTGGTGGTGGGCACAGGATGCCCTCCCAAACTCCTATAGGAGGGACAGGTGTGATCGGGAATTCCAAATATTAAAATAGTAAAATATTAAATATTTAAAGTCATAGAGAACACAAAAAATAATCTGAGACAATTAAAGTTATTAACTAATGTGTGTCTTCTCAGATGTTCAACAGTAATTTTGCATGTGGATAAAATGCATGAAATGAATGAGGTTAGACTCCACACATTAAGGCCATTAACACCATGACTCACCTCTGTGGGTTCTCTATTTCCCTCAGTTTCCCGTGTAGTGGAGAATCTAGCACGGGTTGGTGTGGGGGTGGCCATCTTGCTCTTCCTGTCTGTCATTCTGAATGAAGCCTTTTGGAAGAAGGTGAGGAAGATGAAGAGGTGCTGTATTTGAGCCGGCGATTGTCCCTGTCATGGAGAAAAACTGAAATTAGCCAATTATAATGCAGAGATTATTTTTAAAAAACACACCCTGCTCTCTGTATGTGCTTGAAATTAAATCTAGGGAAAATGTTCTGCTTTCCAAAGCCCACACCATTTCTAAGGGCATTGTACATCCATTGTACATAAATTGCTTTCCCTGGGTTTTTTTTGTTTATTTGTCATATAGCATTCCATGATTTGATCAAAGATATTTTAGTACAAATGTATTTTAGTGATATTGATTAATTTAGTGATATTGATTGATTTTTTTTAATTAATTTGCACTATTTCAGTTTCTTAATGTTGTTCAGGGTTGTTTTGTCCTAGATCTATACAGTGCCACAAAGTCTTCATTTGAGCTGGCGCTTAACCTTATGACTCAACTATTAACTGTCATGATTGAATCACACTCTGGCAGTTCTACATCAGAAAATCCACATACGTCCACCAGGGCTGTCACTTTTCTCCAGAAATGGCTTCTGAATATTCTTTCCTTGAAAATACAACCATTTTGAATATGTTCAAGTATATATTATAGTTACCTGTAAATGCCAACACTGTCAAACAGTATGTACACATTTACCAGGATTGTTATGTGTGACAGTTTCTCGTGGGTCTCGATGGGTAATGTGTGTGTGAATAAGAGGGAGAAAAGTCAAGTCATGCATGGCTATTCACACACAAGCACCACCAACTCATTTATCTCGGCTGGATGCAGTTTGCAAGTGAGCCCTCTGATTGACAGCTGTGTGATATCTAAGCTCCAGTTCTATTCTGCAAGCTACAATGTCCTTGTGTTGAATCTGCCCATAAGCTGCACGGAATCCAAATGCTCACCAAAATTTGCAGTCAAACTGAACACAAGTCAGAATTTGAGTGAACTTTATGAAGTTTCAGGTCATTTAGATCACATTGCTATTGAACCAAGAATGTAAATATCTGAAGAAATAGAAATACATTTTCCTTAAATAGTTTTTCAAAATGTAACTTTTATAACACCAGGGATCATGACAATGGCAGGGGCTATTTCTGCCAGTTTGTCTCTATTGACTGGCTAGCTGGAGTTTTAGAATGTTCCAATATGTTTTTAGACTGCGGTGTACAGACATTTGGTTTTTAACAACCGTTAAACACAGGTATGCGGTAACAGAAATATTCATTAGTCCTTTTTTTGCACGGGTTGCACCGCCCGTAGACGGGTAGACGGCAGTCTAACGCACATTGAGTAAAGAAACGGAAGCTGTCCATGTACAATCATGAGTGAACTGAAAATGGATTGAATGGAGGATGCCACTGGCAACCTGCGATTAATCATTGCAGGCTGGTGCGACGTGTTCTTTTTGCCTAAAACGTTGCTTAAAGTGACAGCAGGGTCTCAGAAGGAGCGCTAGCCGTGGACCAGTAACACTGTGAGCCGCCTTAGTGTAACCCGCCAAACTTCAGTACAACTTCAGTGCATTATCCTCTGTTTGTATTTGCAAGCAGTAGAAACAACCCACTCAGCATAAATAATGTTTGCCTATAACACACAATATATTTCATTACACCTCAAATATACAGTATATACATACATACAAATGTACATACATAATATTTTGAATATATTTTTCAGGGATAATTGGTTTTCTGAGGATAGTGATGTTTAAAGAATGTTCTAACTTAACCTTTCTGTTGGACAAGCGGGAGAAGTGGAGAAAGAGTGTGTTTAATATCCCCAGCCTGTGACGTGGTACTGACATGTACAGTAGCTTTAGCCATCCAACAAGGCTGGGATTCAATCAACATTCTTAACTTTCTCAACTTTTGCTGACAGTTAAAAGCAAGAACTTTTGTTTGCCCTTCACAAACACAATTTGCCAAGTTCAGCAATCATTAAAATGCTAAACTGAGTTTGTGAAGAAAACGCATTTATTTTCAGTCAAAGTTAAGGGCGCATGTTGATTGAATCCAGGCCTAAAGTTATTCTGTAGATACAAGTCACTCGGATTGTTCTTTTTTTGCTGTGCCTTAATGCTGATGACTACCTCTTGCCTTGAATAAGCAGAATTAAAACAGGGAGAAGTAGTAAAGCCGTAGGTTGAAGCCAGAATTTGGCTTTCGGCGGTATGAATCCTTGAAGCGCCCTTTTTAGGCACATTTCTGAAACAAAGCAAAAAAAAAAAAGATTGGAGTTATTAAGCAGCCTTTTTCTCTTTCTCTTCTTTATTTGGAGATAATGTTATTTGAATGGTTTGTTATTTGTGCTTGTTGGTTTGATGTATTATCCTTAACCAGGTGATTGCTTTGAAGTTGGGGCTGAATACCTCTACCTCGTGGTGGTTTGTGATTTTATATTTGTTGTTAGAAAGGCTTGAACAAGGTGTTTTTAAACCCGAGACAGACAACACTTCTACCAGCTTACAGCAGGGGGCAAGCAGTACTTTCTGTATCAGTTGCAGTTGCAAATATGCATAACATAAACTTTTCTACACATGCGGGGGGGGGGGGGGGGGGGTTCAGTTGAAGCTAGGATGAAATGTTTTTTCAAAAACCTTCAATTGTGTTCTAAGCTCCCATTAATGGCAATGTGAGTTTGGGACGTTTCAGATGGAGATTTGAAGGTAAACTGAATGTCTGTTACGATGGAACTCACAGAGCCGAGCCTCAGCATGCATGCTCATCCCTCCAATCCTGCTTCGCTCTCCATGCAGTGCAGTGTGCTGGCAAGTGCTGATTTTGACTGTTTGGAAGGATGACTAGGAGAACACCGGTAGTCACATGACCCCTGGAATGCACTGCGTCCAACGTATTATACAGCAGGGCCTTTTACTGACTGCTTTGTTACTAGGCTTTTTAAAAGGGACACTTGTGTTTTTTAAATATTTTTTTCTTCTTAGACTCTCAGTTGGAGCTACGTATCTCCATTGATAATTGTGTTTGTTAATGTTTGACAATCATGAGATGTGTTTGTATTTTAATCTGATAAAATTGGAGGGGGGAGGGGTCCTTGTTTTCCTATAGTGCATGGCACTCTTGTAAAGTCTGTTGTCCAAAAACCGATTGGATGTATCATATAATCTGTATTGTGTCTAATCTTCCCATTAAAAACAATGGGGGCCCAGAAGCCATTTTACTTTTCAAAAAACAAGCTAACCGTGCCTGTGAATTGTGTCTTCATTCATTCAAATGTACACAATGATGTGTTACCGTCAGTGCTGGTGTTTTAACACTTACACAAGTGTGTGTGTAATGTTTTCAGTGCGGTATCATCTTAGATGGAAACTGACGTGTTACCCTCAGTAAAGTTACTCTTCATCTTGTATGAATTTGGTGGAATTAAATAGAAAAACATGCAATGACCATTAATGGTGTTTTCAAAGGTCAGGTGCTGACCGTGCTACGCAAAACTCAGTGCACAGGAATGAACAGCCACTGAAATGTCACTTCCTGTCCCTTTGCCAAACCAGCCAGCTCACACTTCACACATCCTCCCTCTGTTGGTCATGTGTGCAATGGGTATGGGTATGGAATTTTTAAAAAAAAAGATTTTGTTGCATCATAAATAACGAGTAAAATTATAATAGCTGCTGTTGGTGGACTGAAGAGTGTATGCACTTCCCCATTTCAACGTCTGGAGTCTCAGAATTCTGGAACATCCCTTGTGATTTCCGACAGTCAATTGTCACTGTCTGACATAACTTACAAGAGGAACTGATGTGTAAGGCGAGCCTCAACTTGCGTACTGCAGCCAGGTGGTATTTTGGTATGTGATGGTTGTATGTGGACTGCTGATGTGTGTTTATGTACAGTGTGTGTGTGTGTGTGTGTTTGTGCACGTGTGTCTGACTGCATGTGTGGGTGTTTGTGTGTATATGTGCCTGTGCATTTGTAAACGTGTGTCTGACTGCATGTGTGGGTGTGTGTGTGTATATGTGTCTGTGCATTTGTAAACGTGTGTCTGACTGCATGTGTGGGTGTTTGTGTGTATATGTGTCTGTGCATTTGTAAACGTGCGTCTGACTGCATGTGTGGGTGTTTGTGTGTATATGTGTCTGTGCATTTGTAAACGTGCGTCTGACTGCATGTGTGGGTGTGTGTGTGTATATGTGTCTGCATTTGTAAACGTGCGTCTGACTGCATGTGTGGGTGTGTGTGTGTATATGTGTCTGTGCATTTGTAAACGTGCGTCTGACTGCATGTGTGGGTGTGTGTGTGTATATGTGTCTGTGCATTTGTAAACGTGCGTCTGACTGCATGTGTGGGTGTGTGTGTGTATATGTGTCTGTGCATTTGTAAACGTGCGTCTGACTGCATGTGTGGGTGTGTGTGTATATGTGTCTGTGCATTTGTAAACGTGCGTCTGACTGCATGTGTGGGTGTGTGTGTGTATATGTGTCTGTGCATTTGTAAACGTGCGTCTGACTGCATGTGTGGGTGTGTGTGTGCATATGTGTCTGACTGTACATGCATGAGTGAATAAGGGGAAACTGGGGTAAAGTTGAGCCATATGGCAGCTACAGCTGCTCAAGAGCACTTCCCTCCCACACCCAGCTATTATTATTTCTGAAGGAATATGAATCAGAATATCCCTGTGCTTAAATCTGCTCCCTGGCTACCATGGTATATGGAAGCGACTGCTACATCAAAATGGAACAGTGTTGATGTTACAGAACTGAAACTTTTTAAAAATGTAACCCTTTTTAATTTATAATGAGGGTCCCCTAGATGCCTTTGAGCCTGGTTGGGGCTCCTGGGTCAGAAAAGGGTGGAAATCCCTGGTCTAGGGGTTTAAACCCGAGGTGTAAACTCCAGCTGAACATGCTGCAATTGTGTCCAAATAGTTCACCTTCAAGATGACACAATGTGTGGTTAAATGAAAATTGGCACATTTTGAAAAACACCAGAAACGGGAAGCAGCTTTCACTGAAAAAAATCCATGCGCTGTGTTTTAAGAGAGCAGTTATTCAGCCTATTGGTTTCATTCAGGTTTAATATCTTCCTCACTGATGGAGCTCTTTCTGATCCTCACTCTTCTTTCAGGTAAAGATGGGAGTTTTCAACTGATCTTACTACAGTATTTGCACAGGTTTGGCAAATTACAGTTTGTTTAACTTTTTAAAGTGCCGATAGGTCTGAAACATCCAGATTACAATGATACCAAACCATAAACTGGGCTAACTGCTAAAAACTTTAAATGAACCTAATTTATCCAATATGTTTCACTGCTTGGTGGCAGCCTAGTATAATGGGTAGGGAATTGGGTTTGTAATTTGAAGGTTGCCAGGTTGATTCCCAAATGGGGTGCTGCTTCACTTGTTGCAGTAAAATATTCAGCTACCTAAATGTATTGCATGTAAAAATGTAATCTGTGTTTCTCTGGATGAGAGAAATGTAACTGCATTTTATCTGAGCTTGAAATTAACTTTCATGTGATGCTCTCGCTCCCGTCCTTTTGTGTCCCGTGTTTTACCTGTTTCCTCTCGTATCGTGTTGTTTGTATTCCTGTTTGTTTTCCTCGTGCTGCAGGCTGGGCGTGGTTTTTCCTTTCGTGTCACTCTGTTCCACTACTCTTTATCCGCCTATCCCTTTCCTTCTCTCTGCATGCATTCTGCACACTCTGCTCCGTTAATCACTCACGCATACATTCGCACGCGGCACTTAATTGTTACCGATTAACTCTTGTATTTAGTCACCCGGTGTTCTTTGTCCGGGGCTAGTTCATTAAGTGTTGTTTTGATCTAGTTCGCTAAGTCCAGTTCGTTAAGTCTCTTTGTAGTAACTCTCTGGTCTTGTCTCGTGAATACATTGTATCTAGTCCTGTCTTGCCGACTTTAAAAGCCTTGTCTTGCATTCTGCGTTAACTCGCCATTTCCAGCTCTGTCCAGCTTTGATCAGCTCTCGCCAGGAACGGCGCAAACACGCTGTTCAGTCTGTCCTGCCTCGCTGTACTAACTTGTCTGCTCTGAGTCTACCAGCCTGCAGTTGTTCGTATATCCTGCTTGTGCTGCTGTTCCTGCCAACCAGCTGCTGTGTGTGCATGCAGCCAGTGCTCCAGCTCTGCTACCCGGCGGCGGTGCGTGCCTCCTGCTCGTGCTGCTGCTGCTGCCAACCTGCTGCTGTGTGCACGTCCAGCCGGGACCCCAGCTCTGCTAACCTGCAGCTGTTCCTGCCACTCTGCTCTGCCCTGTCTCCCGCTCCCCGCTCCTCCTCTGCTCGGCCTGTCCGGATCCCTGCCACCACCACCAGTCCCTGGCCTCCCCGTTCCTGCTGATCCCCTGCTAAATCCATCCCTGGTTGTCTGTCTATTCTGTGTTCTCCCTATGCTTCGGGAGGAATTCTGGTCGCAGCAATAAATTATTGCAGTATTCTTGAACTTCCTGTGTGTTGAGTCGTGCATTTGGGTCCAGTTCATACTCGGGATCGTAACATTTCAGACTTTAAAAGTGAATATTTGAACCTGGAAGGTGAATGGTTGGTCTTATAAACAAATTCTATTTCAAATGAGTTATTTATTTTCTAATTACTACTGTGTCCTCCCTGTCATCACACATCAAATCCCCAGCATGTTTCTGTGCTATGTTGTTTTCAGCCATCCAAGCCAAGGACATCTGGGGTCCTCCTGGAATTGTCAAAGGCCCTGAGCGCGGGTCTGTAGAGGTTTGCTGTGGGTATGATGAAGACTACATCGAAAATGATAAGTACTGGTGCAGAGGAGAGAGGTTTAGGTCATGCAACCCCGTGGTGAGTAGTTCTGACTTCAGAAATGGCAGAACCTCTCTCTGGGACAACAAAAGAAAGCAAACCTTTTGTATCACCATAAAACACCCTACTGTAGAGGACAGCGGATCGTATTGGTGTGGCATAACAAGATGGGAAGCTGATAATCGGTTTCAGGTTATAATCAGCGTTGATCCAGGTATGTGCAGGCTAATCACACCTCTGGTATTGAAGTGTAGTTTAGTCATCAGCGTTGTACGAGAGCCCATTTTTTATCACTTTTTTGTTTGACATACATTAATTAGCAATATTTGAAGAATCATCTCTTCAGACCACCCAATCACTGGCGCTATACCTAATTTTCAGTCCACTGTAGGTATAAAGTAAGATTTTTTGACATGCTAGGTGACACAATTGAATGATAATGCAAAGAATGGGCATGGAATTACCGTAATGGGTTAACACATTCATAATCGTCTTCTCCCGATTATGGTTACTTTCAAACACCTTAACATATTACTGAGACACATTTGCCTGACAAGTGACTCTGAGCTGTGAGATTCACAGCATTCTGATTGATTGGGGATATCTATGGTACAAAGATGGACAGGAACTTCCTATAGACACAGCTGTGGGCACATACATTATCCATTCTGTTGATCAGGCAGACTCTGGAACATATTCCTGTAGGCATTCCAGCTCGTCCTCAGGCTGTGCTGACCCTGGAGACTGCATGGACAGAGGTCTTCAAGGACAGACAGTCTGACACTGAGGTGTGAGGTTGAGGGGAGCTCTCTTGAGTGGAACTACACATGGTACAGAGACGGAAAGCACCTTCCACTGCACCCCAGCAGGGGACAGACTCACACTGACCTCTGGAAACGACACGTACCACAGTGAATACAGATGCAGAGGAAACAGAACAGGGAAGCCGTCTTACACAGAGATCAGCATAGGATGTGTACCCGCCCATAAAAGTAAGTCATTTCAGTTCACAACACAACCTCATACACTGTATGATAAAGGCTCTTGAGTGCTGTACTTGGCCAAGGAAAGGTTTAGTGGTGTTGTTACAGCCAACAACAACCCCCTAAATTATAACAACCAGGAAGCAAAAACCCAAACATACTGTATAAATGCCACACTACAAGTTAATACCAAAAAAAGCCTCAACCTCCAAATTATCACAGTAACAATGTCAAAAACAAGAAAACAAAAAGACTTTGGGTTTATCGGGTCTTTGTGCACAACACACGTACAGTGTTGGAGTATTTATGACAATCAGGGGCAAGTTTTTTTTTTAAACATTGTCAATTTTAGACCTTTCAACTGAACTGAATATTGAATTCAGCTGTTGCAACACTTTGAATCTCATTTTATCTAGCACATGGATGAAAGCACAAGAAGTACGTTTCTTTGATTTTTACGGACGACGTACGCATGTCCGCAAATGAATTAACACGCCCACAAAGGAGTTAACACGCGCACTGACCATGCTGGAAGCCTGAAGAGTGTCTGCTAAATGCTCGTAACGTCATGTAATCATTATCAGGGCAATCTGACTGACACACCCACGCCTCCGTAGCTTTCCATGCTGATAGACAAACAGACACCACAGAAAAACGCAGAACGCACAGGAGCATAACTGCTGACTATAGCCAGGGGTCACATGAGGTGATTCATATCAAATTAAACCATCCAGAGATGGTTGGTTACATTCCACAATTATGCTCACAAACGCAAGCTGCATGGTCCACAATCTCTGGCAGCTAAACTGGCAGATTGCAGTTAAAGGTGGCTGGTGGTGGGCACACCTTAGCAGGATGCCCTCCCGAACTCCTATAGGAGGGACAGGTGTGATCGGGAATTCCAAATATTAAAATTGTAAAATATTAAATATTTAAAGTCATAGAGAACACAAAAAATAATCTGAGACAATTAAAGTTATTAACTAATGTGTGTCTTCTCAGATGTTCAACAGTAATTTTGCATGTGGATAAAATGCATGAAATGAATGAGGTTAGACTCCACACATTAAGGCCATTAACACCATGACTCACCTCTGTGGGTTCTCTATTTCCCTCAGTTTCCCGTGTAGTGGAGAATCTAGCACGGGTTGGTGTGGGGGTGGCCATCTTGCTCTTCCTGTCTGTCATTCTGAATGAAGGCCTTTTGGAAGAAGGTGAGGAAGATGAAGAGGTGCTGTATTTGAGCCGACGATTGTCCCTGTCATGGAGAAAAACTGAAATTAGCCAATTATAATGCAGAGATTATAAAAAAAAACACACCCTGCTCTCTGTATGTGCTTGAAATTAAATCTAGGGAAAATGTTCTGCTTTCCAAAGCCCACACTATTTCTAAGGGCATTGTACATCCATTGTACATAAATTGCTTTCCCTGGTTTTTTTTTGTTTATTTGTCATATAGCATTCCATGATTTGATCAAAGATATTTTAGTACAAATGTATTTTAGTGATATTGATTAATTTAGTGATATTGATTGATTTTTTATTATTAATTTGCACTATTTCACTGTTTCTTAATGTTGTTCAGGGTTGTTTTGTCCTAGATCTATACAGTGCCACAAAAGTCTTCATTTGAGCTGGCGCTTAACCTTATGACTCAACTATTAACTGTCATGATTGAATCATTAATCTTCCTTACCAGGTCTGAGAGTGTTAGTGCTTTAAAAGAGCGGGAAAACCTGTCTGGCTTCAGGAACAGAGCTGAGAATCTCTCGTTGGCCTTAACCTCCTGTGTACACATATAGCCTTCTCTGTCTCCTGAGGCAATTTACCATTCCCATATTTGTTTCTTTTGTGGATTAAACTGTCATGAGTCATGATATCCTGTTTCTTGCTAAATTGGATACTAAACACCTTTTTCTTCTTTGTGTGTTTTATTCACTTACCAATAATCTGTATTTGTTTGTATAAAATAGTTATATATAAATTATATTATGGGAAAAAGATAGATCCACACATACAAAGATAGATCCTTCCATAGATTAATATCTTCAAAACAAGTTTAATGATGTAAAAATTTCAAATTCCAAAGGTATTGGTGTCTCAGGTATTGCTATACCTGAATATCTTTGTAGGTCTTCCTTTGTGGAAATATCCTTTGTCTACTTCACCCTCTGAACTAAAAACCATCAGGGGCAAGTATCTTTTAAAAACACTGTCAATTTTATACCTTTTAACTGGACTGAATATTGAATTCAGCTGTTGCAACACTTTGAGTCTCATTTTATCTGGAACAAAACCGAGGTGGGTTTCATTCTTGGATCTTCGGCTTCCCAATTAAAAAATGCCATCCCGATTCATACCACAAGGTGTCAGCCTTGCAGCACACAACAGAGTATAGATTATGCAAATCAGATCTAAAAGATTTCCCATAATTTTATGCCTCATTACAATTTTGATTCAGGCGTTGCTCCTTTACACTACCCTGGTTCTTTCCAACAATTCAATATTTTATGTTGTAACAGCTACAAGCTTCATTTTCATGTTGGCTAAGTGATAGTTAAATAGCATTTGTTTTGATCAGGAGTAGTTTTTGTAAGTTCTTGTTATCGTCGCATACCCACATTCACAGCTCACAAATATTACAAATGTTTTTTTTTTCCCCATTCAAAAATTTAAATAGGAGATACAGTCAGCGAATCATCTACCACCATGGCCAAACTGACTAATGTGATGTGATTATACACAGGAAATAAGAATCATTGACCCTTTAAATGTACCACTAATAGTAAGCCTACCAATGTGTTAACATGTAACAGACATGTACATTTGGAAGCTGAATGGAGGAGAGAAAGTCCTTGTGAATTTATGTTCGTCAGGCTTAAAGTGATGGTCAAAGGATTATAAAAACTTCAAATAACCACAACATATCACAGAGGGATGTATCCATGATACATGATACAATGACAGTGTTTTGGCTCGTCACATTACTACAAGTCCCGACGCATTAACATGTCTGTGTTTGCCTTCAGAGATGTGCACATGGTGCAAATCTAGTGTTGCGTTGGTCTGTATAGCCTACATGTTAATTGCAACCCTAACATTATGTTTAAAAAGTATAGGCTACTTTTAATTTGTTTATGCTGAACAATGTATCACAAGAAGTGCATATGAATGCATATGGCATACAGTATGTGGCATACAGTATGTGGCATTTACCAGCCCTTGGAAATCTTGCTATCTGGAGTAGTAGCCTACAACGTGTATTACATGTTCTAATACTTTTACAGACGGACCTGCATGTGATGAGAACCGATCGGAACCACAGACACTGAAGCACGGGACGTGACACCTGCATACATGCGGATGCGTACTTTGCGCATGTGTGCATATTATTAATGTATGAATGTAGGCGTGCTCATGCTCGTGCCTCTTCATTTCAGTCGCTGTTACTGAGAGATCTGGGGAGGCTCCATCAAACTCAGCACATTTCAGGAAAATAACAACTGTTAGGCCTACTCCACGTTTGACCATGTGAACCACAACGTCTACACATCAGTAATCAAATCACATTCATGATGACAAAACAGGAAATTAGTGTCTACAATAAAAATAGTGTTTCAAACAAGGATACAAATAGTGCCACTATATTGTACTGTATGTGTTTTAGGCCTAATTTATAAATAGGGCCTACACTTTTATTGCAGAAAACGTGAAATAACAAATCTCTGCAGATTTGTCTTCAGTAGGCTACAGATGTAAAATTAATGTAGTTAAGTGGGGAGTTATAAAATGACCCGACAAATCTATCTAAAATAGATATGGATGCAGATACGCAGTGTACGTCTCACTGTGTTTTGCAGGCACTCACAAACAAGAACGAACTGTTTAATTTTCTCACGATTGTCGAATTTTTTTTTAGAAGAGCCTCTAGGCCTGCATGTTCCGTAACATTTCAAAGGCAAAACACGTCGATGTGATGTGACTGACTCATACCGACATGTGGCCCACGAGCACTATTATGTAACGACTTTTTCTTAAAAGTTTGTCTTACCATTCATAGTAGTTTGTTTAAATCTCAGCCGTGAGAATCAACATTTCAATAACCACGAGAACAACCATTTTATTATGCGTATATATATTCACAAATAGCCTAGTGATTGAGCAACTATTAAAAAAATGTAATTTAGGCCTACTGAATTTGCTTAAAGCAGACACCAGAGTAGGCTACGCATTTTTAAAAAGAAAAATAAATGCTTGACTATCAAATCGAGGTTTAGGATGGTGGTTTTTCAGGCTATCTCTATAACCTATATTTGTAGGCCAGTGCCTTTGTAAAGCTCGGATTATTAGGCTACATGCTCGCGTGATTTATTTGTTTGTGTTTTTTTTTTTTTGTTTCGTTTGTTTTTCTTTTAGTCGGAAAGCAGACAATGTTCGCCAACTTTCCGTTGAGGCCTCGCCTACCTCACCTTTGCGACGATGGGAGCGTCGTGTAGGCTAGCCTAATAATTTCCCTAGGGCACGCTGCAGCATGGGTGTGGTCCACAGAGCAGGGCTGGGCAAGGTGTAGCCTAGATCAACGTATTTGCACGGCTGCTGTGAGAAAGTTAAGTCTTAAACGTACTGCGAACAGCGTTGCTATTGACAGTCACCGGATTGCAACCACTGCCTCGAAGAAGCTGATACAAACACGACGAAAGCAGGGGAATCAAAATCTTCAGGATGACGACTGAGCCTTTGCGGTCGGCTCTGTCCATGAAACACGTGGAGGAAACGTCTCTCGCCCTCCCGTCGGATACCAAGCTGAAGTCCCGGACAGCAGCGCGTCCTGATCAAGTTCACTCCATCAAGAAGAATAGATCTAAGTACAACAAAAGTGGATCGCTATCAGTCTCCCCTACAAGTAAGATAACAGTCCTCCCTTGCTTGTCACTTTGCGGCTATATAAATAAGGCACAATTTTAAAAGTGTTACAATGTGTATGCTACTTTATAATTAATTAATTAAATACATAAATAAATATTAAAATGCTAAAGTTTAGTGTCGTTGGTTGGGCTTCAGGGTTTTGGATATTTGGAAGCCAATAATATTTTCTCATTCCTGTATTAAAATGTTGGAATGATTTTGTTCTGTGTAACATGAATGGTAGCTACGCTAAGCGGTTTTGGTAGGCTATACTCCAGGTCAAAAATTCAGATGAGTGAAAGCCTTGCTATAAGGCAAAAAGTGATGCCCTGTTTGTTCACGCTGTGTCGTAGCTAGATCTGTGCACAGTGAATGTTCAGTATTAAATAAATTCTGAGTAGCCTACATTTTATTCTGATGGAGTTCATTTGACCCATTTCTGTGTAGGCTATAAACTCTTGGCAAAGCATTTTACTGTGTGGTTAGACTGCCTTCGCCCTGAGTCCGTTGAAGCGGTTGCGAAACGTGGCGAGAGCGGCTTAGTTTTGTTGAACCTTAAGTAACACAGGTAATGAACCATAGTAGGCATATGCTCCAAAATTGCTCGTATGATACTAATCCATTTGTTCGGTGAAAATGTGTTTTAGCACTGCTAGTTTTAGCACTTTGTGCGCCTTCCCATCTCAATGGGTAAAAAAAACTACTGACACCTCTTCTATCGGGTTTTATGACATTGGTAAGCGTATTGGGTTGGGTCATTGACCGTTCCTCCATACAGAATCTCTAAAACTCCTTCAAAAACACATTTTCAATCAGTTAAAGTCTGGAGTGTTGGGCATTGCAAAACAATAATCTGGTGATCTGGTAATTATCAGTCCCATACCAGTATAGCACAAAACGGTTGGTGTTAGAAAAGGGCCTCTGCATTTTGACAATTCTTCATGGTTTAACAGAATGGAAATTCTTACTCTGTAGGACATTTACGAGACGCTGCCAATTTAATATATTTTTGAAGGTCAATTGTTTGATAGCACAGCACACAAAAAGGGGATATGTAAGGTGAAATTCATGCAGGAAAATGATGTCAGAGCATTGATTAAAACAAATGTCTGTTTCTCTCCCAGGGATGGAATGGTAATTACTCATTCACAATACTCGCATGCAGATAGGCTACCTGCAAGACTCCATGGGCCTAAGTTCGGTTTTGTTTGCAACTTACATGTTAAAACCAAAATTTTGGATGTCAATATCTCAGCCATATTTTATATCTCATATCTACTGCATATCTGGCGTCAGAGTGATGGTTTGTGGCTCGTTTGATAACACAGACCCTTGATGACTTACAGCTGGTGTGTACGCTGGGGATATTATTATTACCCAGTGTTTATTTTTAAGATATTTATTACAGAAACATGAGTTTGAATAGTGTAATTAATTTCAGTGTAATTAATGAGAGGCGATTACAACGATGGGAAAGTTTAGAATTTGCAAAGTTCTTGCTGAAAACACCGGTGAGCTAAATTTGCATTGACAAATTTGTTCTTTTTTTCTGTGAGAATAAACCACTGGCAAGCCCTTCTCAATGTTTCTGAATATCGCGCCATGGCAACCTACAGCGTCAGTGAAGCACAGAACAGATTTCCTTACTTTTGTAATAAATCTGTTCCTGAAGCATTACTTTTCATATAAATTGTAGTTAATTCACATCATCACAATAGTTGGTGATAAAAAGGCACCCTTGCAATCCTCCCCGCCAGCCCCCAGGCTCCCGGTTCGGGATTAAAATATAACCCTTGCCTTTATAACTTAATGTCTTTGGACCCTGGGTGGGGTCCCTGGATTAGAAACGGTTGAAAAATGGTTGACCAACTGTGAGAATTAATGGAATGGAGAATTCTGAGAAAAAAAAATTAAAGGATTTTATCTTTGTCCCATTTTTCAAACTATTTCCACCATGCTGATCTGTAATGATAATGATTTTGTCACATCTTTCTTTGTTAAGCTTTGGTCACCACGAGAACCACTCCACTCTGCTTTACAATGAATTCCAATGAGTCATAACAAATGAGCCTTAAAATGGTGATAAAACAACCTCCCTCAAAATAATAACTGCATAGCCTGAAGAGGACATTAATTTACCGTAATTTTCCTTCAGCACATTACCATGAATTAGTAGAGTACTTTATTTTAGCGGGAGCATACATTACAACTATGGCAAGCAGAGAAGCGCATTCAGCCATGTTCAACATTGTGGTAAGTTACTGTAGTGAACAACTCTACCAACACACCCCACTGTGTGCTTGAAAACAGCCTACCACAGTGCAAATACAGAAGTGTTTCGACAGTGCAAAAAGTATTGAAATTGAAAAACATTGTTATTAAAGTTTGCTCTCATTCTGCTCACCCGTTATCTATTAAATATATTTGTATATGCTAATAGAGCTTTTATTTGGTGGGAAACCACATTTTAGAAGGCATTTTAAATCAAGGTTAGTTTCTTATGCAGAGTGGAGCGGTTCTCACGGTGACCAAAGCTGGACAACGAAAGATGTGACAAAATTATTAATCATTTCTGATCAGCATGGTGGAAATAGTTTGGAAAAATGTGTCCAAGTCAAAAAGAGCAAACATAATTATCCTTTAAGAACAACAGTTTAGTGTCTAGTAAAAGAGACGCTGCAGGCTTACACAAGAAGTCTCTCTTTGATTTACCCTGTCACTCAGTAGCGCTGTAAAGTCGTATACTTTATGATAGTCAATTACCATCATAACACTAATCTACATTTGAAAGTATGTGAGCACAGTACTAGCTAGTATAACAGTGTGAAGCCAAGCACCCACTACAGCATTTTGTCCAGATGAGACCACTTGCTTTCAGAGCAATCATTTGTGTCACCAATGGAAAGGTTGATATCAGCAGCTAGCAGGTGTACCCCCTCTGTCATCCGATGCTCTTTGCTGACTATATATCAATATCCATCTACTCTTCACCTGATATACAGGGATAATCTGCTGAATCAGAATGCCCAGTAACTCTCCAGCCTACACTTACATTACATTACATTCATTTAGCAGACGCTTTTATCCAAAGCGACGTACAGTAAGTGCATACAGAGACATCATCAAGATCACTACAGAACAGACAAGACAAAGCACATCCTTCCCATAATGTAGCAGCTATCCCTAGTAATGAACGTTGACTGTAGTTCACAGTAAGCTGTGGGTAAATCAGCAATACTACACTTCTATTCTAAATACTATTATAAACTATAATAAATAGACAGGAAAACACAGGGAACTGATATTCCTAGGTTAGGATATCAGTCAAGTGAGGTCTGAAGAGGTGTGTCTTCAGGCCTCGACGGAATGCAGGCAGGGTTGGAGTAGAACGTAGGGGAATGGGAAGTTCATTCCACCACTGAGGAGCTAAGGTGGAAAAACTCTGCCAGTCGGGACGAGCGAGAGCTTTTGACACGGGGGGGGGGGGAAGTGCCAGTCGCCCTGCTGTAGAAGAGCGAAGTGGTCGAGCAGGAACATAGTTCTGGATTAAGTCCTGCAGGTAGGCAGGGCCTGTCCTATTGGCTGCAGTGTAGGCCAGGGTCAGAAACTTTGAACCTGATCCTGGCTGCAACTGGCAGCCAGTGGAGTGACCTCAGCAGGGGGTTACATGTGAAAATTTTTGGGAGGTTGAACACAAAGCCGTGCAGCTGCATTCTGGATCAGTTGGAGAGGCAGAATGGTGCAGGCCGGTAGGCTTGCGAGCAGAGAGTTGCAGTAGTCCAGGCGTGAGGTGACCATGGTCTGGACAAGAAGCTGGGTGGAGTAGGTGGTCAGGTACGGTCGAATCCTCCTGATGTTGTACAGGAGGAACCTGCAGGACCGAGCCGTCGCCCTGATGTGCTCTTTGAAGTCCAGCCGGTCGTCCAGGACCCACCCCCAGGTTCCTTGCAGAGCGGGAGGCAGCCACCACGGTCCCGTCAACGGTGATGGAGAGGTCATGTAGTGGGGCGGTCTTGTACGGCATGAAGAGGAGCTCTGTCTTGTCAAGGTTGAGCTTCAGGTGATGGGTAGCCATCCGTCAGTCAGACAAGCAGATATCCTCTCCTTAACCTGTGGGGTAGAGGGAGGGAAAGAGAGGAAGAGTTGAGTATCATCAGCATAGCTATGGTATGAGTCTTGTGTCTTTATGCAGTATGCCGATAGATTAATTTCATATTGGATCTTAATTGTGGGAGAGAGCTTTTCTTATTAGAGTGAGTGCTAAACCTAAGGCAGTAGCAGAAATATACACTACTCACAAAAAGTTAGGGATATTTGGCTTTCGGGTGAAATTTATGGAAAATGTAAGTTCACGCTACAGTGATATTATACGTATCATGAAAGTAGGGCATTTAAGTAGAAGCATGCAATGGTGATAAACAAAAGCCAACAACAGTGGTGGGTATACCACAACAAAAATGTCAATGTCTCAATAACTTGTCATGTGCCCTTGAGCATCAATTACAGCTTGACAACGACGTCCTCATGCTGTTCACAAGTCGACTTATTGTCTGCTGAGGCATGGCATCCCCACTCTTCTTGAAGGGCGGCCCCTCAGGTCATTGAGGTTCTGGGGTACAGAGTTACGAGCCTCTACACGGTGAGTCAGCTGATCCCATAGGTTTTCTATGGGATTCAGGTCTGGAGAAAAGTGCAGGCCACTCCATTTGAGGTACCCCAGTCTCCAGCAGCCTTTCCCTAATGATGCGACCCTCGATGAGCTGGAGCATTGTCGTCCATGAAGATGAAATTAGGCCTGTGTTGTTCATGCAGGGGCACAATGACTGGATTAATGATGTTATTCAGGTAGTATGGGCTTGTCACTGTACCATTCACAAAGTGTAGGGCAGTTCTGTATTGACTAGACACACCTGCCCACACTGTAACACCGCCACCACCAAAGGGTCGTCTGGTGACAACAGTGGCTGATGCATAGCGCTCTCCTTGACGTCTCCAACATCGTTGGCGGCCATCATTTCTGCTCAACATGAATCGACTTTCATCAGAGAACAGCACTGAGGCCCACTGGTCCCCTCGTCCAGCGTAAATGCTCCTGGCCCATGCAAGACGATGACGCCTGTGCCTGGTGGTGTGGTCAGGTACCCTTGCAGGTCGTCTAGCACGCAGACCACGCTGATGTAAAACGGTTTCGAATGGTCTGACGTGACACTTGGGTGCCTCTCACCTCCCTTAAATGTGCCTGGAGTTGAGTGGCATTCATCATCCGGTTTCCACAGGGCACTGTTCACAATGAAGCGGTCATCAGTGTGGGATGTGGCCAAAGGACGTCCACTTCTATGCCTTTCTGTGACTCTTCCAGTCTCTCTGTATCTCTGTTGCAACCTGCTGATGACACTCTGTGACACTCTAAGCTCAGTGGCCACTTCCCTCTGAGAACATCCTGTTTGAAGCCTCGCAATGGCGAGGTACTGTTGATAAATTGTTAGGTGTCGTCTTGGTCTCATGATGTCAAAATGTGAACAGCATGATGAAGAGGACTGTTTAAATACATTCTAATTGAACCAGGAAATGTATTGGTCGATTCATGGATCAAACAACTGTTGTGAATTTTGCCATTCAGCTCCTTGTTAGAGAACAGCAAGTTGTGCAAAAAGTACTGAAACATTGAATAGTTGGACATGTGCATTCAAAAGTTTAGAGAAGGTCAAATTAATTTCACCTGTAAAGGTTATAGTGCATTTTAGGTTCATCCTGAAATTTCACCCGAAAGCCGAATATCCCTAACTTTTGTGAGTAGTGTATATTACAAACTGTAAAAGCTTGCTTAGGGTGGTGTGCGTGCTTGGTGGTATGAGGTAATTGGTTTGGCAGTCTAGCTTGCTGTGTTCTCTGACTCTTGATATACCAATGCAGTTGCTGGGCTCCTGATTACAGCCCCAGATTTGAGTCTTAACACAATGTACTTTTTTATTCCATGATATCAATTAAGGATTTAATAAAGTGATAAGATCACAAATCCTTGCGCTGGGACTAATGTTGTTCTGACCCAGTGAGGAATCCTTCTCCCACAGTGAATGTATTTGTGTAAGAGATTGCCTTAACAAACTCACTGAAGTATCATCTTGGAAATGTCATTCCTTTTTTTATTTCACAGGGAAAATACAGGAAAGAGTTATTATTTCAAAAAATGAAAAACAAAAAAGTATGGAAACTATATATTCTTTATAAATACAGTATGCTAATATTGAGTGTTGAATTGTCAGTCTTGTTTCATGTTTGTATGTTTATGCTCAGGGTTCTTGTACAAAACAAATTCCCTTCAGGACGATAAAGGTTTAATTCACTCATTCATTCACGCACACACTCACTCACTCAACAGACACTCATTCACGCACCTCGCTCGCTCACTCAGTCACTCACTCACTCAGATACAGTGAGCACCATAATCCATTGGACAGTGACACATTTTTTGTTATTTTGGTTCTGTACTCTAGCACTTTGAGTTTGAAAGGATACAATGACAATAAGGTCGAAGTGCAGACTGTCCGCTTTAATTTGAGGGTATTTTCATCCATATCAGATGAACCGTTTAGAAATTATAGAACCTTTTGTACATAAGCCCCCCCCCCATTTTCAGACAGTTTAACATAATGTAGAATAAAGTAAATCATATTTAATATTTGGTTTTCATATCCTTTGCATGCCATGACTTCCTGATGTCTGTGACCCAACAATATCAAAAGACTCTGAAAATGAAAATGGGGGTGGGGACTATGTACAAACGGTTCTATAATTTCTAATAACATCCGATATGGATGAAAATACCCTCAAATTAAAGCTGACCTCATTGTATCCTTTCAAACTCAAAGTGCTAGAGTACAGAACCAAAATAACAAAAAAAATGTGTCACTGTCCAATTAATTTTGCTGCTCACTGTATGTGTGGATTTAATTAGAAGTGCTGGATAACAGTGTAAAATCCCAGGGCAGTAAATCATTCCTGTACGCTCCCCTCATTGTTTATATCAGTGAGGCCTCGGCTATTGCCCGGGGTTAAACTTAGCCTGCCTGCCAAGGCATTTGGTTTGGCCAGAGTAAGGGTTTGTAATTAAAAATATAAATCATCTTTAAAAGTGATGTGAATGGGGAAAAAAGATCGTAACGCAAATTTTAAGTACGCCCTGTTATACTGATTCAAAGCAGGT